>JAWNNS010000640.1:22829166-23470833 GCA_035044605.1 Scaptomyza cyrtandrae
TAAAAATTGGCAAAACTATTCAAGAAGAACAAAAATATTTATTATCGTTGTCGTTGTTTTAATAGTTTTATGTATACTGATCGCTCTTCACTTTACCTTAAAACGGGGTTCTTCAAATTCGCGACGGAGACACAGAACAACAACAACAGAAGAATATATAAATAAATTATAAATATATAAAAATAATCAACGCCAAAGTGAAGAAAAAGAATGTCTAAAAAAATAACTTGTTTTTTTTTAGTTGCACTCATACACTTAATAATAACTTTCTTAGCTACTTCTGAAAATAAATGCAAATATGTGATTCTTGCTGCTTTGCTCTCTGCTAGTCCGATTAAAGCTAACAGCACACAGAAGCGCACACACAAATGAGTCCGAAAGCTACCAGATTCCTTGGGTCCATAACGTTACGCAGAAACTTGCAAAATGTGCGATGCATTGTGTTCGGATACACTTCTAATACGCAACAATTTTTAAGTCGATTTGACACATCTATGTAATTAATTAATTAATTGCTTAGTGGACGTGTGCCCGATTTATGTTATTGTACACAGATAAAGGTTCAAAAAGGTTGTTTCATGTGGTTCCATATAAGTTTCATAAAGATCTTAGAACTTGAATCTACTCTGATATCAGGATATCTCAGAATTATTACGCATAAACGTAGTTCATGTCACAACTTTTTATTGGCTTGCACGCAAATTGTTACAACACACACATATTTTTCATCTCATTGCCGACGGGCAAGTCAAAGAGGATTTGTCTTTTATAGTTACAACAGGACGAAGTCTGGACGGCAGTACCTTGGTCTTGCTGTACAGCTGACTTTTGCATATTTCATTCTCTTTTTGCATTTCCTCTCTTTTGCACTCGTTGCTCGTTGCAGCAGGCAAATGATAAATTTTCGTTGAGTCCTCTTTGTTGTCTGGCGCCGGGTGCCGCATTAAGTACGTTCCGACAGCAAGCAGGGCTCATTCTCTCCTGCTGCACAGATTGACTGTCCCCGGTATGAGAATACTCTACTAGCGCTACTATGTTCGTACGTATGTAAAGAGCCCGGGGGCATGGCATATGCAAGAGGCGTGGCTAGACCACCAGACCAGACCAACTTGAAGCGTTTGGATTTTGTTTTCAAAGTTAACGAGCCAACGAGCGGGGCCAAAAAGGCGAAATTCCGCAGTCAGTTTATAATTTATGGGCGCTTAAACTTCTGCCACGAGGTAAGAAACAAAAGAGAAAGACAAGCAAAATTTGTCGAAAAAATCTTGCAGGGATTTCAATGTTGCAAGCAATTCTGCGCATAGCTAAATTAATGGACGTGAAAGGCTTTTCCTCTATTTTAAAACAAATGAAATGCGAAAACGTTTTGTTTTATTTCTTCTATTTGGCATCATGTGGTAACATTCTTTAACATTCCATCACGTTCTTGCCACACACATAAGGTGTTGTTAGGGGGCAAAACCCTTTTGTGCCTGTGTGTGTGTGTGTGTGTGTGTGTGTGTGTAAGCCTCTATTCTATTAGTTGGCAATTTTCACGCCCCATATGAAACGTAAAGGAAACGAAGCTTTTAACTGACCCTTTCCCCACCCACCCACACACAGCGACCCCGACAAAAAGGGCAGGATCAAGGTGACCCAAACAGCAACACACCTTTTGCACCTTTTAACATCCTGCCCATGTTGCAACTACCCTTGACGAGTGTGGCAGACGCGTGTGTGTGTGTGTGTTCGACACACCCCGAAACGCATTCGAAACATCAATAAATTAAACGTACAAATGTAATTTGGTATTCGTTGCGTCAAAGGACAAGGCAACAGAAGCAACAGCAAAACAACATCAGTTGTTGGAAAATAAATACGTTTCATCTAGCACAAAAGTTCAATTTCAGGTTTCTACCTTTAACGATGGCTTGTAAATAGATTAGGGTGTTGCCATGCCAACTTCATGACTCTAACTGTAATTCTGGACAGAACTCTGGCCCACTGCCCTTTTACATGCTCCATTCTTTTTGCCACTTTCAGCTGCTGGCCATATTTTAGGCATTTTATGACACGCATTGCTCATATGGCTCAAAAGGCTGTCAATAGCAGCAGTTGTAAATGCAGCAGTTGAAATTACAGTACAACATCCCAAAACTTACTCTCTTTGTATGATTTTGTTGTTGCTTGAAGCATTACTAATCTCTACAAGCTTTGTTTTTACGTTTCAATTTTGCTTTTACGTTACGCTTAAGCTCTTGTTATCTTAATGCATGTCTGGACAGTAAATAAATAAATGAAAGCTTCAACAGAGAGATTTGAAGATTATTTTAAATACGGATGGTTTTATTTTTTATTTTGCAAAACAATTTTGAGGCATTAAGAAACAAACAATTTTCATGTTGTTGTTTAGCAAATCGTTTTGGATTAAATAGCACAAAATTTTAATATTAATGTTTTTTTTTTAAATTAAAGTAATTGTATAAACAGAAATCAGAAATATACTTCAACAAATATAACTGTACCTATCAGTCTATTATCATTTATTTTCTCCATTAAACTGTTCTATGTTACAAAGGTTTTGACAAACACAAATAAGCCCATTATATCAGCATACATATAGGAGGTCATCAGAAGTGACACGCCTTCCCTCAAGGCAATAATGCAATGAGCATCAGAGACCTCAGTGCCATCTGCTTTTTGTTACTTCAACACCTACACTGTGTCATACACAGAGATGGACAGCGATGGGCACTTCAGTTCCTTGGTCTGTTCACATTGCACAAAGCTAACATTAAAAGGGGCTGGCGAAGTGAAAGGCGACGAAGCGTATTGAAGCCTCGACAGGTGAGTGAGTGAGTGAGCAGCAGCATCAGGAGCAACCCCAACAACAAATGACCATTGATGAGCTGTAAGGCAGCTGAACAGTGTCAACTGAGAGGACAAAAGGGAGGAAGAGGCAAAACAACACCCCAATAACCCCAAGCCCAACCCCAAGGTACTCAACTCAAACCTATGTGCCTATTTGGGCTGTCATTTTGTTTTATCACATACAAGCAACTTTTATATACATATGTGTATCCCTTCATATAAAAGTGGTTGCTGCTGCTGGGCCCAGTGAAATTAATGGGTCGGAAAGTGTTAAGATTAATCATGGCCGCATATAAAAACTGTCACCCGGTCACGGAAGTAGCCTAAAGTCCCGTTCGCGTACTATCTTTTCCTGTGCTGAATGCAGCTGCTCATTAAGATCTAGCACAAGCAAAGCCAAGATACTTGGTCAAAAAGCAATCTGGGCCATTTAATCAGCAGCCAACTCATTGCTCGCCCGGCCATCGACTAAAAACGTTAAAGCCTAAGCAAATGAGCCGTGCGCCGAGAGCAAAAGCTAAATGGGAACGCGTCAACTGATGATGATGCAGCCGCAAAAGAGGGGACAAAAAACAACAACACAGATGCATTCACTTGCACAAAAGCACCTAAAAAGGGTTGGAGATAGAGACTATAAGACTGAAATCCGGGACAGCAAAAGCGGCAACTTAAAAACACCTGGTAAAAGAGACTTAAATCTAAAGTCCAAAAACCAAAAAAAAAAAAAAAAAAACAGAAAAGTAAGTGGAAAGTAATATGATCGCAACTAAAATGCTCTGTAAAGAATGCTTAGATTAAAAATTTGTATTTATTACTGATAACAAAAATATTATTTTAAATTTTGAGGAAAATCCCCAGATCTTAAACAAATTTAATTCGATTTTTTAAGATCGTATGAATCTTTATACAAAAAAAATTAAATAAAATGTTAAAACAACAACAATAGTAATAAAATCTTAAACTTTAGTTGAATTTGATTTTAAGAAATTAAAATTTTCCAATTTTTAAATAAAAATACTCATATACATATTAGAAAAATTGTTTATTGCTTTGTTAAATTATTTTATTTTAAGAAATAAATTGTCTTCAAGGTTTTTTACTGTCCACAAAACTCTTTTAATGTCCGTCATCGTTAACAATAAATTATCGAATTAAAGTCTTTGATCCAGTTTGAAAAATGTGACTTATCCATAAATCATATATTGGAATTTGTCATGGGTATTAATCTAATTCTCTATCAAACGAAACTAACGTTATAGTATTTTAAGTTAAATAGAAAATCATCGCCTTAATGCCACAGTTGAAAAAGTCAATGAACCATAAAAAAAGCCAGCCATAAAAGTTTGTTCCTCTTATATGCTGATAAGTACTTTATGATTTATGATTATGAAAATATTTTTCTTTTGGGCGGCAGCAATGCACAGGTTGCAAGAAACAAAGTGGAATGACTTTTGGAAGAAGAGAGAGGGAGAGAACCAGACAAAGAGACAAATAAACATGAGGCAACGGTCTACTACATAGAAAACATAAATTACGCTAGAGACGACAAAAAACAAAGCAGAAATAACATTTTTTTAAAACTTCCATATGAAAGTGAGGTGGAGTGGGGGGTTTTGTGTAAAAAAAACAAAGAACGAATGAACAAAAATGTTTTGGGCAACTTCAACAGCCACTCAGAGCAATGTGAACTAAAGTGGAATGGCGAGCTTTCCAGGGGAGCTATTTAGGTGACTAGCTGACACACATAGATACCGAGCTTGGAGGCAACTGTCAGACACATAGATACACTAGAGCACTGATAGGCATTAGGGCTGTACTGATAATACGAAAACCCAAGTCACAATGAGTCCAAAATGATTGTTAATGATGAGCTGTGAGGTGCGTGTGTGATAAAACCTGACTTTTTGACAAGTTCATTGCAGCGTGTTGTTGTTAGTGGTGTTGTTGTTGTTGTTGTTGCTTGCCCCATTACAAATTGTAATTGACTTGCGGGCAGTCCTCGGGCAAAAGAACTCCTGCTGAATCCTGACTAACTGCTGCTTCTGTTCTTTGGCATTTAAGTCATTTTTCAATGTGGCTCGCAGCATTTTGTGTGTGTGTGTGTGTGTGTGTGCTCGGCTCGTTTGTCACTTGAGCCCAAGTGCAAAAATGATAAATATCTAAAGCAAGCCACAGCAATACCAGCAGCAGCAGCAGCAGGCTGTCTGGTGTCTTTTTCTAATTTGCACTTGATGCCCGAACTGAACTGAGCCTAATTCAAGTGGTTTTGTCATTGAATTTTGAGCTGGCCTTACCATCACGCTGCCTCATCTTGTTCGACTTGTCTCAAAACAGTTCCGTACTGCGCATTTATCGCATCGATTTAAGCTGACACTAGTACCTTTCGCCCACATCCTACTCTTTTGATACCACCTTGCCATATCTATCATGGAAAATCTATTTCTGTCCCAGTCGCTCTGACTGGTTCTATGCCCCTCTGGGACAATCCATAACTAAACACGTACTTTTCAGCATCTGTCAAACATAATGGAAGGCATCGTTGTGTGGAAGTTTTGCAAGAAAATGTTCGTCTCGGCACAGTCTGAAGCATTCCATTTTATTGCCAAAATATCGTACCTTAACGACCAATCCTTCCTCTTCCACCCACCCACTCTTTAAAATTCTGCAGCACGCTCTTGACAACTGTCTGTTCCTCTCCGAAGTGCTGGCAATTTTCTATTGAGCATTGGGAGTTAGCAAATTTTCAACAGTTTTGCATATTTATCAAAACACACTTTTTTTTGTCAATTTGAGTGAGATTTCTATTTAAATTTTCTAGTTCAGTCCCAAAAAAGTTAGATTGATTGTTTATATTTTGTAAAGCAAAACTAATTTTGAACTTAACTTTTCTTGATCATAATTTGCAATATATTTGAAGCAAATAATTTGAATCCCTCTCACTCGTTGAAATGTTTAAAACTCTTTAAACTTACACAACTTACTACTTACCATAAACCATTTTATTTAAAAAAAAAAACTATTTCCGAATTTTTGAATATCTATTCTATTTATTTCTGTCTTATTCGAAATTTGGTTTGAATCCAAACTTTTGTTTACCAAAAGCTTTTGAAAAAATACAAACTAAATCAACTTTTTGAACAGTTGCTATTAATAAGAATAATCCTTATAGAAAAAAAAAAGTTTTTACATTTTCTCAAATTTTAAAAACTTTTTCTTTAATTCATGTCAGTGTATTCGGTCGTCGACTTTGCACAATATTTAGCTAGCATTCTTTTCTGTTATTCTTATCGATTTTTTGGTTTAGTTTGGTTTTGGCTTTCGTTTCGCTTTATTTGCCTTACTTCGATTTTCTCCCTCGCT
Source organism: Scaptomyza cyrtandrae (assembly GCA_035044605.1). Taxonomy (NCBI): domain Eukaryota; kingdom Metazoa; phylum Arthropoda; class Insecta; order Diptera; family Drosophilidae; genus Scaptomyza; species Scaptomyza cyrtandrae. Next base: position 22,835,377 of record JAWNNS010000640.1, read on the forward strand.
ATTTTTTCACTCTTTCTCTATCTCTGTTGCTCGCTTTCTTTTTTGGTGTATGCACAGTCAAAAAAGTTTTTATCTAGCTCCACTTTCAGTGCGGGGCTGTCAAACAATGCGACGGCGTTGGAATAACATTGCCAAGTGCAAGCAGGGTAGAAGACACAACTATAAAGAGGGGAAGGGGAGAGGGCAGTATAACTGCAGAGCTGCAGAGCTGCAGAGTTGGCAGCAGCAACAGCAGCAGCGACATGAATGCCAGTTCAAGTTGAAGTGGCCGTGTACACAATTGTAATTTTTCCGTATATCTACCAAGATGGAAAATGCACGGCCCCATCCAAGACAAGTACCCTCCCCAAAAACATACCACAGTGCCCCCCCTGCTCAAGCATGACACAGATGGCCCTTGAGGCGGAGCTGTTGCAAAGTTTAGTTTTTCGAAGTTGATTCGTTTTAATGAAGGAAATTCTGTTTGCCAAAGTGTTCCGGCAAACTTCATCAGTTCTTGAGTTGAAAAGAGATGAAGCACTACGAAAATAAAAAAAAACTGAATAAATAAGTCATACTCGAATCGATAGCAGCGCTAATTGTTTGCTGTCAAAGAAAAAAATATGTACAAAAACAAAGGCATAGTTAATTGCATTTACACCTTGGAATTGTTGTCATCATCAGGTAGAAAGAACTTGATAAAGGCAAGGACAATGCAATTAACACAAAATGCAGAAGACAGAATGCGAACTCGGGAATTGTACAAAGTCAGAGTCACAGTTTCAATTTCTTGTCAGAACGGTAGCAGGTAGTCAAATAATTTATGACAATTATTGTGACATGAAAATGACGATGACGATGAGGATGACACAAGCATCTTTCGTCTTTCTCCATGCGTCCCCCACTCCAACTTATGGCCTGCACTCAGATAGGCATCTAGAGAGTCTGCACACAATGGCCATTAAACAGGATATGCATTCAGATTAAGCCAGACAAGGACAACATAGTACTAAAGGCTATTTTTATGTATATACAGAAAGAAAAAAAAGGATCAGACAACTACCTGACAAGGCATATAAAGTAGGAAGACAGCAATTCAGACAAAACAGCAGGTGTGCACAACAAATCAGTTAAAGCCAACCTACAAACGGGGATTGTTAAATTCGGATATCCAGATGTTAGTATACACTTGAAAAAATATTTTCAGTTAAATTTGTAAAGTTTCATTTAACTAGATAACCAAAACGCTTATTTTGTGTATTGAATTGTTTATTTTATTTTTATAATAATAAAAGTATTAAAAAAATAATAAGAGATGGCAAAGGAATTTAACTGGTATGCCTTTTTAGGATAATGTTAAAAGAATTAATGCATTAAATTTAGAAAATAAAATATAAATTAGAAGAAATAAGAAGATTAACTCGCGTTTCATTGTCTTTTGAAAAACTCGACCAAAAGTAACACTTCGAAAAACTGATTGATTTATTTGAACTGGGTATTTTTTTTTTAAGTGCACTTATATATACATGTGTATGTCTGTTAAGGCAAACAAGTCGAACGGCGTTCGGACTGTCGACAAGTCTCGGATCACAAACGGACCCAAAATTTGCACCTGCCACAAATCAAAGAAGATGCACAAAGCGCGCGAAACAGGGAGAAGAACAAAAAAAAAACCGACACACAGAGAAAAAGCTGACTGAGCAGGTAACTTGAGGTAACACTGAAAGTAACGCGATCCCCAACAACAACAACAACAGTCGCGACATCTGTTCTCCTTTTTGTATTAAACGAAAGGTGGAAGAGAGGATGAGGGGACGAGACAGAGAGAGAGAGAGAGCAAAGGGAGCACGTTGTTGGCGAGCCGGTTTTGGGACAAGGGTAACCCAAATTTTTGGGCATTGCCATATACCGTTGCCGTATAATTTTCGGCATTAGCTTTGTTCAAATTGATGGGCAGTTATGTGTTCCTGTGCCCGCAGCGTGGAGTCCGCAAAAACGGCAGCTGTTAGATTTTGTGCTGCCAAACGAGTTTAGTCAATGCTGTTAAAACTGCGCTCCATAATTTGGCCAACAATTTGTAATTAGCTAGCTTTGAGTTGAGCTTAAATTTGACAAATCTTTATATTTGTGCTATATCTAAATTTAAAGGTTTTCGATGAGCGAAGAAAATGCTGTTTGAAAATTCCTTTAAGAATCAATAAAACCACAAATATTTGTATAAGATCAAAAAACATTCCTTAATAAATTTGCAAATTATTTGAATGAGTTAAAAAAAATTAAGAATATAATAAAAGTACACAGGCTATGAGTATTAAAAATAGTTTTTTTCCTATCTATCAGTCTTTGTTATATATAAAATATATTTAAAATTATATTTTTAAACTATTTTCCAAAAACAACTTTTTTTCTTTGCATTTTTTTAAGCAACAAACCAAAAAAATACCTAACAAATAACTAAAAGAAAAATATATATTTTCGATTTGTATTATTGAATTTTGGTTTACTTTTACTTTTACACGTATTATCATAATAATTAAATAACTATTAAGTTTCAAGTGAAATAAAAATATTTGTATACTTTTTTAAAAAGAAAAACATTTTAAATTAAGTATTTATCAACTACAAAAACATGATAAGAATTAAATTTATTGCTTTGAAATGCTTTAAAAAAATTTTTTGTTTTTTTTTAACAGAAAAAAAAGAAAGATACAACCCTTGAATTCCTTAACATGTTTTTAATTAATTAATTAATTATAAGTATCAATTACCATTTAAAAACAATAAATTTTTTTTCTGTCCAATATAAAGGGAGAGTCCAATAACAGCCAATATTTAAAGAGGCCAATTGATGTTCTAAGTATTTCAATTGCCTCGATTAATGAATTAATGTTGGGTTTTAAACCGCAATTACAGTAAATTATCTGGAATATTTCATATTAACGCAACATGCCTGCCAATTAAAAGTTTTTTACCGCAGCCGCACAAGGAATGATAAATGTACATGTCTACCTCTATCCGCTCTCTCTCTCTCTCTCTCTCTTTCTGTTTGCCATATATTGCAGTGTACAGTGTAGGTTGGAGGAGAAGGAAAAGCGAGAGGTGGAGCTTAATCGATTTTTGATTTCTTATTAATGACAGGATATGCGGCAAGTCTGGAAAAGTGTTCGCTTTGTGTGTGTGTGTGTATGCATCATTTTATTTTCTGATGTTCGACAGGATGATAGGATAACATTGAAAGGAGACATTGCACGAGTTATAATTAAATGTTTCTTTATACCTTATACAAACACACAAAAACATTTCACCGAACTGCTGTAAATGTCACAAATTGGTGGAAAATTATTTAATCAATATGTCAAACAGTAAATGTTTGCTATATAGTATCTACCATTACTTTTATTACCCACTGTTAGTATTGGGTGTATTTTATTTTTGTTTTTGGGACACCTCGCGTGTTTCGACGCCTTGAACTTGATGTGTAGAAAGAGAAAATGACAGGCAATTGTTTTTGGTTATTATTTTTGGGGTTGATTTTTAAATAACATAGCCAACGAAAGTGTGTTGGCCCAGTTAATTGGACCCTCATTATAGGGCTAACATCGATAATAAGTCCAACGCAGCAACAACACTGCCATCGACTTAACCCACCGACCCAAATTCAAACTACTTTTGGGTGAAGCAAGTTGTGTTTCTATCAAGCTAAAGCAGCTTAAAATAAGCAAAGGATGGGAAGAAACGACAACAACAACAACAACCCACACACACACACTAGAACAAAAACAAACAAACACGCACTCAAACTTGCTAAAAACAAACTTGGTAAATAAACAAGTAAAAAGTTTATACTTTAGAACGCCTGACATTGGAGCAAACCCAATTATAATTTTTTCTTTAAGCTATATTTCACTTAATACCAAAACCTTTCAATTAAGCAATCAAAGTATACAGGACTTATGATAAAAAGAACCAAAATTAAAAACCTAAAATTATATTTTTAAACTGGTTTACACATTTTTAATATTTAAATCATTTACTTATTTTTGTTAAATCTATTTATTTATATCAAATATGAAATTTTTATATTTTATCTGTAGGACTGGCAGCTCTAGCAGCTGATACCGATAACTATCTATAAAGTCTTATATTAAGTTGTAATAATCGATAGTATATCATAGTATAAAATATGTATCAAGAAAAGTTGTAACTGAACTGGCAAAGCGTAAGGCCGTACTATTTAAGATGTTGGAAATGTTCGCTGAATAATTGTTTTAGGTATTATTTTATATATTAATCAACGAAGCCGAGAAGTTGTTTTGATTTATGTGACTTTAAAAGTTCAGTCCTACATATCTGAGCGTTTTAAAAAATATGTAAATAAGTTTTTTGTTTAAAATATGTGTAAAAGAAAAATGCTTCCAAAAACAATGCAATTACCCATTTCTAAACTTTTCTAACAGTGCATGATGTTTACAAACACAACAAGCACTACACAACGTATCTCAGTCTACCTACGAAATCTTTCTATCTGTCTTCTTCGTCTTACCCTCTCAGCATTTACTCTAACACTCTTGCTGTCTGCTGACTGCTGACTGCTTTTTGCAGACAGTCTTAAGCCGCTTTTACCAAATGTGGACATAGTAATTAAGTTTCAATTTGCTCGACATTCGCTTAGTAGACCGACCATCAGTCTTAGCTCTCTGCCACCCGTTAAGAACCTCTTTCGCCTGTCTGCAATGTTTGTGCGCCCTTAAGTAGGCAAAATACAAATGCAAATACAAATTTTTTGTTGAAAATATTAAGAACAGTAAAGGATTTTGTAACTTGAGGCAAACAAACAAGCGGCATAACTTTTCGCTTTCCACGTTTACGTTTGCACTTATATAGTATGTATGCACGAGTATATGGCAATAAAATGAAATCCCACAGATAAGTTATGCGTCATTTAATAAAGCTACCAAAGGACAATCTACGGCAAGAACTTTTACGCAAATTATGCTCATCAAAATGAGCAGCGACAAAGTCCGGAGAAGAAACAATAACAACAACTCGATATAGGCTTGACGCGTGCATGACAATCCGAAAAAAACAGAAGGAGAGAAGGAGAGAAAGGAATGTGGCATGGAGGAATGGAATAAGGAAACGGATGTTGACATGTCGCAAGTGCCTTCGTTGATGAGCGAAATAAAAAAAAAAAGTAAACAAAATACACAACAACAACAATAACAAAATGCGTCTTTCAACAGTCACGCAACGCACATTTAAAGTCACACAATTGCGACGAAGAGAAAGGGGATGGGCATACAAAAGGTGGCCAATAAGCCGCCAGTGAAGCATAAGTTGGCAACTGAAAGCAGACAGCTGAGCTGAACTGAGCAGAGCTTCTTTTGCATGCGGCATGTGGTATGTGGCAAGTGGCTGCCTATCAACGAACAGGTAATGGCCACCACATTGCCTTATGCCTTATAACATATGCCTCATGCCACCTCAATGACTTCGATGGCTTAATGCTTAACGCTGGTAACGCAAGGCGTTCTTCGGTCACGCCCCTTTTGTAAGTTTTGAGCGCCAAATGAAATGAAAAATCATATATATATGTACGTATGTATGTATAAAAGTCATTTACATTTGCATAAAATTCGCCAAAACAAAAAGTAAAACAAGGTAGGGAATTGTGCGCGGGAGGCTGGCTGGCTGGCTGGCAGAGGAAGGCAGCCATTTGGCAAATGCTTCACGTGCTGAAAGCTAACAGGGATTAACGAACGGAACACCAGCGTCTGGCAAATGCTGCAGCATGTGGCAACTGCGTTGAGTACATAAATGAAAAGCTTCAGTTAATGCTACTAAAATGCAGCAATAGCAGCAACCAAAAACATCTAGTTGAGAATTAAATGCTCTTTCTGGCAAATAGAATCTTTATAAAGTATATTACTATATACGATACAAATGAATAAGTATATAATCTTTTTTAACATTTTACTACATTTATCTCAAAACTAAATTAAAAATCGAACTCAGTTGGTGTTATTTTTAGAGCAAAAATTATGAATTGGTAAAAAATTTATTAATGCCAAGAAAAAACTAATTTATATAGTAAGCATTATAATATTCTTGTTATTTTTTAATTGTAATAAAATATCTCTTCAGTGTATATGTAATGCACAGAAGAAAGCATGTCAAACCCCATAAAGTTTATATATATATTCCTGATCAGCATCGCGTGCTGAGTTAATAGATCCTTGTCCGAACGTCCATCTCTTTCTATGCAAACTTTTCCCTCATTGTTGAGCTATCGATATTAAAATTTGTTTAAGCTCTATTTGTGGTTCCAGTTTGATCATATGCCAGATCGAAACACTATATTATAAAGTTGCAAAATGATAAATCTTTAAAGAGATTTTACAATGAAAATATGTTTTCCTTTAATGTATACGGCATGCTGAAGATAGCATCCTTAATTGTTTGAAATTAAGGCTGTTTTAAGTATCACATTGTTTTCAGCCAGCTTATAATTAAAGGATTAAGATTAAAATGATAAACATTGTTGATATTTGATACCATATTTCATCTTAGAAACCAAGTAGTCTAGACATGAAAGGTAGAGTTGAAAAATGGACTTTAAAAATCCCTCAAAAAAACAGGTATAAAAGTGGATCACATTAAATAATTATTTCTCAATTTTAAAAATTCTTTACTTAGCATTGGAAACTAAAAGAAAACTAAATAATCATTGAAACTTTAAGCCAAATAAATAAAATAAAAATTCTCGACACAAAATATATATGTGCTTGATATAATTACACAAGTAAGCTGCATGTCGCAATTTGTTGACATGACTACGCGAACATTTAGATAATTAATAAAGCCAAGTTTTAAACATGGAGTGTTAGTCGCATAAACCTTCGCACACATCTGTCTTTCTGGTAGTGTATATACTTTACATATATATATATATATCAAAAAAGAAGAAGGCGCAACTAGAATCAGGACAACAACTTTTAAGCAAAAGCCGCAGAAAATTTATTAAGTTTTAATTCAAAAGTTGGTGAGCTTCATTATGAAAATGCTGCTGCTGCTGCTGCCGTTGCTTTTGCCCCTAGTTAGTAGCCGCATCTGTATTTACATCTATTTTGGTATGTGTGTGTGTGAGTGTGAGTGTGTGTGTAATTGTATCTGCATTCCTAAATATGTATGTGTGTGGCTTCTACTGCATAGGGACACATCCACCTCTCTCACCCTCTCTTCTATCACATTTTCTCGCGTTGCAGCTACTCAGAATTCGAGAGCGAATGTTTAAAGGTCTGTGGCAGTTGCTTTTGCAAGTGCAGTTGAAATTATTTTACATCTTTTTTTTTTTGCCAACTTTTTATACGGTTATTTTTTTTTTTCTTTTTTGGTTAGCGTCGCATTTCATGCAAACGAACTTAACTTGTTGTGTGATGCTTATAAGTATGTGTGCGTGTATTTTTATGCAAATATTGTTTGCATGTGTGTGTGTATGTGCTTTGGGGCATGTAAATGTTTAAACTTTTGCCACAACAGCTGCGCGTCGCGAACATTTAAACATTTTTGCTCGGTTTACGACAACGTCATCTGATTTATCGCCTATATATATATATCAGGTTTTAAATTTTCCAGAAAATAATTAATATGCCAATATTCGTATGTTGGTGTTAAGCTTTAAAAGCTGACACACACACACATACACATAAATCGCACGGCATCAAGAAAATGCGATTAGCATTTTATACCATTTAAGCCTTAAAAACAGTGAGATAGCCATAAAAACAATGCTACAATGAAAATGCAACGAGGCTTAAGGCAAAGCCCAACACGTTAAATTCCACAAACTCCTCATCCCCCCTTACCCCACAACAACAACCACAATAACAGTTATATGTTAGGGAATAGTGGGAAGAAAAAAAAAAGAACACAAACAAATATTGTTTAGAACGTTAGGCGGCAAAAATCTGCAAACAAGTGTGCAACAAAGCGCACAATTGTAATTTAACTGCAGTCAGAGTCTAGTTGGCAACAACAACAACAAATTGCTATAACTGGCAACCAACACCAACAAGAACAAAATGTGCGCGCCTCAAGTGTTGTAAGCGGCTTTGTTGGCAATTGTTTGTCAAATGCAGAAGACGTGAGAGAAGGGGGGAACTGTGCGGGTAGCGTTAGTCAAATTGGTAGGCAAATGAAATGCACACACACACACACACATACAGCACACATGTATTTGTACACTTAATCCACTTTGGTGAGGCAACAGCAACGGCAACTGCATCAAAATCGGATGTTACACATACGCCCCGTTGTGCGACGCCATCGTCATCATCATCAAATGTTGCCATTCGCGTTGAGCTTTTACCTCCATTCCTCGCTTACTCTGACCCTGACTTGAGCATTCTCAATGCCTACCCTGTAATCTGAGAGTAGTCTATATAACTTCAATTCTCGAACTTTGTACTTAACACACCAAAGCAATAAAATAACCATAGACAATAATTTTGATCTTAAAACGATTTTTCCATAAGTTAAGTACTATTAAATCTCTTTTATCTTATTGGCAATTAAGGCCTTCAGCTTTATTTTATCATTTCTCATTTGAATGTTTTATTAATCTTCATTTATAAAACCATCCAACTTAATCTCATTAATCAGCACTACAGGGCATCTCAAAGTTCTTGAAACTCGATTATAGCAAATAGTAACTTCCGTTTCTGGTTTTTGCGCAACGTTTTAGCTGACAAATGTCACAGCAAACGGCGTCCAACTATGCAAAGCTTCACTCGCATGGCACACACCCAGACTCCCCTACCCTTTACTTCTTGCCCAGTGGGCCACACAGATATACTATAGACACTGTCGACTGGCAACAAATGTAAAACAGCATAAAACACTCGTCGTTGCTTTTCCCCACCACGCTTTTCACCCGCTCGCATACAAGCCGCGTGATGTTGTTCGTGAAAAACTTGACACTTAATTGTCTCTTACTCACTCTCCAACTGTCTCCCTCTCCCTTGTCTATTGCGTTTCCTCCGCCTTCCCCGCTAACCATCAATATGTGTAGAGTTTTTATCTATGGAATCGTCTGACGCGCGTTTCTGTTTCTGTTGTCAATTGTTGCACATTTGCATGGCGCTGCGAAAACTTCGAAAACTAAAACTCTGGGCCAATGCCCGACAATGTAAAGTGAGTGAGTGGTGGTGCAGCCAGCCATCAAGTAACTCAGTCACTCATGCAACAATCATGCCTAACAATAATGGATTCCACAATTGAAACAATGGGTCAGAGGAATACCATTTCCTGCAGCAGGTTCTCCATCAATAGCACCGAGTGCCAAGCAAGATTGAAAATATAACTGGCCAAGTGAACACAAAGCAGAAGAAGAGTATATTGTTGAGGCATTACTATTGCAGAAGCTTCTATAAAAGCTTGTCAATCAATGTACAAAGTAAGCTTATTTAAAAATATGCATAGATTTTTTGTTTTTTTGATCACTCATAGAAATATAAATAAAATATGCTATGAATATAAATGTATATTGAATAAGAAATTGAAAAAGTTATTAAGCTTCAATAGAAATAAAAAAAAATATAAAAAAAAGAGTTTTATTCGCAATAAACTTATCTCTTACAGACAAATAAACTAGAATAATAATTGTGTGCATATGCAGAAACTGTATTAATTTGTAGAGTTATCTTCTGTACAGTTCTTTAAAATAAACAAGTAAGAAAGTTCTAGTCGGGAAATCCCGATTAGAAGATAGCCTTAACATTAATTTTAAAAAAACTTTTACTGCCTGGGGTTAGGCGAGCTTGTTTTCTAAAACTGAAGTCTCTAGCTCTCATAGTCTTTGAGATCGACGCACAGACGAACGGACAGTCGGACATGGCTATATCGACTCGGCTGTTCATGCTGAGAAAGAATATATATACTTTATGGGGTCGGAGATGTTTCCTTTTGTCTGTTACATACTTTTGCAAAACCATTATACCCTTTTTACCCATTTTCAATGGGTTCAGGCTATAATAATTAAAAATTAAATAAAGTTTCATAACAATAATCAACAGATAAAATTACCTTTTGTAATGTACAAAGTTACTAAAAGCAAGGACATTTTTCTTCCTTCAACATTTGTTATCTACGAACTCACTTTAAAATCTTGTCAAACTTTAAAAACCATTTTAAGCCCTATATATATATATATATATTGCCATAATAAAGTCATTGTCTGCCTTTACATTCCCCATTTTATTCTTTTCACAAAAACATTTAAGATTTAATCCCATTTAGACACAATGGTAGCTTAACTTAATCAAGCGAATTCCTACTCCAAAATTAATCGTGTAAATTGCGAATGTTCTCAGCTATAATTCAAATAAAAGTCCCTTTCTTTGCTATGTATAAATGTGTGGGTATGTTGCGGCATATAATCACATTTTAATAGCCCTGAATAGGACATTAGACCATAGATCAAATACCAGCAACAACTAAAAATCCACATTAATGGATGCGCCCTGCCTCAAGAAATTTTCTGCAGTGTCGCACGGCCCAAAGACATAAAACAAAAGTTGGACTCCGAACGATAAGTTGCACGAAATAATGGCAAACACCAAAAGGGACCCAATCAAAAAGTGGAAGTGGAATGTGAAAGACAGCACTCCAAGGAGCTCACGCTGGCGATTGGGGCACCGTTGCAAAATAAACTGTTCAGAAATCTTGCTTGCGAAAAAAAAAAATACAAAAATAAAAACATTATATAAAATGCTGAAAATTAAGGACAAATTGCGCATCATTAAAAACCCAAACAACAAAACACAATAAATGAATGTATGCGAAAAGGGGGGTGTTAGTGGTGGAGCCGAAAGAGGCACCTTCATCAAAGACTTAAGCCAATAATGACGACAAGGCAAAGCACCAACTGACAGGAACAGGGGCAGAGGCAGAGTACGTAGCAGAGCATCGATGGAGCACCTGGGTGCAGTCATTTATTTGATTATAAGACCAGACCATAAGAACGCGACAATGGAACCCATTAAACAACAACAACAAGGCACATAAGGGAGTTGGTTGAGGGGCGACAAAATGATGTGAGGTGTGCAAGCAACTCAATTTCTTAACGAGCAAAGACTTTAGAAAATGACGAAATATTTGCCATTTACCATTTAATGCAATTTACGCGAGTTGATTCAATAATGTTTACAATGTTTTGTTTTTTCGTAGGTTATCGGATACAGTGAACACTGAGGCGAATGGCAAACATTATCTGATGCTTTCAATGAGATTTAAGTAAATAATAACATAGATTAAATTTCATAAAAATATAAATGCAATGCCAAAGTTGTACTTAGACAGAAATAAAAATTTATTAAAAATTTGAAAAAAGTTAAAAAAAAACTATAAATTCTAAATATTAAATATAAATTATAAATTAAATATTTATCATATTTACATATATTAAAACAAACACACAAGCAGCTTAAAATTTAATTAATTCTAACTGGTTTTTTAATAGCTTTCAAAAAAGAAAACATTTTTGCATTTTTTTGTAAAATACTTTGAACGAAGAACCTTACAAATGAACGAACTAAATTCAGTATTAGGAATCAGTTGTTCCTTCGACTTTAGACAAGCGGAACCTTTTAAAATCTTAAAGCTTTGACATTTTATCAAGTGAAGTATGTATATAAATAACCTTCAGGATGTCAGGGACTCAAAAACGCTGATCTTAATTGCCAGACAAAGACAAGACACGCACACACATATCAACCACACACACTAAAGTTGACACGGCGACGCCCACAACACAAAGTCGATGCCCGCAGCTGCCAAAAAAAAAAAAAAAAAAGGCAACTCCCAATTTCCGAGTTGCTAAAGCCAAAAAACCCAAACTCGACACTCAAAATGACTCACTTTGTGGCTGCCAGCTCTTGTGAAGTCTGTCGTCTGCTGCCAACATCCTGCTGCTCCCAACAGACTCCTCTTCTCCTCCTTCTTTCCACCCATCACTACAAAATGACAACCCATCAAGTTGCACGTGAGCTTCGCATTGCGTTTCAGTAAGTTTATTGTTTATTATTTTTTCCACCTTATTTTACTTTAATATTTTTTTTCCTCTTTTTCTGTTTCTCGTTTAATATAAACATATTTTTTAATTTTGCTGTTGTTGTTGCAAGTATTCTTTATTAATATTCGTAATTTATTTTAATTGGATTCCTAAAGTGCTTTTTACTAAATGTTGTGACATGGAAAGCAAGTGCCGCAAAATTAAAAATTTATTTTTTTATATTATAATTAATTTTAATTAAAGCTTTAAGTTAAATTTAAATTAACTTTAAAAAGTATATAAATTGTATTATGGGAACTGGTAGAAATTTTAATTAATTAATATAAATATACTAAAAATTTTAAAGAGTATCTAAATAGTAAAAGTTTTTAATTAAATACATCTTTTAAGAAAAACATAATAATAATTTGCTAAGATCATTATAAAACTTTTAAAATTATTTGTTTTTATAACAACCTTTACTTCATTAAGGTCTTAAAATATCTTAAAAATTGCTTAAAAATTAATTTGAATCCTATTTCTTCATAAATCCTCCTCTTCATATCTGTTTATTTCCATTTGCTGAAACATTTTAATCAGCTTGTTTTTCACAAGGCTGCAATCTTTCCATTAACGTTATGACGTTTCGGACCGCACTACACTACCAATGCTTACATTATAGCCCATTTTCTCTTTATTTCACGCTTGTTTTGCCTTTTTACTTCTTGCTTTTATTTTTTGCGGGTCTGCGGCTTCATTTTAATCAAAGCAAAATGGTGAAAAGCATTCAACAAAAAAAGGACACACCGCAAAATGCTTGAGCGAAAAGGTCTTTAAACTTATAAATATCCTGGAATTTATTTTAAACATATAATATTTATATTGGAAAAGCAACTATAAAGTTATGGATAATATTGTTTTCGTTAATACATAATTCATATTTAAAATAAATAAAGCAAAAACAAATTAGTTTATTTATTAATTGAAAAGAGTTATGATATATTTTTTATCAAACTTAAACTTTTTTTGTTTGCTTATTTTTCTAACAAGTTTTCAAAGACTACTTTTCACAACATTATGATACCATTCTTAATTTCCATTTTGTGTGGGCAAAGGGTATGACAACAACAACAAAAGCAACAACAAAGAAACCGAAACCAAAAACACAAACAAAAACATTATAAAGAAAAAGTGCCCTCCACTAACAAAACAGACAAAACAAACAAAAACAAACCGTAGTCACTTTTATGCTGCCTCTCTTTTCTTCTCGTCTCTTTCTCTTGCCTTCTCCATTCTCTTATTGCCTGTTGTTATTACTGTTGTTGTTATCCATTATTTAAAGCATAATGTCACAATAAACGTGAAAGGTGCAAAATGTTGCCCAAAGGCAGCATTCTAAACAGCAACAGCAACAATAACAACATCATCAACAACAACAACTCAACTTAATAACACTTTTGCCGTTGACGCCACTCGAGGCAGCTTTCCAGTTTTTCACTCCCTTTCGCCCACTTCCTGCCTGCCGCCAACGCCTTCCTTTCTGCATAAATTGTATCGTATGAGCACAGAATGCGAAATTGTCTTCTTCTTCTTCTTTCACTACGTCATCGCACAGTCGTTGCTGCAGTTGACACTTGCCACATCTCCCCATTCCACTTCATGGTTCCCATTCCCATTCAATTCCTAACTGTTCAGCAACTACAACAATAACTAGCTGCAAACTTGGTCAACGCCATCAACGTCATTCGCGTCACTTTTGGACTTGTCCTAGCCACAGCAACAACAACTACTACTACTAATACCACTACTACTACTATTTCTGTACTTGCCCCTTCTCAATGCTGCTTTCCTCTTGACTCGCCCTCTACAAAAATCATCTCCTTTTGTCCTTGAGTTGTTTAATTGTTTACAGCGAAGCCAAATTTGCCTAAAATCATTTTATAGTCTGCTCTGGTTTAACGCCTAATTATGGAAATCAATTTTGTAATTTTACCGAAATATATTTAAATCCCAAAAAAAAGACCAATAAAAAATCATAAAGAACTCCTCTAAACATTTAGTCAAATGTTTTATTAAAATAAAAAAAATAAATCAAATATTATTTGTTTTTATGAAATGTATGCCACAAATGTACAAAAAGTAAACATTTAATTTTTGTTAAATCTTTTCAATAAACACATCTGTTGATTATGCAAATTCTTGTAATTTTTGTAAGCAATTCGCTCAAATAAAATATTTTTTAATCACTTGCATATAAAATATGTATGAAACGAAAAGCGAATAAATTACAAAATTGCTCAATGCATAGCGATTTAAATATTTAAAATGTATATTACAAATTAAGGATATATGTTATATTTGTTAAGCAAACAATATATATTGAAATGTAAACAACAATAAATCGGTGTAAATCATAAATTTGTTGTAGTGCAAATAACCTCTAACCTAAAGCTGCCTTTGAAGCCAATGCGAACGCATAAAAGAAGCTTTTTATAGTACAACAAAGACTAAGACTTTGAAACGTATGTCCATATACACGTATTGACATATACACACACACACACATGCACACACACTCGAACACGGTCATTAAGAAAAACTGGCGACCAACGGACAACATCCGCCAACAAAATTTGAACGCACTTGAAATGAACTGAAAGTCGGTATATGTTATAGCCATATAGATCTTTATTCAAACATGGTGCGAAGCGAACATGTGTCGTTTGTCTATTTGCCGTCTTTTATGCTTCTTCCACGACTTCGTCTAGTTTGTTCTTTTGGGCAAATGTCACTTGGCGCCGTTTGTTAGCTCAGTGTCTTCAACTACTCCCAGTATAAATATAGACGAAACGTTGAAACTGGGCATGCACTTGTCCCTATCTCTCTCATCTCCTCACTCGCCCGCTCTCTCTCTCTCTCTCTCTCTCTCTCTCTCTCTCTCTGTCTGTCTCTCGCGTGGCATTCTTTTTTCGCGCTGTTCTCTAATTATAGACCAAGCTGCATACATATTTGGTTATGTGCACAAGAGGCGGAAGTTTGTTTAGGATACATGATTATTTGCCCAGGCAGCTGCACACAGCGTTCGCTTTGCTATCAACTCTCCCCTTCCCCCCTCCCGCCTCCTTCTCCACACTTCCTACATTTCATCATGCCACACGTCTAGACACAAACATTCACAATTTATTCAAATGAAATTCACGCAAGTTGCAAGTTGCGAGCTGCAAGTTGCAAGTTTGCATGTGTTGATGCCACATTAATCGTCACTTCAACTATTTCACTTACCTATCGCTGCTTGCAGTCAGTTTTGAACTAAATCCAATTAGCACTAGGAATGAGTATCATATATAATCGCTAAAATTCTCAATAGTTTGCCAACTTTTCAGTTTATCTATAATTTTTTTTTGCACACTTTCAGTCATTTAGGTAATACGTTTTGATATGTTTAAACAGGCTGCAAAGAAAATAGTTAAAGTTATAAATGTTAATTAATTATTATTATTATTTATATTAAAATATATTCTTTGCAAGTAAATCGGCCAAGGAAACAAAACAATGGTTAAAGAAATCAAAAAGAATTCGATCTTATTAAAATTTGTTTTTTTATTATATTCGAAGAGAAATTCGATACATAAAAGTACGAGGGAATTTTTTAAACTTTTTTTAAGATATCTGCATTTTATTATCTGGCAACTTAAGTTTCAGAAAACTGATTGCAAAACAGCTAATTATTAATATGAACAATTTGATAACTTTATGTTCAAACATCCAATATTCAAACTTATAAGTTAAAATGTTTTTTAACCGAAAATCATTTCCAATTTCTACTTGAAAACTTAAGAAGTTACTTGGTATTGGTTTAAATAAAATAAAATGAAAAGAAATATATAAGCAGCAATGATTATGATTACAGTAAGTAGGGGAATAAGTTGTCTAAGTGACCAACTCATCAAGACAATCCGTCTCGTATCCTTAGCTACAAGGACTCGAACACAAAGTGCTCACTTTCAAAACCACGCAAAAATCAATATTTTCCATGAATTGAATGCTAGGATTTTGATTGTTTGTTTACTTGTACATAAAACATCTTCAAAGATTAAGATTACGAATGAGTTCTTAAAGATTTTTGTAACTCGCAGCTTAATTATAAAGTTAAATTGTCACACAGGTTTTTAAATGGGAAATCGTAGCTGTAACTTTTTTTTACCTCAACCAAAAGATTTCAATTAGTGACTTTTGAACATAAGTTATTCTAAACAAGGTTTACACGATGTCTTCAGTTAAAGCAACCTGGGCTGAAAACACACACACACACACACACAAACACAAAATGTGTAAACTACATATACACACACACATTTTATGTTTGACATTTTAAATCGCAATCGCTTTTCAGTTTATCCCTTTTGTTGTTGCTATTGTCTAGACCGGCGGCGCTGACTGCAACTTTTCTATGCCACACACACATATAGAAAACTTTTGCAAAAAATACGCATAGAAATCAAGATTCAACGGCATAGAGTTGCACGCGAAATCCACAGGGATTTCCAACCACCCAAGCTCACCCAAACCCAAACAGATGACGTTTAGGATTCGTTCGAGTTCCTCTTCATTGGTGGTGGTTCTAAGCCTGAAGCTGACTCTCTGGGCGGCTTTTTGGCTATTTGCCTGCGCGTGCGGCAAAGTGGCAAGCTGCGTGGGAGGGGTGTGAGAAGGGCGGGTGGGCGCGTCTCGATGCTTGTGTCTCGTCTGGTCGATGCAGACGCTACAGACAGTTTTCTAATGAGATGAACTATGTGCCTGTGTGTGTTTGTGTGTCTGTGTGTGTTTGTGTGTGTTTGTGTGTGTGTTTATGTATTTTGCTTGAAATGGATGCGTTGCAAATAATTCCAACACGAAATATTTTTATGTTTAATTGTAAATTTAAGTTTTGAATATTAACGGTTTTATTATTATTTTTGTTTTAAATATCAAATTGCAGATTTAATAGTAAAAAAAATTAGGTTTTTCTATTAAAAACTTAAGCAATATGTTTTTTTTTTTCAAATATGTTTTTTTTTTAGTACTTAAGCTCCAAAAATAATTAAAAATTAAATTGGCATCACATTAAAAACACATTTGTGATTTTGGTTTTATGTTCATTTAAATAATCCATAAATTCCAATAACAAGTTTTCGTGTCACGAAATTAAGCACGACACGCGCCCAACACTGATGTCTACTCAATCGTAACATGGCGCGTATATCCCGTTACGCGATACACACACACACACGTACACACAGACACACACATGACACAGACAGACAGACATAAAGATAGTATCACACACACATTCAGCTACGCTGCGTAAACGCTGACCAAACTTAGAAAAACAAATATAATTAAACATAATAAACTAAAACAATGCTGCATACTTTTAGTACAGTGTCATAGTCAATGGCGGCAAACAACAAATACCGAAAAGTTTACACACAAACACACATACAACTGCAAATTGACATTTTTGCGGGTAGTCGGAACAGAATTTGGAAACAGCGACGGCGCCAAACTGAAGGAAGTTGGTTACAGGAAGGGTAAAACGGATGGGGGCGGTGGTGGTGTCGGTTAAATTTTTAGGCGGTCGCTTTGTTGTGCCGGCGAAAATGCTCGTAAAGCCGAAATACCAAAACAAATTGCGCATTTTTTCTTTTGTTGGTTCATTCACTTACCGGCAAATTTGCCGCATTGCCGGCGGCAACAACAACTAAGGCCAGAGAAATGTTACCGTTAACCGTCAACCGTTTTTTGTTGTTTGTTTTTTTTTTTTTTGCTTTTTGTTAATCTATTCATGCACTTGACACTTAGACATTTTTAGAGCATTTTGCTGTTTTAGCCGTGGATGGCATTCAGTAAGTAATATACCAACTCGCACACACACACACGCAGTTGGAATAGCTTAAACACACACGCACAACACAAAAACTTGATGTACGATACGCCGCGGCACGTCCATTCACGTCAACATTTGAATTGGTTTTAACATACAGCAAGGTACATGACGGTTCGCGGTTAGCCAATGTTAGTTTTTACAGTGTGTGGTAAGCCACTGCAATGCTCATTTGAGCTGTAATACACATTCTTTTAAAATACTGCTTTCCTGTACCGTGAACTGGTCACACTGCGACATAAGATCCACAATTTGCAACGAAATATCGCTATTCTTTTTAAATATCAAGCATTTAAAATTGTTTCATGACTTAGATGTGTTATAATATTAACGCCCTATAAAAAATTCATAGCTGTTTAAGTGACTTCAGTAATGTAGTAATTACACAACAAAAAAAAATCGAAACAACGACTGAGTTTCAGCATATTTTCGAGAAATCGATAATCGTTCGATAAATAAATACAACAGCTGATACGCTATGGCGTTGAAACCACATAGTCATCGTTTTTAAACTAAGCCGTCGGGTGCTCTCTTAAAAGCCGTTTAATATTAAGAATCAATCTCAAGAAAAAAAAACGTGCTTATGCTTCTTAACTTCAAAAAACATTTAAAAAATATGTTTTCTAGTATGTGCGCACAGCCTAAAAAAAATACAAATTATTGCGCGCTGTTATTAACATAACAGCAACTGTGAATGTAGAAGTGTGACCAAAACAACAACAAAAGATTCACAATTGAGATCTAAACAATTTAATTTCCACACCGCAGTTAGTAAAACCAATAATAATAATAATAAGAAGAATTTAAGAAATAAGCGCTACTAAAGCCGGGTAGCAGCGAAAACAATTAGCTATCTAAGAATATGGAAGAGTTGCAACTGCGAAAGCGCAACGCTTGCGTCATTGTGCTGGGCGACATCGGACGCAGTCCACGTATGCAATACCATGCGCAGAGTCTCCTTGAAGACAACTACAATGTGGACATTATTGGCTACATGGAGACGCGGCCACTGGACGCCTTAACCGTAGCGCAACCCAAGTGCAAAATTCACGAACTTCCCGCACTGCCCGTCACAAATCTGACGCCCAAGCTTAAGCTGCTCTTCAAAGCGATCTGGCAGACATTAAGTCTTCTCATGGCCCTCATCTCCATACGGCGACCCAATTTCCTTCTCGTTCAAAATCCGCCTGGCATTCCCACACTCATCGTCTGCTATTTATATTGCGCCGTTACGCGCACCAAACTTGCCATCGATTGGCACAACTACAGTTATACGGTTCTGGCTTTAGGCATGGCCGGCGGCGAGCAGAGCCGCCTAATCCGGCTAACAAGAAAACTGGAGCGTTACTTTGGCGCCAAGGCGCACACACATTTCTGCGTTACAAAAGCCATGAAGGACGATTTGCAACGCAATTGGAACATTGGGTGAGCAGACCATATATCTGATTTCCTTATTTTGTTCTATAGTGCTGTGTAACGCATTAATTGCTTTTAGACCAGTTACTGTGCTGTATGATCGGGCGCCGGCGCAGTTTCATCCAATTGAGCTGTCCCAAAAGCATGAGTTGTTCATGAAGCTATCGAAGGAGTATGCACAGTTTATGCCGCCGTGCTATGCAGATCTTAAGCAGTCAGGTGTGCTCGAATCAACGGCGCTCACACAAAAGCTATCCAATGGAACGGTACTGTATAAGGCACAACGGCAAGCAATACTTGTTTCAAGCACTAGTTGGACGCCAGATGAGGATTTTGGTATACTGCTGCAAGCGCTCGAGTCATATGAGAGCGTTGCATTGGCCCAGCCACAGGTCTATCCCTCGCTGCTGTGCATCATCACCGGCAAGGGACCGCAGAAGGCGCAATACGAAGCGCAGATAGCGAAACTGCAATGGCAAAAGGTGTCCGTTGTGACGCCCTGGCTGGAGGCGGAGGATTATCCCAGCGTTTTGGCCAGTGCTGATCTTGGCGTATGCCTTCACTGGAGCACCAGCGGCCTTGATCTGCCCATGAAAGTGGTAGACATGTTTGGCAGCGGTCTTCCCGTCTGCGCCTACAACTTTAAATGGTAAGCTCTTGGTTGATTGTAACCAAAAATGGAACAACTATCTTTTTATGATATTTTTTTTAAGTCTGGACGAGCTGGTAAAGCATGGCGAGAACGGTTTCGTTTTCAGCGATCATGCGGAGCTATCGGAACAGCTGCGGATCTGGTTCGAGAATTTTCCAAACAACCCCAGCATAATTGAGACTCGCTCGCGCTTCAATCGTCAACTGCAAGAGTTCCAGGAACTGCGCTGGCGCGAGAATTGGCGACAACGTGCTGCACCCGTTTTGGAGGCATTTCTTTAGGCATTATTTTTGGTAATCTTAAGCAGCGTTTAATATGTTTTCAAATCAAATTTTGTAAACACCACACTTAACTCATATTCATTTGATATGTTCGCAGTGATTGCTCGCAATTAAAAATGCTTTGTCTTACAATTACTTAAGCGCCTGGAAAGTGAAAAAAAAAAATATATATATATATACAAATACACCAATTTTACAATTGATTTTCCGTACGTTGTCGTGCAAAATCAACTACAGTGATTTCTTGCAAATTGGGCAAAATTCATAACCTTGTCTTTCGTACTCGCGCAGACATGATGAGTGCAAGGCATGCTCACATGTCAGATAACTCATTTCACCTTCTTCCACCATGGGCTCAGCGCAAATGGAGCAAACATCACCCGGCACTGTAAAACGGAACACAGCCTGATCGCAATGTGGACATGTACGACGCCACTGTCTATACGCTGAGAGACATGGTGTATCGCACAAAGCATGGCCACAAATCATTATGTGCATCGTCTCCTCTTTCATTTCCATCAGACACAACATGCAAATGTCGCCGGGTTTGCTGCAAAAAACATATAAACATGCCAAACTTTACACAAACACAAAAATACATATATTTAAATATATGTAGAAAACACAAGCTTGCCTTAGAGGATGTGGATTAGGAAGAGCGCGGCGCTCCTTTCTATCTTTTTTATAGCTTGTCCCATTATTTGGACGTCTGCTTGAATGCGGTTGATGAGGAGACGGCCGTTCTGGCATGCTAAAATAAATTGCAGCAGCTGCAGCTACAATTACGCAGCCAAGTCCCAGAAATAAATTTAAATAAACCATTTTTACAGGTGCCGCATTAACTTTTAGCAGAATATACAATTGTGCTGTCACTTGTTATTGCGTTGCAGATGTCTCACACGATTAATAGTGAAGTTCTTATCTAAAACCACCTTAAACATTTTTTTAGTTTGACATTCACATTATATGCTGACAGGCAACGATAATGTAAACCAAGATACGAAACAGTTTTTTACAGTTAATACTTGGGCTCTGTGAATCAAAAAGTATTCAAAGTAAGAGAGGAAACCAGAGTCGCTCTCATCTGTTAACTTAACATTTGTCAAATTAATAGCACCTGGGGAAATCAAAAAGTATTCAAAGTAAGAGAGGAAACCAGAGTCGCTCTCATCTGTTAACTTAACATTTTTCAAATTAATAGCACCTGGGGAAATAAGTATCACTTTTGCCTTGTCAACGCATTCACGAAGTGTGCGATGCGTTAGATAACGATAGTGAGCGGCCATTATTCAACTTTGTTTTGGTTGGTGGTCGACTTTTGGTTCTATCTGCTTGCTAATGCCTAAAATGGGAAGGCAGCATAGATTTGTAAAATTGAATGGCCAAACGTGAGATACCTAAATATGACTTCCACCATATGTGAAAAGTTAACAGAAATTAGAAACTCTGGTTTCCTCTCTTACTTTACATTCTCATTGGCTGTGAATAAGCACCTATTTCCCCTTCATATTTCTCCCTGTTAGATTCTTATTTTTCTTCATTGCTTCAATGAGAATGTAAACCAAGAGAGGATACATACAAATGCACGCGCCAGATAAACTCGAAAAACTGGGTAAGCCGCAGCGTAACGTCGACTCGGAGCTGAAGGCACAAATCGAACAGTTGTGCGATACCCAACGCGAATTGAGCTCACATTTCCAGCACGTCGTTGTGTCACAGCAAGCGCTAGCGGACGCCTTTGCCGATCTGGCACAAAAGAATCCCGAATTGCAATAGGAGTTCATCTGCAATTCGGAGGCGCAAAGCAACTTGACTAAGAACGGTGAACTACTCTTGAATGCTTTAAAGTTTTTCATCTCATCGGTGAGCACGCTGTGCAACAAGACCATCGATGATACCCTGTTAACGATACGACAATGCGAGACGGCTAGGTGAGCTAAATGGTAATGAATACTCTGGAAATATTTTTGTTTATACTTTGACTTAAATTTATTTTAGGATAAGAATAGCCTACAAGCTTACTCAGTAAATAAATTTTTACCTTTGCAGAATTGAATTCGATACCTAACGGTATCCAATATAACAAGCAACCTGGAACGGCAAGCAATACTTATTTCAAGCACTAGTTGGACGCCAGATGAGGATTTTGGAATATTGCTGCAAGCGCTCGAGTCATATGAGAGCGTTGCATTGGCCCAGCCACAGGTCTATCCCTCGCTGCTGTGCATCATCACCGGCAAGGGACCGCAGAAAACGCAGTACGAAGCGCAGATAGCGAAACTGCAATGGCAAAAGGTGTCCGTTGTGACGCCCTGGCTGGAGGCGGAGGATTATCCCAGCGTTTTGGCCAGTGCTGATCTTGGCGTATGCCTTCACTGGAGCACCAGCGGCCTTGATCTGCCCATGAAAGTGGTAGACATGTTTGGCAGCGGTCTTCCCGTCTGCGCCTACAACTTTAAATGGTAAGCTCTTGGTTGATTGTAACCAAAAATGGAATAACTATCTTTTTATGATATTTTTTTTAAGTCTGGACGAGCTGGTAAAGCATGGCGAGAACGGTTTCGTTTTCAGCGATCATGCGGAGCTATCGGAACAGCTGCGGATCTGGTTCGAGAATTTTCCAAACAACCCCAGCATAATTGAGACTCGCTCGCGCTTCAATCGTCAACTGCAAGAGTTCCAGGAACTGCGCTGGCGCGAGAATTGGCGACAACGTGCTGCACCCGTTTTGGAGGCATTTCTTTAGGCATTATTTTTGGTAATCTTAAGCAGCGTTTAATATGTTTTCAAATCAAATTTTGTAAACACCACACTTAACTCATATTCATTTGATATGTTCGCAGTGATTGCTCGCAATTAAAAATGCTTTGTCTTACAATTACTTAAACGCCTGGAAAGTGAAAAAAAAATATATATATACAAATACACCAAACTGTAATATGTTATTATTTATAAAATTACAAACGGTTTAT
Organism: Scaptomyza cyrtandrae; assembly: GCA_035044605.1. Lineage (NCBI taxonomy): Eukaryota > Metazoa > Arthropoda > Insecta > Diptera > Drosophilidae > Scaptomyza > Scaptomyza cyrtandrae. The sequence continues at coordinate 22,858,649 of JAWNNS010000640.1, forward strand.
TTTCATTAAACATGATATGTTAGAGATAAAAAAATTAAAATAATGGTTCTAAGAAAAAACCAATTTTGATTTGAATATGCAAGGCCTTACAAAATTTAAATTGAGCAATTTTTGTGCATCTTACAAAGCGTTTTTACATATTTATGTTAATATTGCTTCAGTTAACAATTGATTTTCCGTACGTTGTCGTGCAAAATCAACTACAGTGATTTCTTGCAAAGTGGGCACGATTTATAACCTTGTCTTTCGTACTCGCGGAGACATGAAGAGTGCAAGGCATGCTCACATGTCAGATAACTCATTTCACCTTCTTCCATCATGGGCTCAGCGCAAATGGAGCAATCATCACCCGGCTCTGTAAAACGGAACACAACCTGATCGCAATGTGGACATGTACGACGCCACTGTCTATACGCTGAGAGACATGGTGTATCGCACAAAGCATGGCCACAAATCATTATGTGCATCGTCTCCTCTTTCATTTCCTTCAGACACAAGATGCAAATGTCGCCGGGTTCGCTGCAAAAAACATATAAACATGCCAAACTTTACACAAACACAAAAATACATATATTTAAATATATGTAGAAAACACAAGCTTGCCTTGGAGGATGTGGATTAGGAAGAGCGCGGCGCTCCTTTATATCTTTTTTATAGCTTGTCATATTATTTGGACGTCTGCTTGAATGCGGTTGATGAGGTGACGGCCGTTCTGGCATGCTAAAATAAATTGCAGCAGCTGCAGCTACAATTACGCAGCCAAGTCCCAGAAATAAATTTAAATAAACCATTTTTACAGGTGCCGCATTAACTTTTAGCAGAATATACAATTGTGCTGCCGCTTGTTATGGCGTTGCACATGTGTCACACGATTGTTATAAGATTATAAGTGCACTTTTTATCTAAAACCCCCTATAATGAATACTTTTTTAGTTTGACATTCACATTATATGCTGACAGACGCTGCCACACTAAGCAAATCAAATAGCGATGCCACACTTTAGTTTTAAGATATTCCACTGGTGGGACCAGCTATATTACATATTCAAATACGGTTATAAAATAAGACGCCTTAAAACACATTTTAACTATTTCGTAAAATAAATAAGATATAATGAAAGGTGTAATGAGGAATGGAAAAATTTGAACACCAACTAAGAATGTCCATATATGGAAGTCTTAAAATAAAGACGTCGGTATTATTTTATAACCGCTGCGTCGGTCACACCGAGCCTATTTTAATTCATTGCTTTTTTTCTGTTCGAAATAAATTAAAATTGTAATTGTGGTTGCGCTGCATTTGCAAATATTCAATACTGGGGAAATAAAAGGCGAGCAAGAAATTAAAAACACTTCTGTTACCGTGTGATTTCGATTAGAAATTGCAGCGCCAAGCAACAACTACAGCACAAGCCGCCCAGACCTTAAGTTCGAACGATTTTTCTGGTGTAATTAAAGTTCAGTGTTACTCACTGATAAGGAGTCGAGCAAATTAGAATATGGCGGAACGTGAGCGTAGCATACATGAAATGCTGAAAGACACACCATCGATGAACGACAGTTGCGGCGCTGTCCACACTGGCACTGAGGGTATCGGCACCATGGGCACTGGTATCGGAAGCGGGATTGGGATCGGGATGAGCGGAAGTGCAAGCAGCCACAGTATGATAACGGGCATGCCGTTAAATACTTCAAGCAGTTTGCCATTGCGAAATCATTCAGGTGAGAAAACCGTAAGACAATCAATATGCAAGTTAATCGATTAACCCCTTCTTAATATAGCACCCACCACACCAATGTCACCAACAAGTCCGCAGTCGACCAACGGCTTTCTAACATCAACAGACGGCAGCAGCAGCCTTATACGAACAAGTGCATCCAAAATTGATAGCATCAAGAACTGGAGCATATCAACATACAAATGCACGCGCCAGATAATGCTCGAGAAACTGGGTAAATCGCAGCGTACTGTCGACTCGGAGCTGGAGGCACAAATCGAACAGTTGCGCGATACCCAACGAAAATATTTATCCATATTGCGCTTGACTCGCGCATTCAGCTCACATTTCCAACACGTCGTTGTGTCACAGCAAGCGCTAGCGGACGCCTTTGCCGATCTGGCACAAAAGAATCCCGAATTGCAAAAGGAGTTCATCTGCAATTCGGAGACGCAACGCAACTTGACTAAGAACGGTGAACTACTCTTGAATGCTTTAAACTTTTTCATCTCATCGGTGAACACGCTGTGCAACAAGACAATCGATGATACCCTGCTAACGATACGACAATACGAGACGGCTAGGTGAGCTAAATGAAAATGAATACTCTGGAAATATTTTTGTTTATACTTTGATTTAAATTTTTCTTAAGGATAAGAAAAGCCTTCAATAATACTCAATAAATTAATTTTTACCTTTGCAGAATTGAATTCGATGCCTATCGAATGGACTTGGAAAATACAAAACCAGAGTTAACAGATGCAGCGGCAACGCTGGAGGAGACTCAGCGCAGCTATGCCCATCACAAGGATCTCTACGAGAAGCTGCGTGGCGATGTGGCCATCAAAATGCAATTTCTGGATGAGAATCGCGTAGGTTTTGCACAGACTTTACTTTCTATTTTATGTTCATATGCTCAATTTATTATAATTTTAGATCAAAGTGATGCATAAGCAGCTCATTCTGCTGCATAATGCCATTGCGGCATACTTTTCGGGCAATGCAATGGCACTGGAAAGCACATTAAAGCAGTTCAATATCAAGGTGGGTAGGACTCCCCACTCTATTTCGAATCTATACTAATCCTTTGCTTAATTAACAGTTAAAATCACCCAATAACGTGACGGGTTCATGGCTTGAACAGTAGTAGTGAAACCCTGCACATCAGCACCTCGATCAAAAATGGAGAAAACAACACAAAAGTATTACCCTCTATACAGCACATGAACCATTTTGTCACCAACATGCCGGCATTTATTCTTATATTCAAGTAAAGCAAATAAGCTACATGACTCTGTAACAATATTGAAAGCTTATCAATAAGTCGAACTCCCTAAGCGTAAGCAGAAAGTGTAAACGAGCAGAGTGCATATTACACAAACATATATATATATATATATATGATTTTTTATATGTAACCACTTATAGATTTTCACACATCTCGTACTTATAACAGTTCCTTTTATTTTTCAATTTAATCTTTACATTGTACAATGTAGTCCAAAAACGCTCAGTGCAATATATTTATATATAAAGTTATATGCGTTGTACTTTAAGATAAGTTAACCAAATAATGATCAATTTATCAGTATAAAATGATAAATATTTACATATATCTATAAAACAGTGCACAGAACCATTTATTTACTTTATCAAACCATCTGTGCGCCCAACTCTCCCAACTAGTAGATTCAAGTTTCCGTTTTAAAAGCCTTTGTATATTTAAACATGTATACCACTCGAAAGAAAACAAAATAATTAAAGCAGACACTAGGGTTTGCGCTTATGTATAATTTAATCTAATTGTTTACTAGTCAACGTATTATTTACAATTAATGGGAAATATATAAATAAAAATTTATTTAATTACACAAAATCGAACAGCAAAGCTAGTTCTTCTCCAACTTTAATTCATTGAGCTTCTCGTTTAGCACCGCTGACTCATCCTCCTCGGCTTTGAACATGTCCTGCACACACATACATTTAAAGTCATTTAGTTGGGCAATCTCTTACAAAATATAACTACTTACCGGATCGTATATGACCTTAACAATTAACGAACAGCTCGGGCAAGTGGCTACCTCCTCACCCTCTATTAACTCCTCCTGCCAAAACATGAAATGTATTAATAACTGCCAAAATCAGCGATTTGGCTCGTAATTACTTTTGAAACTTGAAATCGATCGCCGCAGGGACACGGATAGTAATACATCTCTTCCTCCTCGTCGTATTCGAAATCCTCAATCTCGACCTCATCGTGGTATATGCTCATTGTGCTTATCTGTTTTTCTTATGTTTATTACACAGCATTATGCGGTATTATTCATATAACAAAAATTGAGACGCACGCTACACGTTGCGAACATGGTGCTGCCAACCTGTCACAAGAAACAGCTGATCAGCAGTCGTCGCGCTGTAAACAAATCGCAAACGTTTGACATCTAAAATTGCGTTTAGCGAAAATGGCCAACAAAAAGTACAGCGATGTCAATCTCTATGATTTGCTCGGTGTGGCCATCGAAGCTGAGCAGTCTGATATACGCAAAGCGTATCGAAAACGTGCATTAGACTGCCATCCGGACAAAAATCCCGACAATCCCACGGCTGCTGAGCGCTTTCATGAGCTCTCAAAGGCTTTGGAAATACTTAGCGATGCAACGGCCCGTGCAGCCTACGACAAGGTGCTCAAGGCGAAAAAAACCGCAGAGTTGCGTACCAAACAGCTGGACAGCAAGCGACAGAAGCTGAAAGAGGAGCTAGAGCAGCGTGAACGAGCGGCTTTCAACAAACAACAGGCTGGACAACCGTACAGTACAGTGCGCAAAAGCGATGAGGAGGTGTTGCAGGAACAAATTGAGCGGCTTAGACGCGAGGGATCTAAACTGCTGGAGGAGGAACAACGAGCGATGCGAGAGCATCTAAAACGGAACTACAATGAGCAACAGCGCCAACAGCAGCAGCAAACGTCCACCTTTGACTCAGCGCAGCATCGCATCAAGATTAAATGGAAGACGGACAAAGGAAATGGCACCAATGGTGGCTACACTCAGGATCAGCTGATGAAATACCTTAGGAAATACGGCGAGGTCGTCGTACTAGTCATGAACCCAAAAATTTACGGTCGCGCCATGGTGGAGCTAAAGACTCGCGAAGCTTGTGACATGATCTTAGCTTATGAAAAAGGCAATCCAGAAAATCCTTTGCATTTCCATTGGGTCACTCCGCCGGCAGATGAAGTACAAAAAAGTGCAACAACAGCGTCGACTGGTGCCTCCGCACGTGACTATGAGGACTTGGTCATGCGCAAGCTACGCCAGGCCGAGGAGCGCAAACGTTTGATTGAAAATATGATGAAAGATGACGGCGATGAGTAACCGCTAAAATCTGTTTTAAGCATAGTTTTTAGTAAATCCGACACAAGTTGGCAACACTACCAACAGCTGTTTTCAAAGGCTGCACCATTCGTATGTGAAGGTACATTAGTTTCTTTTAAAGTTTACACGCAAGTAGTATAAGTTAACTTAAAAAAAATAAGAAAATATATTAATATTTAATAAAAAAAAATATTTTTAAAATCTGAAAATATGTTTACTATGTGCCAAGAGAGTTTTACATCCCTAAATAAGACTGAATCGAACAGTTTGCGTGAAGGGTATTTAATAATCGCTGCGACAGCTGCTCTGGTTGTTTCTCAATTAAATTGTGTGCCAAAATGCCACGAGAGAAGAAATAAATTGCAGTTTTGTTTTGTTGAGAACTGTTAATTTGCTGGTGTATTTGTGACTAATGCGACATGGATAAACGACAGCGCGAGCTGGAAGCGCTGGTAAGCACTCAAAAGGAGCAATTGTCGCGGTACGAGAAGCGATTAAAAGGTTAGTTATTTATTGTGCAATAAACAAGTAAAAAAAAATAAAAATACAAATAAAATTTAATTGCAGACGTAGTCACCGCATACAAGGGTCTGCTCAAAGAGAAGGAGGCGCTCGAGACCAGTTTGGCAGCCCATGCCGAAGCCACAGGCGTTGCTAGCGAACCAAAAGCTGGTCCAAGCGACGTGCCCAGTACTAGTGCAGGTGCGACTAATGGAGGCAACAATGATGATGATAGGGGACAGCTGCAGACGCAGATCATAACTCTGATGAATTCGCTGGCCACGCTCTCGGCGGAGAAGTCACGAATGGAGGCCTCGTTTCAGGCAGACAAGAAGCAGTTGCGCGCCCAAATTTCCCAAAAGGAGCAGAGCATACAGGAGCTACAATCCAAGGTCAAGGAGCAGCTGTTGCGCGCCAAGCAAGACGTCGATGAGGTCAAAGCCAAATGGATTGTGGAAAGGCAGGAACGCGAGAAGGAGACAAACAATCAAATGATTATGTTGCGTGAACTGCAAAAGCTTTACGCGGATGAGCGTCATCTCAAGGAGAACATCGAGATGCAGCTGAACAACTTCAAGACGCAATTTGCCAGCAATGAGGGCGAGAATAGTCGATTGCGTGAGCTCCAACTACAGCTAAAGGAGGCGCGAGCCCAGCTAAAACACAACCAGTCCAAGGCAGAGCAGACGACGGCTGCTGCCCAAGCAACGGAGAATAGTGCGCTATTGCAGCAGGTGCGCCAGGAGATGCAGCAGCTCAAGGAGCAACATGCGGTTGCTATTAAACAGGAGCAGCGACGTGTGCTGCGTGCCGAGGAGCAAAGTCGACGACAAGCGGCACTACACGAAGATCGTGTGGCTAATTTGGAGGCACGTCTGGCCGAACTAAGCAGCACTGTGGGCAGCTATGATCGACTGCGTCAGCAGGATCAGGAAAGCATACATGCGCTTAAGCACCAGCTGCACGAACTGGAGCAGGTGCACACCCGTTCCGCACCTACACCCAAATTGTTCAATGACGCCGACATGGGCGCTTTGGTGGATGAGATTGTGCGGCTTAAGAAGCTGCTAACCAATGCCAATGCACGCTCCTCGAATCCCATGGACCTCAGCCAGGTGCTAGGCACTCATGCAGCGACAGCCGTCGACAATCATGTCCAATGTGAGCAGCAGCTCCAGAATCTGCAACAGCAATTGCTTGAAACTCACAAACAGCAACGTGCACAGCTGGAGCAGAAGATCCAACTGCAGCAGACGCACATACAGACGCTGCAGGATAAGGTGCAAGTGCTCAATCGCAACATAGACGAGGCCGAACAGGAACTGAAGCAGCAGGGCGACAAGATGCGTCTGGCACTGAAGAATGAGCGTGCCAAATGGCAGGAGGCAAAAGCTGAGCTGGAGAATGAGACGCGTTGCAAACTGAATGAGCTGGAACAGCTGCTGCAGAAGCAACGCCAACGTTCGCTGCAACTGCTCGACGAGAAGGAACAGGAAATCAAAACGTTGCAAACGTCTTTCGAGGTGTTTCACAAGCCCAATGCATCGCCACTGGAGAACCCCGAATCATTTGCCTACTCCTCCGATGCGGACAGTGTGCCAGAGGTGGATGGTGAACGCGAAGCGAAACTTAAGCTAAAGCCGAAAAAACTTTCGCTGGGCGAGAATTGTCATATGCTTCACTATGCCAACGAGCTGGCAAGGAAGGATATTGAAATTACCACGTTGCGCAAATCCAAATATGCTGCCGAGTCAACGCTGCGCAAAGCTATTCAGGATAAGGTCACTGCCCAGCAGGAGATGCACGAAAAGATGGAGTATCTCGAGGAGCAGGTGGACAGGTAAATCGCCACTTCTTATTTTAATCCCTAAGAGAGAAATTCAAATTCTTCTTTCTTTAAGACTGGAGCGCTGTAAGACGCGAGAAGGCGCCAATTTGGAGTACCTGAAAAACGTCATCATTAGCTTCATTGTCACCAGGGATGCCGATGATAAACGTCACATGCTGAACGCCATCAGCGCTGTGCTGCAGTTTACCACAATCGAAATGCAGTCCATTAACGCCGCATTCCAAAAAAAATAGTAGTAGTAGCTTAAACGGGTTTTCCATTACTTTGTGGATCCATGTGTAAAACAAAAATATATATTCTATTTAAAATATAATTTATGGACATTTCCACAGGAAGGTCCTTCTTAATAGGTATCGAAAAAAACAAGAGATTTATATCTGTTATCATTAAAGAAAATATATATGTTTATCCAACGTCATACTTTTATATCCATAACTCATTACAATTGGTAAAAGGCAGAAGGAATTCTCAATATACTGTTTTAGTTTTAGTTTGAACTTTATCGGAGGATAAGCAAACGCAATAAGTTTATTTTGATGTACAATTTGTTTATTTTTTATATAACAACATATTAGATTAGAAGAAGTACCCAACTTCAACCGATGTCAACGATTTTATATGCCTTAAAAAAAGCATTTAAAATCCGTACTCTTATATGCTTGCTGACATCTTGAATCTTGTAATCCTGACAACTTTCAGCTTTAACACTTAAAATGGTTTAACAAAAAAGCTATAATCTGTATTTAGCTCGTATGTAAATTTACAAAATAAACATTAAGAAAAGCCAGCCACGGGATATTTTTTAAGGTGTTCAGCCATTACACCTGGAAACATGGCCAGAAACTTATAGCGACTGCCCATTTGACCGGGATCGGTGAGCATTTTATAGCCGGAGCGTATAATGTCTTGGTTCTCGGGCAGCGCATGTGCTAGCAGTTGCTCTAATCGAGCCTCGCCCTGCATTTTTGCAAGAAATTCGCCCTGTTGCACTGGTCCACAGCAGTGGACTTGACCGCGCGTCTCCACCACGTGCTTGATGTGCCTAAAGTCCACATCGGCCGTCAGATCCGCAGTGCCCGGCGCGAGCAGAGGTTCGTGCAGCGCATGCTGCTTAAAAGCACGAAACGTGTCTACTTTTTCGCCAAAGTGGCCGTAGTCCATGATGAGCGCAATTCCACCTAGTCGTTCCAAGCGATCTGCCAGAAGGCCCGCATGTCGCTCCGTTTCCAGCGAATACTCCAAGCTGGTGCGCGTCTCCTGAGGCACGGGCTCAAATAGGCGCGACACTGGCGTCTGCGACTTGGACAACACATATCTAAAATCAACGGGTTTGTCCATTTCTTGGGCCTTGGCCACATCGATGAGCACTTCCTGCCAAAGCCCGTTAATTAGCTGCAGCTTGTGCACGGGTAGCGCATCAAAGAATTCGTGCGCCAGCACCAGTGAGAATCCTGGCGGCACATGCTCCAGGCGGCGATGCCAATAGGCTTGAATGCCTGTTGCTGTGGTGCCAATTTGATAGTGGTCCAATTGTGCGTCCTCTGGCACCGTCTCATGCTTATAGCAGAAACGCAGTGCCTGTGCTTGACTCAAGAATGGACTAATCTCGACCATATGCATGGTGAACTCAGCGCCTGCCTTGAACTTGGTAAGCACCTTGAGCACATCACGAGCCAGTGTGCCGCGCCCCGGTCCCAACTCGACTAGTTGGAAGGGTGACGGGCTGCCCAGTTTCTGCCACTCGGCCAACAGCCAGATGCCCACAAGCTGGCGGAATAAGGAAGCTAAGTGAATAAGTCAAGCAATGAAGTTATTTTACTCACCTCGCCGAAGATCTGCGATATCTCCGGAGAGGTAATGAAATCACCTTCACGCCCAAATACGTCCCGATTCATATAGTAGCCACTTTGTGGATTTGTGAGCACCTCCCGCATATACTCAGCCACTGTGATTGGGCCGGTAGCGAGTATTTTAGCGGTCAGCTGTTTGGTCAGGCTACTTGTACTGCCTTTAACAGCTTCTGTTGTACCTGCCTGCTCCTGCTTTGGTTTAACATCGATCGTTTTAGACGACACAGCATTTAAATTGGGACGACGCACAGATTTGTAACTGTAACAACGTCGGCTTCCAATTCTCAGCGCTTCGCGTAACATTTTCAATTCGGAATGCAACAACATCGCTCAACTATCGATACTTCGATAATCGCAAATATTGAATTGTTAGCAGCACCAATTTTCAATGAATAACGGATAGAACTGACAACTTGTTCAAAATAAATATGTTTTGTCAACCAATGTTGATGCTTTTAATTTGTTATTTATTACTCAAAGCTATGTATTACATCTTAAAACCAATAGTCAATCAACAATTAATGCACGTCTTTACCCATTTCCTTAGGGCAACTTCACATCGGGAATCACCTTTTCATTGTCATAGATCTCCTTGGCATAGCACAGATTGGGATAATCATAAGCGGCACCATAACGATTCTTGCATCCAGAGGTGGGCTTCTCGCCAGGTGTGTACACGGGCTGGCCAACAAAGTTCGTGGTCGCAAAGTTGCAGGTCATCACAAAGTGGTTATAATAATCACGAGAGAATCTCACAGCAGCACATCCCAAATGAGTGTTCTTCTCGGCCACAGAAATGGTGAACTTGGCAACATTCTTATTGGACAACTCCTCAGGAAAGCTGGCAAGCACGTCAGGCGTTGTGTTGGCGCGCTCCTTGAACCAGTTCTCAATCTGCTCCTTAATGATCTCAGCATCTGTGTACTCGGACTCAGCACCACTATAACTGAAGATGGCGTTGTTTTGACCGGCGTAAGCAAAGCGTTCCGTGCTGCGGCACTTGTCTGGCAACGACTTGCACGTCTTCACATTGAAAGTAGCCAGATGGGTCAGCTCCTCGCACCATGTCATCTTGGCCATGCGAGCTGCCTTGGGCAGACCCTCAATCTTGCCACCAGCAACATTATTACGTAGCTCATTAAACAAAGTCATAACCAATTTCTCATGTGGCTGCATTTTAATTTCACGCACATCTTTCGGGCATTCCTCGCTAAAGTTCTGTCGAGTAATGGAATTGGTATAGAAATGACAAGGATGAATTACTTGTTCCCTTGTTGGAATTTGTTACTTACTCCCTTGTTGTTGCAGGCAATATGCTTGTCCAGGCAGGTGGGCAAGGCACAATAGTCTACAGCTGCGGCAAGACCAACAAGAGCTGTGGCCAGCAGTAAAGAACAGAAAGGTTTTGTAAACATCTCGTTGTAGTTTGCTTGTTAGCTTGCAACTGAAGAAAGATTGCAGAAATTGATCAATTTATACCCAAAACGAACAAAGAAACTAACCAAGAAATGTTTCTAATGAGCATTCACTCACCAATGAGCAATCACAGTTGTTTACCAAAGATTTAAAAACAGATATTCCACTTAACTTGGTTGCAAACAACGTATAGTTTCTTTTGAAAACATATTTTTATTAAATACATTTGGCATGATTCTTGGAAGATGTGTTTTAAAGCTCGATAGTTAGACATATTCCTGGCGCTATAAATAGCGAACACTCCAACAGTCAAGCATCAGTTAAGAGAGAGACAATTAGAGAACACAACAATATTCCTAATAATGAAAGTATTTCTTGTTTTAATTGCATTGGGGGGAATCGCCACCGCAGTGGACTATTGTGCCTTGCCCACCTGCCTGGACAAGCATATTGCCTGCAACAACAAGGGAGTAAGTAACAAACCTTAACATTGTTATTCCTGTACCAATTCCATTATTTAACAGAACTTTAGCGAGGAATGCCCGAAGGATGTGCGTGAAATTAAAATGCAGCCACATGAGAAATTGGTTATGACTTTGTTCAATGAGCTACGTAATAATGTTGCTGGTGGTAAGATTGAGGGTCTGCCCAAGGCAGCTCGCATGGCCAAGATGACATGGTGCGAGGAGCTGACCCATCTGGCTACTTTCAATGTGAAGACGTGCAAGTCGTTGCCAGACAAGTGCCGCAGCACGGAACGCTTTGCTTACGCCGGTCAAAACAATGCCATCTTCAGTTATAGTGGTGCTGAGTCCGAGTACACAGATGCTGAGATCATTAAGGAGCAGATTGAGAACTGGTTCAAGGAGCGCGCCAACACAACGCCTGACATGCTTGCCAGCTTTCCTGAGGAGTTGCCCAATAAGAATGTTGCCAAGTTCACCATTGCTGTGGCCGAGAAGAACACTCATTTGGGATGTGCTGCTGTGAGATTCTCTCGTGATTATTATAACCACTTTGTGATGACCTGCAACTTTGCGACCACGAATTTCGTTGGCCAGCCCGTGTACACACCTGGCGAGAAGTCCGCCTCTGGATGCAAGAATCGTTATGGTGCCGCTTATGATTATCCCAATCTGTGCTATGCCAAGGAGATCTATGACAATGAAAAGGTGATTCCCGATGTGAAGTTGCCTTAAGGATTAAGATAATGAACTAAAACTTTGGTTTTTGTGAAAAAGTAAGATTAGACATAATTGACATAATTGAGATGTGATTAAAAGCCGTTGATTTAATAATAAAATTAATATAATTATTTTGTACGAAAATTAAATTTTCAATTTGAACAGCGATGCTTTAAGTTGTAAGCGGATAATAAATTTAAACTTATTCAGCATTGGATAAAAATAATGCAACAAAATAAGGTAGCGTAGATCAAGAATTGAAGCAGCTTCTACGTCACACTTTACAATAGCTGAGATTCATACATCAATTTTAGATTCAAATTTGTAAGTTATATTAATTCGTTACTTGTATGTTTACAAATTTTACATATTTGGACTCATTAATGCACAATAATAATATTATTGTCTAGGCTGTTGTTGTTTTAAGAAAACCAGCTGATTTCTTTAACGAGATAACGGACCTGCGCAATATGTTATCTTATTTAGTTTTTGCATGGAAAAAACACATCACTGCAAAACAGAAAAATTGAAAGTTTTTTCACACAAGCTGCAATTATTTACACAAAAAATAAATACAAATCTCGTTGCTTACAATAAATAAATTCTTATATACATTTTTACGCGATTTAAGCTACATTTGGTGCTAAATTATTACTTTGTTTTCATTTATTTATTTATTTTTTTGCTTTTTCAAGGGAAAATAGTTTATTGATTTTTTGCAGGTAGAGCGAAAACAACGAAAAATCGATTGGAAAATGGCGTTAAAAGTTCTGGTCAGCCAGAAGATAATGAACGAGGTGGTCAAATACAAGCCACCAGCTGCACCAAAGAAAGCAGGTGCTCCAGCTGCCCCAAAGGCCGCCGGCGCCGGTGGAATTGAGTGGCGTGTTTTGGTTGTAGATAAACTGGGCATGCGGATGGTGTCCGCCTGCACCAAGATGCATGAGATAAGTGCCGAGGGCATCACATTGGTGGAGGACATCAATAAAAAGCGTGAACCGCTGCCAACAATGGATGCCATCTATTTGATAACACCATCGGATGAGTCCGTGCGCGCCCTGATCCGTGACTTTGAGAATCCGGCACGTCCCATGTACCGCTATGCTCATGTGTTCTTCACGGAGGTGTGCCCAGAGGCACTATTCAGCGATTTAGTCAAATCGTGTGCGGCCAGGAAGATTAAGACGCTCAAGGAGATTAATATTGCATTTCTACCATATGAATGCCAAGTGTTCTCATTGGACTCACCGGACACGTTCCAGTGCCTATATTCGCCGGCATTCGCCTCCATACGTGGCAAGCACATCGAGCGAATTTCGGAGCAGATTGCAGCACTGTGCGCCACTTTGGGTGAATATCCGAATGTGCGATATCGCAACGATTGGGATCGCAATGCTGATTTGGCTGCTGCAGTGCAGCAGAAGCTAGATGCGTACAAGGCCGATGAGCCGACTATGGGTGAAGGTTCGGAGAAGTCGCGATCGCAGCTATTAATCTTGGATCGAGGATTTGATTGCGTTTCGCCACTGCTGCACGAGCTAACGCTCCAGGCGATGGCATATGATCTGTTGCCAATTGTGAACGATGTCTACAAATATACGCCGGGACCCAATCAGCCTGAGAAGGAGGTGCTGCTTGATGAGAACGATGATTTGTGGGTGGAGCTGCGTCATGAGCATATTGCCGTCGTCTCTACACAGGTCACACAGAATCTGAAGAAGTTTACGGACTCAAAGCGTATGGGCTCCACGGACAAGTCATCGATGCGCGATCTCTCGCAGATGATCAAGAAGATGCCGCAGTATCAGAAGGAGCTGTCCAAGTACTCAACGCATTTGCATCTGGCTGAGGATTGCATGAAATCGTATCAGAACTATGTAGACAAGTTGTGTCGGGTTGAACAGGATCTGGCAATGGGCACCGATGCCGAGGGCGAGAAGATCAAGGATCATATGCGCAACATTGTGCCCATTTTGCTGGATGCCAATGTCTCAAACTATGACAAGGTGCGCATCATTGCGCTCTATGTCATGTCCAAGAACGGCATCTCTGAGGATAATCTAACCAAGCTATTCACACATGCACAGCTTTCGGTCAAGGATCAGGATATGGTGCGCAATCTCAGCCTATTGGGCATCAATATACTGGCCGATTCGCGCAAAAAGGTGTATGCGGTGCCACGCAAGGAGCGCACCACCGAGAGCGCCTATCAGATGTCACGCTGGACACCAGTCATCAAGGACATAATGGAGGATTGCATTGAGGACAAGTTGGATCAGCGTCATTTTCCATTCATAGAGGGACGCGCCAAGAACACCAACTATAATGCTCCGACTACAGCTCGCTATGGCCACTGGCACAAGGATAAGGCACAGGCGCAGGTTAAGAATGTGCCACGCCTTATCATCTTCATAGTGGGCGGCGTCAGTATGTCTGAGATGCGTTGCGCCTACGAGGTGACCAACACTGTACGCAATTGGGAGGTACTCATTGGCTCCTCGCACGTTCTCTCACCCGAAATCTTTCTCAGCGATTTGGGCAGCCTCTCCAAAGACGATTAAATACCTACTTACAATTCCCACCGATCTAAGAAAAATAATCAACTTGAACACTTATTCAACCAAGCTTATTTAGCCAAACTGTAATTTGTTATTAAACATATTCGATTATTATATATTTTTCAGTTGCTTCAAGTGATTTGAAAATGTGCATTTTTGACGTTTTTATTTATTTATTTACACTTGCATTAAGCTTTGTATCAAGTAATATTAGTTCCAAATAATTGAGCACTGGAAAGAAAACAAACAAAACTATTTCAAATGTTATTCAAGAAGTATAATAAGTACATACATAAATTTTAAATATTTTGTAAAACTAAATTATAATCACATTATTTCTTTTTACATATGTATTTATTCAGCAAGTATTAAAAATTGTTTTAGTTTGGCCCTAAATTGCATTGCACTGCTAACAAATTATTCAACTGGGGGCGTTAGTTAAAAAATATATTTTATTTTGTTGATTTTATCAATTTAGTTCTGAGTCCACAGTTTATGCTGCTTAAGTTCCTGCATTTCATAGTATGAGCTATTGGTTTGTCTATATTTAATGTTTATAGGAGATTGATGATGATTTTGTATCTTCCAGGCGTCCAAAATATATAGTGGATTGGTTGAATTGGTAAGCTAATTTTCAAATATATAAAAACCTGAAAACCTTGAAATATATATCAACCGTAGCTCGAAATTAGCTACTTATTCCCACACGACTTTCGTTTTTAAAATAAACACAATTTGTTTCTAGTTGTTATTAGCTTATTCAAAACCACATTTATTAGGCCAACCCTACCGCAACAAAGGCGGTAGAAGATAGCAAAACACCAAACAAGTGTATATTGTTGTTGTTGTTATACAAAAAATAACTTTGTGTGCCAGAGGAAGAGAGCGCTTAGGCGGTGGTGGAAGCGGCAGCAGCAGCAGCACTGGTGGTGGCAGCTGCTTCCTCCTTGAGGCGATCCTTTTTGAGGGGACCCATGAAGGCCAGTTTGTCGGCCGGAGTCTGGAAGCGACCATGACCCATCTTGGACGAGGTGTCGATGAACTTGAGCTTGATCTGTTCCAGAGCCGAGCGCTTGGTGTGACGCAGCAGCGACTTGCGCAGGGTGATGATGCGCTTCTTGGATCCAATGCAGCAGCCCTTGATCATGACAAAGTCATTGTTGACCTCACCATAATGGGGGAAGCCACCCATAGGGGTGATGCTCTTGTCGGTCAAATCGTACTCCGTGGAGGCATTGTTCTTGATAACCTGCAAAAATAGAAATGTAGATTTTTATTAGTCGTATGCTAAAAGTTACACTAAACAACTGTTGGAACTTTGGTTAGATTTTGTCAGTCCTATCATTATAAATATCACGGTTCATCAAATGTTTTATTTATTTCGATGTCGTTGTTAATGTTTTTTATCATCATTGAAGAATAGAGTTATTAATTTACTAATCGTTTGATTTGTTTACCTTGCCATCCTTGGTGTGGATGCCGGCACCGATGCGGTAGATCTTCTTGTTGATCTCGGTACGGTGATGGTAACCCTTCTGACCAGCACGTGCCACCGTGGTGGACACACGGGACGGATGCCAGGCACCAATACAAGCAACCTTGCGCAGACCCTTGTGCGTCTTGCGGGGCAGCTTCTTGGTGTGCCAACGCGAGGTGACACCCTTGAATCCCTTACCCTTGGTCACACCAACACAATCGATCATCTCATCCTGGCCGAACACATTGCTGACCTGAATGGGCTTCTCGAGATGCTCACGCACCCATTTTACCTTATCCTCAACGGAGCCACCGTTCAGCTGGATCTCCATGATGTGCGCCTTCTTTTGACGTTGCTTGATCAGACGGATCTAAAAAAATAAAACATACGAATTAGTTTTAAATACTTATTTACATTCAAGTATAAAGAAATTTTTCAACACGCTTGTTGGGACTGTGCGTGATATGGTTTAACCGAGCGATCATCGCCTGAACGGCTGCGCACCGTTACTGGAATATATCAAGCATCGCCACCCGAAGGGCAATTTGTTCTGCGACGTTGCATCCCTAAACTGTGCATTGAGGGCCCAGCATGAATGCCTTTTAGGCCAGGTCGCACCGACCAGACCGAGGTGCAGTCGGCGCAACAAGTCCAAGGACGTCGCGCTTGTAAAAATTAGAGTATACATATTTGATAAATATTTACCTGGGAGTGGGCAATCACACGGATGACCTTGCAGTAGCGAAGCATCTTGCGGAAATCGTTCTCAATGCTCTTCTTGCCCAAATCATCGGTCCACTTCTTGCTGGCCTTGGTGAAAGCCTTCTTCTGGCTCTTGTACCTGATTGGGGTTGGAGTTTGGAGGATTTGCAAATTAATACAGAGCCAGTCGATCGAACCAATTGATCCGTCAAGTCTGTGCGGGGCGAGAGATAAAACGGGAAGCACACCTCATCGCAATTGATAGCGAGCGGAGATGAAAATCTTCCATGACGTGCTCACTCGAAAATTAGCCACAAAGTAGCCAAATTAGCTCACACGACTTGCATATATTTAAAAAGCTCTCTCAGCGAACTGATCGAAGAACTTTATGTGTTTCGTTTGTACGAGTTAGTAAAGGTCTTAATGTTTATATGTCATAATCGCACATGCGGTCTGAAAAAAGTTCAACTTTCTGTTGCAGCTGTTTGATCAGAAGGAAGGCAGCAGAGATGGTAGAAGGTTTATCGACAATGTCTTTTCAGATACCATCTTATCATCATCCAGCAGCATGCAGCAGTAAGCTACTTTTCAACCACGTGTGCGACTCGTTAAAACAAAATGGCGGCCGGTTGCTTGTTACATACCAGTTCTTATAGAAGCGACGACGGCACTCCTCGGACAAATGCTGAGCCCAGACATTGACCAGAGCACGCAGACCGAATGGAGTCTCAATGTAACCAACAGCGCCAACAGCAATCATTGGTGGCGTCTCCAAAACGGTCACAGCCTCAACGACCTCCTTCTTGTTGATCTCTGCAAACGAAGACAAACACAATTTTCGAGGTTAAGCACATGGTTATGAGACAAACGAAATAAATCAAAAGAAAGTTTGCAAAATGCAAATCAGTCCGCCCTAGTTAATTAATAATCACGGTTTATCATATGTGTTCTAACCATAATAATTTAACTGTTCCTCATCATGGAAAATTCATGTAACTAATATAAATAAATAGTACAAATTTACTCACTTGAACCAGGACGGTCGGCCTCACGCACAATATGGGTCATACCGGCTTTGTAGCCGATAAAGCAAGTCAAATGCACTGGCTTGCTGGCGTCATCCTTGGGGTATGCCTTAACCTTGCCACGGTGACGACATGAGCGCTTCTTGGGGTAGAAGGCCATGGAGCCATGACGAGGCGCAGAAAATTTACGATGAGACTGTAAATTTGATAAACGAAAAGGTTATACTTAACATTTTCTTTTCATTTTAAGCATTGCTCGATTTTCTTTAAGGTTATGTGTGCTCTATAGCAGCAGACACGTGTCGGCAATTGAATAATTTATTTAAATAATCGATTAAACATGATTACAAACAAATTTAATTCATGCATCCGATGCATTGTACTAGTTTATTAATAAAACTTAAGCCTTTAGCATAACAATCTGATTAAGATCTAAGTTCACTTTTTTTGGAGCAAAACTTACCATGACGTCTGTTCAATTCAGACGCTGATACAGAAAGAAAGGAAACGAATGCTTGCCGAGCGAAGTTGGCTACGCTTAATGCATGCAGTGCTGCTAAACTAAATTTAATCAAGCGAAGTTGGCTGTGCTTACCTTTTTGCAGTGTTGTTAATTTGCAGCGCTGCCAACTTATAGCAAAGCACAACGAACTTATCCAACACACTGGTAAAAATATTCGCGCCGGCAAAGTGTTGCATTTTTTTTATTATAAACATAAAAAAGTAAAAAGTAAATAAAAATGCGAACAGAAACAGAACCCGATGACTTTATCACGCTCCCGCATAGTATCTCTTGCTATGAAATATGCACAAATGATTTTGCATTTAACCTTATATGTGTTGCACAAAAGAAACATCTCTCATTGATCACGATTAGTTTGCCGGCAAGTTAACATAACCATTTACTAACAATAAATCCATTATAAAATGCAATATATTTTAGGAAGAAACCGGTGACCTTATGTGGAGCCATTTAAAGGACTTGCCGATAACCGAAAGGGACATGCCCGAAACCGATACACGCTGTCACAAGATTGCCTTCTCGCCAGACACCTCACTCAACGCCAAATCAAATACAGTCACCATTTGTGCAGCGATTGGGAAATGTGAAATTCGACTTTTCCACACGGATCTGGCCGATAACATAGACGATTTCTCTTTAAACGGACACAGCGACTATGTCAACGACATTGCCTGGGTATGCGAAGGCGAATTGCTGGCATCGGTGAGCGATGATTTCACCTGCCGATTCTGGGAAATCACAGCTGATGAGAGTTGTACTTTAACAAGAGTCAAGAATATCATAACGTTTTTCCTGTCGTCGGCGGGCATGTCGATTAAGGCGCATCCTGATGAGCCCAACAAAGTTCTCGTGGCTGAAAAGCGTGGTATGTGTAAAAAGCTACGTTTTTCAAGTTTTTTTTTTGTTATTTTAACACACTTTTATTTTAGGAATTATCCATTTGTATAATGTACGTAGCAAGCAAACAGTTGTGTCAGTGGAATCACCCAAATTTCCACTCATGTCTGCAGATTGGGCACAAAGCAATCGCCTGTTCGTGACGGCTTTGGCTGGTGGAGACATTGTCACATGGGACTTAAGCCGTCCATTTAAGCCGGCAGATATTAAGCAAGTGCATGAAGATGGCGGTCGTATTGTACGGTTTGCACCCGGAAGCGGTGAGATTGCTATGGCTAGTATTGGTCGTCCCGATCTTACGCTTAAGGTCTTTGTGGGTAAGTCCATGGTTCCGATGATCGAGTCGTCTCTAAAGACCTATGGCGGCTTGGCCTGGCATTTTCGTTTGCCTTATATCACTGCGGCATCTGATAAGAGATTGTGTTTTTGGAAAGTGCAAGTTAAATAACACGCCGATTATAATGCAAATAGTAAATATGTATGTGCGAAATAAAAATAAATTATTAAATTCATTTTTGTTTATGGACTTTAATGCATCATTTATAAATTTTTGTTATATTTATCATTTTTAAATACAAAAGTAAAAAAAAAAATTTTATTTTAACAACGGAAAGAATAATAAATTAAGAATTATGTAAAATTGTAGGATTACAGGCATCGGTAATAAAAAATTTGGTATTTTAAAAGTATTTTTCTTGAAGTATTTTTTTTGTTGGATTTTTTCATATTTTGGCATTGCGCGTCTGCTTCACGTCGGTCACACTGAGAGCAAATTATTTTCATTTGTTGCTGGCGAAGTAAACACAAATTGCAAATATTGCCACCGGTTATTAGAAACAGACGCACAGCATGTCTAATGCAGAAACACAGGTGTCCAGTTTACCGATGCCGCCGGAGCGGTACATAAGCAACTACACGGAAGAGAACATTAGACGAAATCGAGCACCGCGACCGCCGCCGCCGCCATCGCAGCATGAAATCTACAGTATGTTTGGCATTCAGTACAACAACGACGAAATGATACGCTCCCTGGAATCGCAGAACATTAAGCGCTTAATACCCATACACTTTGATCGACGCAAGGAGCTTAAAAAACTAAATCACTCGCTGCTCGTCAACTTTTTGGATCTCATTGACTTTCTCATACTGAATCCCGATAGTCCGCGGCGAACTGAGAAAGTATTTATATTGTATTTCATGCGATTTTGATGTTTTATTCATATGTAGCTGTTTTTTTCCATTCACAGATTGATGACCTGAGTTTGCTGTTTGTGAACATGCATCATTTACTTAATGAGTTCAGACCGCATCAGGCACGCGAAACTCTGCGAGTAATGATGGAAATGCAAAAGAGACAGCGCGTTGAAACCGCCACACGATTCCAGAAGCACTTGGAACGTGTGCGCGAAGTTGTGAACAGCGCCTTCTCTGCACTGCCCACACTTTTCGATGATGATGAAAATGGCGGGGCCGAGGTCAAAATGGAGATAGATCCCCTCGAATCTAATGCAGCGGCCAAAAATGATGCAAGCTATCAGCACGATCGCATGATGTGCAAGCTGGTGGATGTCATTGACTAATCTAATAATCGACAGGTCTAATATCATGCAGTGGAATTACTTTTTTAAAATCTAAATATCTTTAAAAAAAACTTGTAAATGTATAATAAGTAACGAGATACTATGTATAAGAAGTATATGTAATACATTTTAAATTATTTTTTTACACACTGAACCCATTAAAAATGGGTAAAAAGGTTTTGTGCAAAAGTATGTAACAGGCAGAAGGAAGCATCTCCGATTACATAAAGTATATATGTTCTTGACCAGAATCAACAGCCGAGTCGATATAGCCGTGTCCGTATGTATGGACGCGTCGATCTCAAAGACTATAAGAGCTAGAGACTCCAGATTTGGAACAAAGGCTCGCCTAATCTCTAGGAAGTACAAGTTTGTTTTCGATTTTCGATACCTCTTCCCGATTCCGATATACAAATGGGATCGATAACAAAAAAATCTTGAATTTGGGAAACTTTGAGACAACAATGTGAATCTGTGAAATTTTGAATTTTTCACATTGAAGTATACATTTACATACTTGCAAGCACTGACTGTACGCGTAAAGTATAGGGATTAGGGTATCGTCTAGTCGGGATTTCTTGACAAGAGCCTTCTTACTTGTTTATTAATTGTTTCAAATCTCAATTTCTGTTGGATTTAATTAATTTCATTTATAATTTTACAAACGTGTATATCAACTTCAAATTGTATATAAACGACAACGACAGGTGGTTAAAAATTAAATTTGTTCGAATAGTGAATCAGAGTGTAGTTACAAATATTCTCCTGAACTTCCATCGGATAATAATGAGCAACAGAACTTCGATAGCAGTAGCTTTCGATTAGGACAGTCTTCGAGGACAACGCCGAACAAATGTGTCTGTGATGATTCTGTGGACTCCAATGTTTTTAATGGATATAGTTCCGAAAATGGAAAGGTTAGTCAACCAGGCTCTGATGTTGAAGCAGTACGAGTCAAAGAGGTATTTACATCTTCTACCGGACCGAAAGATATAATTAAAGATATTTTCATTACAGCTTTTAGCGAAAGAACTCTTAAGAAGCAAATTGTACACGACGTTTACGGAACCCCAGATGTCGAAGGGTTTGTTCGACTACGAACTACATAGAAAATTTACCGGGACCGTCTTACTCGTCGCCCAGGGCGGTGATCACATCCACATTATCCACGACTGTACCTATTCCAACAATTTCTGTAGATGTTCATTCACCAAATGCTTCGAAAATACAATCGATAGAAGATTCTCACGAGAATTGGTCCAAGCTGGAAAATTACGACACAGCACTGGGTTAGTGTCGAAATTTATCTTGAGAAAGAATTTCGGCGGTACGTTCACTTTGAGCTCGCCCGGCGAACGTGGTTTCCAAGTCGTGAAAATGGATTTATTCGATTATGAATAGATATCCATGAGGCCCAAACAGGAATGGTGAAAGGAGGCGAACAATCGGATGACGTTTATAATACCGTCATGTGTAGACCCTCTATACACTCCGATGAAATGAAAACCTGTCGTCGTCGTAGAATTGTGTTATAATTTTACAAACGTGTATATGAAATTTGAATAATTAATTAAAGACGACTTAAAAACCCGTTGTCCTACTTATTGCAAAAAAAAAAAATATGTTTCTTTGTCGCTAAGTTGTTTATTTATATATTCGAGGTATGTCTATAGAAAGACTTAAAATGTCACGACGACACAAGCGAGTAAGTTTAAAGTGGCCGGGCTACAATTATTTGGGTCCTGGGAGTCCTATACCAGATATACCGAATCCAGTTGATGAAATTGACGAAGAAGCTTTAGTACATGTTTTAACATATGGTACAGCAAAAACAGAAGAAATAATATCGCAATAATTTATCAGACCTTATTTATGTACATAAAATATGTATAAAATTGCTTTAAAACTAGTTTACTTACTTTATTTTATTAGAAACTTCTAACATGTTGCTTTGCATGTTGCCACTGATTGGCTTAACGTTGATATGTTTATTTTTTTAAACTTTAGGTTTGTTTACCCTCGAGTAACCCTCTCAAGTTTAGAAAAGACGGTGGTTTTCAAGTGGTTTTTGCAACTTTGAATAAATTTGTTTTTAAAATATATATTATAATCTTACGACATATTTTTAGAGGTTCTTCTTTGATTATCGAGTATTTAAATCTATTAACTTGATAAATACCCAGTGCCATTCATAAGAGCGCATCATTTGCTTACCGACACGCGAACTGAACGAAGAAAATAATTCCCAAGCTTAAAAATCGTAAGCCAAACGGTGTCAAATGAATATAAGAGTGCTATATTTGTTATTTAACTTTTAAGTACTATGCACTTTTCAGTAAAAAAAAACGATAGACTTTAATTGACTGTGCCAAATTTTTATATTCTAATTTATCAAGTGAAACATTTAAATACAATACAAATATGGCTGAGAAAAGTTTTGAAAGTGTTAATCGTGGCAAAGCGAAAGGTAATAGTGAAAGTCAGTTACTCGTGAAAACAAAAAATCAAATATTTTATTCAGGATTGTTATAAAAATGAAATAAAAAAACAACAGCGTTATTAAAGTAATAAATATAAAATGAGCATAAATAAAGTTACTAATTTAAGCTTGAAATTTGATTATTTTTGATTTTAGCTAAATTGTATTTGTTTTATAAAACCTACATAACCGGCTTAACGACCAATATATCAATTTTATGTGTATAGCATTTTATTTTTCGGGGAATTATTGTATATTTGTGTTACAAATGGTCGTTAAATAAGTTGTGTGTTTATTTAATGACAAACTCGATCATGCAAAACAAAAAGTGTTAACGAATTTAGTTTAAAAATATAAAAAGTAATTTTGTGATCGTCTGATACTCATACAAAAAATCTGTGTTTTGGCTATAAAATGCTCGTTTGATTTTAAAGACGATTTTTCACATGGTTATATTTAATATATTAAAAAAAAAACCAAAATTTCAAAGTGGCAAAGTGACCCCATAAAAATATTAAATTCGTGCTGCAATTATATTTTACAGTAACCGAAACAGATACCGATGGCACTTCGAATAGCACAGCAGTGGCCTCAATTGGCGCTCCAGAAGATGAAGCGGCGGACTTTGACAAGGCCATTGTAGCGTCAGGCTTTGGACGCTTCAATTTGATCCTGTTGCTATGGGCAGTACCAGCGACAAGTGCGTCTATATACAATACAATAATGTCGTATATTTTGCCCATTGCCGAGTGTGATTTACATTTAACGCTCACGGATAAGGGTATTCTGAATGCTTGTGCATATCCGGGTATGATCATTTCGGCTATACCCTGGGGATATTTGGCCGACACAAAGGGTCGTCGCATGGTGCTCGTCTACGGCTATTTATTGACCTCGATTTGTGGATTTGGCAGCGCTTTAAGTCAGAATTTTACAATGCTGGTTATTTTCAAGTTCTTCGGTGGACTCACGTAAGTAAAAAGATTCGAGATTATAATTAATTGTTTTTGGAATGCGTTTAAACTTTTTGGCGCTTACAGTGTAAATGGGCCAGCAGCTGTGCTTTTTACCTATCTAACGGAAATGCATGGACCAAAATACAGATCTCACGTACCGATAATTGTGGGCATGATAACATCTGCAATCACATTGCTGTATCCAATGCTCGCTTGGGCCACGTTTCCCAGACCCTGGGACTTTGTCTGGTTTGGCAGTCTAAACAGTAAGTGTAACCACCTGTTATGTTTGATTATTTGAAAAGTATTATTTATTTGTCTTTGTGAAATTTAAGTTCATAGCTGGCATATCTTTTTGTTTATCTGCGGTCTGCCATTTTTAATAAGTGGTCTCGTCATGTACATAATGCCCGAGAGTCCCAGATTCCTAATGGCTCAGGGACGCAATGCAGAAGCGTTGCAAGTGCTGCAATCTATTTACCACATCAATACGGGCAAACCAAAGGACACATATCCAGTAAGTGTACTTTTTCAAAAATCAAAGTTTCCATTTGATCTCCAAAATTTTACCAGTTGCGTTTTAAGTAGTAAAATAAAGTTGCATCAAAATCTTAATTTCGAAAAAAAAAGCTCACAATATGGATTATGTTAGAAGAAAATCATCTGGAAACAGATGTTTAAGAACAGTTAAAAGAGTTTGGATTTAGTTTAAGTGTTAAAAGAAAAAATTCCTAATATTGATCTGAATTTAAAAAAAAAAAATATTATAAACTTTACAATTTTAAGATAAACAAGTAAGAAGGCTCTAGTCGAGAAATCCCGACTAGACGATACACTGAACCCTATACTTTACGCGTGCAGTCAGTGCTTGCAAGTATGTGTGTGTGTATGTACGCACATACTGCATACTGCATACTCAACTTCAAGGTTCCTTATCTCCGGTGTTTCTCAACCGACTTTAATAAAAATTTCACAGATTGTTATTTTTTTGATTAATAATTCAAACGCCATCTTTTTAAATTCAAGATTTTATTGTTATCGATCCCATGTGTATATCGGAAACGGGATGAGTAATCGAAAATCGAAAACAAACTTGTACTGCCTAGGGATTAGGCGAGCTTAAGTTCCAAATCTGGAGTCTCTAGCTTTTATAGTCTCTGAGATCGGTTGGCTCATACATACGGACGGGCAGACGGACATGTCTATATCGACTCGACTGTTGATGCTGATAACGAATATATATACTTTATAGGGTCGGAGATGCTTCCTTCTGCGTGTTACATACTTTTGCAAAAAACCATTATACCCTTTATTCCCATTTTTAATGGGTTCAGGGTATGATAAAAAGTAAATATGATACAAAATATTTTATATTTTTTAAATATTATTTCACTGCAAAACAGTAAGAAGGCTTTACTTGAAAAATGCCGACTAAAAGAAACATCAAACACTATACTTAACGCGGTTTCTAGTTTTCGAAGTCTCTAAGATCGACGCTTTCACCTTTTGAAGGGTATACAAATATATATTGTTGGTATTTAATTTGGTGTATTTAAACGAAACACTTTATGTGGTGTGCAACTGACTATAGCTACAGCTGCACGCAGGCAGCTTGCTCTCAGTTCGATACAGTGTGAACTGAGTTGCATCTTATATCATACTTGTTTGATCTTTAACATACACATAACATGTATAGCTAGATAAAATACACGTTGCCGATCAACTTATATTTTTAACATATATATATATATATATATATATATATACATAAAACTCTTCATTTTTAACAGGAACATACTTTTGTTTACTTTTATTTATTTTTTCCTCGAAGAGCTTTTAAATTTGGATTTAAAACTTTAGTTTAAAAGATGAAGTAAATCTAGATTATCTTCAGTTGTTTTGTAGAATGGGAGCTTAAAAGGGAACATCATTGCTATCCTAAAGATGTTTGCTTTTGCATTAATTAAATATAAATTTAATTTCATTGTCTGCTTGCATAGATTAAATTGCTTGTTCAGGAGGTGCCCGGTCGCGACGCCAAAAAGGACGAGACCATCTATACAATTAAGGAGAAGCCAAACGAGGTTGCCACAAAGCGACAATCGCGCACCCTGCTGGAGAGTTTGCGTGCTGGCATGCAACAGATGAAGCCAATGTTTCACAAATCGTATCTTAGCCTCGCGCTACAGTGTTACATCCTTCAGTTCTGTATGTTTCTGGGCCTGAATACAATACGCCTGTGGCTGCCTCAGTTGTTTGCCTCGATGGGCGACTATGAGGCGGTGCATGCAGATGATGATGATGCCTCGGCTAGCATGTGCACCATACTCGAGTATAGTATTAATAAAACAGCGGAGACATTGACAAATCATCAGAATGCCTGCGCTGAGGTGAGTGTCAGGGATAACATTTTATAATCAATAATCGTTTGTTTTAATTGTTTTGCTGCATCATTGTACAACGTTTCTTCTTTTCTTAATATTGCAGCAACAAACTATCTCAACGGATATGTACTTAAACAATATTATTGTTTCATCTTGCGAATTTGGTGGTTTCTTCTTAGCTGGAGCGATTATACGCTTAGCGGGCGCCAAGCGATTACTGAGTAAGTTCATTATTTAAACTTGTATCTTTGTATTTTAACATTGTATCTTCGTGTATTCAAATTTTAAATTACCGTAGCTTGAGTAAAAGAGTATCGCAAACAATTATTGATCTTGACCGAACCTTTTACAGAATTTTATATCCAACTCTTATATTTATATATATATACATATTTATATATATATGAACCCAATAAAAATGGGTAAAAAGGGTATAATAGTTTTGTGCAAAAGTATGTAACAGGCAAAAGGAAGCATCTTCGACTTCATCAAGTATATATATTCTTGATCAGTATCAGTATCACGTCCGTCCGAATGTATGAGCGCCTCAATCTCAGAGACTATAAAAGCTAGAGACTCCAGATTTGGAACTTAAGATCGCCTAGTCCCTAGGCAGTACAAGTTTGTTTTTGATTTTCGATAACTCTTCCCGTTTCCGATATACACATGGGATCGATAACAAAAAAATATTGAATTTGGAAAACTTTGAGACGGCGTTTGAAACATTAGACAAATAAATAGCAATCTGTGAAATACTTTTAAAATCGGCTAAGAAACAACGGAGATTTGGAACCTTTAAGTTGGGTACGGAGTATGCGCGTACATGCACATACTTGCAGTGTATCGTCTAGTCGAGATTTCTCGACTTGAGCCTTCTTACTTGCTTAACCTTGTTTTAAAACTTGTCTAATCTTTAAAATGGCTGTCTTTGTTTGTTTTTGGTTTTCTTACACCTTTTTGTACCTTTTTAAACATTGTTTACCTTTCCGCTTTCTAGCTTATAGCCTGTTTGTGTCTGGAGCTCTTGGCCTAGCGCTTTATTGGTCTACGAATGGTGTGACCACACTTGTTATCTCATCAGCCTACATCACTGTAATAGGCGTGGCAATGACATCTCTTCTCGGCGCTGTTGTTGCACTCTTTCCAACACAGTTGCGGTAAGACGTGCAGATCTTAAGAAATATGTAAATTTAATACTAACTAAAATATTATTTTAGATCTCTGGTGGTGGCCATTTCCATAATGTTTGGCCGTTTGGGTGCCCTTTCTGGTAATCTACTTTTTCCAAGTTTAATACAGATGGGCTGTATGCCACCTTTTGTGATGGTCGCCTTCGTCTTGTTGCGTAAGTTTGACAAGTAATTCTTCTTCATTTAAACACTTAATAATTTTTGTACATTGTTTCAACATGCAGTTGCTGCTGTGCTCTCAATTTTCATTCCGAATCCCTCAAAGGCAGCGTTTACATAAATTCTTTATATAATCTATTGTGATTACTAACTTACTGATGCAAATTGTTGTTAAGTTGTAAAAAGTACTGTTTAGTATAGTGTAGTCCAAAAGAGTAATATCTAGTATGGTAAAAATTATATTCATTGTCTTATTTAATTGTTCCATAAAATGTATTTTATATATAAATGCAGCGGCCAAAAATGCTGGAAGCTATCAACACGATCGCATGATGTGCAAGCTGGTGGATGTCATTGACTAACCTAGTACTCTACTGGGCTTATATCATGCAGTAGAATTACTTTTTTAAAATCTAAATATCGTTAAGAACAACGTGTAAATGTATAATAAATAACGAGATACTATGTATAAGAAGTATATGTAAAACATTTTAAATTATATTTTTTATTATACAGAACGTGAGCTTGATTATTCTGTCTTTCCGTGGTCAATTGTGCTAAATTCCATATCTGTTGGATTTAAGAAATTAATAGAAGTGATCTCGAGTTTTTATACCCTGAACCCATGGAAAATGGGTAAAAAGAGCTAGAGACTCCAGATTTGGAACATGAGCTCGCCTAATCCCTAGTCAGTACAAGTTTGATTTCGATTTTCGATAACTCTTCTTGTTTTTGATGGATCGATAACAATAAAATCTTGAATTTGGAAGTTACACACTTACACACATACACACACTTACACAAGTATACGGTTCAGGGTATCGTTTAGTCGGCATTTTTCGACACACGCACACATACTTGCAAGCACTGACTGTACGCGTAAAGTAAAGGGATCAGGGTATCGTCTTGTCGGGATTTCTCGACTAGAGCCTTCTTACTTGTTTTTTTTAGATTTTTATTCATAATCTTTATGGTAACTACGAAAGCCTGTTGGCTCTGAATAATTATCAACGATAAGAAAGTGTGATATTTAAATTAATCTTTTCGTTTTTCCATTGCACACGATGATAAAAACCTAGTGCCATTCATAAGAGCGCATCATTTGCTAACCGACACGCGAACTGAACGAAAACAACCAACAAAATAATTCCCAAGCTTGAAAATCGTTAACCAAACGGTGTTAAATGAATATAAGAGTGCTATATAGTACTTATATAGTACTTATATTTAAGTTTTAAGTGCTATGAACTTTTTAATAAAATAAAACGCTAGAATTTAATTGAGTGTGCCAATTTTTGATATTCTAATTTATAAAGAGGAACATTTAAATACAATACAAATATGGCTGAGAAAAGTTTTGAAAGTGTTAATAGTGACAAAGCGAAAGGTAATAGTAAAATGTTGTTAGTTAAAAAAATTGATTACTTTAAAATTTATTAGTACAACAAGTGAATCAAAAAATTCCTAAAGTGATGCACCAAATAAAATGACTTGCTAAAATGTTATTCATTTAACGAATATGTTCTTCTTTTCTGATAATGAAATGATAAAGATAATTCTTCAACGCTTAAACGCTTATTAGATTACTTTTAAAACACTTTGAATTAAAAAATACCTTTTTTTTTAGTTACTCGTGGAAAAAAAATCAAATATTTTACTCAGGAATGTTATAAAAATGAAATAAAAAAACAACACAGAAGGCTCTAGTCGAGAAATCCCGACTAGACGATACTCTGAACCCTATACTTTAAGCGTACAGGCAGTGCTTGCAAGTATGTGTGTGTGTGTACGCGCATAATGCATACTGAATACTCAAATTCAGTGTTCCATATCTCCGGTGTTTCTCAGCCGATTTCAATAAAAATTTCTCAGATTATCATTATTTTGCTTAATGTTTCGAACGCCATCTCAAAGTTTTCCAAATTCAATATATCGATCCCAAGTGTATATCGGAAACGGGAAGAGTTATCGAAAATCAAAAGTAAACTCGTACTGCCTAGAGATTGGACAAACTTAAGTTTCAAACCTGGATTCTCTAGCTCTTATAGACAGAGGGACGGACAGACGGACATTTTTTTTCCTGGGCAATGTTAGAGAGGGGAAACACTTTACGTGTGTCGGGCTCCTATGCATTAACGGCAAGTGTACCGACTAAAACCCCTCTCCCTTTTCTTCTTGCGTCGACCCACTCGACTGACCCTGGACACTTGCCTGGAACCGTTTACAACATTACTTCGGGCAAGGTCCATCGTAAGGCCCTAATGGCCTTCTACTTCGTTCTGTCTTTCAACGTCCCCCTGTGTCCGGTCCATCTCTAGCTTCTTGTCTCTAAGGAAATTCTGCACGTATTGTGCTACCCGTCCCCAGTTGTTCTCCTCTTGAAGCATAACCCTCACTATGTTGTCGGGATTGATGTCCGTCTCTATTTCTTGATTAAGCGTGGACCGCTTCCCACTCCATTTGCTACAGCTAAAAAAAACCCGCAATCACCAGAGCTGCCGGTTCAGAAACCGTGCGGTATGCGGAAGCCACCCTTAAAGCCCCCCTCCTTTGGACTTGCGCCAGGCTCTTCCGGTATTTTTCTACGTTTAGAGAGTGGGCCCAAATCTCCGCTCCTTAGAGCAGTACCGACTGAACCGTGCTCATCAGAAGGCGGCGTCTACTAGGGGATGGGCATCCGACATTAGCCATAAGTCTGCTGAGCGCAGTCACTCCACCTGCCGCCTTGTCTGCCGCCTGTTTGATCTGTTGAAAAAAACTCAACTTGGAATCTATCATCATACCCAGGTATCTGACCGCCGGTTTTGACGTCACCATGGTTTCTCCAACTCTCACCGTGATGATTGTTGGTATCCTTTTTTTGGTCAGGACTACCACTTCTGTTTTTTTTAGCGCCAGTGATAGCCCATGTTCCGTCATCCAGCTGCTGACCGTCCTCATCACCTGGTTGAGCTTAAGCTGTGCACTTGGTATGTCCCGTGCTGCCACTAGTGCAGCTACGTCATCCGCGTACCCAACTAGGTACGATTCTTCTGGCATTTTCTATCTTAGCAGACCATCATAAGTGGCGTTCCACAGATCCGGGCCTAGGATGGATCCCTGTGCCGCCCCTGCCGTGACCGCTATTCTGCGGGAGCCTTCTTTGGTTTCGCAGACAAGTCCACGATCCGAGAGGTAGGCATCGATAACACGGAGTAGGTAGGCCGGAACCTTGAATTTTTGCTCCGGAGCCTCCATCATGTCTGTCCATCTCGCCGAGTTGAACGCATTCTTCACGTCGAGTGTCACCAGGAGTACCACTCTTTTCGAGTACCGGGTGTGGTTCTCGGGCTTTCCACCGCTGCCGTTACATCGAGGACGGCGTCTCTAGTGGATCGGCCGGCCCTGAACCCGTACTGCCTCGATGAGAGTCCACTTGCGTTACAGACTGCTTCCGTTAGTCTGGCTCTGATCAGCTTCTCCATGACCTTTCCCGCTGTGTGGACAGACGGACATGGCTACATCGACTCGGCTGTTGATACTGATCAAGAATATATATACTTTATGGGGTCGGAGATGCTTCCTTCTGCCTTTTACATACTTTTGCACCAAACCGTTACACCCTTTTTACCCATTTTTAATGGGTTCAGGGTATAAAAAGATTCAAAGGAATCTCCGTAAGTTTTGAGCGGATTGCCTTGAAATTTTAAAGAAGATTTATCAGATGGTTATAATTAATACATTCAAAAACAAACACAAAAAATCAAAAATTTCAAAGTGGCAAAGTGACCCCTTAAAAATATAAAATTCGTATATTTTACAGAAACCGAAACAGATTCCGATGGCAATTCGAATAGCACAGCAGTCGCCTCAATTGCCGCTCCAGAAGATGAAGCGGCGGACTTTGACAAGGCCATTGTAGCGTCAGGCTTTGGACGCTTCAATTTGATCCTATTGCTATTGGCAATACCAGCGATATGTGCGAATATGTTTGAGTCGACAACAATGTCGTATATTTTGCCCATTGCCGAGTGTGATTTACATTTAACGCTCACGGATAAGGGTATTCTGAACGCTTGTGCATATGCGGGTATGATCATTTCGGCTATACCCTGGGGATATTTGGCCGACACAAAGGGTCGTCGCATGGTGCTCGTCTACGGCTATTTATTGACCTCGATTTGTGGATTTGGCAGCGCTTTAAGTCAGAATTTTACAATGCTGGTTATTTTCAAGTTCTTCGGTGGACTCACGTAAGTAAAAAGATTCGAGATTATAATTAATTGTTTTTGGAATGCGTTTAAACTTTTTGGCGCTTACAGTGTAAATGGGCCAGCAGCTGTGCTTTTTACCTATCTAACGGAAATGCATGGACCCAAATACAGATCTCATGTATTGATGGTTTTGGGCATGATAACATCTTCATCCTTATTGCTGTTGCCAATGCTAGCTTGGGCCACGTTTCCCAGACCCTGGGACTTTGTCTGGTTTGGCAGTCTAAACAGTAAGTGTAACCACCTGTTATGTTTGATTATTTGAAAAGTATTATTTATTTGTCTTTGTGAAATTTAAGTTCATAGCTGGCAGATCTTTTTGTTTATCTGCGGTCTGCCAAGTTTATTAAGTGGTCTCGTCATGTACATAATGCCCGAGAGTCCTAGATTCCTAATGGCCCAGGGACGCAATGCAGAAGCGTTGCATGTGCTGCAAACTATTTACCACATCAATATGGGCAAACCAAAGGACACATATCCAGTAAGTGTACTTTTTCTCTATATCAATGAATTCCGCTAAATTATCGTATGTCGAAAAATCAAAGTTTCCATTTGAGCTCCAAAATTTTATCAGTTGCGTTTTAAGTAGTAAAATAAAGTTGCATCAAAATTTTAAGTTCGAAAAAAAAGAAGCTCACAATATATATTGACCACAACCAAACCTAGATTATGTTAGAAGAAAATCATCTGGAAACAAATGTTTAACAATAGTTATAAGAGTTTGGATTTAGCTTAAGTGTTAAAAGGAACCATTCCTAATATTGATCTGAATTTTAAAAAAAGTTTAAATATTTTAAGCTTTACAATTTTAAGGTAAAAAATTATAAGAAAGTATTTAGTTTATCCCAAATTATTTAGTACACAATAAAAAGTTTTTCTTTGAATATAATTCATAAATGGATTGAAAAATAAGAAGCTTTAATTAAACCAAAACATAGTTGTAGGTGAGTCGCTAATTGATAATTTCCATCAAATAAAAAAATATTATACAAAATATTTTATATTTTTCAAAATATTATTTTACTGCAAAACAGTAAGAAGGCTCTAGTCGAAAAATCCCGACTAAAAGAAACATCAAACACTATACTTAACGCGGTTTCTAGTTTTCGAGATCGATGCGTTCATAACCCTTTGAAGGGTATAAGTATAAATACATGAAGTTCTTCATTTTTAACAGAATCATACTTTTGTTTACTTTTATTTTCATTCAAGAGATTTTAAATTTTGATTTAAAGCTGTGCTTTATTTATTAATTTGTTAAAGTTTGAAGTTAAAGTAAATCTAGATTAACTTCAGTTGTTTTATGGTACTGAAGATCAAAAAGAAACATCATTGCTATCCTTAAGGTTGTGTTTGCAATAAATGTTGGCTGTTGCATTAATTAAATATAAACTTAATTTCATTGTCTGCTTAAATAGATTAAATTGCTTGTTCTGGAGGTGCCCGGTCGTGACGGCAAAAAGGACGAGGTCATCTATACAATTGAGGAGAAGCCAAAAGAGATTGCCACAAAGCGACAATCGCGCACCCTGCTGGAGAGTTTGCGTGCTGGCATGCAACAGATGAAGCCAATGTTTCACAAACCGTATCTTAGCCTCGCGCTACACTGTTACATCATGCAGTTCTGTATGTTTCTGGGCCTGAATACAATACGCCTGTGGCTGCCTCAGTTGTTTGCCTCGATGGCCGACTATGAGGCGGTGCATGCAGATGATGATGATGCCTCGGCTAGCATGTGCACCATACTCGAGTACAGTATTAATAAAACAGAGGAGACATTGACAAATCATCAGAATGCCTGCGCTGAGGTGAGTGTCAGGGCTACTATCTGATAAGATATGTTTAAGTTTAGATAACACCTGAACCCATTAAAAACGGGTAAAAAGGGTATAACGGTTTCGTGCAAAAGTATGTAACACGCAGAAGGAAGCATCTCCGATCCAATAAAGAATATATATTCTTGATCAGCATAAACAGTCGATATAGGCATGTCCGTCTGTCCGTCTGTATGCATGAACGCTTCGATCTCAGAGACTATATGAGCTAGAGACTCTACGTTTGGAACATAAACTCGCCTAATCTCTAGGGCCTAGGCAGTACAAGGTTATTTTAGATTTTCAATAACTCTTATTGTTTCCAATATACACATCGTTTCGATAACAACAAAATCTTGAATTTGGAAAACTTTGAGATGGCATTTGAATTAATAAATAAAATAATGATAATCTGGAACATTGAAGTTGAGTAAGCAGTGTGCGCGTAGACACACACGCACATACTTGCAAGCACTGTCTATACGCGTTAAGTATAAGGTTCAGGGTATCGTCTAGTCGGGATTTCTCGACTAGAGCCTTCTTACTTGATATGTTTTGTTTTGCTGCATCATTGTAAAACGTTTCTTCTTTTCTTAATATTGCAGCAACAAACTATCTCAATGGATATGTACTTAAACAATATTATTGTTTCATCCTGCGGATTTGGTGGTTACTTTTTAGCTGCAGCGATTTTGCGCTTAGCGGGCGCCAAGCGATTACTGAGTAAGTTCAAATTTTAAATTACCGTAGCTTGAGTAAAAGAGTATCGCAAACAATTATCACCTAACATACTACAGACTTCAACTCATATATATATATATATATATATATTTATATATATTTGAGGGTATAAAAATAGCTTGTTTTTATACCCTGAACTTATTAAAAATGGGTAAAAAGGGTATAATGGTTTTGTTCAAAAGTATGTAACAGGCAGAAGGAAGCATTTCCGACCCATAAAGTATATATATTCTTGATCAGAATCAACAGCCGAGTCGATATAGCCATGTCCGTCCGTCCGTCCGTATGTATGAGCTGGCCGATCTCAGAGACTATATGAGCTAGAGACTCCAGATTTGGAACTTGAGCTCGCCTAATCCCTAGGCAGTACAAGCTTGTTTTTGATTTTCGATAACTCTTCCCGTTTCCGATATACACATGGGATCGATAACAACAAAATCTTGAATATGGCAAACTTTGAGACGACGTTTGAAACATTAGACAAATAAATGACAATCTGTGAAATATTTTTAAAATCGGCTAAGAAACAACGGAGATTTGGAACCTTAAAGTTGCATACTTGCAGGGTATTGTCGAGATTTCTCGACTTGAGCCTTCTTACTTGCTTAACCTTGACCCACATCAAAATTTCACCTGTTTGTCTAATCTCTAAAATTGCTGTCTTTGTTTTTGGTTTTCTTGCACCTTTTTGTATCTTTTTACATTGTTTACCTTTCCGCTTTCTAGCTTATGGCCTGTTTGTGTCTGGAGCTCTTGGCCTAGCGCTTTATTGGTCTACGAATGGTGTGACCACACTTGTCATCTCATCAGCCTACATCACTGTGGCATGCGTGGCTGTGTCATCTCTTCTCGGCGCTGTTGTTGCACTCTTTCCAACACAGTTGCGGTAAGACGTGCAGATCTTAAGAATTATGTGAATTTAATACTAACTAAAATATTATTTTAGATCTCTGGTGGTGGCCACTGCCATGATGTTTGGCCGTTTGGGTGCACTTTCTGGTAATCTACTTTTTCCCAGTTTAATACAGATGGGCTGTATGCCACCTTTTGTGATGGTCGCTTTTGTCATGTTGCGTAAGTTTGACAAGTAATTCTTCTTCATTTAAACACTTAATAATTTTTGTACATTGTTTTAATATGCAGTTGCTGCTGTGCTCTCAATTTTCATTCCGAATCCCTCAAAGGCAGCGTTTACATAAGTTCTTTATATTATTTATTGTGATTACTAACTTACTGACGCAAATTGTTGTTCAGTTGTAAAATGTGCTGTTTAGAAAACAAAAATATATATATATTAACCATTTTGTATAAAATTAAATCGATTAAGTTTTAACTATGCATAATTGCTGATTTTTATTTTATTTACTTTTATTTTTTAACATACTTTTCAAGTTCATATATTGTTATTGCAGTTTATTTATTTATTGGATGAAAGAAATATGCAAAATTATTTGAAAAATTTAATTTATTTATTTTGCGTGATCAATTATTATTTTTCTTCGTATTTATATTACTGACAAAAACCTTAAAGATTGCATTGTATTCAATGCCTGTTTAAATTATATACGTGTATACATCATTTTATCAGATATCAGAGAATCAATATTACGCTTTGTTTAATTAAGTAGTTAATACATTAAGTAATTTGCTGCTGAATGCAATGCATGGATAAATGAACAGGAAAGTCAAACAAACAAAGATAAGGATTAACATAAGTTCAATGGAAAATTTCAATGTGCCAATCTCGTTAACACCAATTAATGCGATCAGGCTGTGAGTTTAAATGTGGCGGCGTGCATATCGACAAGACAGACAGCCTTGTTTGTAAATTATTTATAAGTACACTCGAACAAGTGGTGAAGCACACCAAACAATGTGGAATGAATTGAATTCGTAGAATTCTTGGTTAAGCTGATGCAAGCTCTCGAAACGCAATCAATAACAAACTTTAAAGTGGAATTTTAATTATGCTTACAGTTTGCCATTACAGCCATATATTGCTATATAATTATGTGCCAAACAGGGGTTTTATTGATCAAATGTGGATGATATGGTAATAAAGTCAGAAGTCGCTTCACATTCACAATTTTCGCTTACTTTTTAATAAACAATACCATAAAACTTGTACACAATATTCAAAAAATATTCTTCTGATAAAATATATAATGTCGTTTAGATTGACTATTATTTTATTATTTGTTTTGAAAAATGTATGACATCATAGTTACCTAGATTTCTATTTAGTCAACACACAAGGCGTAAAGATAATTTTCAAAATTTATTTAGGGTAATTGGCAAAGACCAAATCCTAATCACTGTTCGTAGCTGGCATTCAATTTAAATGGGAGACGCAGTTAATTTCGAGACAGCAATAGCCGAATGCGGTTTTGGATCATTCAATGTCATGCTTATGATCTGTGCGCTGCCATCCCTTTGGGCGATGATTTTCACCTCCACTGGCATGGCCTACATAACGCCCGTAGCTCAATGTGACCTGGGGCTGACAATGATGCAGAAAGGACTCATGTATGCTATCACATTTGCAGGTAACGAATTATTATTTTATGTACTTTCAAATGATCTTTATTTTTGTTTTGAGGCAGGCATGGTTATATCGGCCATACCGTGGGGCTTCATGGCAGATATAATGGGACGTCGCGTGGTTATGATTGTTGGCGGCCTTATCGATGGCGTTATTGTGATAGGCGCGTCAACCAGCCAAAACACCACAATGTTGATGGTCTTTAAGTTCTTCGATGGATTCGTGTGGGTATGCAAACTTTTACACTTGCTGTAAATCATCTAAAATGTTTGCTTTTTTTTTCTTTTTGGCATCTTTGCAGCAATTGTGGCCCTTATGCGGTCATCTTGAGCTATCTGGCTGAATTCCATGGCAAGAAGCACAGGATGCTCGTCATATTGTATGGAGGCTTATCACTTGCCTTAGGCTCCATTGTAGTGGCAACAATGGCATACTTCATGCTGGAAAAGCATTTTAACTTTAATTTTGGCTCATGGTCATGTATGTGGTTGCCCCCATCAAATAAGTGTGACTCTAATTTCAGGTGATTCTTTGTTTTCTGTGCACAGTTCACACCTGGAATTTATTTTTGCTAGTTTCGGCAGTACCCAGCTTTCTGAGTGGAATTGTGTTCATCTTTTTGCCTGAATCCCCAAAGTTTCTAATGTCACAGGGCAACTACAAAAAGGCGATCACTGTTTTTCAACGCATCTACGCGATGAACAAGCGCAAGAGTCGCGACCAATTTCCGGTAAGTGTATTTGGTGTTATTTTATACTGCATCCATTTAAAATAAGATATGACCGTGCACAAAACGTTTGTACAAATGTAGCTAACAAGTACCAGGATATATATCAAGTAAAGTCCATATATGTGGTAATCTTTTTTAGCCACTTACACATACACATATATGTATATACACCTAGCGAAATGTACTTTCTTATTTTTCTTTCTAAGTTTACAAGTTATAAGACTAATTTTATGAACAGATTTTTTGTATATCTTTGGTATACAGTCTGATATTAATAATTTCGATTTAAATTTACAACAAAAAGCGTAGGCAAAAGTCAAACAAAGGCTTAAAGCTTCTTCACGTTGAGCTATGTCGACTTGAGCTTTCATTCTTGTTATTCAAGTTTATTGATTTTAGCTCATTTGGATTTATAGTGTAGTATTGTGAAGCAATATAAGGATTTATAGTGTAGTGTTGTGAAGCAATATAAGCATTTTTATTTAAGCAGTAGGAAATCAAAGAAAATACACGTACCAAATAAACTGTATATTAACAACTCGGACCTAAGTCTTAATAAAATGTTAATGGCACACGAATAGCCATATGTTTCTACCAAATTCTCTTAGCGGGTTATGAAAAAAATTAACAACCACCTTTTTCATCGATTAGATAATAATTCTTTTTAATATTGTCATGATAGTTCGCAAACTTGAGGGATTCCACACCTGAGAGAAAAGACATTCCGAAAGATCAAGTTAAAACAAGATCGGAACTTTTTCGAGCAGCCAAACTCAAATTTATCGAAGGCCTGTATCAACTGAAGCCAATGTTTTCCAAAAAATATAAAGCCGTTTCTATCTGTGTGTACCTACTACACGTTTGCCAAATCATGTGGTAAATATACACTTCAAATAAGTGATTGAATAATATATATATGTAACTTTTTGATTGCTTTGTTTTTGTTGCTTTCAATGTATGAGAAGACTTTAAAGTTTATTCATTTGGAGCATGTTCAAATTTAATAAATAAATCCATAAATTTTCCAAGTGTTTGCCTTTTTAAAAAAAATAAAAACACATAAGGAATTCAATATTCAATATTATTCTCTTTAATACACACACATACAATTAATCTATGTTATTTTTAATTGACAGCGTGAACTCAGTGCGCTTGTGGATGCCATCTATATTTTCCTCGTTGCACACTCTCCAGCTACACAAAGAAGCCGATCAGAGTATGTGTGCAGTTATCAAGTTCACGACTAACAGCAGCTTGAATAAGCTCTTGTGGAGGGGAGGGGATCAATGCAACTTAGTAGGTAGGATGAGCATTGACCAAAGTTTCATGCACTAAGATAATGACTCTCCCTAAACATATAGCAACAACAACCAGGATTTTATACGGATAACATAATTTTGTCATGCACTTCTCTTCTTGGATTCTTTCTCATACTTCCCCTGTTCCGCATACCAAAATTGCCAAATCACATGCTTAGTAAGTCTAAGTTATTTGCTAATAAGAAAAACACATATTTTAAGGTCTTATCATATATTTCATTATTATATCTCACATAGAGATCTGCCTGTTTATATCCACATTTCTTTTGGGTAGTCTTTACTTTGCTCCAAATCGATTAGTTATTCTAATTGTGTCCTCAATCTACATGGCATTTATGGGCGTTTGTAGCTCAACAATAATCGGCATGGTTATCGTGGTATTTCCCACTTTAATGAGGTGAAGACAATAACTTTAATGCTATTACCATTTAATAAGCACACATCACTTCTACTTTATAGAACAATGGTCTTATTACTCATTATGACAGTTGGACGCTGTGGTTCAGCTATTGGAAATATTGCGTTGCCCTATTTTTTACAAATGGGTTGTTGGCCGCCATTTATTTGGCTCACTGGAGTAATGATAAGTAAGTCAATTAAGTGCGCATTAATAAAACTTATCTTAATGATTTTTCTCTATATTTTTCGGTAGCTGCATTTATACTGTCTTTGTTTTTAAAAATTAATGTGGACGAACCACTACAAGACTGAAATAAATATGTTTGTCTGTCTGTCGGGCGGCAGATTGCTCAAGATAATGTCGGTAAAAGCAATGAATTTCAACATTACAACTATCGACATTACCTTACCTAGCGTAATTTAATTTAATCTTAATTTACTAGCATGTTAAGCATCTCGTGATTCTGGTCCATTCATTATTTCAAATGAATTTGTCGAATAAAAAAAAAGAACCCCTCGACATTGAAATATACATTCAATTGTAGCAACATTTTTTCTATTCATCTTTAATTTGTTTTGTCGGCCAGTTAAATTTCCATTTGCACCAATGAAAGCAGCATATATTTTTATGTATATTACATGAATATTCATTAAAGATACAACTAAGAAAAGCTTTATTGTAAAAGATACAAAATTTATTTTTATATATGTTATATTTTAAACTTAATTATCGAGCTAAAACTTTGGTCAAGGTCTTCGTTTTTTTTTTTCAGCTAGATCTTTGCACAACATCGGCATATTTCCAAAGTTATTAGTCCAAGCTGTACCATGACTTTTAATAATGCTATGTTAAAGCTTGTTTCAAACTTTCTGTAATCTTTCCCAAGGTCTTAAATCGTCAAAAATGTTCTGTTATTTACAACGTAGCTGCCTAAAGTGACATTGAAAAAGTATGTGCAAGTTAATGCCAAAAACACACAAATGGCAAATGTGAATATATATTAATCAAGTCGGGCAAGTGTGTGTATGTGGGTTGTGGTAAATTTAAGCTAATTACATTTTAATCGCATTGACAAATTATACGTTGATTAATTTCTATTCTCTTATTCACGGCGTACACACAAAGCAAGCTAAATTTCCATCAACAGCAACGAGAATAGCTGCTTTTATGCAGCTGTTACATGTTAATTATTTTTTTTTTGGTGGTCATCAATTAATTAAGCAAATGCAAAAGAGAATTCAGCTTGCGCTTGAATGGC
Source organism: Scaptomyza cyrtandrae (assembly GCA_035044605.1). Taxonomy (NCBI): domain Eukaryota; kingdom Metazoa; phylum Arthropoda; class Insecta; order Diptera; family Drosophilidae; genus Scaptomyza; species Scaptomyza cyrtandrae. Next base: position 22,899,528 of record JAWNNS010000640.1, read on the forward strand.
TGCTTAAGTGATTTTTCACATCACATATCATCAAATAAGCAAACACAATGCATGAAGAATGGAAATCTTTTGTTATGCATAAATCAAGCAAGCAAGCAAAGTGGCCAAGAGCTTGGAATCCCTGAGCTGTCTTGTTCCCAGTTGAAGACAAAAGCATCGCATGCTTATCTTAATGTACAATGCATATACCATATATCCATTGTGGAAAAATCTCTTATCCTGTTTCTTTTTTTTTTTATCTCATACCTCACCACAGAGTGTTTGCTCTGATGTGTGCCAAGTCACTTGCAACCCATTTCTCATGCTGTCAAAACATAGTCAAGTCGTAATTGACACATGTTGACTCATAGTGTCTACGGAGTGTTCGCTATCTTTGATTCCTGACTACTAGTAAATTAATAGCTTGCGGTTTGATGGCTAGCATAGGACTACTTAATTTCAGAATAACATTTGATTTGATTGATAGTCGGACGGAACGATTTAAATAAAATCTGGTAAGGCAAACGAGATGCTAGTTAGAGTTAACCTGCCAGCTTTTCTTCGATGAGAAAAACAAAAACATATCAAAAAGTTTTGTTTAGTTTTGGGCAAAAGTTTTGTGCGAAGACAGCCAACAATTATAACTTTTTTCAAGAAACTAATTATAAAGAATATTGATTGTACATACAATTTTTCAGACTATACATTAAGCTTGTTAACATAATTAGTACAACACGTAAGTGCTTGAATTAATTTGTGAACATAGTTTGATTTAAGTTTGTAACTTTTGGTTTTTAAAGACTTTTGAATTACTTTAAATTTTTTTTAAACAAGAACTTCTAGCAAATAAAAAATGATATAGTTTTAAAGCCTTAAAGTATTTTTAAAGTATTTTTAAGGCTTTAAAGACCAAAGTCCCGGTCTTTAAAACTATAATGAAAATGATTCATAGCAATATATCATTTTTTATTTGCTAGAAGTTCTTGTTTAAAAAAATTTAAAGCAATTTAAAGTCATTAAAAATCACCAAAAATAATATTTATCTCAAAGTAATATTTTCAAGAATCTTCTTGATATTAAAAATATTTTTCACTTAAGTTTTCTTATTATACTTAAGTTTTTTTGTGCTGTACTTGACACAGTACCTTAGATATCTAATTCTTAGAAATAAATTATCAATAATGGCGTTACAAATTTGCTCAATTTCTAACACTAATTTATGCATAGACTAAAGAGCTAAGAGAAGATTAATAGAGGGAGGATGGAGGTTGGTAAGTGCGCCATTGCATCATTAAGTGCGTCCCCAGGCAGCCCGGTATAAAAACCAAAACACAACAAGCGCGCATAAATTTAACATAATAAACATCTTCGAAACGCGATGAACATAAACAAGAGTGGGCCGAAAAAAAGTCCAAATATGTTTGGGCCGCCTGTTTCAAGATGAGCATGTGTGTAAGGGCGTGCCAATGGGGTGGGTGGGGCAAATGTATGCCATAAACTAACAACAACATAAAAGACCAACTAAACATGGATGCAGATGCGTGTGAATTAAGAGGCTGTGCGAGTGTGCGTGTGTAGCTGCTGGGTCTTGTACAAATCTCCAAATGGGCAGTCATAATCTGAAATGTACAAAAACATAAGCACACACATACACGCACACCCACACGCACACGCACAACCAAACATGCCAAACACGCGCTATGACATGCAGACTTTAGCTAACACAAATACGAAGGCAAAACTTACACGCACTCACCTACACTCTTCATCGTCACGCTTAAAGTTGTGTCTACCCGCAGTCCTTGTCCGCGTCCTCTATAATGATTTACAGGTCATTCATCATATCAACACAACAGCGAGAAATTTATTTGCCGCAGACTCGCAGCCTAAACACAAATCGACGGCAATAAGTTCAGCAATAACAAAATGCTGCAAGCGAATTAGAGAGTAACAACGTACAAGCGCGCCTTAACTCTCTCAACTCATCTTACTCTCTCTCACTCTCTCTTTTTTTGGCTGGCTGGCATTAAATGTTGCTGGTTCAAGGCTTAGCAACATGTTGACAGCCATTCATTACTGACTTCTCTCAACAGGTTGTGCGTAAATGTTGCTATGCGCATGTGTGCGTTTGTGTGTGTGGGCTGTGTGTCTCTGTTGATGTTGCTTTTGGTTATGCCGCCTTCGCATTCACAGCAGACATTTTGTAGCCGCAATGTAAGTGGCACAGTCGTCGTCGGCACTCGTGGCAACAAAGTTCACGCGGAAATCAAGCTTAGCTAACGGTTTAAAGTATCAGTGGTTTTGTTAAAGTGCTCTTGCTGTTAAGCCTAAAGGCACTCAAAAAGGTCACAGCCACGCAAATAAGAAGTTTTAATTAAGCTTCAAAATATATTTAATTGAATTTATATGAAATTCAGTGTTTTAAGCAATTGCTTGTCTATGTGTCTAATATTTAATATAAAAAAAAAAGTTCAATATACCAAAAATCATAAAAAAATTGTGTTTTATCAATTCGAAGTGAAATTTAATAACTAGAAACTTAGTTATAAATATATAAAAAATTAAAGTGAAAGCAAATGTGTGTGGGTTTACATTAAACAATAATTTGTTTAACAATAAAATACATTAATAAAATATTAAACCCAATTAAAAAATAATAAATAAAGCGCTAGGCAAAACTTATTTAGATTACAATTTTAAAAGATATTTCCTCTCTAAATAAAATTTACAACTTAACATTAAGTTAAATTAAATAAATCCGTAATAAAAATAAGCCAAGTACACAGAATTCTTTAGCAATGCCCATAACAATTGCAAGGAATTTGTGAAATAAAAAACGGATACGCAATATTTAAAATTGTAAAACATATAAAGTGACAGGCGTCACTATGGCGCCGTAACTCTTGACGGTGCCACCAACCCATACAACTTGTTGTTTGCCACGCCCCATCGCATCATTGGCTCAAATATTTATAAGAAACGATTTAACTTGCACCCACAAAGTCCATGCATGAAAGCTAAGACCAAAATATATATATTTAAAGCCAGCAAATTGCCATGTGCAACAGCATCGAAGCGCTGCACGTGTGCATCTCATGCGTTTGGACAAAACATGGTCGGCCACAACGTTAACCGTGCGAGTTAATTACACAACCAACGATTAACGCCCACCATCTAAGGTCAGGATATTGCTTGTCACCCCGCCTTGCCTTGAGCAGCATCAAGAAGATAACCATGTCGGAAATTGTGGATACGGAACTGTTGGTGAACTGCACAATTCTAGCCGTTCGTCGCTTTGAACTGAACAGCATTGTTAACACATCGTTATTGAATAGCCTTAACCGAACCGAGGTGGTCAGCCTTTTGACGGGCATTATTGACAATCGTGATAATCTCCAGAGCATCAATGAAGCAAAGTAAGTTTTGAATAACGCCACAGGCATACTACACCAACATCAACACCAACGTCAACACCAACACAAACACATACAGATGCCTTACGTGCCACTGAGCATCAGAAGTCAAGCATATTGTATTTGACTTTTCATTAACTTTCCTCTCTGCTATTTGGCATTTTCTAATTTTCTTCGTTTCGCAGAACTTTGGACTTGCACTCAAATTGTGCAACGACTGCACTTGATCGAGGTGGCTGAATAAATTATAGCCAAGCTATATATAAATATATATATATATATATATATATTATTCAGTAAAGTTTTTGATATTAATACTATTAACATTCTAATGAACAATAGAGTACATATGTACTAGCTTGATACTAGCAATATATAAAAATCTGAGTGAAATTAAAAAAAAATTATTATACATATAATTATATATTATATTTACATTAAAAACTTTAATCAATATAATATAATATATATATATATGTATTCGAAATGGGGCTTTAATATGGAATACATAGTATGTATATGTATATATATATATATACATAATATACTATAATATAAATTTTCGTAGTCGGAATTGCAATCAGACTCATTTATACTAGCACCTATTATCTTTTTATACCCTGAACCCATTAAAAATGGGTAAAAAGGGTATAATGGTTTTGTGCAAAACTATGTAACAGGCAGAAGGAAGCATCTCCGACCTTATAAAGTATATATATTCTTGATCAGCATCAACAGTCGAGTCGATATAGACATGTCCGTCCGTATGTATGAGCCAACCGATCTCAGAGACTATATGAGCTAGAGACTCCAGATTTGGAACTTAAGCTCGCCTAATCCCTAGACAGTACGAGTTTGTTTTTGATTTTCGATAACTCTTTCTGTACCGATATACACATGGGATCGATAACAACAAAGTCTTGAATATGGCAAACTTGGAGACGGCGTTTGAAACATTAAGCAAAATAATGATAGTCTGTGAAATATTTTTAAAATCGGTTAAGAAACACCGGAGATATAGAACATTGCAGTTGAGCATGCAGTATGCAGTATGCGCGTACACACACACACATACTTGCATTGACTAAACGCATAAAGTATAGCGTTCAGGGTGTCGTCTAGTCGGGATTTCTTGACTAGAGCCTTTTTACTTGTTTGTAATGAAATTTGTGGTAGACAATTTAAAACTTTGTAGAATTTTGCCTACAATATTAAACTGAAATTGCAGCCAGCTTCTGTAATGAAAATAAATAACCATTCATAGCTCTAATTTTAACAGTAGCTGAAATATGCAAATGCCAGTGGCACTTGCTGCATACTAATACGTGAAAATAGTTTTACATCGGAGAATACAAAAAACTTTTTGTTGATATTTTTTTTTTATATATTAAATTGTAGTTGATTTTCTAAAATTGAAACTCAATTTAATATTTAGTTTGTTCAACAGCAACATCAATTATTATGCGATTACATTCTCTTTTTAAACCGTATCAAATTCAATATCCATAGCTAAATATTTACTACATTATTTATTTATTTGTGTAATTGATTAAATTATTAATTGAGATAGTTAATTTAATGAACTAAATTGCACACATTTAAATAAATTGAAGGTTATAAATCACATGAATTATAATTACTGCCACGTAAATAAACAATTCAACCATTTTAAATACAGTAATCAACCGAAAAGAGTTTTGCGAGCACTTTGTGGCATATTTGAATAGTGCGATTAGCGCTCATAATTAATGCTCTTTATCTATGGCAATTAGTTAGCTGCCCAACTGACACTTTAATTACTAACAAATTAATTTTTGACATGCCTCATTGAAAAACGACCAAACACTAATTTTTGCGGCTTTGTTGCGCTTGACTGCATTAAAGAAGCTTAGGAAAATTGAATACTTTAAGTTTTCCTCGCTTCTGTCGACTTAAAGGAAATTTTAAGTTCTGTGCCTTAGGAGCTTCAATTACCAATTAATAGACAAATTTATTTCTACTGTGCTTAATAATAATAAGCATTCCATTCGATGCTACACAACGATGTTGCAACTACAAAACACAAGCGATAAATCGTTTCACGGATGTTGTCCTTACAATATGTTTGGGATAAGTAAAACAAATACACAAGATAGTCGCAAATGTAAACAAAACACTTTAGAAGGATCTAGTCGTGGAATCCCGACTAAAAGACACCTGAAATGTGTGTGTGAGTGACTACCCAAATACTTCCATGTTACATATCTTCGGTGTTTCCCAATTAATTTCAACAAATTATACAGATTTTCATTATTTTAATAAATTATTTCAAACGTCATTTCCAAATTCAAGATTTTATTTTTATCGATACCATGTCGGAAATGTGAAGAGTTACCGAAAATTGTATACAAACTTGTACTTACTACAGCTGATGAGTATATGTTCTAGCTCTCATAGCTTCTAGCTTTCGGTGCTGATCAAGAATATATATACTTAACGGGGTCGGAGATGCTTCCTTCTGTCTGTTACACACTTTTTCAAAAAACCATTATACCCTTTTTACCCATTTTCAATGGTTTCAGGGTATAAAAATCTCGTAACTGTCTGTATTTTATTTGGATAAGTATATCAAACAGCTATATACAAGCAAATATATATATGTATGTGCGTGTTTGCTAAATGTGAGTGGAAAGACTATTGAGAAATAGAATTTACTACACACACGAGTAAACACTTGACTAACATGCACTCAAAAGCGTAAACAAAGTAACAATAGAGCTGTACGAGGAGCTTTATAAGGAACACAAATTAAGCACGTGTAGAAGAGATTGGAAAAATACAACTTATTCGATTGAAAAAGAGAAACCTGCGATAAAAAAGAAGACAAAAGAAATGCTATATTCTGCATTGCTATGATTAAGTGCACTTGAAAAAGTAACAAGCGCTTTACAGACAAGCCATGCATTAAAAAAGTCAGACTTTGTATTTAAATTCCACGACTTTGGCGTAAAGGCCAACAAAAAGTACGTCATACGTGACAAATATACCACAATTCATATTTAATTATTTTGTTGTACTACTATAATCACATTATATAAGACACTTTACGTTAGCACAAGTAATGTCCATTAACAAGTTTATTTCAATGGCTTTTAAATTGTCGCAGCGTGTTCAAGTTCAATTAGTAACTCGTTGAACTGTTCACATAAAATCTGTTGAAAGTAAAATCACATAACTTTTACCATTTATTTTGTTCTATTTGGTTTTTGTTAAGCAATTTAACAATTTTCGAATGCCTCAGTAAAGAAAACTTTTTCGATTATTCTATTTGTTTTGTGTGGTTGACTAGCAACAAAGCTTGCTTTAACAGTGCACACTTTTGAGTTACCCTATTCAAAGTAAGAATTTTTGAAGATATTTAATATATAATATAAATATGATTTAAAGGTGAACGAAAAAAAAGATAAATGCAGTAAGCTGTTTTTAAAAAATACATTTTATTATTTAAGCTATAAAAGAAATCAATCGTCCTTATAAAAAATTAGTATGTTTTAATATTTATTAAAAAAGTTGATTACTTGCAAATCAAATGACTTAAAAATATAATTTAATTATTAAAATATATTATATCAAAACTTTCTTCTTATATGTATTTTTTATTAAATCGAGTCATCCCTTATATATCTATATATTTGTGTGTGTGCTTTTGCCTGGGTGGCAATATTTATAATATCAATATATTATTTAATATATCAATATAAGTAGCGAACTTATCAACTTCAAAAAGGAATCCGTGATTCTATAGGAGGCGAGAGGATTTCAGTTGAACCAAAAATAAATTTGATCTGATTATGATATAATAGTCGATTAAACAAACGTTATTTAATCGGTGATATATATATATATTTGTATTTGTGTACATTTATTTGTTTACTTGTGCGGATTCTATGTCACACTTATTTGCACAACTTGTTTTTTTTTTGTTCGTCTTTGTTTACAGTTTAGGTTGGAAATAAAACAATTTAGCTGATACTCACAAAGGTACACACCACAACTAGGGTTAAATATAATCCGCGTTTTTCCTTTTCGAATACGTAAATTGGCAAATTGCTTTTTTGTTGTCAGACAAACAACAACAGCAGCAACAACCGCAACAAAACAAAAGCCAGGTACGAAAAATAATTAAATTCAGAGCGAAAATCTATCTGACAAATCCCATAGTGAAAACTTTCACAAACAGAAAACCGTAAGAACGGCAACTAATGGTTGGATGTCAAGAGGAAAACTTTTGCTCAAAATACACGCCGGTTGGCATAACAAAAAGATCTTTTGGAATTATTTTGTTCAGCTTTGCACATTATGTGTCGGCGTGTAGGGTAAATTGGTGTACTTTATGTGAACTGGACAACTTTGGTATGGGTCAAGTGAGATGTGAGGTGTTGGTGTGTGTGTTTCCGTGCTAAGCTGATTATGGGGCCGTGTAGCATGCAGCTTGTACGCAATTAACGTAAATACCTAAGAACAACAGCTACAACTGGAACTGGATTGGAACCCTTGCACGTGGACAGCACACGTTGGCTACAGTTGCGCTTATGCAACTAGAGATAAATTACGAGCGGTGCCTCGCTTAAGTGCCGCTCACAGTGCGTATACGTAATACTGCTAATGGCAACCCTTCATTGCCAATAACACAGCAAACACTTTTGATTTAAAGTAAGCCTAACAATATTGAAAAGTTAAAGTTCGTTTTAACGGAAGATTGTGATTTTGGAAATGAATATGCAATTAATTTAGTTGTAAGTGTGCTAATTCAATTTTGGAATCGAATATCTACGTCCTTTCATTCGACTAGCGGCAACAGCTTAATTACCTAACTACTTAAAGTATTTTGATGTGAATTTCAATGTTCACTAAAATGTTATTCAAAATTGTGAATAAAATTATTATTTTTGTTTGTTTAATCAATTAATAAATTAATGAGCAAACAAGTACAAGTTAATTTTTATATTTAATGATGTCTTTGATGTCTCAAAGTTTTCTATTTAAAGTTGAAAAAATCTCTAACTTTTTTTTTTCATTTTTATTTCCATGACGTTTTATACGCTTATTGTTTTTAATGCTCATCGAATGACAAAGAACTGACAGGAAGAAATATTACATTTTGGCAATTGGGCGGCATTTGTTCATTTTAAGGATAGGTCCCTCAAATCCAATCACAATTTATAAGTGAATGTGCACATAAAAATAATTTCAAGTACTTCAACCAGAATACTGCTGTATCAAAAGCCAAATGAAACTGTTTGCCTTAGTCCTGGTCAATAACAAGGCGTTGAACTAGAAGGGAAACAAAGGAATAACTCGTTTGGCCAAATGCTTTTTATCTTTGTGTATGCCTTGGGCAGACACAGAAAAAAAAGGTATCAGAATGGGGAAAATGCCAAAATGGATGTCTTGAATGCGGCTTGAAAAATTCACGCAATTATTTTTCTCACTTTTTTGGCTACCCATTTCAAGGCTAACAGAGCGTTCTTTCTGCTAGTTCCTTGCATATGATACAATTTTCAATTAAGTTTTTTTTTTTTCATTGGGTGGGTAAATGGGGTCAAATCATGTTTGCACTTTTATGAGTCCCATGTTAAACAACAGGCGACAATTATGGCGACAACGGCAATGCGGCAATATAATCAAGCCGAAAGGAGGCGAATAAGCGAATTGAAACGGAATGCGAGGAAACAGAAACAGATAGTTGCTTATGCAAATGCCCGAATGGGAAAATACTCTTTTAAGCTGTGAAAAGAAGAGCGAAAAAAAAGAGATTAAAATATATTAATTTCATAATGCATACTCATAAAACACACATAAAAAAAAATAAAAATAAATAGCTAGAGCTTATTGCAATAGTCGAAACAATAGTCGTATAAATATTTTAATATGAATGTTTCGCATTTTAGCAAATAACAAATCGTTTGTTTATTTATGATATAAATGCATTAGTGGCCACTTAATGGCAAGAATTTGTAGTGGTCGTTTATTTTCGTCCCGTTGTTCAGTTGCTATAGAACATTTCCGTTAGCGTTTCAAAAACGGGAAACCAAAAAGAAAAAAGAGTGAAGCGAAAACAATGAACTACGAACAATCTCAACTCACAAATCTAAATTGAAATGGGGCACATTTGCATTTCATGTTGTGGAAAGCCAGCTGCGTACGTGCCGTTGTATGTGTATGGATCAAATAACATCCAAACAAGTACAAACCATATATGTATGTGTAGGGTCATTGTTTTTGTTTTTTTTGGGGGTTGCACGTCGATGATAATGATTCTGATGATGCGAATGAGTGGTCATGATTTTGACAACGGAAGTCGCCCTTGGATATTTGTCATGCATCGATGAGCATTAAAGGCTTGCGATAACACTCAATAAGCCGAAAAAGGATTTCAGTGAATTGGATTTTTTTCCAAATCGATTGCTTCTTCGTTAATGTGGTCAGTATGATTTTATATGCGCTGTGGAACTCATTGCAAAAAAAGAATTAATCTAAACTTATTTTGCCATTTTATTATATTTATTTGTTTGATAAATCATTAACAAAAAATTGTAAATTAAAAAACTTTTTCTATTGCCGAGGAAGAATATAAAGTTCTCATTTGCCCAAAAGAAAAAACTATATAATTAAATTATAAGTAGCTCTCTTAAAACTTTAGGGTCCTTTCTTCTACCTTAAGTATTTCCTCGTAATGATTTTCGACTGCGGCCCAGAAGCTTGGCTCGTACTTGAATATCATGCTTACAAAAAAAAAAACTTTAAAAGATTCTCATCTTTGTGATTCAGTTGCAGCCGCTCCATTTGAGCATCGTAAAATTCTCAAGTTTACTTAGCAAGAACCACAACTTTTTTGCAGCTATTTGCAACTTTCCGCTTGTGCCACAGCGCACCTGGGCGGAAAATGCAGTTGCGGCTGCGACAAAGTTAACAAACCAAAAACCTCGCAATTTACCTGTTCAGAATTTTTTAAAATATGCAGACTAAAATAACAAGTGGCAGGCAGCAACTAACCAACTTCGCGTCACGGAGTGCAACCGAAGTTCATTGAAATAGCTACAGCAAATTATAAATGGTTTTTGGTTGACATGTTAAACGTGCAAAATGTTCCTGGAACCCAATAATGGTGTCGCATGTCAGTTTTAACACTATGCACCATATACAAACAATTATGTTTGTAAGCATTAATATAAGTGTGTGTACATTATTCTTCTGCTATCTGTCAACATAACAAAAAGCAGAAGTGTTGTATTAATGATTCACCCTTTCAGACACAAATATCTTTTCAACTTTCTGTTAATAATTTATGCAAAAATAAACCATTTCTTACGCAGCACGTTGTAAGGAAACTATTTAATGAAATAATTTGTGTCATTAAACAGCGGCATTAAGTTGATGGCTGTCGGCTCGTGATTACCTTTTATTGTGTAATATAAAACTTGACGGACGAAGTTGTGTGTGCAAATTAGAGCGCATTGAACTATAATGACGTTAATTTTTTAAGGTCTTGCAATTTGCTTAGAGTTACCGTACGCGCTTAAGAGTAGACAACACTATTTTCCATGAGCGCTAATAGCGTACATATTGTTAATATAATCGATTTACACTACCTTAACTGACCGTTTAAAATGCACTTAGTTATTGTGTGGAAAGTGAAAAACCTTTTTAAGTGGACAGCTGTGACAGTTTGATTATCGATTTTTAACAACTTATTATAAACTGTACAGTTTGTTTGAGTCATATCTATTAAATAAGTTATGAAAGGTTGAATTATTAAATGGAATTGTTCAGCTTTTTTTTTTATCTGCACTCAAACGAACATAAGGCAATAAATTCATGACATAAAAGGGCCTTTTAAAAAATGTTTGCAAGTTTATTTTGAGTCTAAGAGAAATATAAAATCAATAAGTCTTTTGTTAAGTCTTTAAAACTGTTAAAAAAATATTATTGACTAATTCGGGATGATAGACATTTGCTTTAATGTTCTTAAAGTCCTTTTGCAGAGCCTTTGCATCATATCTAATGCTTTGCCAAGCTTATAAGCTTTGCTCTAAGGTTATTTAAACATAAGCTAACCTAGACTTAAGCTCCTTGGGGTCAGTATGTATGGAACAACAATAAGCTCTAAAAATTTATTTTATTTTCGTTTTTTTGACTGGCAAACATAGCTCCCACATTGTAAATAGCACATTTAATAACTTAAAGTGCCGTTGGTCTGTAATCAGTGGAGATTTACATTTGAAACTTTCTAAAAAAAATGTCAAAAACATTCCCACATCTGTACTACAATAGTTTTCCACACAGTTTTTTTTTTTCTATTCAGTTTTGTTGCCGCTGCTTGTTGCCAGCAAAATTGATTGTATGCCAAAGTAAAAGCTGTCGATGCCAAGTTTTCTTTAGATCATAACATTCTCACTATTTGCAAAAGTTTTTTTTTCTGCCGAAAGATTCCTTTGAGAAAAGCGAAAAAATGAAAATAAATAAATAATAATAATGTAAACGACTCTGTCATTAACAAGTCGCCAGATTTAAGCGCATGCCAAGGACGGGTCAAGTGGAAAAAACAAAATGTGTCGGGCAAACGGTAGTAATTACTAGACATTTTCACCGACCTGAGCGACTTGGGCGACTTGGGCTTCCGGGTCGGGTAGCCACTTATACCAGATTATTATTGTTATGGCGGCAATAATTTAGTTTTTTGTCCAGCTAATGGAATGGAATTGCAAGGATATGCAATGAACCCGAGCTAATTGGTCTATTACACAACATAGAAATTAAGATAATCTAATTAAATTATAGCTTAATTAAGGCAAAAATTAATTTGAGCCTGGCAAAATATCAAGAAAGTTGTTACTTACTTGATGTTCAGCTATTTTCCAAAAAAAATACACAAACTTTCATTTAAAATTAATGGGCTTAGAGTTTCTATGTTTGGCATTAACAAACAAGCAGTTGTTACTAATTAGCATAATTGCAAGCAGCCAAAATCGAGCGGAGTTAGAGATGGGCAAATTGTTAACTTACAAACACGAAATCTGAATGTAAATTAGTATTAATAATAATAAAGCTGTTTTATTTATTATATAATGATTTAACAATAATGTTTACCCAAATAAAGTTAAGTTTTGTATATTTATTCAACTAAAAATTTTTCTAAAAGCCTTTTGAAAAGCTTCTTATGCAAAAACAACGAACAAACATTAAGTTCAAAGTTAACTTTAAAACAATACCATGAAAGAGTTAGCATTGACTTTAGCCATAAACATACAATTTTATGCATGTCTTCAAATCGTCTAGCTGAGCACTTTCTAGTCGTGTTAAATTATGCATCCTTGTTCCACAGTAAAACATTCAAGACACGCCCAACTCTCGTCTTATTTTCGTTATATGTTTAGCTCCAACGCCCAAAAACATAGGCAACACAAGTTGCATGCCACTCAGAAGCAGACAATAACGAACAGCTTCCTTTCTATTGTGTTTCTACAAAGAATATTTCCACAGTTAGCTTAACCAAAAGAGTCAAGGATGTGGCTGCTGTTTTGTATATGTGGTTGCTTGACAGTTTGCCGCAAAATGCAATTATGAAAATTTGTTAAGCGAGAAATTTTCCATTTACAATGCATAATGAACATGCATAAAATGCGTAATATGGAAATTGTTATGCTAATTAATTGTATTTGCTTAATTTTATGTTGATGTTAGACAATTAGATCTGGCACAGAAATAGAATGAATTAAATTTGTAGCGTTTATTACCAAAATAATTTTCAACATGAATCGCATTACATAACACTTGACAATTAGACAATTTGCAGCTGTTTGTTTTGCTATTGGAGTGTTGGCCAAGTGTGTGTTACCAAAACAAGCACTCAAACAGTTTGTCTTGTGGTTGGACAGCAAAATATTTACTATCCCAAAATGTGTTATCTTTGCGCAAAGAGGTTGCGGTGTGGTATTAATTGACTGCCATTGTTGCAAAACGTGGCAAAGCAAAGTGAACAGAACTTGGGCACGTATCCTTAGCGATAATCAAATCGATATTGTATGTGCCTTCAGTAATTGAGTAAATTACGAGTATTTTCGTAACATTGGTAAACATATAATTAAATACGAAATTAATATGTGGTTCATATCCAAATGAATTAGTTGAAAGAAGCAGACGTGTGAGCTATGGGTATGAACTATTTCTCAAGAAATCAGATAAAATCAGCTTTCTTTTGTGGTTTTCTTTTGAGCTTATATTCAATTAACGCCTTAATCAGTTACTTCTAAAGCATATCAGAGACACACACAAACTCACGATGTCACAATACCCAAAGATATCAACTTCAATTTCTTTGAAGATTATTTATAAAGTATGTTTTAAAATGTCTTAAAGTCTTACAGACACATATAGTAAGTGAGATAAGCAAGCTTAGAGCTTGAAAGTGTCAACGCCAACTCAATTCATTCGCATATTATATATCCAGTGTTTTGAAGGGTCTTAGGTTCAAGTTATTTGATATCAACTATAAAAAAGTACTTCAGTTCTATCAAAAGATTGACTTCAAAGATAATATAAGTCTCTGTGTAAGGGAAAAAACAAAGAATGTTTAAAATTATTTTAATTTTCAAATAGCAAAATTGCGAGTAAAATGTTGCGTTTTTATTTTGAAACTTATTAACTCATGTGACCACTAATTTAATTGACTTTTTTAACAATAGAAGTCCAATTAACTGGTTATGTATTGGAATGAATTAAAAATGACGCTCATTTCCCACCCAAAACATAATTGAAAAAAAATTAATATAAATGTATTTTCATTTGATTGACGAACGCACATTATGCGGAATTGAAATGTAAGCCAACGAGTCGGAGTGGATTGCGGTTATGCCTTTTCATTACTGGGTTAATTAAAATCGTTGAAAGAGAATCTAAAAGCTTTGCAAATTGTGTATGTGTGTGTGTCTCTACAATCGAATTTGGAGCCCGCTCAAAGCAATTCCCACTGTTGGAGCTGAACTAGTTGTGAAACATAAAGTCTTTTAATTCAATAAACGACAAGTGCAATGTTTTAACATTGATTTTTTGCGGCTATTTAACGAATAATTGCATTGGAAATGGCAATTAACATCACATTGGTATGGCCTTGAGCTTTGTTTTTAACTACTGTAGTAGCTTTATAACATTACTTGTGAAAATGTTATTGACGCTTTTTAGCTAATTCAAAGAATATTGAATAAGTATTTTAATTAATTGTGCTTAGTTTTGTAATAATTAGTAGATCAATTTTAATTTATTTTAGTAAAATTTCTATGTTAAAAATGTCTAGCATTAAAAGAACAGGTATTGAAGTCTTTAAAGTATAAGCCTGTAAAATATTTAATATTCTCCTAACAATATCTTACTTATTCTGCTAGTCAAGCTCGCTCGTTCAAGCTTGTTTGTTCATATCTATGTCTGGTGCATTTTAAGCAGCTACACATGTTAGCTTTGTTCAAGAGATAATGCGCACAATGGATTGCGTATACGTTACGTTGTAGACTGACACAAGTCGTGAGCCGAAGTCAGGCATGTGATGCTTGTGGTTGGCGATAACAAGGAGAAATTTGCATAATTAATAAGCCTGATATTTGCTGCTTTTCTAATCAGCATGCTACTTGTCTAACCAGGCAGCAAACACTTCAGATCTACCCTTAGACCGCACATTAATTAACGAAAATCACATATTTCCACAAAACACTTATATATCAGTTTGAAAGCAACAATTCTCTAACAACAAAACAAAAAAAGATACTCTGCTTTGAAGGGTTGTTGTTCATTTCCGCTGCCAAACGGATGCAGCTGAAATGAAATCACTTAAAACTACAGATTCAATTTGCTGTATTATTGGATGCTGTTCTATCAAGCAGTTTCCTTTTTCCAATTTGCTATTGTGTTTAGCTTCATTGATTTTCTATTGTGGTCTTTTAGAACTCGCTGTTTTGGCCAAGTTGAAAAGCGTCTAGCCAAAAACCTTTTCTACCAATGTCTGCTGAATTTGTAGATAGAAATATTTATTATGTATTATTTTAACCTTCAACTAAGTGCTGTGAGACCCTAATAAAAGTTTTGATTTAAATCCTTTTGTATGCCTTAAAGCTTAATTTTTTCGAGCTGATACATAATATATTAATATTTGGTCGGTTTTTGATTGCCACCAAAAGAATTTTCCTATTCATTTTCATCATCATCTTTTTTGTTTTTTAATCCTTTAGTACATATTCTTTATTATTTGTGATTGACTATCCCCTAAGTTCGTAGGGTGTTTAATATTCGGTTCATTGAAATTCACCTAATTTTCTTTGCAAATCTCGAAATCGTATTGCATACACAAATTTAATTACTTTCTTTACTTTTCTAAGCTTTGAATCATTTAAACATTTCCATCAAACAAAATTCACTCGATTTAATGCAGGTACGCAACAACAACAATTCCCACAACAACAACAACAACAAATCAAATATTAGCAATAAATGCAATAAATGCAAAAGAACGAGCAATAAAGCAGTTTATGCGATATGAAAATTCCTTACGCACTTGCTTGGTGCTCGTTTTTCGAAATGTGTACACACAAGTTTGGATTGCATTTTTATTGCACCTACTGTAGCGTAAACTGATTTGTATTTGGATGAGCATGTATATACAAATAAATATTCAAGCCCAACCAAACATGCATACAAACGTACATATGCAATCGCGCTCAAAAGGATTTTGCTTAAACTTGTTTGCTAGATAGTTTTACATATGTTTTATATATGTTATATATAAACACTGAAAAGTCATATATCCGACATCTATTCAACACTCATGCTTCTTTTCTCTCTGTTATCTATAACTGTTGCTCTCTCTTTCTTATGTGCACAGGGACTTTCTCACAGAATGTCTGTTTCCATCGCCCACACGCCCGTACGAGTTGCCATGGGAACAAAAAACGATTTGGGCCATCGTTTTTGGCCTGATGATGTTTGTGGCAATTGCAGGAAATGGAATTGTTCTCTGGATTGTAACAGGTAAGCTCATAATCGACGTGAACGCTTTTCAACTTGCACCACATAACAGAAAATGTGCTAAATTTAAAGCGATTGAGTTTTAAGTGCCAAATATCGCATATACGCAACGTTGGCGCTTTGTGTGCCTCACTGCATCGATTGTTTGGCATTAGGACTCAAGGACGCTCGCAACTAATATCCGGTAGATCTGTCTCTCACGTTTTAGCCATTCCAACGTTCGTTTTGCTTTATTTTGCAGGACATCGCAGCATGCGCACGGTCACAAATTATTTTCTGTTGAACCTCAGCATCGCCGACCTGCTAATGTCCTCCTTGAATTGTGTCTTCAATTTTATATTCATGGTGAATTCGGATTGGCCATTTGGCTCGATTTATTGCACCATCAATAATTTTGTGGCGAATGTATCGGTTTCAACATCGGTCTTCACTCTAGTCGCCATTTCGTTTGACAGGTGAGTTTTGTTTGGCTTTTAAGCACAATCGCATTAGCAATTTCAACCGAAATCGCATCCGCTTTCAATATATTACATACATTAATTTTTTTTTGTGTTGCAGATATATTGCCATTGTACATCCATTGAAGCGTCGCACGTCACGCCGCAAAGTGAGATTCATTTTGGTACTGATCTGGGCACTGAGCTGTGTTCTCTCTGCCCCCTGTCTGCTGTACTCCAGCATCATGACCAAGCAGTAAGTGAAGTGCCTGCCATAATAATTGTTTATGCATGTATGTACGTGTGTGTGTGCGTATATAACGACCTTGACTGTGTTGCAAAGTCAGCGGCAGCAGCAGCAACAGCAGCAGCATATTTTGTTTATTTTATACTTTTCTACTCCAACCGCTGCCACCAAGTAATAAACATAAAGAACTTTCTAAGACGTAGCTCAAGATGCTTCTGCACATAGATACCTTTTCACACGAGCAGCAACCACCACCTGCAGTGCAGCACTCACCCGCTGTGCCTTTTATCGATTCAATGATTTTGCCTTCACGCTTAAGCATATATATTAGGCAGCATTTGGCTACGTCGTCAATTTCGGACACCTGAAGACTAAGTAACTTCATTTTCATTTGAATTTTACGCAAATTTGCCCACTTCAATGAACCTTTATATCATAGAACTGAAGCATTTCTTATTTTGCCTAGTTACCCGCTTATCTGGCTCACATAAAACGTTGCCAGGAGTAATGGACAAAGGACCCAATAAATACAAAGTTAATATAACAAAATATACAGCATTTCAAGGCTAATTTTTGTCATGGGTAGCAGTAAAAAAATGTGCCCTCAAATTTTTATTATAAATATGTTATGTAATGTCTGATGTTTTTATATCATTTTGTTTTTTGCTGAGCTAATGTGCTTTAAGTTTGACTTTAGTTTAAATTTATAGCAATATGTGGGTTAATTTTTGATTTTATGATTGTTCAAATAAAATGTTTAAAATATTCTGTAAATGTATCCAAAAAAAAACCCAACACTTAAATCCTTGAAGTTAATTTTATTGAACTTTTAGACCATATCAACATTATGAAGTTAAATAGAATATTTATGATTTTATTGCTGACTCGTTGTTGGAAGGGCTATATTCTTTTTTCATTGTTTCTGTTAATCTTTTTGCCAAATCAAATATTTGAGCATCATCGCTATAAAAACAACACAAAAAAAGTTTATTATTACGCTTTACAAAAGCTATATTTATAACATCAACAAATTAGATACATATATATATATAACATATACATATATATATATATATATATATATATATATAAAAATTATAGTACGTGCAATTAGTATCAATATAGCGATGCCGCAAGTTAGCCCAAATAAATAATTACCTTTCTGTCATTTGCATTGTTAATGATAATAAATGGTCGACCGTTTAGGGACATTTCATTTAAGTGCACGAAAATTTATCATAATTTTCCAAGTTGGGCTTTTAATGTAAAAATTCTGGCAATTGTTTACACCGCCTCTTTTAAAATGTTTCCGTCTTGTTTAACTTTTGGGCGTGAAAATATTTAAGGGCACTTTCGGGTTGGGTTCGCTTTTGGTAATTAAATCATGATGAAAGTGTTGGGCGGCAAAACCTTAATATATAATACAGAAATTCTGCAAGGCGCAGGCAAAAGTTTTGTTTACCCTAAAATTTAACGCAATTAACGACAGCTAAGAGGTAACTGGTTATTTTTTTTGTGTAATATTTATCTAATTATTTGACAGTTATTACAATGGAAAATCCCGTACAGTGTGCTTCATGATGTGGCCCGATGGACGTTATCCCACATCAATGACAGACTATGTGTGAGTACTATATTGTGTGAGATGACGCTAATCAACATTGTGTAACCTTGTGTGTTAATTAATTACCAGCTATAATCTAACCATATTGGTATTAACCTACGGCATACCCATGATTGTAATGCTCATTTGCTATTCGCTGATGGGTCGAGTCCTTTGGGGCAGTCGGTCAATTGGTGAGAACACGGATCGTCAAATGGAATCGATGAAATCAAAGCGAAAAGTGGTTCGCATGTTTATTGCGGTTGTCTCGATATTCGCCATTTGCTGGCTGCCCTATCATATGTTCTTCATTTATGCCTATCACAACAACCAGGTGGCATCCACAAAGTATGTGCAGCATATGTATTTGGGCTTTTACTGGCTGGCCATGTCGAATGCAATGGTCAATCCAATTATCTATTACTGGATGAACAAGAGGTAAGCAAAAACAAGTAAGAAGGCTCTAGTCGAGAAATCCCGACTAGACGATACCCTGATCCCTATACTTTACGCGTACAGTAAGTGTTTGCAAGTATGTGTGTTTGTATGTACGCACATACTGCATACACAACTTCAATGTCCCATATCTCCGGTGTTTCTTAACCGATTATAATAAAAATTTCACAGATTGTCATTATTTTGTAATGTGTATTGAACGCCGTCTCAAAGTTTTCAAAATTCAAGATTTTGTTGTTATCGATCCCATGTGTATATCGAAAACGGGATGAGTTATAGAAAATCGAAAACAAACTTGTACTTAGGCGAGCTTAAGTTCCAAATCTGGAGTCTCTAGCTCTTATAGTCTCTGAGATCGGTTGGCTCATACATACGGACAGACGGACAGACGGACATGGCTATATCGACTCGGCTGTTGATGCTGATCAAGAATATATATACTTTATGGGGTCGGAGATGCTTCCTTCTGCCTGTTACATAATTTTGCACAAAACCATTATACCCTTTTTTCCCATTTTTAATGGGATCAGGGTATAATAATGAAGAGTCCCAAGAAAAGCTTTTCTATAAATTAATTAAAAGCTGAATGGGAAAAAGTATATGATTAAAACATGGAAAAATACAGAAGATGTAAACTTTACTTAAATGACAGCAAAAATGGATAAGTAAACGGAAGGAAAATGCTTAATTAAGTTGGCAAACTAAATTAAAGTAGGGCCAAAGAAAGCGCTTCGAAGTGATGGAAAGTTAAGTATAGTTGCATACAGTTTGTACTGACTGATTGACAGACGGGTGACGAAGGGGAACAACGGAAGTTTAATTCTATCAGCTTTGAACATAATTGCAGGATTTTTTACAACTGTTAAATATTGATTGTGTTCTGATTTTAAAAGGACGACAAAGCGGCCTTGAATTCATTTTTAAATAACCATTTGAATTTAAAATCCTGATTTAAATGTTATACTTAATTACAGATTTCGCATGTACTTTCAAAGAATCATTTGTTGCTGTTGCTTGGGCCTCATTCGCTACAGATTCCATTCTCCCAAGAGTCAAACGACTAATAAGCATAGCTCAAATCGAAACACGAGAGGTACGTATGCAAATAACATTATGAGCATCTGTTTCATGTGAGATTTTTGCAACCAAATTGTGCAGCCGAAGCGAAAAGTCAATGGAAACGTAGCACAATGGAAACACAAATCCAGCAGGTGCCCTCTTCATCGTCTCGTGATAGACACCCAGGAACGTTGCAGGGGCTGAACCACACTGCTGTTGAATGCATCATTGAGCGACCGATGGATGACAATAGCTCACCTATTTGCTTATCCATTCACAACAGCGGCGGTGAGCGACAGCGATTAAGAATAAAATATATCTCATGCGATGACGACAACATACCCATTGACAACGATTCTGAAAGTAGTCATGGTCACAGCCAGCGTCACAGTTACAGTCACACTCACACTCACAGTTACGGTCACAGTCATGGACGCTTGGTTCGTGGTCATAATGCTGCAGTAGTTCAGCAACTGTGATGGGAAAATGCGTAGTCAATTTTGTTTGCAAAAGAGCCAATCAAATGGAATGGAATTTCATTGTAAATATAAACGTATATCGAATGTATGGTAAACAGCAGTACAAATTAAGCACGTATTAATAATAATTAAATTTATACTCAACATGCGTTTCCATACAAAAACTTATTGCTGTACTTAATGTGCAATATGTAATTATTAATAATAATGCCATCGAAGAGCTGTAAGTTTTTACTATTGTATAAATATATATATATATATATATATATATATATATATATATATATATAAATTTGAATTTAATGTAGCTACACAAACACATACATATATGGTATTAATCATGTCTTTGAAAATGTTTGTTATATGTATATACATTTTAAGCTAATTACAACTTACAATTTAATTGAATGTCTGTTATAATAATAGTATAATTATAGATTTAATCAACCGGAAAAATGAATACTCGTTGAATTTATCTTTTATGAAATCTTTCTTTTGTTTGTTGTTAATTAAATTGAAATAATTGTTGACTGGCAAAAATTGCGCAATCAAATGAAAAAATTTCGACTTTTTTCCGATAATAAATATGAAATGTTATTTAATGGCGCTGACATATTTCAAAACAACATACATCCGCATATGTGTGTTTATTTGCGTAAATTGTGAATAAATTGTAAAACCTTGTGAAATTTTAAACAGCTCTTGGAGTATTTCTGTCAGCTTTGGTAAAAATGCACCAACTTTAATTCACTTTTTATAGCAAGGTGTGTTATTTGATACTTAAGCTTACCAAAAATACCCATGGTTTCGTAACCTGCACAACGAACTTCCATGGATGGTAGATGCTGCACTTGACTTCCTGTGGCGAGTAACCAGCTTTACATGAGCTTAGTGCCAGGCAACTAGCCGGTAAGTATTTATTTACAGATTTTACTTATTATTCTGACGCAACTAGCGGAACGTAGCAATTTGGTACACTTAAACGTATGCAACAAGAATTTTAAATGCTTTGTAACTTTTATGTAAAATATTCTGTCACTTTATTTTTTTGTTTTCAAGGTTGACTCGTTTTATGTGCAATATAAACAGATTTGTTTATTTATTTGCTGAAAAAAATACACAAATTTACACTTAAATGTTTGTGGAAAAAGTTTGTTTTGCTTATTTTGCTTAAAAATGTATTCTTAAATTGCTTTTTGGCAATTTTAAATTATTTGATATTTGCTATATGCAGATGGGATTGTGTGTCACTTTTGAAAAATAAATAAATCTTAATAAATATTAATGACTTCATTATTTTTCTAAAGCTACTTGGACATTTTCCAATAAAGTTTCACCATATAATGTTTAAGTTTTTAAAATCTATATATGATTTTAATTTATTCAAAGTTATGTAAGCTTAGATATTTAATAGGTGTTCATAGCATAGAACTTATGCGTTGACAAATGTATATTTGCGTTTAATGTGTTTGTGTTAAAGCTTCTTTTGCATAACTTTTCATCACTTGAACGCATCGCATTAATTCGCTTGACAAAACTAAAAAGATCCAGAAGCTCGTAGCAGTTTGCATAAATATATATGCGGTAAATAAATGAGTATTCAATGCAAATTGAAAAATAAATATCATCAGCTTAAGGAGATGCAAAAGTCAGCACAGCTATTTATAAAATTCTTCTTATTACATTTGCCCGATATTCAATGAGAAATTTGTTCATAGCCAAGGGTCACTTTGTGTTCAATGAATGTAAATGAGTTTGAATCCAAAGTTTTATTCATTCAACCATTTAGAGCGAATACTTTTAGCATTTGGAGTGCATTACAAATGGGTAAAAAATAGATTGCGACTAAACAGAAAATGGTGGATATTTATAAAAAGAATTCAATAGAAAGATCGTAATAAATCCTTCTTTCACACACAAAAAGAAATGAGTTTCTCAATGGTAAGCCATGTAAGTTAAGCATGCGAATAAATGGAATTGAATGTAAAAAAAATATTCTAAGCTGAACACAGAGAAATATCAATAGTGATTTTGACCATTTCTTAAAGTGTTTATTTATATCCGATTAAATAATTAAATTTTACTTGGAAATTCAAAGTAGAAATAATTACTTTCGAAATCAAAGTTTTAAGTAGAAATGAATTTCATTGGAATTGTGAATAAATTACAACAACCAATTGCTTGCTTTTTTGTGAAGAATCCCTTATCTTTTACAAAGAAATATTTATGTGGTGCTAAGTTGGCTTAGGTCTCTTGTATCCTTTTCATACGCATAATAAGGAAGTAAGTCTACAGCCATTGACCCAAATATTCAAATTTAATCCCCGCATATTGTAATCAATTCTTAAAGCAATTTATAAACTGTGCTGAAAAACATTTTTCATAGACTTTTGCTGGGGAATTTGTCTTGTTTCACCATTAATGCGCACAAATTGCTTGTTGTGATAACTTGGCGATAATTCCTATTTACTGTTAGCTTTTCGATTTTTGCTCTTTGTTTTCCAGCTAACAACAACAGCAAGAGCAACAGCAAGAGCAACAACAACACATTCAACATAATAGGATTTTATAGGCTTTCATGCAGAGTAGCACAGAGGCAGACATGCTCTAAAAGAAAAAGAGACAGTAAGTAAGTAGCACAATGAATAGCATAAAATAACAATTTGCATAATAAGATGATTTTTGGTTAGCGGTCTCAAATTCGCTGTCACAGTATCAATTTTTATTTTTTTTTCACTTATTTCAGGTCATTGTCATGACAGCCAAAGCCTTCAAATTCAGTTGAAAAGAATTCCCAACATACGACTTACTACTTGCTAGATATCACTTGCTTCCACATCTAACCACGTTGGCGCAGCAACCGACATAAACAGACTGTTGAATGTGGCAAATCTCTCTGCATGTATGTGTGTGTATGTGTGTGTATGTGTGTGTGTGGTATTATGAAGGGTGTCAGTTACTTGAATTGGCGCCCATCCAACTTAAAGTCACATAAAATGGCAATCAATTTTCCAACTGGTATTCTTAACATATGCTGAAAGTGGTATCTTCTGGTGTACATACGTATATATAAATATAAAAGAAAATTCAGTTAAGGCGCAACAAGTTCACATTTTCGACTAATTGGTACGGCCACAGAAAATTGGGTACAATAAAGATTATGTTATTCAACAATTAAGCTGCTCTTCGGCAAACGCATGGCAAAATAATTGTCAGTCAAATAGATACATGCGATTATGCATTAAATATGGTTACCATAGAAATTGCAAAAAACGTGCAAAAGTTCGAAAGACGAACGAAACTAACTTACGTAACGGTGTTTGGCTTTGTAGGCAGCAAAATAATAATAAGATCTGAGTCTATCTAATTGGACTTTTAAACAAATAGTTAAAACTGTAGACTAATTGGAAATTAAAACAAAAATAGGTCAGTTCTGTTATGTATGCTATATATACTGTCTACAAGTGGACAATAAACGTTTGCGTTCAAATTCTTAGATATTTCATATGTAAAACACTATTTTCAAAATTTACGCGTGGTATTTAAACACGGCATCACATTTCAGGTCGATAAAGGTCGACCTTGTAAGTAAATATGCTTTTGCCATTCTATATTTGTTTGTCTAAAATTAAATTTTCACTTTTCTCGTACACCATCTACAAATGTCATGTCACTGTCAAGTGCAAAAGTTATTACAAAATGTATTTTTCTTTTTTTTCTTTTTCGTATATCAAGCTCACACTCTGTTTTGGTTGTAGATACATATTTTAAGAGCTATTTTTGGTGTAGTCTATTGCAGAGCACAGAGAGAAATCGAATATGGAGTCAATCCCACAAAAATATGCCAAAATACGCACAGCCAGAAGCCACACACACAGTTTGACATGGGGTTGTAGTTGTGAGATTTCCTGCGATTGTGGTTGTGATTGAAATTCGCATGGAGGTGTTGCGAATTGACAGGTATTGAACATGTATACGAATGTTTATTTTTGCAGTTATGTTAAACAGTTGATTAAAAATTAAAAAGCGAATTATGAGCAATTTATATTTCAAGATGGCTTAACTAGTTTCATAATTATACCTTAAAAATACTAATCTAATCTAATCGGCTTAATAAAACAATCCCTAATCTTGGTCGTAATCGCGCCTAATATATTATAATAATTGCCAATACCAACCTTATTCCCAAATATGCAAATACCATAGCTTGAAAAAAATAAAGATAAACTAAAAACCGAATGGTTACAGGTGAATAATTAGTATGTCTTGAACACAAGTTAATTTCAATGCAACTGACAATAATAAGAAAAACTTTATTTCTAGTTATTGTTATGTTATAGTGTATTTAAAAGTTTATCTTCAGTAAGCCGAATATTTTTATGCAAAGCAACTTGTTTTCATGGTAAAACTTGTTGAAGATAAGTACTATAAAGTAGAGTTTGTATAGAGAAATACGGATAGACGAACAGATAGACATGGTTATTTGACTTAGCTTGCGATGCCAATAGATGAGCAAATATCAAATGAAAATGTATATTTTTCGGGTAATTCATTTTAGTCAATCTAAGTAGTCAGATACGTAAACAACATATTTTCAGTTATAACAAAACAAGCAAACATCTTTTATTCAAAGAAAATTAACCAGCTCCAAACATATTTCGTAAATAAAATAAAGTAAATTTCCTTTTAAAATGTTTTTCAACAAAACATCGCTGGGTGTTGTTGCTGGCTTGGCCAGTGTTGCTTTTGTTGGTTATTGCGTCTATTTTGACAAGCAGCGACGCAATCGTCCGGATTTTAAGAAGAAACTCTTTGAACGTCGTCGCCGCAATAAGAAATCTATGGAACACGGTGCACCAAACTTATCTGATCAACCTGCGCTTTATAACTATTTTAGGAAAGAAATTCAACGAGGTGAAATGTTGATTGCCGAAGGTAAATTTGATCTTGGCACTGATCATTTGATGAATGCAATTGTAGTGTGCAACAAGCCGGGCAAATTGCTAAGCGTTTTGCAGGAAAATTTGCCAGCGGAAGGGTTTGAAAGACTTGTCTACAAGCTCAACCAATTTACCAATGATCAGAAAGCCCCGACTATGGCTGGTGGCTTGATTCCTGGTCTCATACCCGACGACGGAAGTGTCGATTGACAATGCAAAATCGTTTAAAATTGACAAAATTCCTGTTTATTGTTCAATATTTAAGTTAAGCTGTTTGAAAAATACAAAAAACACACCACACCGTATTTCTTCTATGTTTATCGAAAATTAAGTGCTTAAAAAACTTTTCTACATTCTTTCATGTTTTAGCTCAAGTTGTTAGCTTTTTATAAAGTTCATAGCATACTTTTTAGCGCTTATTTCAATACGGTATACATCTTATAACGTTGACAAAAAACGCTGTTCCGCGTTGTGTATGCGTGTGTGTTTGCATGTGTGTTTATTTCTCAGGCGGAACACAACTTTATTAAGACAAATAAAAGTTCTAAAATCAAGAGGGATTGACTATGAGATATCCTGTGTTTAGTTTAAAGTCGGTTACCTTCATATATTTAAAGACAGAAATTCGCAAATATAAAAAGAGAAAGAAGAAAGATATTTCAAAGAATACTGCAAGAAAAAAAATAATGCCCGCCTATTTATTGCATATATTTAGAAAACTTAATGAAGTT
This sequence comes from Scaptomyza cyrtandrae, assembly GCA_035044605.1. Classification (NCBI taxonomy): domain Eukaryota; kingdom Metazoa; phylum Arthropoda; class Insecta; order Diptera; family Drosophilidae; genus Scaptomyza; species Scaptomyza cyrtandrae. The sequence continues at coordinate 22,925,922 of JAWNNS010000640.1, forward strand.
AAAAACCAATGTCTACAATTGATTACAAATGACCGAAATGTTTAGTAAATTTTCTTATAGTTAAGTATATGACTAATGAACTGTTAATATTGTAAACATTGTTAAAAGTTATAGCACGATAATTGGTGATTTTGTTGTTGTTTAGCATTGAACAGCGCAAATGATAAATGCGAAAAATGGCAAAAGTCTTGTACAACAAACTCTTAAACTTCCACTGCACAAACTTTAGCAGATGTTTTGAAAGAATCAGGAAAAGTTAAAATTACTGCCTTTAATTAAAACGTTAAACGCATTTCTCTTTCTCATTGGTATTGACGTGTTGCCACTTCAGCCTTAATCATGTTACTTATAAATTGGCTCAAATTAACACATTTATCCGATGCTTTACGCAGTTTGCTGAGTTGACTTTCCGCATGGAAGCATGCACTCAATCGTTTGGCGAAACAATTCAAAGCTGATTTTGCAAAACACAGGCCGAGTATCAGGACTAGCTAGATATTTGCATTGTGTCTAGTCTATTGTGTGATTCTGTTCCTGATTTGCTTGTGTCGACTGCCAGTGCCTTTCCGGCTGCATAAATATATCTCAGGCTGGCAAGCAAATAAACTGCTCACTGGGGAGTGAGGCAAAAAATGGTCGACCGATCCCATTTGACTTTGGTTTCCTCGCATTGTTTGTGTGCATATTTGGGCACTAAGTCGACCCCAAGCACACAGGACATTTGTCATTGCCAGCAAGAAGCAACAGCATCTAAGCTCATATTACTAGGCCATGTTTCGTGTAAGTATTCACTGGAACTAAGTGACCTTTGCCTTATCTCTGCCTGCACCACATTAAATTTTTATCTGTTTATAAGCAAAGTTTGGCCTGTCTGTCTGCTGTTCGTCTTGGCATTTGGGTCGTGGCAGTGCGTAGCTGTCGTGGTGGCCATTGTAGACACAGTCTGCGTATATAAACTCCTAAGCATCACGCCAACACATCTTACGGTCACTTAGACAAAAGGAAAGGTCGTTAATCACTAAAAAAAAAAATTGGGCTTTCAATTTGGCGTGGCTTTTGTTTGGAATTCAATGCGGCCTTTTTATACCCTGATCCCATTAAAAATGGGAAAAAGGGTATATTGGTTTTGTGCAAAAGTATGTAACAGGCAAAAGAAAGCTTCTCCGACCCCATAAAGTATATATATTCTTGATCAGTATCAACAGCCGAGTCGATATAGCCATGTCCGTCTGTCCGTCCGTATGTATGAACGCGTCGATCTCAGAGACTATAAAAGCTAGAGACTCCAGATTTTGAACTTAAGCTCGCCTAATCCCTAGGCAGTACAAGTTTGTTTTCGATTTTTGATAAACACATGGGATCGAAAACAACAAAATATTGAATTTGGAAAACTTTGAGACGGCGTTTGATACACATTACAAAATAATGACAATCTGTAAAATTTTTATTAAAATCGGTTAAGAAACACCGGAGATATGTGCGTACACAAACACACATACCTGCAAACACTGACTGTACGCTTAAATATAGGGATCAGGGTATCGTCTAGTCGGGATTTCTCGACTAGAGCCTTCTTACTTGTTTTTATTTTGATTTGTTAGGGTTTTCACACAGTACAAAATTTAAATAAATATCAAATACAGTATATTTATGGTATTGAATCAAAGTAAAATATATCCATGTTATATTAATGACATAATAAAAGTTTATGTTTTCCACATCAATTGTAGAGAGCTCAATAAATCCTTGAAATCGTTTGAAATTTAGTAAGATTTAATTTTGATTGTTGTTAATAGTAAAACAACCAAAATATTAAATTCTTTTTATTTAGTTACTTAGTTTTGTAGTATATTGTGACTTGTTCTTATTGATATTGAAACCTTGAAGTGTTTACCGTTGCTGAGTTTGTAGTTCTCCCTCTAAACTCGTTTAGAAATTTATAGCTTTATGCAAAATATCACTTTCACACATCCGAGATTTTCTAGAAATATAAAAAAATTTCAGTTCAAATTGTGCACCGTGTAGGAAAGCCAGATTAGCGTTTGATTTGATTTTTTCTTGCATTCTTTTTTACTCGTTTTTTCTTTTGCCGTACTTTTCGGATTTGTCGCGCAAGTTCGCCGAAGGGCTCCTAATGTATGTATCTACATCTGTATATATATATGTACCCCGAATTCATTTCTGGGATTTTTCTAACTTGCTATGAATTCCTTTGACACCATACAGACAGCGAAATGCATATCAATGTAATCACATAATGCGCCGTTTGTCTTCTCTATTGTCCAGCACTCACGAGATAGTATCAAGAATGCGTTGGAGGCGTTAGTATCTGCGTTGCTTTTGTTGTCAGACTTATTTCCATCCACTGTATTCCATTAGAATGCTTGCAATTTGGCATAAAAAGATTCTGAGCACAGTTCACGACAAACAACAAATTTTATAATTTAATGAAAAATTATTTGATATCTTTGTCGTCCTGACGGCCGCAACTTTGACATTTATCTACGCAAGTAAGGCAGTAGCATCATCAGCAGCAGCAACCTCATTTCTACATATATATACAAATATACATATATTAATTAGATTTCTGACGTTCTTTTTTTTTTGTGTTTTGCTGTCCATCCAATCTAACTTTGTTAGCGTTGATAACGTTATTAAGAGGAAACTAATGTCAAATGGCCTGAGATCTTAATGGGAAAAATAGCAAACTATGTCGCAGCAGCAAGCCCAGGAGCTTTGTGAATCCAAATTATATAAATTAAATAGCCAAAATTATTCACGAATGTTCATAGTGCACTGAACTAAAAAATTAAGACGTAATCAAATTTTTATTTTTATAACTGAATTAACAGTTTCAAACAATATGAATATTTACACATTGTGCACATTTTAAAGTCAACCAACGCATAAAAGGCACAACAAATAAATTAAAAATTCTTCACCGAACAAAAAATTTGTTCACAATTAAATTTGTCCGACAGCTTTATGCCCGAGCATAACACATGTTTATTTTAAAAAACAATGGACTTCAAATTAATAATGGAAAGTGTCGGATAAGAAATACCCTTAAAATTATGTTTTGGGTATTGTTATACTATAAAAAAAAAAAGTAAAAAGTAAAAGTAACTAAGAATATAAAAAATATACTTACGTTATATCTGCAACGATCAGATGTAACAAATGATGAAAACCAATTGTTCAAGGTTCAAATATGTTCATTCACCTTAACGTCTAACAACATCAAAAAATAGATGCTGGGCAAGAGTACAAATAAAAAACATAATAAACAATTACAATGGTTGCAGTAAAAAAAAAATGTTTGTTTTTTGCACTTACATATTGGTATACGCTGTTAAATAAAATGATAGGGCCAGGGGAAAAACACAAAAAACATGATTAAAAACTGTGTATAAAATGTTGAAATGGATTTTCTTAGCATTTAAAGACCTTTGAGCAGTAAACAAGACTTGTTAGAAAGAAACAGATTACTTTTATAGGATTTGTAATAAAGCGGATCGACCAGTCGAGCATAGCCAATTAAAGTTTTCCAATTTGTTTGTTTTTTTCAGCCTTTGCCGAAGCAAGTAACATTCCCAGCACATTTTACGATGTACAGACATTTGTTCCCCAGAAGCGTATGTTTGAGTGTTTTTCTTAGTGTGTGCGTGTTATGGTGGCTTGTGTTCGTGTGTGTGTTTGTCAAGGGTTATTTCATTTTTTTTCGCAGTTTTTCGCACGTTCCACAATTTGTACCCTCAGCTGTTTCGAATTACATTTTGATGTTTGCGTTCTGAAGTGAAAAGTGAATGAAACTACTAAAGCATACCCGCAATTTTAGCCATGTTCTTTGACTGCAATAACCCGATCTGGAGGACAGAGTGTAGCATAAACTTGAAGTGTGAGTTACTATAGTTAAAGTTCAATTGAAAGGTACAACTTATACAGGATTTTAAATGACGTCAGTAACATTTTTTTTCAAAAAGGTTACGTGAGATATAAATATGCTCGAAAATGGTAATTTCTATTTTTATCTGTTGGCTCAAAGACCTTTTCGGCTTAAGGTATTCTGACTATAATTAGCGCCACATTATTCAGAAAAACTTTAAATTATTTCTTATGAAAAAGGTGCGCTTGGAATATTATATGTATACTTGTCGTTGCAGCTTAAAGGCTTAGCGATTGCAGCATCAAGGAAAAAGACAAACAACTGGCTCTTCAGAGATTGAACATCAAAAATTCAACATTCAACAAAAATGCAAAAATTATTCGTTTCGTTATCAGAAGCAAACGAGCAACTGAAAGTGACAGTTAATTCTGGGACCCCTCAATTATTTTTAACAATGGCACGAGGATAAATTTTCTCGTGTGTAGAAAGTACAAAGAGGTTTCATTGCAGCTTAAAAAAAATACATACAAAAGTTAATCTTTCTCAGAACTCGATTACAAGCTGAAGGGCTTCCTTGTTGGCATAACACTATATTTATATGTTTTATATAATATTTAATGACCTTGTTGTAGAAGTACTAATAATACTTATATAATAATAATAATAAGTTATGGAATTGAAACTGAATTTCATGTTACTCAATTTTCACTTACTTCAGTGTTAATCCTTAGTCTAGGCTGACCACTTGTATCATATTTAAAATGAGATTACTGCAAAGTAAGTTTTATGATTTTAATTTAAGCTACGCCAAGTAAAAGTGTATGAAATAGTAACCAACTGAAAGCTACAGTAAACAAAAAGTGCAACAGCTGCAATGTTGGCCAGTCTAACAAGTTTTGAAAAGAAAATTCGCTTGTCGACTTATTTCCTTTTCTGCTTTTGTACTCTCTGTGTGAAAGCAATTGTGTGCAAGCTTGTGTGCGTGTGTGTGTGTGTGTGTGTGTGTTTGCGTGTTCCTGCTCCTCTTTTTAATACTCCGGTTATTTTCATACCCTGGGCCCATGAAATGGACGTAAAACGAAGATAATAAAGTAGGGCCAACTTTGGTAATGCACAGACAATAAAATATCCAAGCCAATAAAGTGTATTGATTTCGATCAGCAATGACATAATATATATTTCACTGTCATTTTGCATAAGATCTTTTAAATGTATTTTTTAACATTAATATATTAATCGCTTATCGCTGTTTAATAGGGAATCGTGCCAATGGTTGATAGTAAAAGGCAGAAAAAACCATTTACGATTGTAGATTATTCAACTGTTTCCACAAGTTGGCAGGGCGTCTTCTCGTCAAGCACATTGCATTACTGTATTAAGCCTGCTGTTTCGACGGCTTCTGCTGTTTGCAGACATTTCATGCAGAAGAGAAGGATGAGTTGAGTCTGAAAGTTTTTTCCATGCTGGGTATGTCGTCAAAGGATTTGCGTCATGCAGCCCACAAAGTACTTACATATTCATTCATAGCTGTGCAACAGCTGCAAAAAAAAACCATTTCGTAGTCGATTTTCCAGCCTACGACAAGCATATCAAGTGACCAGTCCAGAGTTTCTTCAATGAGTACAAAAAACAAGAAATCGTGCTTAATTCTTCATTTGTTTGATACATTTTTTTTATTGTATAGTTTATATGTACATTGATTGAAACAGGTCTTTACGCAAACAAAAATTGAATGAAAATTTATTTGTTATTGCGTCTCGAATATCAGCAACGACACACCTGAGGCCAAGTGACTGTGGCCAAACCCACGAATAACGTTAACAAGGAGTGATGGTTGCCTGGTGCAGCTTAATGGCATGTGAGCTGTTTGCTGTCACGAATCTGAGGCTTTATTTCATTTTGCTTTCGTTTCTGTCCTGCTTCTGAAGCTGGTAGTAAACCTCTTGGGTCAAGGGCTGAAATGAAGTTAAGCTGGACACAAAAAGGACAACAAAAATATATGTTCTACATCATTTGGCTGTTATTGTAGATAAAATTTGTTTATGATATGTTACATGTAGAATGGAGACGATTTAAGAAACTGGCATTTAAATGAGTTTGTTAAAAAAAATTACAGAAATAAAAAATTATTTAAACGCTCTTCTTAATGGCAATTCATAATTTAAAAGTTTTTATAAATTCAATTTTAAAAAAAAAACTGTGAAAGTTAATTAATTATATATTCAACTTGTTTAACCAAGTTGTCTAAGGCACTCTTTAAATTAAATGGCAACTGACATTCATTAAGTTCCTTAAACGATATTAAGATTCATTCAAGGTTGACAATCAAAAATTCAATTTAACAAACTTAACAGTGTCAAAAAGTTAATTTAAATCATAATGAGCTTTTGTTTTAATATTTGCATATAAAATAAAAACAAAAACAGAACAAAAGAACAACAAAGAAAATTTACAAAATTTCAAGGATTTCCCTAATGTCTAAGTCCATTATTCGTGTTTGTGCTACACCCACATAAAAGTTTAAACATATATCCATACGGTAGCCGCATTGCCTTCCACTTCATTGAATCCGAGAAAAAGAAACATTGTTCATCCACAAGAAGCCTCCTACACGACTTGTATTTGATTCTCCTTGTTTTCAAACAATAATAATAATAATAAAAATGAGCAGCGAGCTATGCATAAATTTAAAATGTAAATAATGAAACAGCGCAAAACAAATTCCTTATATTACTATAAACAAGATAACAGACAATAATGTAATATGATAGGCATATAAAAAACTAGTCAACAATGTCGCAGGTCTTTTACTCTGATTTCGACTCATAAATATTTATGAGTTTTAGCGACTGTACAAAAAAAAAAACATGATGCACATATTTTTAAATATGTTTAGGTGCCGGCTAGTCCTTTAGTTATTAGAGTTTTTAGTGGATAAAGTTAATAAAATAAAGCATATTAGATCTCTGAAATTCTAATTTACTTGCGAGAAAGAATAGACTAATTTATTTTGTGTTTCGGACAATATTCATTAACTTGAAATTCAAGCGAAATTGCTCACTAAATTCTATTGCAAAATACGAATAAATTTGATTTGAAGATTTATAACTTTTCTTCGAAATAAGCCATCTATTCATCTTATGCAAACGTATCTGAGGTTTGATCGAGTAGCATTTTGTTTTTCGATAATGTCTGACCCAAATATATATAGTTCATTAAAATCTCACTCTTAGTTATATCCAGTTCTAGTTAACTATCAATGATTGGTTCAATATTTGGATTCAAAAGCAGCCAGCAGCATTTTTGGTAGCACTAATTTGCCAGTTTCGAAATCAATAGAGCAAACTGGGAAAGAGTTAATAAGAGGCACAGAGAAGTTAATGCACACACACACATATAGATACGAGATCTATGCATGAAAAGGCAACCCCTTTGGGTACATTTGAATAGGACCATTGGATTAGCTTGCAGCTGGCAAACAATTTTCATTATATTTGTTCCGGTTCTTTGTTCAGTGTCCATTTTGTCAGTCCTATAAAAGGCCATGGCCAGACTGCATTACTTTTCATAGTCTATCTGACTGTGTCCAATATTAAATATTTACATACATGTCTGTTCAACCAGCATAGCTGCAACTGCCGTTGCCGAACGACAGTGAACATCATTATTATTTTTCACGTTGCGCATGGAATGTCAATGGAATGTGGTTGGACAATGTAAAAGCCACGGTGACTTTTAAAATTGTTTTAGGAAAGGTTATTAAAACAGCGCTGTTATATTTGTACATGCACAACGACGTGGCACGTGGCGAAAACGTATAAAGAAGCTCTGGAAAAAGTAATAATAAAAAAAGCAAAATTCGTTAGCGGTCGATTTTTTGTGTCACTTATTTTTGTGTTCCAAGAAAGTTATGAGCCGCCTATAATGTTGATTTAATATTTATGACCACAATTGCCACTGCGAAATGTTTGACGTTTTTTTTTATGCCAGTCGGGAAATTAAGTTTACTTATGATTAAGATTTGGCAACAAAACTGAGCTTTTATTTTGGGCTTACAACTTTTATTCTTGAAACTTGGTCGTAAAAATGAAAGCACATTAATTGAAAGGACATGGCTTTTAGTGGCAGTTGAGCTTAGCTAATCTCTTGTCTTCACAACTATTCAGTGTATGCATTTTCCACAGGCTTTTCTTGCACCAAGCACTTTTACATTCTTATTTTTGCATTTAATGGCGCCGGAAATTACTTGGGTTTAGATGAGATCAAAGAAAAGTTGAAGTGTCTCTTTGACTTAAGGCACATGTTCAACTCAATAGTAGGTGCCGTAAAGATCTTATCCAAATTGTTGTAATTAGAGTTTTAGTTTCGTCAACAATACGATTTTGTTCGTTGACATATGGTTGCCGTATCATAATAAAACCTTTATTTTTAGTTATTATACCCTAAACCCATTACAAACATGCAAAAAGAAGCATCTCCGACCCCATATAATATATATATATTCTTGATCAGCATCAACAGCCAAGTCGATAGAGCCATGTCCATCTGTCCGTCCGTATATATGAACGATCTTAGAGAATATAAAAGCTACAGACTCCAGATTTGGAACATAATCTCGCCTAATCCCTAGGCAGTAAAAGTTTTTTTTTTCGATAACTCTTTCCGTTTTCGATATACACATGGGATCGATAACAAGAAAATCTTGAATTTGAAATTTTGAGATGGCATTTAAAACATTAGATATAATAATGACAATCTGTGAAATTTTTGTTGACATCGGTTAAGACACACCGGAGATATGTAACATTGAAGTTAAGTATGTAGTATGTAGTATGCGCGTACACACACACATACAAAAGTATAGGGTTCCTTGTATCGTGTAGTCGGGATTTCTCGACTAGAGCCTTCTTACTTGATTTTTCTGGATAATATAAGTTTTTCTTAGAGCTCAAATTGCAAATATTAATTTTGGAATTAAAATCGATAAATCGATGCATTGCAATTATTTCAAAATCAAGTTAGTTTTTAATAAAAGATATGGTCTTATGAAAACATTAAATAAATCTATTAAATTTTAAATATTTATTAAATAATAACTTTTACATTGATTAAATAAAAAAAAAATTTGTTTGACAAATTTAGTTCGAATGATTTTAGCTCGTAAATGGAAAAATATTTTAGCAGCCAGCAATAGTTGTTGTGTGTCCTGTCCTTGGCTTATACGCTTTATAAAATGTATTGCTAACTGGTTAAATGTTGTATGTACTATGTGTAAATACAATTCGACGAGATTGCGTTCCTAATCAAATTCCAATTTACATCAGATCATTCAACATTTTCGAGTGGCATGCGTTGTTTGGAATGCATTTCGCATATTTGTACAGCAATTGTGGGCAGCAGCCAGTGGACTTTAAGCTCACACACAAGGTAAATATTTAAAGTTAACGGTGATTTTAGTTGGTTTTTAAGGGCTCCGGGGAATATATGGTAAATTTATATAAATTAAGCCAAATGGCGGGCAAACAGTTAGGTAGCCACAAACTGGTCGCGGACCCAGCTCTAAAAGGCAATGGCCAAACAAATTTTCACTTTATGCACAGTTTTAATTTTTTATCTAAAAAAAAGTTAGCCGCATAGTTACTTTTTCTTTTTAGCTTAATTGTAACAAGGAAGGATTGGGGATTTGTCCTGTCAAACATTGTTAAAGTTGCAAGTCCCAAACGAAGCAAAAGAGAGTCAGGATAATGGTTATTTTTACCCCGAGTAAGCGCTGCAGTTGTTAAACTTCCAAATACAGAGCAACGTTCCATTATCAATGCTCCTTAAGCTCTCATCTGCGTTCCATTAACTTTTTCTTAGTCAGTGGTTAAACAGGGTAATTACGGCAAAATAAAGTTAGGTCAGGATCCTTGACGCTATTTAATGAAGTCTACTATGCTTGCAGTCAAGAGTTGCAAACTCGACTAAGACATTTTCATGGTAGTAGGTGGCAAACACTTCCAACACTATGCAAATTGTTGTTAGAGACGTGACAGACACTTGTTCATACAACTGCGCTGGAATTAAGCTGTCTAGGCTATATTGCAACTGAGATTGAGGCACGTTTCATACGAGCGTAGTGAAGAAAAGTGTTTATCAAGGAATTAAGTTGACCGAAAATAGAATAATGGACTTTATAAGTGACAGTGTTAAGGACTTACTAGGAAAATAAACAAATGTTTGAGTGCAATAAGATAGGTATATTTCACAACTATTTTCGATTTGTTTAGTTGCGTATAAATTTTGAATGGTACAAAAATATTCAAGCATATAACGAAACATCTGTTGAACTTTAAATAGTTCTTTCATGTCACAGAAAGCGGGCAAATATTAAACGCTGTTTACATTAAAAGACGCGTACCAAAGAATTGAAGTAGTTTAATTAACTATATTTTGTAAAAATGAAGTGCTTAAACATTAAATAATACGTTCTAATATAAACATATGCAAATATTTGAATACCCAAAAAATGTTTACCTTTAAAAATTATATATATAAAACTTCATATACTTATTTTACACATCATTTCGAATGTTATGTATTAAATACTTGAGTTATTATGCTTGCTTAAAGTTCTCTTATTTCTTACCCCACACTTGCCAAAAGGCAGCCACCATATTGCTTTTAATGTCTTCATCATATTGGGCATGTTGCCCGATCAATATCAATTTTAATAAATGCTTAAAGTTTACAACTTTACCTCAAATTGCCGAACCTGCTGCCTTGAAATAAGAAAAAACACAATGTGGTATATGTGTGGCAGCAGAAGCCACAGAGTTGCTTCCAAAAATTGGCCCAGATAAGTTGCGTTGAGTGCTCAAAAAGACCATCAAATCGCTTGTAAAGACGACATAATTTAATTTCTGCCGCCTGCCTGCAAACATATTGGGGTTATACATATTACTTTATGACGCCCTTGAACATAATTTAAGCATTTAAAATGCTTCACATTGAAACTGTGCAACTCTCACCTTAGGCTCAGCTCAGCCCAGGAAAATGAAGCTTTTAACGACAAAAGGCCAAAAATGTTTTCTTTGACACGCAATTTCTGTAAAGTTTTTTTTCCTTTCTTTAATTTAAATGCTCCGACCGGTACAGTCGTAAACTTTGTTTGACAAATTGCTAGCTTAGCATGCGCTGGAGCTCATCAGAGTCAAACATGAACAAGCACTGACTATGAGCCTGGGTAAAATGCAAATGTGCTGAGTTGCGACTACGATATACCTGTGTTTTGTGTGAGTGAGTTAATAACATTAAAGAGAAGCAATTTGTTAATTAAATATATTATAGCTTTTAAAGACAAATGTCCAATTTGCTGCATATGAACTTAAAGTTGAAATAAAATCTTATAAAAAAATCAAACAAAAAGGATATTCTTCTTTTCTTTCTTGGCAAGAATGGATGAAGTTAAAGCTTACCAAGAATCATCTATTTCCTTTTAAATGTCAGTTGCGTAAAGCCTTTAATTAAAATTGAAAAATAAGTATTTACTTCTCTTCTTCCTAGTCAAGAATGGAGGAAGGTAAAGACTTTTCACCTTTTTAACTCCAACAAACGCAGAGCTCAGAAAGTGTTAAGCTATTCATGATATATCAGACATTTACACGCGTTTCTTTATACAAATTTAAATGCAAAAGTTTTAAGGAAATGGATTTGGTTATCAACATTCAATGGAGAACTTAATATACACTTCACTTTTTGTTGTCGGGGTAGGCATATATTCATACATTAACGCAAGCCTTCTGCCCCTTCCCTCTGCCCGCGTGCCTAATAAAGATCTTTGCTTTTATATTTCTTTGCGACATAAGCGGCTTAATTGTCAGCCTGTTGATGGCCGACGCATAAGAGTGTCGTTCATCAAATAAAAATCCATCCATAGAAAAGTCGGCCATGTTTTGCCCAGATTTGCTTAGCTCAACTTGGCCTGTCTGCCACAAACATGTCGTTGTGGTTACCAGCCTTCGTATTTGCAAAGAATTTAATTGAATATCCGTATGCTGTCAACGACGGTGCTGCAATACAAATTGCAAGGCAAGCAATTCATTTAATTTCGGCTTGCAAACGAACCGAAACAAACAAGCAGAAATTTAGAACTAGAGTACTTCCGGCTAAGCTTTACTATACGTAAAAAACATATAAATTTCAAATGAGGCACTAAAACTCAGAGAGGATTTTCCCCAAATATTTTATGGTTTTATTAAAAAATTGATGGAAACTTCGAAGAAAGAATCAATCAAAGAAGAGACATTTCATCGTGTTTATGAATATAAGATTTTTGTGGGCAAGACACGAACGACCGCATTTAGCACTGGAAACTTGCGATGTTTTTTGTGCAGTGTACAATGTGTCAAGCACATGCAATTTGTACCTCTCCGGTTTGGGAGGAAAGGGGGAAAAGTTAACTATTAAGTGTGGTAACGTTTGCAATCAATTAAACTGATTTTGATGTGAAAATTAAATTTGGTTCTATTTTAGAATAAGACTCAATGGTTTCTTGATTGATTTACCTAAAATTAAGAACGTGCTGTTTATGTATAACTCGAAATACATAAAATACTAAAAAAAATTATTATAACTTTCAAAAAAAAATATTAAGTTGAATATGAAACTAAAATTTTGCATTATCCGAATTTTGAATAAGGCCAATAAGAAGCATATATGTATATATAATAGTAACACTTATATATATATATATATATATATATAAACATAACGTATATATATTAAAAGCAATTGTGAGTCAATTAAATTCCATTCATTCATATATTTTCTAATATAATGTAAATATAATTATGCATTAAAGCATTTATTTGATTGGTAGCACTTAATTAAATATTTTAAGTGACAGAATAACCGAGAAAAATTAACGTCCTTGTCAAATTTACTAGAAAGATGTAAATTGATTTCAATATGGTGTTCAGACTGTAGATGAAAAACTCAATAAATTCAATTCAAATTGACATTAACCTTTGTCTAACTTATTTATTAACTCAGCAGCTTAAATGGAATTCTTGTTTTGTATCAAACATCATTTTACAGGCTCCATTTTAGTGAAACCCTGCGACATATTATTTTTATTTGCCGGAATTGAAACAGAGTTTCTAAATCATACTACTTGCACCCTGGGCAAAAAGTTGAACCCTTTTTTCAACGCAAGCTAAATGAGGTGTTAAACCATTTAAAAAACAAAAAATCATAAAAGTTATAGACTGCCATGGGCTATGTTGACTTTTTTCGCATCGTTTAGCAGCGTCAAATCGCGTTTTTAATGAGCAACTTTATGAAATAGGTTGCCGCGAGTGCGAGATGTTCAATAGTTAAAGACAAAGGCAAAACGAAAAGAATGGAACTACTTACCGAAGATGAAGTACACTTAAAGATAAGACTTGGAAAATAATGAATAAAATATTGAATTTTTACAAATACCATACGATAAATGAAGACATAAAAGCATTTCAATAAATAACTTTAGTTTAATTGAATTATTTTACAAACATAAATGTTGGAAACAAAAACTAATTAATAAAAATAAGTTATTACCTTAAAGTATTTATAATAAATTTTAAATACTTCACAACAAAATATTTATGTATCAAAAAATTGTAGCTAAATATAATGACGCATACAGCAAATTGAACTTAAACGTCAGACGTCAGTATATACTATAAAAAGTAGTAAGCTCTTTTTCTTGGTAAGAAATAACAAGCAGGGTTTCCTTTGTCTAATTAGTTGTGTCAAAAGAATAACAAAGGACAGCTGCTATTTTTGCTAAATTGATGGCTTAAAACTAAAAGGATATTGTTGCCCAAAGGCATAAGACCTTTCATTTTTAATTAGTCAAACGAAAGAAATGTCGCAATGCAGACCAAACAAGCATCCGGCTCGTAAAATGATAAAGTTAAATGGAATTGAATTTATAACGAAAACATTTCTTTTTATAGCATAGAATTAAAGTATTTTCTTGGTTCTTAAGAAACAATTCTAATTTGACAGTAAAAAATATTATAGAATTAAAGGAATTTTTTGGTTCTTAAGAACCAATTCTAATTTGGTTAGACAATAAAAAATATTTGTAACATAGTTATTAGATTTGTAAGTATTTGGTGTAAAAAACATTATTTGCTCGCTGACAGAAATTTCCACGTTGTAAGAACCATTACGATACGATACGATACCACGCCTATACCATATAACTTTAAGGTTGTTTAAGAAACTTAAAGCTAAAGGTTTTGTCCATTGTTGCGACTTCGTGTAGACTTACCGCATCTTAAAACTAAACATTTACTTTAACATTTAAGCCAAATGGAATTACAAACACAAACAAAAGTTTATTGCAACCGTTGGCGAATCATTGATGCGCTTTACAGATAGAATTTTAGTGGCAGTAGTATTGACCAAGTCCAATAACACTTTTCAGACAATGCCAGATCGATATGGCGAGCTCGCATAAATTGATGAAACAGCTTAATGGACTGCCAAATGGGCCAAAAGCGTCCTTTAGTACTTTAAGTTCTTTCACTTGAACTTTCATTGGCAATGTTAAGCATTTATTGACATGAGGGTAATGTTTTGGCAAAGGCATAAACAAAAGATAAATGACCATGGCGCCGTACTTTCAAAGTGTGGGGGATATGCTTAAGCTGGCCAAGTTTTCTTTGCAAGTATGTGCTGCTAAAGACAGTTGGCCAAAAACCGCTGAGGGCAACATCAAGGGTCATATAACCAAAACGGCAGTTAATTAAGACTTCAGTTTGTCAACAAAGCTTCAAAATACTTTCATGATTGACATTTGACTTGACAACAAGTTTGTCAAATGAAAAGGCTTTGTGTTACAATTTGTTAAGTGTTTTCAAGGTAGGTTTTTATATTAAAGAACTTGGCGATGAATTGTTATGACAACAACAGAAACTAATACAAAAGGCAACAATTTTGTAAGAGATGGTCAAAAAGTGATTCGACTTAAGTAAATGGTAATACTAAATGTATATGTATATATACTTTCATTGTTACACAAGGAAGTGCTGTCTAGTCCCCGCATTCTATTCTGTAAATATATCTGAAATACGTCTTCACAGAAATTTTATAATTCCTTTCTTTTTCCCTTTTCCTTGAATTCACAAATAAATGCTGTTAAAATGTCAAAGCTTCATCTAACTGCATACCCTTTTTACCATTTTTTTTTTTTTGCCCTATATGGTATCAAATATCCAGCGAAATTATATATGTTTCTTTCCGCCAGCATAAAAAACAACAGCACATTGGCTTTGTTATCTTTTTATATATACAACAAACACAACAGAAGCAGCAGAGGGAAATAAAGAAAAAAGAAAATACAACAACGCAGAAAAATAAACTGCGATTGACGTAAAGCGCGTACATTTAAATGTAAATTATTAGCATGTTTAGACCCACTTTGATGTATTTTTAGCTACCATTAACGAAGACCGTAATATTTGCTTGCGAACTGAAGACTTGTTTATGTATTGAAGCCATGTTACATATCGATTCACGTTTGAAATATAAGCTAACGTCGGATACTAGTGGAGTGAACTTTACATACCAAAGGTTGCGATCAATGTTAATTTAAAAATCATAGCAGTTTGTTTTTGATTTTCAAATCTAATAAAAATACAATTTTATATTTATTTGCAGTTACGTGAAGGTAGCAAAGTGTAATACATAAATAAATGTCACATAAATTCCGCATTTTTAGCCATTACCCATTTATATTTGCATAAAAAGCGCGTTCAAACAATTTGCATAAGTTTATGCGAGATTTGAAAAAAAAACCAATGGAATTTCTACGAATATTTATGCATTCGTGAACATTTGGTAGCACAGTTTTGTTTTTTTTTTATCCCTGACGTCACGAAGTATGATTTAATTAGCGAAAACGTAAAAAAGAACTCCAGTTTAAACTACACAAAAATGCTACGTGTTAAGTGGGAATTCCTAATTGAGATTCAACGGCAGCGCTCTCAGCCCTTGCATAGTTAGTTAAACAAGCATAGATCGAGATAAAGGATGTGGCTGGGGTGTGGAAGGCTTTTATGGAATGAAAGTTAAATAATTCCCATTTGTTTAATGCTGCACGTCGATTTGACAGCTAACCAGACGCCAAGTCACGCCTCCTTTCCTTATCGCATTTATGGCCTGCACGTCGCAATTGCAAATACACAGCATTGAAAATTCTTCACATTTCGTTTGCCCATTCCCATTCGGATTTTGTGGCGCCAGCGCAATTGCGCATCAAAGTAGCGTTTAGCCGACAACCGACAATCAAAGACCAAAAAATTAACAGGCAGGTGTCAAAGCAAGTTTAAAAAAATGGCGCAAGATGAGAAAATATCAAATTTATATTAAACATAAAAATGACAGGAGAAAAATTGTTAAAAAAAAGGTAAATGGGATTTGAAATAAAGAAAAAATGTTAGAAATGTTAAATGTTTTTTTAATAAAAATTAATATTATTTTATCAATATAAAGTACACTTTATAATAAATGTAAAATGAAAAAAATGAATTTTCTTTGTTATTTTTACTTTAAAGTTTTTTAAAAAATGTAAATTTATTCAGCTTTTTACAACACTCGCATTATTTGCAGTCCTTTGTTGAGGACCATCAGTTCGTATGCGTTATACGCATAGTAAATCATGAACTTGGCATGATAAATGACCCTCACAAGTAAAACTGTAAAAGAAGTTTTTTTTTTCTGTTTGTGGTTCGAGCAATTGCGACGCATCCTTTTCGTTGACCTACATGTGTAAAAGAAACCAGATTGCTAATGGCTAAGCTCAAAACTAAGTCAAACAAACGAATAAGGTAAATAATAAATTAAATTAAAAAAATTAAAATTCTTAAAAGTATCCAATTAGAGACCACTTTCCTTTAAATTGTATTCTGGCTTAATATTCTCAAGTTGTTCACCTCCGCTCGGACAACGAGGAAGCCCAACAGCTTTTAAATAAATAATATGCCCCGTAGACCGCTCTTAAAATCCAATTGACTGAAGAAAGGTGGTTGACAGTGGCAAAGTGGCTGTGCAAATGTTTGGACACTGGTCAAGACTGTTTATTTACTTGATTTGTGTAATATTTTGTGCCTTCCCCCACCCCCATTCAACCCGGCCATCTACAGCGACCCTGCTGGCCACACGTGTACAAACAGACAATCAGCTTTCTCTTCATTCATTTTGTGCCTAGAACTTGAGCTAAGTAACGGCACGTGCTCATTATGTGTTTCCCGAACGCGGACACGCGTATTTATCTATATATATATGACAAGCTTTTTCAGCAAGCTGTACAAAATTTCAATTTTGTTATGAAAATGCTTGTCATTATTGTTCTGTTTATCTTACGTTTTTCATTAAATGCAAATTTAAAATTCCAGCGTAAACAATATTCTTCTGCTAAAAAAAAACCTTCTTTGTGTTTAACTAAAGCAATTATTGACACTGCATTTTATTTATTTAACTATTTGTTAAAATTTATGCAATCAAAATGTTGCTTTCAGCTTTGACTAAAAACATTTTTATTCCAATTCTTTTAATTGCCGTTTAGTCGAGGCTAACTAGCATAAGGTGCAGCCATGGTGATTTTTTACGTGTTATTTTGTTTGTCTATGTCAAACTTCATGCAGTGCGTTGACGCTGTTTTCAACAGAAAATTGTGCAAAAGAAGTGGAATTTGTTAGAATTTTTTATACCCTGATCCCATTAAAAATGGGAAAAAAGGGTATAATGGTTTTGTGCAAAAGTATGTTACAGGCAGAAGGAAGCATTTCCGACCCCATAAAGTATATATATTCTTCATCAGCATCAACAGCCAAGTCGATATAGCCGTGTCCGTCTGTCCGTCTGTCCTTCCGTCCGTCTATATGTATGAACGCGTCGATCTCAGAGACTATAAGAGCTAGAGATTTCAGATTTGGAACACAAGCTCGCCTAGTCCCTAGGCAGTACGAGTTTGTTTTCGATTTTCGATAACTCATCCCGTTTCCGATATACACATGGGATCGATAACAACAAAATCTTGAATTTGGAAAACTTTGAGACGGCATTCAAGACATTAGACAAAATAATGACAATCTGTGAAATTGTTATTTAAATCGGTTAAGACACACCGGATATATAGCATTGAAATTAAGTAATGTATGCAGTATATACGTACACATATACGTACACACATACTTGCAAGCACTGACTGCACGCGTAAAGTATAGCGTTCAGGGTTTTGTCTAGTCGGGATTTCTCGACTATAGCCTTCTAACTTGTTTTTAGCTGTTTAAATCATGTTTCTGAATTCAAAAGATACCTTATATCGTACCGTATATCTATCAATTATACTTCTTATGCTATAATATTTATAAGTTATTTTCAACTATTTAAATTGTGTTAAATATTAAATTCGCTGTCATCAAAATATTTTTCTATATTCAAATTACTTACGAATACAGTTTGATTGATTTCTTGTTTTTTTTTGTAAAGCTCCCACAAATAATATAATCTAGTTATTCGAACGCAATTTCACATTTCAAATCCATTTTTCTCTTACCTGAATCGTTTGCCAAATTGATTACTTGGTATATCCTAGTTGAGCCCTTGCATCGATTTAGTTTGTTTTTATATTCAACGTTCCAACTATGGCACATCGAAAAAGGAAGCGCATGCAACTGACACTCGAGACGCAATAGAAAATTTTTGCTGAATTTTGCACGTTTTGTTTGCCTATAATATTAGAAGTGGAGACCCTTCAAGTGAGCTATGTATTTATGTACCACACTGCAGGTTAAATTTTGCCAGCACAAACATTTTATGCACGTAAACGGCTTGAAGAGAGACAAAAAAAAAATGATTTGAAACTTCTGTGCGTGAAACCAATTAATCAGAATGCGTCAGTTCAAACGGGAAGCCCAGCAAAAGGCAAAAGCAAGCGAAAAAAAAAGAATTATACACTGTCTGTGGCACTTATCAAGTCGCACATCAAGGCACAAAGGACATTGCAGTGGTCGACAGGCAACTTTCAGCCAGGCGTATTAACTGGCTAAACAAGCGCAAAATGTGCACAAACAAAGAAACCGGAGATAAAAAAAATTTATATATTATTTTAGCGTTTGCTTTTCGCCGTGTTTTTTATTTATTTATTTTTATTTTGCTGTTTTTTTTTTTCTAAGCTGACTTATTTTAGCTCTTTTAACTTTAGACTTTGTGCAAATATTTAATTAAATTTAAGCCCAACTGCTTTCCAACAGCAACAGAAGCTGTACGGTAACGGCAATCGTTTGGCTTAACTTAGATAATGATAAGACGAGTGCGCAACTGAGCTTGACAACTTGATAATCTTTTCCGGGTAAAACATTCCTGCGATATGCGAACAGCGACAGCATGCGGCATCATCATTTGATGAAACATAAAAATTTGTCAAATGCCTCTGACAGCTGTCAACGGCGTTGCTCAGGATTAAGCTACAGATACAGATACTAATAAACCTCCAGCTAAAGCTAGATATGTACATTAAAACGGCTTAGTGCACAAGTGCAAAGTACGCATTGCGCATACCACATGTGGTAAGCAAAAATAACAGCATTACGCATTTTAATATTGGATAATGCAACTGCTCGACGATCCGATGTCAACACATAGTAAAGCCAATGTTTAAGACGTGTCCGCCACACAACCATTGTAAGAGCCAAAATATGAGCATTTAAAAAAATCCCAGAGACACTTGGTTGTCTTAAGTAATCGATTTTCAGTGTTTGATATTGGACAATAGTAAATTTTTTTAGAAGATTTAGTTACAAAATGTTTGGACCCATCAATTCAATACTTTAAAAGCACACAGATATCTATTTCTTAACAGCACTTAACTTAATCCTGTACCAAAAATTAAAGCCATTCTAGAAAGAACCTTGATTATGGAACTTGTAAGAAATGATTTAGTTTTCCGCAGTGTATGTACTTGCTGTGTCAACTAATCTGCCCAGCTGATGCAAAGACATGCCGCAGCGACTTGGTTGCCATTGGAAATTGAGCTGGCCAAACTTGGATTATTTTCACTTTAAGTCTAGTCAAATGCTAGGCAAATTGAGGTCACATTAGTTTTATAAGCATTTTGGGTTTGAAAATTCTTAAGTTAATCGTTGATAAATAAAACAAAATTTATTACAATCATTTTTAATTAAAAAATTTAATCTTTTGCAAATATTACCTTAGTACTTTACAAATAAAATATTTTATTAGAATAATTCTTTCTATAAATAAAATGGTCAAACGGGGCAAAAGATAAAATATTTGATATTTTATCCACCCATTCTTTATTATTATTATTATTTATTATTATTATAAATTATTATATATATTATATTATTATTATTATTTAGTACTGACAAAGAAATGTATCCAACAAAAATCGTTCCTAGCATGAGTTGAGTCCAATAATGATTCACATTAAACAAGAGAAGAGCAAATAATGTTGTGAAAATGTTTGCTCATGTTGGTTTAAAAACTATTAACATTGTCGAACAAACAGCAAAAGAACATTATATAATGTATATATATATGTATTTGCGGCCACCCGCAGAACTTTCAATCCCGAAACGCAATGGGTGTCCCTCTATTAAATAAATTTTAAATGAAACCAGCTGCCGCTTTGAATGTTATATTCTAAATTTTTGGTTATTTGTTGGGCAACAATGACTGGCGACAATTTATAATGATATATATGGAACAATCGACACGGCTTAGCGACCCTCTGGTAACTTTCAATGGGGACCAGCCGCAACAGCATTACCAGCAGGAGCATTGACAGGACACTATCCTGATAATCTTAGGCACTTGTCTGTGCATTCATTAAGCCATGACCAAAAGCATACGACTAAACACATATTGCCAAGCTTCTCCAAATGTCAACAAGGTCATTAAGCAAAACATTGAGCTCGCACACACATGAAAAGGTCCAAACTGGCATCTGGATTTATCTTGGCCCAGTTTGCTACAATCTCGGTCCAACAATTCTTAATGAAATTCCGACAGCGGCTGTCAAATTAACGTTCAACACTGGTTTTGTGGGTAGTGTCTAACATGGATAAACTATATTTAGCAAGCTGTTAAACAAAAATTCTTTGGGAAAATGCGAGGAAAGAGTTTTTCCGCTTATATTTCTGGTCACACGTAACAGAGAGCGCATGTAAGTTGGCATTAAGCTGCGCTCTTTCTCATCACGCCATACAACTTGTTTGATGACATTTTAATCAGTCGGCGGCTTAACAGCGATGTCCGGCAAGTTTTTGCTCACGAAAGGACTTCGGTTCATTTTAACGTTCAAAGAAGTTTTGAGCAACTTTTTTAATGGTCTTTGTACGTGAGGCAGGTAACACAAGTTCACAAGTTTAAAGAACTTCTTGTGTTCTTGATACGAATTCTTACACACACAAGTATTTATTTCTATTGAAAATAAAAATATTTCCTTTTATATTTCTTTTTTAACTATATAAGCATTTTAATTACAGAGCAATTATACATAAATGTCTTTATTAAATAATAATTTGATTTGCAAATTTTTTGGATCATTAATCCTATCTCAAAAAAAAAAAATGTTTTTCCACAAAAACTTATTTTATACAGCTGAATAATATTTATTAGATATCAAAATTTTTTAAATGTTTCTTGTACATTTTTATCTAGCAAATTGCAACCCACAATTTGGGTAAGAACCTACACACAAAAATAAGGCGCAAATAAGCTTACCTAACGAAATTATTCATAGGCAAAATAATTACGCGCAATAAGTGTGCACAGACCTGAAGGGGATTTGATGTATACGCAGGAATAGAATTCTGGTTAAGCCATATAGTAAGCTATTTACAAGCGTTCACATCAAGTATTTTGCGCCCATTTCAGTCAGTTGCCAAGGTTGCCTAACCCACATACTCGGGCACTTGTGTCAATAGCGAAAATGAGAAATTACGCCGCAAGGAGAATGTTTTTTCCTTTTTCTTTGCTCATCATTCATTCAACTAGAGCCACGTAAGAAATAACGAAATAAAATACACAAGAAAGTCTTTTAGGCCTCCCGACAGGCAACATTTTTATTTGTCAGCTCTCACCTGAAGCTTATGACTTCTAGATACTGCTCATTCCTGACAACAGCTGATTATGCTCATTTATCAAAAAACGACGTACACGCCAGAAGCTAGTAGCCAGCAGCCCAAAGCTGTCATTGTGTTAAATTGCGACTTTAAGCATCCAGATTCCGTTCAATAACAAGCAGCTGTTGAGTTGTCAGCCATTCAATTGGGTCTCACTTTCTCACACAGTCGAAGTCGAACTCAATATTTATATTGATGTTCACAATTTAAACTGAGTGCTTCAGTTATTGTCAGCGACAACAGTGACACAAATTGAGGCAGCAGTTGTGAATTGAGTGTGCGCTCAAAGAAATTTAAAATTTGAAAAGTTTTGCGCCCATCAAATTGTTAAGACAAACATATAATCGTTAAAGTTTTAATTGCATTCCCACAAATGTTGAAATTGTTTTACTGTACGATTTTAGAATTCGTTTCCTCACTTAGATAACAAGGTGTAAAATATGTATATTATAATATAATTTATCTTAAATTGTTTTAAATATAGTATAGAAAACAGTAAGAGCATATAAAATGGAACAAAAAATACGTTAACTTAAACTTAAGTCTTTAATTGGATTTTGAAAAAATGAAAGTTTGCTTTCGAACTTGGCCATGTCTTTAACAAAATAGCTTTGAACACTTTCAGGCAGTATATTTACAATAAATTTTAGTTGTTCCCTAAGGCAAATACGAAACTGGAATATATATTAACCTTAATTCAAATCCCGCAACGACCGAGAATTTTTTCCATAAATATCTGCTCGTCAACTTGGCCGTCATCCGAAATTCACTTTCACATTTATCAAATAGTTGGCAAACTTTTTGCATTTCGACCTGGCCCACAACGCTATATAAAGCTAAATGTAAAAGCAAGCTGCTTGTCTCTTTTTTTTTTGTATATACCGAAGCTGTCTCCAAGGATTTGTGGCACGTCGTCCTTCACTTTGCACTTGACTTCTAACGAATTCGTGGCGTTGACAGGTCAAACCAAGTCCAAATGATTAATTTAAGCATTTGTCAAACAAATTGTTGTCGATTTTCCAATCAGTGTTCGAAACGATGTACCTACTATCTTTGTTTATATTTAGTCACAAAATTCCG
Organism: Scaptomyza cyrtandrae; assembly: GCA_035044605.1. Lineage (NCBI taxonomy): Eukaryota > Metazoa > Arthropoda > Insecta > Diptera > Drosophilidae > Scaptomyza > Scaptomyza cyrtandrae. The sequence goes on from JAWNNS010000640.1 coordinate 22,949,070, forward strand.
TTGAGTTAATTTTGGATGTCATGATTGATTCAATTTTCATTCTCAGATGATTTCAGTCTGTCTCTTTGACATCATACTTGCACTGCATTATTGAATGTTTAAAATGCTTTAATTGACCTGTCTGTGTGAGCTTCGTCTGTTTCAAAGAGCAAAAGAAAAATAACGGTAAATGAAAGTTACCCTGCATGCATGGTAACATCATTTTGTATAAGGCTTACAGTATCAAGTTTCTGAATATTCCCTATATAAATGTCCTGAATATTTGCAATTTTATATTTTTTTATATTCTCTAAACTTGGAGGTTGTAAGCAATATATTAGAACATTTTTACAGGGTATAGAGTTGTAAGTATTCCATCAACTAACTGACGAAATCAAAAATATATCTAAAAAGGCAGCGAGAATATTAACTGGAATTGTCAAAAAGACAACAGACGTTTCAAAATAATTGAAATGACAAAAAAAAAAAATATTGATACAAACATAAATGCGAATCTAATAATGCATGTCACATGTAAAATAACAATATTGTTTGTGACGGGCACTGCAAACAAATTTGTTTAAAGATTATTATAACTGCACATACTTAGAAGATAAAAATACACAAAAATTCATACTCCAGCCTCAAAGAGTTCGACAGCTGGCTTGTAGTTAATCGGAGAGTATATGAAGTAACGTAGATATTCCATATTCAACCACATGTGTGTTATGTGTTTTATGTGTGAAATTTGGTCGAACATTCATGAATTCTTAAACATTGCTCTGATACGCCCATTATTATTTAGATAAGTTAACTTGTATATAAATTAACTTGTAGCTCGAGCTGTAATTCAGTTCGGTTAGCTTGCTAAAATGTTTCGGTTTGTGTTCCTCTGTTTTCTTTTGGTTCGCCAAGTGATGAGCGGAGGTAAACGTTTAATATACAATTGAAATAAACTTAACGAATTAACAATATTTTTACAGTTGAATGTGAAAACAGGTGGTTTAAGTGCTTCAATAATGACAAACCTATAGATTGCGAGGCGAAGCAAAACGAAGGCTCGATAAGATTAAGTAAAGTTTGTGATGGTGTAATGGATTGTACCGATGGCAGCGATGAATTTTTAGTGACCTGCAAGCTGCATCCATCAATGCAAATTCAAAATTTATTTTACTGTGCCAGCGGTAGTGTCATTTCAAATGAGAAAAGTTGCGATAAGAAGCTAGACTGCTTGGACACATCCGACGAGCGTGATTGTAAGGACGATTATAACAACGAAGCTCTGAAGGGCAATTGCAGGTTAGTGTGCAGCGAATGTGAAAAAAAGTGGATAAGAAAAGTATTTTAATTTCAGTTAAATATAAAAAAGTTTTCATTAGGATTAAGAATTTGCTTTTATAATTTTGAACTGAAATCTTAACCAAGGATACTAATATAAAAGTTCTTTTAGCTAACTAAATCAATATTTTTTTAATTTCAATTATATTAAAGTATTAAACTTCATTTTAAGGTTATACTAACAATTATATTAATGACAGAAATATAAATGTTAAGATAATTGTATTAATAAATCAATAATTAGGTTAGTTAACTTATTTGATTACTTTGTATAATTCTAGTGAAAGCGAAATAGAATGCCTGCCAGGCGAATGTATTTCCAGTCAAGTTTTGTGCAATAACCAAGTCGATTGCAGTAATGGTCGAGATGAGTCTCTTTTTGCATGTTTTGGTCAATGCGAGGAAGAACAATTTCAATGCGGCAACGGTCTATGCATCCAAATTGAAGAGGTCTGTGATAACATTGCCGATTGCCTGGATGGAGCCGATGAGCTATTTAATGTGTGTGAAGATAATATTGGTTATAAGCCAGAGTCTTATCGCAATTGTACTGAGCCGCTTGGAGATTACAAAGTATGTACAAAGTATGTGAATCGTGGCCTCAAATACTTGTGGCCCAATGAGCCAGCGCATTTTAAGTGTTCAACGCATGAAACACTGACTGGTTTGGCTTGGAACGTATGTCAGCTCAACGGCACTTGGCATCACGCATTACCAGAATGCAAGCCAAAAAAAAACATATACGTAAAAGTATAAACTTTTCCAACCATATTTAAATATTTAAATAAATGTATTTATCGAACACTGCTACCAAAATAACCTCTGTCTTCATCAAGTAAGTAAGTAAGCTAAGGATTATGCTATGAAAAGTGAATATAAACATGAAAATGTAAAAATGATAGAAAACCAACTAAATTTGGTGCTTAAGTTGATTTTTTTGAAGAATATTTAAGCCGATATAAATACTTTTAAATAACTCGGCCCTTTGACCAGACCAAAGATGATTTTCAATTTCCATTGAAATCATAATTAATATCTTTGTCAATATGCCTAGCATGTAATTAATAAATGGCTTGCAAACGATTTCTTAGTATTTAACGTAACCATTTACATAATGAACCGATTATGTAGAATGAACCCAAATGCTAATGAGCAATTTTCAGCCAGACAAATACCGAACAGCATTAACCAGTTAAATGAGAAGTACAACTGATGTAAAATGTCTAGACAAACTTTAAATGCAAACTTAGAAACATTTTGATTGCTTACATACATTATTATTATGGTATTACACTAAAACAACATGGTTTAATGCTGTACGCAAAGCTTATTTTATGCTATTTTAAAAGACATTTACTATAAATTTCTTTAATTTGTAACCTCTTTCTCGATTGCTTGTATTGACCTGGTGTGAGCGAGGGGGTCAATAGCAGGCATCCGATGAGACGAAGGAGATATAGCAAGCGGGATCCTATTATACCGTAGCTCTTGCGGGATGGGGGGGGTTTTTGCTATTTCCTTGTCTCTAGCGTACAAAAGTTTTAATTTAGGATCCCTCCGGACACTACAAGAAACAATCGCAAAATATCGTCCAAAAAAATTTAATAACAAAAGAAGACAGCTAGACGAGTTGTAGCTCCTGGACCGATATGCTTAAAAAAAAAAAGTATAAACTTTTCCAACCATATTTAAATATTTAAATAAATGTATTTATCGAACACTGCTACCAAAATAACCTCTGTCTTCATCAAGCCCTTTCTGGCAGTTAAAATATGATGCAAAGCACAAATCCTTTTATAATTTATCGATACTTGTAGTAAGTACCTTAATATGTACTACCTTATAGAAATTAGGTTAATATTTCAAAGATATCCAAACAAAAATGTCGTCATGTGAGCCAGCCTCTGCTGAGCTACAAAAATAAAACAAGTAAAAGCGTTTCAGTTGGACGCAACCGACTGCGAATGGGTTGTATGGTTTTAGTTTGGTGAGTCTGGCTCAATTTGTGGAATTTATATATAAATAGGGCTTTTCCATTTCTAAAGGCGGGCGTTAGGGTGGTTGTGGCAATGAATTTTTTGGTGCAGATCTTCGGTGGATGTCACTAAAGATATATGCAATTCCGATTTTACAAGAGGCGGGGCGGAATAAATGGGACGTCATCATCTATCTTGCTACCAAATATGATGGTTGCAGTTAAGAAAAACTATGATATATATAATATATCGACTTTTTACAATTAAGAAACGAGAATGGGGCCGTAAACGGTGATCGTGGCTCTAAATTCATTTCTTATTGCAGTTTTTTGCGACATGCCACTAGCAATTTTGTGGCTTTAGCTGTAAGTTGACCCCAATGACGACGCTCTTTCTAATCCGCCTACAGAGAAACATATTTGCTTAGTTATAAGTCGCTAGCTGGACGGATATACAGTTGCATTGATTCAGATAAAAAGGACGGACAGATATGTCCATGATAGTCTTTGCAGAAAACCAATATGCTATTTTTCTTCGATATAAGAGTATAAAAAGTATGTCATTAAATGTTATAGCAGATACGCAAACTTCCCATCAAAAGACGCCCACGTCACAACCAAGGAAGAGCTGGTTCCGGATTAAATTATTTTTGATTGTGTGCCATTGTCAAATTATTATTTGAGTATAACCTAAACATTTATCTTACTCCTTCAAGTGGTCAGTTGATTGTTTTAGATATCATGTTTTCTTCAATGTTATGAACATGTAACAATCAAGAAATAAAATTTTGGATTTAACGGTTGTAAAACATTCTTTTTTACAAAAACTCATCTCTACCCAACTCAACATTTCATTTGACATTGCGTTGGTTATGACATGCGACGCAATTTACTAAAAATTTATGTTGACGGTTGCCCAAAACTAAGCACTCGCTGACGCATGCTGTTTTGTTGTGAAATTTTTGGTACGAAATTTCATTTCCGGAGTTACCGCTATTCTTGGGTACACGTTTGTGTGCCCTTTTTCGGGGTTTTTTTTAGTTTTTTTTTATGAACCTATTTCTGCCTGGATACACAATACACACAAATAGCTCTCGCAGCTAAAACACATGCTTCTACATACATATAAATGTTTCGTTGTTTCTTGAACTTTCGCATTTTTTAACCCTTTTAGTAAAAGATTTCTGTTTACTTTGGTTCGCTTCACTGCTCATACACTTTAAGCAACTTTTCGAATTGCTTATTCTATTTATGCCTCGAGCTAGGCTTATTTTGTGAATTGCTTATAATTTTGTGTGAGAAGGACTCAATTTCTTAAGTGGGCTTATTTCAATTTTTTGCTTTTGCAAAAGGCATGAGTTTTCAATTTAGAATACCATAATTATGTAATACGCAACAACATTAAAATAGAATACGAAAAATTATTTAGTTCTTATGTAAAATTTATTACGAATACTCTTTGAGCACCATGATGGTATGCATCACAGCAGCGGTCAATAAATGAATCAAGTATAGAAATAATGTAGATATAACTGATACAGACAGCATACATTCTTCGGAAACCAAATACGTAAAGTGGCGATGATGTATTAGGCTGCTTGCATAAAGTATTAGGGGTACTTTATAAACTAGACTCCATATGTCTATTATGAGCATGAAGATCTTCGGCGAGTTCAATGCATGCATAAATATCACCATTATTATATAGCCAATGATAAAGGCAATTGTGATTATCATCATAGAGTTGAAGCCAGGCAGACGGGCCAGAGGTAGAAAAGCGCCAATCAGATACAAAGCAAAGTAGATCACGAAAACGCATCCAACGATTATGATGGTATGCAGCCTTGGCAAAGTGTACCAATAATAAGATAAAATGCACATTGTCATCGACTCCATAGCGACAAAAGCAAGTACCCAATTAACGGGAAACTTATCAAACAACTCCATGAAGACCATCAGAATGAGGCACACCAAAGCGATCACCAGCCACAAGAAACTCGGCACCGGCACACAGTCGGGCATGTAAAGTTTAACTGTGCGAATGTAAGTCAGTTGCGATAGTGAAATTAAAATAAAAATTATAGAAATAATGTAAATCTTTGCCAAGCGACCCTCATTGGCAGTTAGTTCATCGACCTCAGTACCACCCTCATTTGCTGGCATTTTAGTGGCCTCCTCAATACGACTATTAAAGTAATATATTTTTTTTTATTTTCAACTAAATACTTTATATTTTGACGTTTTATTCAGTGTCTGAATGCCTTCGAAATTCCTTGGACCAAATTTTTGTCGAAACAAGCCCAAACTAAAAAGTTTTTTTTTATAACAATTGCTTTTTTATGACAGATTTATGCATGCTTTCATTATTTTTATTTATTTATTTTTCCAGAAAAAAAACACTTGCGCTTATAAAACTTGCATTAAAAACGATTGTGGGAAATCGATATATATCGACAGCTGACCAGAGGCACTCCATCTTACCAAAGACATTGGATAAAAATATCTTTTTTCTAGCTTTTAAACGGAGACTCTTTTAGTTAATGGGTCGCTTTAAATAGTTCGCAGCTGTTCACAATTCATGCCAATCAATGCCAAGAATTTGAGCTCTTTCAGCACGATGTCACCTGACACTTAGGCATGTTTACATAGATACCCTGTGACCTTTTCAGTTTTAGCCCACAAGTGGCGGCAGCTGAGCTGAATTTAAATTGGCTTTTAGCGGTAAAGCAAACACATGTTGGTAACGTCAACAAACAGCGCAAAATGTCGAAAAGCTAAGAAAAGATTTAACATCGAGAAATTTAAAAATTTAATTTATATATACATGAACATGCAAATGAAACAATAGTAACAAAACGGATATGGAATGGGAACTTTCAATTGAATCAAAACGAATTAAATTGAGCTGTTGTTGATTTAGTTAATCCACTCTTTTCCTTTGTGCGTGCTTGTGTATTAGGAAAAGTTTCGTTATCGATACACAGCAAGCAGAGAAACTTCAAACGATGTTGTGAATGCACAGAATCCTCGTCTCCGTTTACACCTGCCGATGTCGATCCTGTGCCAAGTCAAATGCGTACAATGTTCAATGTTCCATAGACAATATTTGCATCATTTTTTTCACGCCGCTCCAACAACTACCCACCCCACACCACCTTTAAGCTGACCTGCTTAAGTTGGCGATCTTTTTCGCCTATAGCTCGCTCATGCGCAGTGGCTATGTCATCGATGCGTGCGATCTGTAAATGTATAAAACAGTAAGTAAAAGATTGGTTTATGTGAAAGCTTACGGAAAGTATTTACATATCATGTCATGCGCAAGATTATTACGTTAATCAGCTGCAGAAGCATACCATGTATTTACATCGTACATTGCCGCCTGACAAGCCATTGTCAACTTTGTTGCGGTTTTGACACATTGTCGAATCGTCGGAATGCTGTAACCGAGTCGAAGGTCTCTGTGTTCAAATGTAAAAACGTTTAAGTTTGCCATTAATCAACATCGAAACAATTCCGATGGCGATGAAAAACGCATGTGTTTATGATCATTTTTGGAAAAAAATATATTCAAAAGTAGCAAAAGCATATTAAGAAATATAAAAAATAAATCAGTTTTTAAAAAAGAACCAGTTGTGAATTTCAAGGCAGTGCAAGTCAACAATATTGACAATGGAATATTGAACATTGTACGCACTTGACTTGGCACAGGAGTAATATGTGTTTGTAACATATAGTTGCGAAATTTTATTTTGTTGAACCGTTTTTTTTTAATGAGAAATGTAAAGAAAAATTTAAAAGCAAGTTCTAAATTCTAAATTGAGAGTTACGGTGCTTTCTTATTTATCTTATTTTTAACCTTAAATGTCTATCAGAATATTTTTCTGAGCTGGCAACACTGATTAAGTACTTTCCTACCAACGAAATTTGACTTTTAACTGTATAAACAAGTAAGAAAGCTCTAGTCGAGAAATCCCGACTAGACGATACCCTGATCCCTATACTTTACGCGTGCAGTCAGTGCTTGCAAGTATGTGTGTGTGTATATACGCACATACTGCATACTGCATACACAACTTCAATGTTCCATATCTCCGGTGTTTCTTAACCGATTTTATAAAAATGCCACAGATTGTCATTATTTTGTTAAATGTATCAATCGCTGTCTCAAAGTTTTCCAAATTTTCCAAATATTGGAAACGGGATGAGTTATCGAAAATCTAAAAGAAACTTTTACTACATAGGGATTAGGCGAGCTTAAGTTCCAAATCTGGAACCTCTAGCTTTTATAGTCTCTGAGATCGACGCGTTCACACATACGGACGGACGGACGGACAGACGCACAGACGGACATGGCTATATCGACTTGGCAGTTGATGCTGATCAAGAATATATATACTTTATGGGGTCGGAGATGCTTCCTTCTGCCTGTTACATACTTTTTCACAAAACCATTATACCCTTTTTCCCATTTTTAATGGGATCAGGGTATAAAAAGAGGGAGTATGAGAGAAAAAAACATCTACAGCAAAAACAGCCCATGGCGATACAGCTATAAACTTGACATTAAGCATAAGCATTGTAATCCCAAGAAAGGTTAAGTCTCACACAATCATTGGAAAATTGTTAAAATTGCTCACGAATGATAGGCCAATAATAAATGTTAAAATATATAACCTAGCTGTTGGCAATATAAGCTATGCATCCAAATCTATATAAATGCACATCAATCAAAGAAAAGGCGTCCAATATTCCTCAAAAGACAAGTACAATAACAGGGCTCAATGACAGCAGAGCAGAGCAGATGTTTGTCGCTATACGAAGAAGACACTCATTGGCACAAGTATGTAAGTAAGCTAAGGATTATGCTATGAAAAGTGAATATAAACATGAAAATGTAAAAATGATAGAAAACCAACTAAATTTGGTGCTTAAGTTGATTTTTTTTGAAGAATATTTAAGCCGATATAAATACTTTTAAATAACTCGGCTCTTTGACCAGACCAAAGATGATTTTCAATTTCCATTGAAATCATAATTAATATCTTTGTCAATATGCCTAGCATGTAATTAATAAATGGCTTGCAAACGATTTCTTAGTATTTAACGTAACCATTTACATAATGAACCGATTATGTAGAATGAACCCAAATGCTAATGAGCAATTTTCAGCCAGACAAATACCAAACAGCATTAACCAGTTAAATGAGAAGTACAACTGATGTAAAATGTCTAGACAAACTTTAAATGCAAACTTAGAAACATTTTGATTGCTTAAATAGACTAAAACAACATGGTTTAATGATGTACGCAAAGCTTATTTTATGCTATTTTAAAAGACATTTACTATAAATTTCTTTAATTAGCACACCTAATTTTTGAACATAAAATAGACTGATCTACTGTGTTTTACCTAATCATGCAGAGACTTCCCATAAAGTAAAATTTTTCTACAATTTCATCCCTTATAATAAAGCTAATGATTTTGGTAACGGCAAATGACATTTAATTACAATCATTTAATGAACTTCGTTTATTTTTCTCACCTTCTTTGTTATGTCTTTAATTCCTTTTATTACTGGCTATAATAAATACTTAATAACAAAACCATGTCCTATATTCAAAGTCAAATTTGAGGCGACTTGAGGCAATTTGTTACTGTGTGTGGCTCAAATTTATTTACGTCACTCACGGCAGTTTATTAAATGTGAATATATATGGATGGTACTTAAGATTGATGGCATGGTAGACTAACGTAAGTGCCTTAGACAAGTGTAAGTGCCTGAATACTTAAGTGTACCATATTGTTTTCGAAAAATCCCAAAGAAGAAGCAAACAAATGTTCTTTAGCTGAATGAAGTTACCTTGGCTTTACAAATATTAATGCCTTGACCGTGAACGCTTTAAAACGTACAAGACAAAAAAAAAAGGCGCCAAAGCCACATTAAGTATACGACACGTTAACCAAGCTTTTGCCAGCCGTGTGACACGCAAGTGAACAAATAAATCAGTCGGCTAATAAATTTTTAGCAGCACCACAGAAGCAGCCTAAAATATAATGTATAGCCATGTGAACAGTCAGCAAAAAGGAGCTGACAGCAGTTAAGTGCCAAGGGAATACAAAAAACAAAAAAAACACTGGTTGCTCCGTTTGTGCCCCCTTCAAACAGTACACATAAGTATACGCACCACTTCCTGTCTTTGAATTGAAACATGGGCGCACCATGCGGCGTATACGTGTTTTTTCCGGCAGTGTGCTTGATTTTTTCCGCTCTTTTGTCCGTGCGGAGTGTTTAAATTGCGCGTCGCTGCCCGTGTTTTATTATATTGAATTTTATTAATAAGGGTCCTTTGGTAGCACATGTTTCATCCGTTATTCGAGTTTTTCTCTCAGCTATTCAATGACAGTTTCATATGGGATTTAATTATAAATTTGTTAAGCCAGACACTGTAATAAAAGACTCGAATTAAATGCTACATTTACCATGTGAATTAAAGTCGTGCTGCATTAGTATTATGCAAGCTTAAGGGGATTAATTTATATACATAACCGCCTGCATCTTCGCCTTCATCATTTCAATCCATTCATATTCATGTTTTCCCTTTGGATGATTTTGCACTTATTGCAAATGATTTGTAAGCCCTTCATATTAACTGCTCATGTTTTCATTTATTATTTTGTAAATATGTTTAAAGGGCATTTGGCACACATCGTTGATTTCACATTAATAATTAAAGTACACAATTATTTAATTATAAGCCATACACGTCTTAACCTATGGTACATACATATGCAAACATACATATGTATGCAAAGGAAAGTGAATATGGCATGACTTTTGCAGACACGCAATAAAATAAAGACCTTTTATTTCAGTAACTAGAACTATTTGTGTAATTTTTATTTTCCCCTCAATGTCTATATTTTGTATAATCCGTATGTCTTGTATCTTAGCAAGTAGAACAAATAAAAACAAGTAAGAAGGCTCTAGTCGAGAAATCCCGAATAGACGATACCCTGAACCCTATACTTGTGTATATATATGTGTGTACGCGCATACTGCAGACTACATACTCAACTTCAATGTTCCATATATCCGGTGTTTCTCAACCGATTTTTAGGTTGTCATTATTTTATCTAATGTTTCAAATGTCGTCTCAAAGTTTTCCAAATTCAAGATTTTGTTGTTATCGAAAACGGGAGGAGTTATCGAAAATCGAAAAGAACAGACGGACATTGCTATATCGACTCGGCTGTTGATGCTGATCAAGAACACATATACTTTATTGGGTCGGAGATGCTTCATTCTGCCTGTTACATACTTTTGCACAAAACCAGTATACCCTTTCTGCCCATTTTCAATGGATTTAGGGTATAAAAATGTATGAAATGTATAATATTTGTTTAAAGCTTTAAATTTGCAAAAGACTTTATATATTTAAGTTAGGAAATATACAGAGATTAATACCTTAATGGAGTTTTGGTCTGATCATCATTTGTACAAATTTAATTGGTCTGAAATGCAACGATTTCCAAAAAAATTTGTTATGATGCTCTTCTGGAGTTTCCGTATGAGAGAGAGAGAGAGAGTAATAAATTAACTTGGCTGAAAATGTTAAAATAATATTTTTGCGTGAATTACTAACTAGCACAATGATTATACCATCAGCTATCAAATGTGGTGACTCTAGCATTAAAACTGTTGACGATACACATTGCACAAAACTAATATTCTCTCTACCTTCGAAATCAGAGCATTAAATTTGAATTGAATTAAAAAAGAATACATTTATTTCTTATAAACAACTTTTTGAGATGAAATATAGCTTTGTTTTTTTCTAACGATATTTCGCTTAGTCTTCGAGAAATACATCGTGATATAATAAATTGAAAATTATTATTATTATTTTTTATTTATTATTTTATTACAAATTTTCTTAAAAAAAAGTAACTTTTTATTAAAATGAACGAGTTCTCACAAAAATATGCTTTATAAACAATGTATATAAGTAAATATTTTGACTTAGCCCATATATGGCATCTCAGAAAAGTTTTTCCTTTACCTCTTAATAGTTTTTTATTTTTCTATGCGTGCGTTTCTTAATTGCACTAGAAAAAGATTGGGAAAAAGTATTTTGCACACGGCTGCATTTAAACAAGAAACAACGACAACTTGGCTCTACTTTACTGCCGAGCAAAACAATGTAAATTCAGATGTAGTGTTTCGCAAAAAAAAATATATATATATCAGGCTATGCTGGTCAACGAAAAACAATAGCAACGGCCTGAATGTTAGCAAGCAAAACCACAGTTCTTGGTAAACAATAAAGCGCAGAGCAAAAATGTCGACGTAAAAGCTTAAGTTCATTTTCAACTCCTTCTTTTGGGGTTTCTCTTGCTGCATGGAAAGCATCTGCAGCAACAATATGTTCAACAGAGCTTAAACTAAAATTCTTCAACTGCTGCTGTTTCTGTTGAAGAGAAGAATAAAACAGACGACTAGAGTTGTACCAGTTGTTTGTTATTGTCGGTAACTGCGCATTTTTATCAGCATTGTTTTAATTCATTCCAAAGTAGCTCGCTTCTTTTATATGGTAAATTAGTTTTAAAACTGCGCTTTAGATAACTTAGGCAAATAGCTAAGTATTTGTATGTTTTTGTTGGACTTTTGTGGTTTTCTTGACTGCTGTAGAATTTTTTAAATATCTGTAGTTTATTTCAGATTAAAATAGTTTTAAACGTGATAAAAGTAGTTGTAGGAACAATTATAAAAATAAAAGGAAATTTTTTTCAAACAATCATTAATATATATTTGATTTACATTTTATGAAATTGCATTTTTTTTTTTCTGCTAACTAAGTTTGTCGATCTTTTTATTCAATGTTATGGCCAGTTACATTAATTCTCCTTCGTCTTATAGCCCCTTTTAATGCTACGTCATTGCGCAGGGTATATAAAAAAAAAAAACGTATATGGTAATATGGTATATTCCATCCACAACTTGAAAGGTTTCCATTTTTATACACATTCGGCTTGATTTCATTTTTACGCTGAGTGCAATAACTTCGATTGACATGAAATTTAAGCTTCTCGAAATGCGCTCCTTAAAAGAGAAAAAACTTAAATAAAAAATTGATATTGTCTTGTTCTTAATGTGTTATAATGACAGCTTAAAGTTTAACCAGTTTCAATTATTTACAGAACAATTTCCAACATATTGCCACACAAAAAGGGCCAATGGATGCCAACAATAATGCGAAGTGTTGCAATATTAAATAAATGAAAAATGTTTTCAATATTGTTAACTAAAGCTCTTTTGTAATGGAATAACAGATACATTTATTTATTTAAACCAATAATGGACTTAAACAATAAATCTTTCCTATCCAATAATTGTTCAATTTGTAGCAATTGACGTCGACATATATTCAAGCCTTGTGTTTAAAAACAAAAACAAAACAAAACAAGTAAGAAGGCTCTAGTCGAGAAATCCCGACTAGACGATACCCTGATCCCTATACTTTACGCGTACAGTCAGTGCTTGCAAGTATGTGTGCGTGTGTGTACGACCATACTGCATACTGCATACTAAACTTCAAGGTTCCATATCTTCGGTGTTTCTTAACCGATTTTAAAAAAAATTTCACAGATTGTTATTATTTTGATTAATAATTAAAATGTCATCTAAAGTTTTTTCAAATTCAAGATTTTATTGTTATCGATCACATGTGTATATCGGAAACGGGATGAGTTATCGAAAATCGGAAACAAACTTGTACTGCCTAGGGATTAGGCGAGCTTAAGTTCCGAATCTGGAGTCTCTAGCTCTTATAGTCTCTGAGATCGACGCGTTCATACATACAGACGGACAGACGGACAGACGGACAGACGGACATGGCTATATCGACTCGACTGTTGATGCTGATAAAGAATATATATACTTTATGGGGTCGGAGATGCTTCCTTCTGCCTGTTACATACTTTTGCACAACTTCATGATACCCTTTTTTCCCATTTTTAATGGGATCAGGGTATAAAAACACTTAACAAACAATATTTAAATGTCACTGACTGTGCATCTCGATTGGGCATTAAAAACCAATATCCACAAACAAGCAATAAAAACGGAAACAAAAAGCATCATTTACATGTTACAAAAAAATAAGCTCCTGCTAACCCAGGGCTGGTAGGTAGTCGAGCTAACAAGCTTCATTGTGCTACCCTTATTGCTGTTAAATATATGTATTTATATATATATATATATGTTTGTATATTAAAATACACAAGTGGAGAGACAGTGTGTATGGCCAGCGGGAAATCCCGTTAATAGCCGACAGTTAAGTAAATTAAGGGCAGCATTTTGTTTTGTTGTTGTTTGGCTCTCACATAAATTTGCTGCAAGGTGCTCATAAATTTTGTCCGTCTGGCATTATGAGTGGCAAACGTTAACGCGCGACCAAGGCATAAATTTATAATGAGATAAGTAACCCAGTCCATGCGTGCCATGATAATAGCCGCAGGATTATGGCTTCACTAAGCTTGTTGTTGTTGTTTTTTTTTTTGCCTTGCAGCAGCTGGTAAATCTACATAAATTTTTATTAAATCACAGCCGCCATTATATTGGGGTCGGGGGTGAAAATCAAAACGAAAAAAAAACAAAGCCAACAAATCAGATAAACACTACATTGCCACTGGGATGTAGTAATTAACTTAATTGCATTAAGTAGCTAAAAAAAAAAATATGCCCTTAGCTGAACTTTGTCTTAAATTTTATTGTTACGCTTTTCATTGGCTACACTAGCTTATTATATGAGTGGTTGCGGAAACGAAAAGATAAAACGACGACTTGAGTGCAGTCTTGATTTATATTCAATTTATGTGATAGGAGCTCTCAATAAAATTGATCTTCCCATTGAACCTTGAAGCACGTTTAACCTTAAGGCTAACTGAATTTATTGCCTCTTGAATCCATTTGGATCGTATTGTCATGTAATTAAAAACTAAATATGTTTAACGTTTAACTTTGCTTTTAATTTCATTATTAATTACATTTTGTTTCTGATTTGTTCAAACTAATTTTTTCATTTTCATTTTCTTCTTATTCTTTGTTTTGTTAATTTATTTTAATAAAACGTTTATTTATTTTTGTTGACGATTAACCAAATCGGTAGCTAAATTAATTAGTTATTATATGTAATAAATAGTTTTTCTTTTTTTGGCCTAACTATGAAGCGATTGTCTATCAGCTCATCTGCTCCCAAGTACCAGAATGGCAAATGGTCCTGGAACAGTAAAACCGATAAATTACACTTTGAGAAATTGATTGATCTGACGGACGACAACGAGCGTTACATTGAAACAAATGGATTTAAGTTTCTGCGCACGATTAATCGAGCAGAGGAACTAATCTTTCGCCAGAAGTTTGAACGCTCCGATACCACATATGATGCAGACTCAATTATGATATCCGATTTGCTTGAACTGGTTAAATTTCTAATGCCCAAAGAGTTTTTGAGCAAGAAGTTTATCATGTTCCTGCACCTGCCTTTAGTGCAGAGTCTAATTCGTGCCCTAATAATTTACTTTGATTACTTTCTTAAATTGGTTGAATTTTTGCTTATACGACGCGATGAGATAGCTGGCAATATGGGCCAGATTCAGAGTGAGCAGACGAACAAAATGAAACGGATTTTCTCGCTTTATTTAAGACAATATCGCATTCTGGTAGCCAGGAACTACAGTGTGATCCTAAAGGGTGAAGGCGATATGGCACAGTTTTATCATATGAATAACATTGTCAAAATATCTTCAACCATTAAAGACAAGATGTTTCACGAGCAATTTCTGGCTTGCGCCATACAGATCGTTTGGATTACAATGCACAGACGTGCCTACAATGTGATTGAGATGGAGATGAACCGTTTATTCTGTTCCGAGCACTTTATGCTAAATCGCCCCGAATATCTGAAGTTTACGCCTGCTGAACGAAGTTTACTTTATGGACGCAACTGTAAGATTGTCAATTATCGCATGCAGGTTTCGCATTTAATTCAAGAACTGCAAAATGTAGACAAGGAGGACTTGCCCATCCTATGGATTGGTGAGCGCAAGTATTGCGGCAATAACATTCGCATTGCCACAATCGAATTGGAGTACATCTTGCCGAGCTCGCAGCTATATTTGATTGACGCCTCTCGTGGCATTCTGGGACATCCGAAACGACTTTACAACACACTGCTCAAGCTGGACTGGTCTGCAGTGCGTAAGGAAAATTACTCGCTGGAGAATGATCCGTATCACATTTTGCGGCAACCGTATCTTAAGATACCCAATATAGACGATGAAAAGATTCGCAAAATGTCCAAGCAATACGAACACATCTTTAAGATTATTCGCAAGTACGAGCCAATCAAAAGTCGAGTTTTCACCAAGTGGCTTCAGCGCGATAAAATCATCATGCAGTCTATCGAAAATGTCACCGCGGACATATACGAGCGCTGTGAAGAGGAAATAAATAGTGCTACATGTAGTTCTGAAGTCCACAAAATTGTTGCCAGGTATTCCGCATCCATTTCGAAGAATCGCAAAAGCGAAAAGTTTTCCAACATATCTGCAAAAGTTATAAAGCCCCGTGATTCCATTGCCGGTAATTTCTTTGAAGAGTGCAGTGATGATTGATTGATTTAAAATTATGTACATGACACTTCGCATTTCAAAGAATCAAATCGGCATTTCATAGCGATTATACAGATTTCGATTATAAACTAACACACTTAAATATAAGACACTGATTAATGATAACAAATTGCATAAATTGATTTCAGATCATCTTAAGATGTTCAATTCAAAAACGTTACATATCGCTAGAGCGGGTATAATGGTTTTGTGCAAAAGTATGTTTGGAACATAAGCTCGCCTAATTCCTAGGCAGTACAAATTTGATTTTGATTTTCGATAACTCTTCCCGTTTTCGATATACACATGGGATCGATAACAACAAACTCTTGAATTTGCAAAACTTTGAGACGGCGTTTGAAACATTGAACAAAATAAAGACAATCTGTAAATTGTATTGAAATCGGTTGAGAAACTGAACTGTTCAGAACATTGCTTTAACACTCATTGAATTTATTGTGTAAAATAACAAATAAAACAATCAAAAATACATTTCTACACAATATATATTGGTACTTTCTCTTAGTTTCGATTTACACTTAAGATGAAGCGGATTTATGCAGACGCCTATGTTCCCAAGTACTATAGTGGCAAGTGGTCCTGGGACAAGAAAGCTGATAGTCTGCACTTTGAGCCACATAACGATTTGTCAGACGCCAGGGAGCGCTATATTGAGACAAACGGATTTAAGTTTCTGCGCACAATCAACCAAGAGGAGGAGGTTATATTTCGACAGGAGTTTGTACGTTCCGCATCAACTTTTGATACGGACACAGTGGTGATTAATGATGTTCGCGATTTGGTGCTATTTTTAATGCCTTCCGAATTTTTGACATTGAAATTTCTTGATTTTATGCACAAACCAGCCGTGCACAGATTGCTGCATGCTCTAATCATCTATTTTGAGTATTTTCTTCGTTTGGTCGAATTTGTGCTGATTCGAAGAGATGAGATTGGTGGCGACATGGCCCAGATTCAGAGTGAGCAAACGAATGAAACGAAGCGAATATTCTCAATATATTTGAGTCAATATCGCATGCTGGTGGCAAGAAACTACAGTGTGATCCTAAAGGGTGAAGGCGATATGGCGCAATTTTATCATATGAGAGAAATAGTGAATATATCTGCTACGATCAAGGACAAGGCGTTCCACGAGCAATTTCTGGCTGTCGCAATACAAATCGTTTGGATTACAATGCACAGGCGTGCCTACAATGTAATTGAGATGGAGATGAATCGTTTATTTCGCTCCGAACACTTTGTGATGCATCGTCCGGAGTATTTGAAGTTTTCACCCGTCGAGCGTAGTTTGCTTTTCGGGCGCAACGATAAGATCGTTAACTATCGGACTCAGGTATCACCCCTAATTCACGAACTACAGCATGTGGCCCAGGAGGACATGCCCATACTGTGGATAGGGGAGCGCAAATATCGCGGCACAGATACACGCATTGTCCAGATCGAGCTGGAGTATATTGTGCCAGGACCGCAGCTGTTCATGATTGATGTGGCTCACGGTGTGCTGGGACATCCAAAGGTCTTATACGATACGATTTTAAATTTGGATTGGCCTGCCGTGCGTTTTAGCAACTACTCTCTCGAGCATGATCCGTATCACATAGTGCGGCAGCCGTATCTGCAAATACCCAACATTGATGAGATGAAGATCCGTAAAATGTCAAAGCAATACGATCAGTTCTTTAAGCTGTTTCGCATCTATGAGCCGTGCAACTTTCAAATGCTCTCCAAGTGGTGTCGTCGCGACAGGGTTATTAACTATTATCGTAGCGGCGGTGTCCTGTATGATATTTATTTGCGTTGCAAGACTGATCTGGCCAGCAAAGGATATGGTCCACCTGTTGACAACATCATAAGCAAGTATTTCAAGGTCGTTTCTAGGCTTCGTAAGAACGCAGCATCGGCACCCGATGACCGTTCGAGCAGGGGTACCATAAAATTAAACTTGGTTAAAGACACCGTTAAGGTCCCAAGAGGTGAAGATCGTTACTTTGAAGAAGTTTAACATTTTTTTTCATAATGTTTGCTTTGATGCTGCCTTTGCGTATTTAAGTATCATATGATCTGTCAATGAAAACTCAATAATAACATTAATAAACGAGCAAACACAAAAAAAAGTACATTTTATTTTATTTTAATTATTTCACTCGTTAAAAGTCCCAATGCGAAAATCATTGAATCATTATATCCTTAAAGTTTGAAAAACTTGAAAATCGAAAATATTGAACCTCTCTGCTATTTTATAAATAAAAAACATTTAAAACCTTTCTTGGCTAAACATTGTAAAAGGCAAACTGGGTTGAATGCGAAAATCGCCTTCACATATGTAAAAGGACTTTTAATTTTACTTGATGGCAAAATATCTAACGCACAAACCTTATTTGTGTCACTGGTGTGTGTACGCTCTATCCTAAGCAAGAACCTGTTCTAAATGATTATTATGGTTTTGTGTTATAATTGTAACTATAATCTTATGTGGCGCAAGCTGCTGAGAGAGACTGTTTCCTAACATTATCAGCTGATTGGTGCTACATTCATGTTATCATCCAATTGCACATTCGGAAGGTTTAGTATCATTGGTTATATCAATGGGTTCGGAACAAACTCATCTAATGGCTCCGCCGTATAATCATTTTACGCAAATTGGTGATCCGGTTTTGCGGCGCTGCGCCGAAGAAGTATCTCCAGAACGCATAGAAAGCCAAGAAATAAATGATATTGTGATCGAAATGGTTAAAGTTCTCCGGCACTACGACTGTGTGGGTGTGGCAGCGCCTCAGTTGGGCGTACCACTACGCATTATTGCAATGGAGTTTCGTGAAGGTAAGCAGGAACAGTTTACGCCTGAAGTATACAAGGAACGAAAGATGTCCTATCTACCACTTACAGTAAGCTACTGTTACAATGATTATTTAATATTTTACTTATTTACCTTTTGATTTCATGAAGGTCTTTATCAATCCAAAGATTGAGATAATCAGTGATGTGATGCACACACATCCCGAGGGCTGCATGAGTGTTCGCGGTTTCTCAGCAAAAGTAGCACGATACGATCGTGTTCGAGTCACCGGCATCGGAATGCTTGGAACGCCTTCGGAACTGGAACTTGTGGGGTGGTGTGCGCGTATTGCCCAACACGAAATGGATCATTTGAACGGCACTGTTTACATTGATCGCATGGACGTATCTAGCTTTATTTGCAACACTTGGCAACAAATTAATGAAAGTGGAGGACGCGCTTTTATATTGTTTGATAAGTGAAACTAACAAAAGAAAAATCAATTTAAATAATGATTATAAGATAATGCGATACCTGAAACAAAAAATAAAGTTTCTGTGATTTAAGAGCTAAATTGACAGCACTATGGGTCGTCAGCTAGTTCACGCTCTCAACGTGAGCAGGTTCAAATCCAACTATCGCGTAGATTGTTTGGTTCAACATCGAACTGTTTGTTTGCCAGCCCTGGTCATGTAAACGGGCATATAAGTTGTGGGTTGAGTACAACAGCTGTTTTATTTAAGTTCCTTTTAATATATTCATTAAACTATTTGCAATTGCAAATAAATGTAGTTAAAATGATTATTTAATTTTACATTATTTTAACTGTTCGACGATAAAGTTTAATGAAAAATGGCGTTTGTTTAAATAACTACATTTAAATAGAGGGTATTTGCAAGTGGCCAACATTTTTAATTGTTCTTGTGGCTGTTACGATTACGCCGGCTGCAATATTACTTGTGGATACAAAAGCCTTAAAATGCTACTAAAGCTACACAAATTGTGTGGACGACATGAAAGATCCATCAGCACTAGTGTGATAGCAACACAATCATTCAGGAAATGGTACCAACAGCTATGGACAGCAAAACGAACAAATCTGCCGCCCTACCAACACTTTACACAGATTGGAGACCCGGTGCTGCGCGACCGAGCCGCGGAGGTGCCAGCGGAATGTGTGGACAGCAAGGAAATGCATGCAATTGTTGATCAAATGGTGAATGTGCTACGCAAATATGATTGTGTTGGTATTGCGGCGCCACAAATCGGCGTCTCCTTGCGCATTATTGCCATGGAGTTTAAGCGGAGCATCAAAAGGGATCTTTCCGAAGCGACATATAAAGCGAGAAAAATGTCCGAGCTGCCATTGACCGTAATAAGAATGAAATATACCTATCTACAAACTTTTACTTATACTTAAATTGCACAACTCTTTTTCCAACAGGTGTTCATCAATCCTAAGCTGACTGTGACCAATTATACCAAACATAAGCATCCCGAAGGTTGCATGAGTGTGCGCGGTTTCTCTGCGGAAGTGGAACGCTACGAGAGCGTTAAGCTATCTGGTCTGGATAGACAGGGCGCTCAGACTGAGCTGGAGCTGAGTGGTTGGAATGCTCGCATCGCCCAGCATGAGATGGATCATTTGGATGGCAAATTGTATACAGATCACATGGATCGGTCCACGTTTATTTGCACCTGCTGGGAGACAGTCAACACGAAGTCGGGACGGGTGGAAATACCTTTTTACAAATAATTTAAGCTCTTTATTTGTGACTTCAAAACCGTTTAAAAAAAAAGGTGTGCATAAAACTCAAATTTTGGTTGTGGTCAAATGCCTTTCCAGTCCCATAGTCTTCACTTCTCCGCACAGATGGAAATGTACATTCTTAGATGCCGATTGGCTGCGTTCAGCGCCGTCTTGGCCCTAAAGTATTCGGAACTGTCCCACAGATCTCGCTTGTCCATCATGTACGTAAACAGTTCGTTATATTCACGCTCCAGCAACTTATGAGTGCTGGAAACCTTCTTGCCAAGCTCCACTATTGCCTGGCCTAGATTTTTACGTGCGGATTCAACAAGTGCTTCCCCAACGATGGCATCTGTCTTCGCTGTTTTGACCCCATCCTCCTGCAGCTTGCGCAAATGCATCCGTTGGTTTTGCCAATCGTTCCACTGCAACTGCAGGCATTTAACCAAATAGTTGAGCACTGCAGTGCGCAGGATAAATTGCCTGATGCCCGGATGGGCAATGTTGCGTACACGAGATCGGAGCATTCCAAAAACAGTTTCCAAATCGTTTATTTGAAAATTTTCACTTACAGCGGCGTCTACTTTAATAAAACTGACACTTACTTGTTTAGCATGTCATACAAAAATACAAAAGTGATCTTTTGAAGAGTGCTAGATTAGCTGACACTTTTTATCTGCTAAGGTCCATTTTACCAAATTTGTTAGTGCCTTCATGAAATGTATACAAACCAAGAACATAACAAACTGCTTTCGCTATGGAAAAAGTATTTTAAATAATCAATATTTAATTGTCCAAATACAAATAGTATAAACAAAATTTTAGGTACTTTTTAAAAAATTTGGTTGATCTTTTGATTAAATATGGCTTATCTTTGAACCAATTATAAAAAACCCTTTTAAATGTTTGGTTTATCCAGATTGTTAATGTTAAGTTTGTCAACATTGCTTAGATATATAAGATACAGTTCTTAAAAAACCGTAAAGGTATATTAAAGTCGAATTCGTAGATCGGGTTTACTTTCGATGTAGTGTATTTTAAACATAGTTCATGTGTACAATTTATGATAATTAAATCTTGGGAATCGACAAACAAACTTAACATATTGCGCTAAATTTGATTAAACTATATTTTATTCAACAATTTTTTTCTCTGACACAATTTTTTGTTTTTTTTTCTGATACAACAATAACTTTGAAACTTAATTTCTGAATACATTAAACTTTTTCTGGCAATACTCAATATCAAATGCATTCATTATCAAATGAGAGAATCAAGATTTAAAAGAGTCCTTCGATTAGACCCGTTTCGCTGTTCAGATCTATGTCGAAGATAGCTGGACGAGTTGGGAGTCCCGGCATTTTAGTAACATCACCACACATGGCCACAATAAAACCGGCTCCAGCCGACACATAAACGCTTTGCACTGTCAGTGTAAATCCTTTGGGTGCGCCCTTAATGTCGGGATCGCCCGTCACAGAACCAGATGTCTTGGACATGCAAATAGGCAGCTTGCCAAAGCCCTGAAAAAAGCCAAAACAATGTTAATCAATGAACTTATAAAAGCCGATATGTCTTCGCGAAAAACTAGTTTATCATCCATTTATTGACTGTATGGATCACAGAGGTTAAGTACACAATTTTGTATGACCAACAGAGATCAATTACGAAATGTTGTGTTACCGACCAAAGTTTTCTACACTTGCCAATCTACAGTTGAAAGCTATGCATTTTAGCATCTCGTGATCATAATTAATGAATTAGTAATTTAATCATTCATCCACTAAGCTAAGAAAAAAGTTTTTAATCTACTTACTGCCTTGGTTAATCGTTCCACCTGATCGACGGCATCCGTGGTCAGCTCCACTTTGCCCGCACCGTACATGGTCTGAGCAATCTTGTTCATCTTGTCCACAATCGGCATATCCAGATCGTATAGCAGCTTAAACTTATTCTCCAGCTGGCAAGCCCTAATAACGGCTTCGGCAAGTGGTACAGCACCAGCACCGCCATCCGACCAGTGGGTAGAGATTACTGCATCAAAAGCGCCCGCCCTTAATGCAGCCTGCTTGACGAGCTCATGCTCGTTGGCTGTATCGGCCACATGAGCATTGATGGACACAATAACGGGCATGCCAAAGGCAAGTCCATTCGAGATGTGCTGCAGCAGATTGGGCAGGCCCTGCTCCAGCAGCGACAGATTCTCAACCGAATACTGTTTGCTTAGTGGAGTACCCGGCTTAACGGGTTCAGCTCCACCATGCATCTTGAGGGCTCGGACAGTGGTAACCAGTACCATGGCATCGGGTTTAAGTCCAGAACTACGGCATTTGATGTTGCAGAACTTCTCCATGCCAATGTCTGAGCCAAATCCTGCCTCGGTGCACACGAAACCTTCGCTGCCCACCAACTTCAGACCGATGTCATCGGCTATGATAGAATTACAGCCATGAGCAATGTTGGCAAACGGACCAGTGTGGACAAGAACTGGTGTACCCTCCAGAGATTGCATTAGATTCGGCTCAAGTGCATCCTTCAGCAGCACAGAGATAGCTCCAGTCACTCCCAAATCATCAGCAGTCACCGGTTTGCCCGTTGTGTCAAAAGCCACAACCATATTTCCCAAACGCTCCTTCATATCCGCCAAGCTGCAGGAGAGCGCCAGAACAGCCATAATCTCACTGGCCACCGTAATGGAGAACTGAGTCTTGCGTGTCTTGCCCTGCTCGGAGGGTGACTGTCCAATGGTAAGCTTACGCAGATACCTATCATTAATATCCACTACACGCTCCCACATAATCGTATTCGGATCAATATCCAGACGTGAAAATGCTCTCGCCTCATCCACGGTTAGAGAATTCGGATCGGTTTCCTCAATGTCCAAACGTTTAAGACGACGCAATTGGATAGGACTGAACTTGCGCTGACCTTTCAAAGTTGGCACCAGGCGTTTATATAATTGTTCATCCGTCTGAGTGGCCTCGTGGAAAATGCGCGTATCCAGCTGAGCAGCAACAAGATTATTGGCTGCAGAGACGGCATGAATATCGCCAGTTAAATGCAAATTGAACTCTTCCATGGGTATGACCTGGGCATAGCCACCACCTGCGGCGCCACCTTTAATGCCAAACGTAGGTCCCATCGAGGGCTGACGCAGTGCGGCAATGACATTGCGCTGTTTGTGCGCTCCCAGCGCCTGCACCAGACCCATCAATGTTGTCGTCTTGCCCTCTCCCAATGGAGTGGGTGTAATGCCTGCTACAACAACATAGCTGCCGGATTCCTGATGCTGGAGACGCTGCAGCACACTCAACGAAATCTTTGCCTTCGTGCTGCCATACAGTGAAACCTCATTCGGCGTCAGTCCAATCTCCTCGGCCAGTCGTCCAATATTCTTGGGACGTTGCGAGCGTGCAATCACTATATCACTGGGCACAGGGCGAGCAGGTGTTATTGGGAGCACCTCGAGGGGCCAACGGGTGAGATTGGCACGGACTGCTGCCCGCGTGGCGGAGACTACTGTGTTCTTCATTAGCATGGCCACGGTCATGGGACCAACACCAAAGGGAACTGGGGTAATATGTCCAGCTACGAGTTTGGCTTCCTCAAAGTCAACGTCGCCACACATGCGTGTGCCAAGCTTTCTGGTTGAATCTGTAATGTGTGTTCAATACAAACTTGAGTCAAATACTAAAAGTCAAAAGCGTATGTATGTTTTTTTGAGTATTGAATACAACTAGCTACTGCTTATCAGGGGAATTCGTTGCTGCGGTCAAATCCTGTGATAAGCAACTTTTAAACAACTGCGTTTGAGATACACTCACAATATTAGTATTAATATTAATTCTGTCGGAGGCAACAGCAGCTAACAAATAATTTAAGCATGTAAATTAAAAACTTAACGTAACTCATAACGCATAACTTGCGCATCTCTAATTGTTGTCATTGCCTTGCACATGCGAGTTTATCTAATTGCATAGATAACATTTCGTCTGGCTGCTTGGCATGGCTTATCTGATTCTCTCTCGCAGATTCTTGTATATATTCTTCGGTTACGGTTGCGCGTTGTCGCGCGCATTATTTAAGTGGAAATTTAATGTGCAAATTGAACCCCAATAAATGAAAGAAACCAATCTAAAACTATTGTGTTTTACATTAAGTAAAATAATCACAAACTTTCTGAAAACTTCGAACATAGGTGAACACAAAATAGTGCCTCCTCTAAACAAGTTCCCTGTGGCATTTCTGTTACTTATAACTTGATCAAAATTAATTATAATTATTTAAGAAATAATTTCTTTTTGCTTTTATAATTGGATTGGGAAAAAATTTGAAGCAGTTTTCATGATTGTTCAACAACATTTATAAGGGTTGAGATAATTATTATAATTAAAATATATGTATTATAGAATTATAAAATGAGCAACTTTTGTCATTGCCTATAATATTATTAAATCATTTCTATTTGAAATTAAGAAAAAAAAAGTTTGGATTAAGTATTTAAGGGCAGAAACTAATAAAGTAAAGTTTTGGTTTATTATATAAATAATCTTAACTCATTCCAAGAAATAAATACAAATATGTATTTTTCCTTTTTAACGACTATAATGAATTAAAAATATCATTAAATTAAATTGGATTTGGCTGCAATTCTTCTTTTTTTCCATTCTAAATATTTTTTATTAAAATTGAGTTTAATTTTTTCAAAAATGTCAAAGATTGTTTACTATAAAGTTAAACTAATGTTTATTATTTATTTGTATTTAAGTCATTTGAAAAATATCACTCACCTGGCTTAAAGTTAATGCCACAATCGATGACAACAGCGCCGGGTTTTATCCATGAACCCTTCACCATCTCCGTGACACCAATGCCAACCAGCAGAATGTCCGCCTGTCGGGTTATCTCATCCAAGTTGCGTGTCTTTGAGTGGCAAATGGTGACCGTTGCATGAGCCCATTTGAGCAGCTCGGCAGCGGGAGTGCCCACAATTTTACTTCGACCCAGGACAACGGCAGTGGATCCGGCAATTTCCACGCCAGTGCTTCGGATCAGCTCCATGCAACCCATTGGGGTGCAGGGCACAAATCCAGTAGACATATCTCCAATAGCCACACGACCCTCGTTCATTGTGTGCAGACCATCCACATCCTTGGCAGGCGAAACGGCATTTGTGATGCGATGCGAATTAATGTCCGTATCACAATCCAGAGGCATTTGCACAATGACGCCATGCACCTGAGCATCATCATTTAGTTCGTTTAACTGTTCAAATACAAACATGTGAATTATTTAAAACGTCTGAGAGTGTGCTAATTATAATTGTTACCAAATGTGATCCAGTTATTTAGTTTGTAGTTGAACTATTTTATACGTTATCAAACAAAATATATATTGGTATTATAAAAACATAATAAAATCATTGATCATTTTCTTCAAAGGTTTTATAAAGTTTCTCATTTCTCCTTTTGTAACTACATCGGTTATCTGTATATTCCATATATAACTTATTACATGTTAAGCAACAATCGGTAAAGAAAAAACTTAAAGCAAACTTTAACATTTTTAATTTAATTATACTCAAGGCATTTAGTTATATGAATTTCTCATCTGTTTCTATCTATCTTCTAACTGTCAAAACAGGGTATTTAATTTTCTACACAAAAAAAGAAACCCAAAAAAATCGATTTTGCTATTTTTCGGTTACCTGTTGCATAACCGTTAATTGACTTTAGACTTGGACACGCGCGCTTCGCGACAACAACTTACCTTATCGAGCAGTTCGGATTCGGTGATAGAGCGCGGCAGCTTAATGTGAACGGCATTGATGCCGATCTTCTTGGCCGCGTCAACCTTCATCCTGATGTAGACATCGGAGTCCTCGCGTCCGCCCACCTGAACAATGCGCAAACCGGGCACAAACTGTGGACCCAATTTGATCAAATCGTTCACCTTTTGACGCAGCTCCTCTTGTACACTCCTGATGAACGGTGTTACATCGATTATATCAACGCTCTACGGAGTAGTTGTGTATTTACTTACTTGGCCACTGCCGTGCCGGATATGATTTTTGCCTCCATGGTGCTGGTGGTCAATTCACTGTAAGAAGGCACAACAAATTTTAAATCTCCGCGTAATGCTCGGAATAAAGGAACGCGTCTCGATAGCAACGATAGCCAACGCTCGCGAAATGCAACTGACTGCCAACCAACCATACTGGGCCTATCTATACCCCTAGTAATAGGTGATTTACTGCTGTCTTTACGTGTGTTGTGTCTATCGCATACATATACACACACACACACTAATCCCTATTGGCCCGTCGACCGCTCGCTTATCAGTGTGCCCCGCGAACGATTTTCAGATTATCGGGTTTCGGGTTTCACAAGGGTCACATACAGCTCCGCCTCGACGCAAACAAATACGATCGACTATCTGACGCTGCTAAAATGTCATCAACATCAACATTAACATCAGTTTACAATCGGAACACTCTCTCACTTTCCACGAGGGAGCTGTGACCGCATTATGACATATGATCTCAGCTCCGATGCATTAAAATGTGGTTCAAGGTGATTAAGAAAGGGAAAACAAAGTTGCGTATGGATCGTTGCGGGAGGTGTTTAGAAATATCAAGTTATAGACCCTTAAACTAAACATACGGGAATGTAATGTATTAAATGACAGACTCTGAACGTTATATTCATACATACAACAAAAAAAATAAAAACATATTAATGTGAGGTAATGGTCTGAGGTTGGTAAAGATTTTGAAATAAAAACTTTAAGAGATTATATTAATACAATTTCGAAAAAGTTTCGACAGAACACTAGGCTAAATATTGAATTGTTTCGATTAAATAATAAGTTAAATAACAAAGTATTATTTTTTTAGAGTTCAAATTTTCAAACAACTGTAAACAATGAAATTTTAAATTTTATTCATGTCTTTAATATACTTACTTAAACACTAGTCGTCTCAATAAAGTAACACGGCCAAAATGTAATTTAACCATCATCAAATTTTTGACACGCAATTTGGAAAAGAAAACCCGAAAAAAATGGAGAACGGCAAACAAATTTAGATATCAAAACATTTCGCGAAGAAAGTTGTTCGTTTTTGCCAAAAAAGCTAATGAATCAGAATTTAGAATCTAAAAATAAAAAAAATTCCCCAATATTTCAGCATTGAAAATTGATGACATTTTAATGATTGGGATTGTGATTAAAAATTTAATAAAATAAAATAAATAATTAAAGATTTTTTTTGTAAACGTAACACTTATAAAATTACTAAATTAGGTTGGAATTTCACAATTAATTTATTTTGTATATCAGCTTTTATTTTAAATCCCAACTGACCATCAAAATCGGACATTACACTCTATCAACTTTAACAAAGAAAAGCTATTCGTTCAGTTTTTCCTACAGAATTGTATATTAAAATAATTGATTCCTAAAAAAATTAAAAGTTTCTCTCATATATAAGGTGACCATAAGAAAGAAAAAAACCTTGCTATACATTTTGCTATATTAACCACTGTGCGTTGGTTTTAATATCATAATCTAATCATAAATCTAAGGCAACAAAAAATTTCGGACTCTTATTATTAAGCAAATTATAATCTGAAAAACAAACAAAACTATGATAGGGAAAAGCAAAAACAGCAAAATCAACAATACAGATATACGTGCTTTATCAAATAGGTGCCAATTGGTAAGAAGATAACATGCAATTGAACAAACAGACATTCAAATTAACAAATTTCGAAAATCTAAAATTAAGTTGTAAGGCAAAATAAGAAATTATTTTTTTTTGTGATTTTTTATTCCTGACTAAGCTGTATACAAATCTTTGTAATGGTTACTTAATTTTAATTGCAGCACGCAATTTGGCAGAGCGACTGCGACTATTTCTGGCTATCTCAGATGCATCGGGCACAATGACATGACGATGTAGCTGTTGCCAGTTGGATTGCGCAAAGGATTCTAAGAGCTCTGGGTCAAGGGGAAGATTTAGATGAGTGCTGTATTTAAGAGGCAAAGTATTGGCCACACCCTCAATCACATTGCCATTGATGTGACGCTTGACAATCGTGTCCTCTAGCGAGTGGAACGTAATGGCCACCAATCGACCCATCTTACGTAGATACTCCTGTGCCAGCAATATGCCATAGTTGATCTCATTCAGCTCATTGTTGACAAAGATGCGCAAAGCTTGAAATGTTTTCGTTGCCAGATGCGACGGCCTCTGTAGTTTGTCCTGCCGATATGAGTCGCCTAGTACGGACGTCACAATATCCGCCAGCTGCCCTGTAGTCTCAATGCGATGCAGTGCATTGCGTGCGTCCACAATTGCACGTGCAATCTTCTTGGCTTTCTTCTCCTCGCCATAGACACGCAATATGCGCGCTATATCTGCTTCCTCAGCACGTGCCAGGACATCAGCAGCAGTCACTCCACCACTGCGTCCACAATCCATGCGCATGTCCAGTGGACCATCGTGTGAAATGGAGAAACCACGGGCAGCCTCATCAAACTGCATGGAACTGCAACCAAAATCGAATAGTATGCCATCGAAACTGTAGCGAGGCACATCCAAGGAGCTAAGCAGCTGTGGCAGATCAGAGAATTTTCCCAGCAGTGGCACTAATCGTCCAGCATAATGCGAATCCTGGCTCAAACGTTGTGCAAGCTCATGGGCAAAGGGATCGCAATCCAAAGCATAAACTGTCACCTCCGGGCAACTGTCCAGCAGCCGACGCGTGTGTCCGCCAGCGCCAAAGGTCATGTCAACATATTTGCCCTGTGTACGAGGTTCCAGGTAATCAATTGCCGTTTGACAGAGCACGGGAACATGTGGAGGTGGAGTTGGTGGCGGAGTTGGAGCTGTAGCTGTCACTGTTGCATTGCATTGCCTTATTTGTTGTACAGTTATTGTTCTTCGTGTGCTTAATCTAGTCAGGAATTGATTCATCATAATGCCAGCTCTACTTGCGCTTGCCATCGTTCAGGTACTGCAAAAACTCCGAACTAAGCACCTGACTACACTGAGCAGCTGTTAATCCAGTTGCCGTCGATTCGTAGCAACGCGGATACTTCTTGGCGTAGATGTTCTTTGAGAGACGTTCCAAGGCGTCAATTTGTCGATTGAGCTCAGCGGTCTTTTCACTAGTCAGGCTGCTGGCGTCTGTTAGTCGCGCTACTTGCTTGCGGATTTGTTCGCCCAGATCCCTTGAGGATTGAGTAAAGAAATGTTTATTGCGATTGGTTTTTGGTTTCGTTC
Source organism: Scaptomyza cyrtandrae (assembly GCA_035044605.1). Classification (NCBI taxonomy): domain Eukaryota; kingdom Metazoa; phylum Arthropoda; class Insecta; order Diptera; family Drosophilidae; genus Scaptomyza; species Scaptomyza cyrtandrae. The sequence continues at coordinate 22,978,868 of JAWNNS010000640.1, forward strand.
TTTTTTACACTTTTTTTCGTGTTGAAATGTTCGTTGCAGCAAAACGTTTTGTTGAAACGTAAAGTAAAAGCAAAATCAATCGAATTGAAAGGAAAAAGCTTAAAAATATATCAGAAATCCTAAAGAAAATACAAATTGTATTTACAATACAAATAGGATTGAGCTTAAGACCTTTTTCCAAGAAATATATAAAGTAATAATAATATTAAGAGTAATAAGAAACCAAAACCGCTCTATCGCTAACTTTTCAGAAAATCAAGCTGTTCACACAGTGAAATTTAGACAACAGCACAAATGAAATACAAACATATGGTTTAGAAAAGATATTATACTAAGAATGTACATATTCGCCACATATAAACAGGTGTTTAAAAACCAACCTTTTCAAGCTATAAACGAGTTTTAATAGATTCAACCTGCTGAAGAAAAAGAAATTAAAGAAAATTCTAAAACAAAATTCTTCAAATTAAAGAAAGTTCCGTCAATACACTTAAAAACGAGTTTTGAAGGATTTAATTACATCATGCTTTTTTGTTAAAAGACTTGGCTTTTAAGAAAAACACCAAAGTTAAGAACAAAATCAATTTCCATTTTAACTTGATCATTTTAAGAATATCGTTCATCACTTACATCATTTCATCCTCATCCCCATGAGGAAAATAAATAGGTATCGATTGGTAAGCGTATTTAGAAGACATAATTGAGTTTAAAAAGATTTAATTCACAGAATATAAACACAAACAGCGCACAGTTACGGTTTGAATACCGGCAACTAAATGATTGCAGCCCAAGATATAATAAGCTAACGCATGGACTATATAACACGGTCCACAATGTGGAACACATTTCGCTGTCACAAAGCAAACCACAGCTTACAGAAGCTTACAGAATAAAATGACTAGATACATTTAAATTTATTACTAGTGTTAAGAGAACAGCAATATGGTTTAATATTGTAAAACACAAATACATTGCGCATTTGCGTTTTTTGTTAGATAATCGCAAACGAAAACGCCGCTGAACGAACATTCATTTTGATGTGTGTGCACGTTGTTTTGTTTTACTCACCTGCCCACTTTGGTTTGTTCTGCTGGCCACTTCTCGAGTACTTTAAGAAATCTTTGGTATGATGCAGACATTATTAATGGAACAAATGTGTAGAAATTATTATTTCTTAGCGCCAAAACAATAACATTGCACGCGCTGAACAGCTGTGAAGTTAAATGACTTACAGCACTGATGCTCACTAAAAGCAGTGCTGAAAAAGAGTACACATATCGTAAGACTGTATATCGATTTTTTTTACGAAATAGATGGCGCTGAATAAAGTTTTAATCTATAATTTTTAAAGTTTTAATTTGAAAGTGGAACGTCCGATTATTAGATAGAAAATTACCAGTTACTAGCGGGCACCCAGTTCTTGATAGTTAAATATAATTTAAAAAATCAGACAAGTCCGTTAAGCAACAATAATTTAAATAAGTATATTACCGCAGTGTATACCTGTAAAATTGTATATTAAAATGTTAAGCTTATACAAATGATTCGATCAATTTACAACGTATGTTACTAAGATATTTACTTGTATAACCTTTGTAAAACTAAAACAGCTTTGACCATACGAATTTGATTAAAAAAATAACGCAGGGTATACAACAAGGGCCCACAAAAAATGACAACCAATCAGAGAAAAACCGGAATAAAACAACAAGAGAGACCCAGAGAGTCCTAGAGCGAGACAGAGAGCTCAATAGTATTGGGCAAAAAACACACACATAAAAAACATAAACAAGCGTTTTTTCATAGCGTGTGCGAGAGGGAGAAAAAGAGAGAGCGCTAGCAAACACACACATACCAACGCTCACAGCTGCTGGTCGTTTGCGATGACATGAAAAAAGTTGAGTGATTTTTTTTTCAGTCGAGTTTTTGCCACCGAGCCGAGCGGTTCTTCCTCTTCACACCCGTCTATTTTGCTTTTTTCGTTGTGATTTGTCGTTCGCGCACGCACGGCATGTAAACAACGCGGGGCGAGACGAAGCTTACACCAGAAACGAGACGTAACGAAAGCGTGCTGTAAATCGCGCGACCTCCGCTCGCAGCCAACAATTGCAATTAATCAAGGCGCCAAAATAAAGACGCGCCAAATTCTGTAAAGAAAAATAAAAAAAGGGGCAGCACAAGTGCTAAAAAAAAAGAACACACACAAATAAGACTGTGTATTGGTCTGTACATACAACAGATATATTTTTGGCGTGCGCGGCCATTTTTTCCTTTGCACTCAAGTCATTATTTGTGTCTGTGTGTGTGTGTGTGTGTGTGCTTAGTGTACTCGAAACTCAAAAAAAGAGAAACCGTAAAAAGCGCAAAAAGACAATATTTAACAACAACAAAGACAAGTGAGTTATTTACCTAGATATGAAGGTAAAACGCAGAATGTAAACAAACGTAATTTTATGTAAGCCACAAAAAACTTACAATTCTACCTCCCACGCATGCCTCACAAAATTGAAAACATATTAGCACAAAAAAGTATTGTGAAAGGGGAACAGGAAGTAAAAAAAAAGATCTGCCTGCTTCCTCCCACTCAGTAACAGTAGGTCGTAGAACACGTGCTTTTACTTTTACTACGCAAAATATCAACAGAGTTGTGAAGCAAACCAAAAAATACAAAAACATCAAAAGCAATTTCCAATTGGTTAGTACTTCAAAATGTGTTTTATTTTTACTTTATTGTGCAAATAGTTTTTTGCCCCCGGTTCACAGTGCTCAAATTTTAATTGTAATTGTGAAAGTTGAATTGCAATCAATTTAAACTGTAATAAGTTAAAAAATAGTTTGTTTTAAAATGTTTGTTAGCTAACTATATCATGTTTATACATCAAATTAAAAGTTGAATGATCTTATAACAGTAAAAATCCACTAACAATTTAGTTCGCACATTAAAAATAATTGTCTTCTTGACTAATGAGGGAATACAAAACGTAGCAAGAAAATGTTAAACAAAAATCTATTTATCCAAAATAAGTCTAAATCAGCTTTGAATCCAACAATATCTGACCATCAATAAATTTTTCTATTTAACCATAATTGTCACACTGTGCTTTGACGGCTAGCAAAATGTACCCACCCGCCCCTAGTCATTGCTAAACTTCTTTATGTGCCATTCATTCGGTGGCGGTTTGTGTGTCGTCTTTTTTTATCTCCATGGTTTTTTTGCTCAGCATTTTTTTTGCTCTCTTATTTTTGCACATGTCGCCCCCGCCAGCGTTTTTCGTTTATTTGCTTTGCACTACATGCTTTTATTTGGTTATTCGGGTTTTCTTTTTTGCAGCCTGCTTTTGTTCGGCTCTTCATTTGTTTATGTTGCTCACTCACTCGCTCTCTCCCGCTGCGATGCTACTCAGCTGCGTTCGTTGCTTGCGCTCAATTAATTTTCGTTGATTCGTTTTTTTTTGTACAATGTGTATGTGTACGTGTGTGTTTGGTGTTTGCGGCTGTGTGTGTGTGCGTTCGGTGAATTTTTTTTTGTGTATACCATTTTTTTCATATGCTTCTGAACAGCAACGTTGGCGTGCTTTTGGGGCCGGTCGAGTGAATTTGTCTTCACTTGTACAACATGATTACTAACATATGTACATATTTACATACATATGTATGTATTTATGTACGTTTTATTAGACTGTATGTGTTTTTTATTTGTTTGTCGACACTTTCAATAAATATGAAAAAAAAAAACTGCAGATGACAGTTATAGTTGCGTGAATGTGTATGTGTGAATGTAAATGTGCACTATAATCTCTTTTTTTCTCTGCTGTGTAGCAAACTCAACAGCCGAAGCATCCTGTGTGTTTTTCGCCCCTTCCCTTCGCTGCTTTCCTCTTTCAACTGCTGTTTAACTGACGGACCAACGTCAGCAGCACCAGCAACAACTACAACAAGAACAACAACCGGTTCTTTTGACCAGCGGGCTATAAAAAATGTTTTAAGAAAAAAACCAAACCAAACACACTCTCGAAAAAAAAAAAGAATTTGCTTCTGGCGTCAACTGCGCAGCAGCAGCAGAGCCAATAACAAAAAACAGCTACACAATTCGTCAGTGTGTATGTCTGTATGTGTGTCACTCACTCTACCACTCTCCTGACGCTCTCCCTCGCTGTTTATCCCCTTCTCTCTCTCTCGCCAATTTAATAACTCAATTTGTTTTGTTCCTCTACAAAACGGCGCGCGCCAATTTCGATTGTTTTTCTTATTGATTTTTTTGATGTTTTTTTTACGAGCAAAAAAAAAATAAACTACAAAAAAATAATGGAAAACTGATAATGAAAACACGCGTAAAAAAGCAAAAGACATCGCAGACACCTGTGACAGGTTTTTGTTTACAAATTCTCTCATTTTTTTTTATTGTTCGTTTATTTTGTGGGTCAGCAGTGTGTTTCATTGCCCTCGAAGGATTATAAAGCTGCAACGTAAGAGTACAGGAACACTCGCGCATTTAATATGTTAAAGTATAAGAAATGTGCTTAATATATGTAGTGCATGGGGGGGGGTATGATGAGGTTTAAGGTTTCACTCTATTATATTTTTACATGTTATATACAAATATTCTTATCATACATACCAATACCAAAAAAAAAAAAAAAACATTTATCTCTTTCATTCGAGTTCGCAACTTTTATCTCTGCTTAAAAACTCAATTAACACTTAAGTGCTAAATCGATCTTAATCTATCTTAAAACACACGGTTTTTACCATTCATAAACCATTTAAAAGCATTACAAAATAATATTCTATTAAGAAAAAAAAAAAATTCCTTTGTGTTTTTAAAATAAATTTTCCATAAATATAAGCTAATTGATCGTGCTGATGCTTATAAATGTAAAAATGCACTTAAATTCTATCATATTTCTAAATTTTGTATTGCACCAGCTGGTTTTAGTTTCGTTTTTATCTAACATCATCTAACATATAAATTAGCAAACATATTTTTTCCTTACTCAGTTTTTTAATTTTTTTCAAATCAGATGAAGTAGATATTGTCTTGCCTAAGCATCTTTTTGGGTTCATCTTGTTGTTGATTACAAAGTTGCCCCATTTTCGATTTGGTTTGTTTTTGTTTCTCGAGGTGATTGACACGTTCCACTGGCGCCCCTGATTCTCTGCTGGCCTTACTACCATTATGCCTCTGCCACATTAAACCCAACCCACCCCATCCCTCTGCTCGCTGAAATGCTTTGCTTGAAGTTTCGTTTCGTTTCATGCTTTTTGACTTCTACATAAAAATTTAAATTGAAAATCAAAAGAAAAGAAATAAAATTGTTTATTTTTATTTAATTAAAATGTTGTGTTGTCACATCAAATCTTTTTGCTTGGCACAAGCGCCTTTTTTGTTTATGTTGTGTTTTTTTGGCATTGTTTTTTAAGTGCAATTCTTGAGTTTTTGCCGCTGCTGTTTTGCTTGCAGCGAGTTTTGTATTACTTATTGCACGTTTAATTCATGAACATTGAATTAATTCATCCACATTTATGTTTAAATACTGAAATTTATGTACAAAAAGTATAACAAAAACACAAATCTCTTGTACGAGTATATATATATATATATATAAGAAAAAATCGAAAGCTAAATGGAAAAAGTAGTTTAACACTTCTGTTGACTCTACAGAAATTTGCGCCCCAAAGCAACGGAAGCCTAAATAACAATTACAATATTTTTGTATTTTCAGCACAAAACGACATACGAAGAAGAAGCAAAAGCACAAGCAGAAGCAGAAGAAGAGATTGTGTAAACTGCTGCCGGGGCAAAGTAAATCGACACTCGAAGCACAAAAAAGCTTGTCACTCATTTTAGTCGCGATCGTTGTACAGCTTGGTACCGCTGCCCGCTACCCGCATCCCGCTACCTGCTTCGCGCTTCTTGCTGCCGGAACACTTTAAGACAACCAGTATTAAAGGCCCCAATCTGGACGCACGGACAATCGCCTATCGACCGCTGAACCTGGGCGGGCAGCCGCTTATGGCCGAGCTGCCTACAACGCCAAACGGCGCTGCCCTCGGCGCTGGTGGCGACTATCTACATCGTTCCATTGACCAGCTGCGCACTCTGAGCCACCTAACACAGGCGGATCTTCGTACTGCGCAGCTGGTCCACGATTACAAGCCCTTCAACATCAGCGAGTTTCGTCAGAACGTTGAGCGTCTGGATTACTCGCTGAAGAATGGACTTGTGCAGCAGCAGCAGCAGCAGCTGCTTGTAGATCAGCATCAGCCTTCGCATCAACATGATTCCGATCAACAGCAGCAGCAACAGCAGCAGCAGCAATCGCAGCAACAACAGCAATTGCATCATCAGCCGCAATTGAAGGGAAATTATAGTGCACCCAGTTCGCCGCCAACGCCAACACAGCTCAGCGAGCAGCAGGAACAGAAGGTGAGTTTGGCATCCAAAAGATATAGCTTAAGATTAGCACATAAATACTTGTCTGTAGTTCCCAAGTCAAAGGTTTAATATATATATATATATAAGAATGTATTGCCTTTAACAGTTTCTTTTAGTTTAAAACGATTCAATATAATTCTTTTTGCCTAAAATACGTATTGGTTTAATATAGTTGGTTGAGTAATTTACCGAATAGAAACTCAATAACCAATTTTTTATATGTCACAAACATTGTTTATATAGTTTTGGAACTTAAGCTCATCTCAATTGATAGTTTAATTTAGATGCTTTACTAAAAGTTTAGCTACACAAAGCACATAAAATAAATTGTTGTTTACTCCGTGAAATAAGTTAGAACTCAGTTGTATAAATAACAAATAGCTTGAAATGGGAGCACTATCAAAATAACATAAACTGTATCTTGCTCTTATTAAACAAAGCAATACTAGAGAAATATTCGTTGCTAAATAATGTTGATGCGAATGTTTCCGTTATAACTTTATAGCTCAGATAAAGAGATTAAAAATATATTTGTAAAAACATCGATAAAACGTTGATATTGGGCTAAACAAAATCAATTTGAATCTATGAAGATTGAATAATAAATTGGTTCCAGTTTGGTTGAGTTAATGTTAAATAATTAAAGTAAAAATACTTATAGCATTTTGTATATTTTTGTTGCCATCATTGCAGTATGATCCGAGTCGATCGCCATCACGACAGCAGGGCAGCAATGGCAGCAACGGCTCATCGCCAGAGGATCAGCGAGGATCGGGTGGAGAGCAAACGAAACCGTACAAATGCGCATCGTGCACCAAATCGTTTGCCAACTCATCGTATCTGTCGCAGCACACACGCATTCATCTGGGCATCAAGCCGTATCGCTGTGAGATCTGTCAGCGTAAGTTCACCCAACTGTCGCACCTACAACAGCATATACGCACACATACGGGCGATAAGCCGTATAAGTGTCGGCATGCCGGCTGCCCCAAGGCCTTCTCGCAGTTGTCCAATCTGCAGTCGCATTCACGATGCCATCAGACGGACAAGCCATTCAAATGTAACTCCTGCTACAAGTGCTTTACGGATGAGGTGACGCTGCTGGAGCACATACCTAAGCATAAGGATTCCAAGCATTTGAAGACACACATTTGTCAGCTGTGTGGCAAATCCTACACGCAGGAGACCTATCTGCAAAAGCATCTGCAGAAGCATGCCGAGAAGGCAGAGAAACAGCAACAGCGTCACACAACGCCAACAGTTACCAATCTGCAGCAACATGTGCCAGCTGGTGGCATTGGCCTGAATCTGCAGCGCCAAGCCATGAATGATGTCAATGCTGTGTATTGGGCTAAAATGGGTGCCGATAGCGCTGCTGCCACTCTAGCGGAGGCCATACAGCAACAGCTGCCGCAGGCCAATGGCAGCTCATATGCCAACTTTGCAACACTCCAACAGCAACATCAGCAGCAGCAACAACAGCAACAGGAGCTACTGCAGCAGCATCATCAACGTTTGGCCAATGGCGGCGGTGAGACGCCTGGACATTCGCACAGTCCACACGACGAGGCTGGTGAGGATTTGGTGTTGCGTCAGACCACACCGCAACATCATCTGCAGCAACAGCAGCAGCAACAACAACAGCAGCAGCAGCAACACCAACAACAGCAGCAACAACAACATCAGCAGGCAGCACATTCACCCGGTCCCGGCTCCTCTGCCTTTACACCGCTGAGTGCTAGTGTGGCGCCTCCACCCTCACATCTGCAACAGCATCGTGCACCGCCTTCAGCTACCGCCGCCTATCTTTATCAGCAGAATGCCGTTGCTGCCGCCGCAGCGTTTCCCACGCAGCTTATCTCGTTGCATCAGATACGCAACTATGCCCATCAGCCCGGGGCTGGCTTGATACCCAGCGATCATTTGGCGCTAGGACTCAGCGCCATGGCCAAGGAGAAGGCGCAATAGTATCGGGCCACGGCCCATAAACGGCAGCCAAAAGAGCAAAAGCTACGATGACAACAATAAGCTTAAGTTTAAGTATAGTTTAGTTATAATTAAGGTCGAGGCTAATTTTGGATATGCTGTCAATGCCAATTGGTTACCGTTCAATCCTTAATGTTGCACAGTAAAGTGAACTAGCTTAAACCATTATGCTGTGCTACATTGATGCATTCACACACACACACATACACTCTCTAGAACTGTCAGCACTGCCACATATAAGAAAATAGTAAAGCACACAACAATAACCTTAACTTTGACAGCAGTTCCATAAATGTTTCTTCAAGCAAAAACTCAGGATTTTTCAATTTAGCTTTTAATACAAATTTTATATAACTTGTATAAGCAATATTTACACAATGCCAAAAAAAACTCTAAACCATTTGATATATTGTGTGGTTTACAGTTTTTGGGTTACATTAAGTCTGTACAACAACCTATAATATAGAGTATCATAGGTGCCGTACAAAGTACTGCGATAGTTTCTGTATACATACAAACAAAATTGTACATACGTGTACAACGTAGTTAATACAATCATCTTATTTGTATCTATTATTAATAATGATCCGTATCAATATTTATTAAGTTCTTTTTATATATTTATGTCACTTGCATGCAGAGTTGAAGGTCGAAGTTTATTTAAAGCAAAACAAAAAACCATGTATAAAAGATAATGAATTAAAATAATAAAAAAAAATAAATATTTATAAAGCCAACAAAAATTTGTGTTCTCAATATGTTTCATAAATGTATTCAAATAGTCTGGAAACCGCAAGGGCGCAGGACGTGAAGAATCAAAAGATGCAACGGTGTAGAAAAAGTGCACTTAATCCGCTTAAGTTGATCAAAAGGACGCAACGTTCTTCGCATACAATATACTCAAGGCGACACGCAAGATTTATGTTTTCATGGAGAATGCTTGCAGCAGGCAACAATTTAAGTTAGAGCCATTCAGCACTTCTATCCCGTTTACCCTCACTTCTATTTGGGCACTAAAAAAACATCGAAACACCAAAATTGTAATTGACAACAGCTGCTGCTGTCGAGATTGACGTCGCAGTTTAAGATTAATGATGGATTTGCTTAAGAAATGAATAACTTTGATATATAAAATTAGATATTACATGCGACTTTGACACGGATGCGCAAAACATACTAATAAAACTAAGATTTTTTTCTCGATAATTCAAATTAGTCATAAATCAGATACGCTTTAAAAGAGGCATATTTATTTATTATATTAATCAAATACTCTATTGTTTTTTCTTTAAATGTGTATTAATAACAAAAAGATTGCAAATTATTTGTAGATTTAGTTTTTTCTTTTAGATCATTAACGGCTTTTTAATAATATTATTTCATGTAACATCAAGCAGATACAATTTAAAAATATTTTTAAACAAAAATTATATACACAGTTATTAATAAAGAAATATTACATATAAAATTTGTTTTCAGTACTTACGCATCAATATATTTATTTACTCTTTCGAATAGAGTATTTTCTCATTACTACCAAAAACAAAGAAGATTTCTTATAAGCACTCGGCGCTTATATGTACATATGTGTGTTATTTTTCAACAAGAAGAAGCTGCTTATTAAGTCTACTGAGCACATCACGAATTTCAACTTATGGCCACAAGTGTCCACTCAAAAAAAAAAATGAGTACATCAAAGGTTCTCGAACGAAGCTTAAAGATTTTGAGATTTTGCTTATTGAGCGTAACTGCTGTTAATTGTGAAATAGAATGGAAGTAAAATTGTTTAATCTATTAACATAAAAGATTAATCTCAAAGATATAAATGAAAAGGCCAGAAAATGCAAATTAAACAGAATCAAATGCAAATTTAATATTATTTTTAGATAATTATCTTTATTTAAATAAAAAGATAACACTACAAACTCACTTCGAAATAATTTCATGCCAAATCATAAGCAAAACATTGATATTATTGTCAATATTAAACAAGAAATGCAAAAACAGCTCAACAAAAACCAGTTTTAAGTTCTTAACAGGTGTTTTTTGGGCCAGAGAGTTTGTGTTGCGAGCGTTGAATATCACCATTATTAATAACAGCAAATTGTGTTAAATATACATAAAAATAAGCAAATAAAATCAAACATGCCATAAAACCAGCGAAAGAACGAATTTTACGATATTTTTATGAGAGGGCGCTTAAATGGAGGTTTCTCGGATGGGCTCGTTAAATTTGATAAATGGCAAAGCATCCTCTTCAAGTTGAATGGAAACAATGAGGCACCCACAAAAAGTCAATGAAAGGCACAATTTTAAAGTTGTAAAAGGACCTCAAAAGGGTTTAGACAATTGTCTGTTTGTCAACAAGGCTTGGGCAATGAAAACAATGAAATTTTGAGGATATTTGTGAGGCATTTCGGCACGAGTGATCCTTTTGCGATCCTTTGCATCCTTTGCATCGGTTTTTTTGTTTTTTACACAACTAACATACCTACTCTAAGGACTGCCGGGCAATAAACCAACAAATCATCGCTAAACCCGTCAAAGTTCGGCACACAAAAGAGCGAATGAAAAGAATTGGCAAACATACCGCAGAGAGCACAAGTTTGAGAAACCGAAACAAAGATCGACAGACACAATGGCAATAATACCGATTGATAATCGATCATTTGGCAGTTTTATTTTTATGCCCATTGTGCAGGCAAAGGTAAATTTGCCAATTGCTTGTGCAACCCTCTCTCTTTATCTATATATCTCGATTGAGATCTCTTTATATCGAAGGCGCTTCGCAATGTTTGCCAATAATATAATTGATAAATGATTTGATTTTTGCATCGATCATAAACGCAACAAACCATTCGACTTGGGCCACCATATCCATGTGTATGAGTCTGAGTCGTCTGCTTAGTCATTGATTAGCATATCAATATACAATATTATAAATGCACTAATGATCATGGGATTGGTTGGTTGGTACAGCATCCAGTTATTATCTTCGTTATCATTGTTTATCTGATCTCTTACAGTTTCTGGGGTGGCTGTTTGTGTGAGATTCGAGTTTGGGCCTGTCATGTCATCTTGGGTGCTGAAATCATCACGAATCTGTTCCTCTTCTTATATTCTTTAGTGTGTGCATCATCAGCTATTGTTATGTTAACTATGAGAAAAAAAATCGGTGTGTTGAGCACATCTATCCTGGCACAGACTTCTTTTGCTCACTGTCACTTTTCTTGTCTACCGGGCATGATCGATATGATAATTAGAATGCAATGCCTGAGGTCACATTCGGAAGTGAGTTGATAAAAAATGAGAGGCATCTGCTTAGAAGCTGAGACTTTAGACTGCCACAAAAAGGATATAAGCTGGACCACATGGGTAACAAGTTACTTAGAAAAAGACATTATTAAAGGTATAAAATACACCTAAGTTGAACTATGAAAGCTTAAATAGGCAATCTATTTTAAAAAATCATAATTTAACAAGAAATTGTTAAAGGAAAATTAAAACTTGTAACCATAAATCTAATAGCAAGTAATAAGTATTTATGAAACTGTTTTATTGTTATAAACATAACTTTATTACATATGAATGTAAGAAAAATAATATTAATAAGTACAGTAATATTAATGAGTACACTTCAATTAATACAAACTAAAAACAACAACTTAGTGTATTTATTAACTAACATAAACAAAATACCAACTTATGGTCACAAGACTCGCCCTTCTGTGCATTCTTGTGTGCTAAGCCAATATGTAAATGAAAATAACATTGATTTGAATATTCTGTGTGTGTGTGATTTCAATGCCAAAAGATAATTTGATGCTGTAGAAAGGCGGCATCAATGCCATCAATAGATTTATGGTTTCTAAACTCCAGACATAATCAAAACACACAGAATTGCTTTCAATGAGGATCAGAGTGGTTAGGGATGCTCAGGGGTTGCCCAACCCCTCAATGCACAAAAAAATCATCCTCAGAGTTTAGCATAAGAAAAGAGACTCGGGTACGATTCTTCTGCGTGTGAAGCCTTTTTATGAATACGTATATGTGTTTGTGTGTGTGTGTTGTGGAAATGTAGCCCGTGCATTTTTCGCAAAAGCATTTAGTCGGTATTGAGCGTATTCTTTTGGATAAACTATTTATGAAATTATTACACAATGCTCACAATATATCGAGTGGGGTGCTCTGATTAGCTCGCTTCAGTTCCGACGAAGGAATAGAGGTGTGTATGTTTTTCCCATAACTTCTTGTTGGCTGTGTGCGCCTTTTTGTTTTGTTGTTCCATATGTATACACCGATCCATTCTTTACCAATTTTTGCATATTGGTTTCATACAAGTCTTTGTTCGACCTCATCACTATTTGTATCTTTGCCATTCAGAGCTTTGTTCGATTCTAATAAGGTGCGATATTGTGAAATTTGATGCGATTTTAGTCCATTATTCGATTTTGCACCCTATTTCCATTTTTGCACACACTTCTCTGTGGCTCCCTTTCGTTTTAAATTGCACCTTATTTTGTGAATACAATGAGTATAATTGCTGAGGTTTTTCGTTTGTGGTGTTGTTCTGCTTTTGTTAGTATAGAATTTGCCACAACTGATTATCATTTCGATTGATATGTTATTAGTGCCTTTCTTTATATTATCATATTGCTAAATTTGTAAATGTAAATTTGCAACGATTATCACCCTATTAATGACAATCTTTGTGAGTGACGCTATCTAACAACCTCTGACGCACTTTTTAACATTTTAAAAGCTAAGTTAAATGAAAGTTTAAAATTTATTTATTAATTATACACATATTGCTAACACAAAAGTATTCGTTTGTTTAATATTTGACTTAACATTTTTACAGATAGTTGCAAAAGTCATTATTTGAATAGGATTCAGTTTATGGATCGAGTTTCAACTTTTAAATAAACAAATGCATATAATTATTTGGAACTAACAAACTTATTAAATTTGTATGCAAATCGCTTAGATTGTTTTCAAAAAGCATGTGTCCCCAACTGCAGAACATTTAATAATAGATAATTTATTGATTTTCATAATCTTTCAAACAAGTCCAATCAAACCTGATACAAATGAATGCATTTAAAATACATTCAATTATAAAACAAAATCTATTCTTCGTTTTAAGATAACAAATCTGTTTTATATTTTATTAAAGTAAACTATTAGATAAGTGAAAATTGCTGTCAACTTATAAAATCAATTTTAAATATTGGAACAAAAAATATTTTATAGACAGAATTTATTTTCGCTAAGAGTTGAGTTCTTGTAAATGTTAAAAAGTTTTTTTTTTTTTAAATGGCCCCCTCAAACTGTGAACCCTTTTATTAACAATATGCTAATATTTACAAAAGCATTTAAAATCTTTGTCACACCATAATTTTCTTTTTTGAAACAGACCAATTCCCTTAGAGGACCACTTAAAAGCATAGCTCAACGCACGTGTTCCTCCAATTCAGAGCCAAACTACGCAAATTGTAATCCTGTTTGAAAGCAACCCAAATGACGCACTAACATAAATTTAATTAACAATTTCACGCAAACCTTTAAGCAAAAAAAAAAACGATTTCAATTGTAAAAATGCTTAGAAACTTCACAAAAAAAAACCCGCCAAGCTAAACATTTACAATAACGAACTAACAATACTCATTCACAAGCCCAGTCAAAAAAAAAAATAAAAAAAAAACTTGTCACACAGCATTTTAACATATGTATGTACAAAAGGTCTCCTGCGGAAGAAAAAATAAAAAAACGCGCGCTAAAAAACGAGACCCAATTATAAACGACTTTTTTCTGTAGTCAAGCATAAAAAATGCAGCCTTAAAATACAAAAAAAAAATGGGTAAAAAAAAATCTGATGAGCTGAATAAAAGGCGCGCTTGCAGCAAGGATGCGCTCATCGCTGCCTGATGATTTTTTATGCAAGGACAACGAAGAGGAAAAAAAAAACACACTACACCCAAAAAAGTATGCAACGGGCGGCCTTTGGAAGCTCATTTAAATATTTGTCGCTGAAAATGTTCTCACGATTTTTTTTCTTCCTTTTTTTTATTTTGTGCGTTCAAGACTACCCACAGGCCTGGGTGACGATCAAGGATAAAAGATGAACGTCTCATACACACACTCACACACACACTAGAGGAAGACAGCTAGGAAAAAAAAAATCCGGATTTTTTGCCTCATTTCCATGCGGACGCGCTACGAAATGCTTAAGAAGTAGAAAGGGTGTGCACACAAAGGATAAAAAGCGCTTAATTTATGCACGACACGTTCGCGGATCGGACGCGGACAGAGTAAAAATAAAAAAGGGTTGAAGAACGTGATCCTCGCCCAGGATATCTATGCATCCCGTTTGCTTGTCGAGCGTCCGCTCTACACACTAATTTGCATATTTGATCAAGTCCTTTTGTCAAGGGTGCACCCAGGGTCAGCATCATTTTTCATTTCTCTCATTAAAATAAAAAAAAATGAAAGAAAAAAAATGTTCTTTCAAATAGAAAAATACGCAAATTATTCAAATAATTTCTTAATGCGTAGCCAAAGCCTTTAAAGACATGTCCTAAAAGTCAAAGTCGAATCCATCACATGATTTAATTAATAGCAGCTTCCATTTTGAAACACAAAGTTAACATTAGGAATTTATTTCATTTTATTTTATTTTAGTTTACTGCCTGACTGGCTCATCTGCCCAGTGTCCTATTTTATAGGTAGACAACGTATGCAAATCAGGGCAAGGAGTCAGCCGCAGGCCAAAAGCGAAGCTACCCTGCGGTAAGTACAGACTTTTGTGCGTCTTACCTTTGATGACGCCTTGGGTTGATATTTGTTTATCTATTTTACATATTCAGTCTTTGTGAAGTTTTGTGCGCTTTGTAAAATGCTAAAATCAATATTTGTTCATTAGTCATGTTCAATAATTCTAATTATTTCAATAAATTTCCATCTCTAAAGACAGTTTATGAAATAAAAGATTGCAGCTGCATTTATTTGGAATGGATTTGATGATAACAAAATGTGTAATATTTAAAACTTAAAACATATATTGTATTTATTTACAAATTAATAAATTGTTTTATGTAGCTTGTAAAATGTTAAATGTTTATGTCACTGTTCTTTGAATAAATCAAGGATTTATTGGTTTAATTGAAGACAGAACAAAAAAAAAAATACAATTCTAAATAAAACGTATTTTTTTCTCATCTATTAGGTATTCTGCGAAAACACTGTAAAAAAATAACAAAATTAAAAAAAGTTATTTAAAAAATTAAGATTTTTATTATGTTAAAAAAGCAAGCATTCTTAACCATTTTTTAACCCGTTAGATAAATAAGAGCTTAGGAACACTTATCAAAAATAATATTGATAGAATACTTAAAGTGTTTTGTGGGAATTCAGAGTTTTCATCTTAAGTTAAGAACAAGTAAAACCTTTTTTAAAAGTCTAGAAATATTTTCGCTAATTGTGTTTACTGATTCCCTTACATTATATCTCTGTCATTCAAGTTAAATAAATTGCTTTCAAAATATTAGAATTCAAATAATCTTTCAATCGAATAAAATATAAAATTAATGGATTTTCATATCTGAACTCGATAAATTAAAATTCCATGTTTCTAAAATCATCAAGCATAATCAATCAAACAATGTGACATCGTAAGATAAAAATTGTATAAAAATCCATCAAACTCAATAAAATTAATTAGCAAAAGCAAAAAATATAAAATATGCAATAATTAAAAAGCCACCAAAGATTGGCAAAACACAAGCGTTCAATAAAATCATATATATGCATAAAGATGCAAATTTTCAAATCAAAAAGCTGCTTTCTGTGAATAAAATTAATTAATTTACTTAATTACAGATCCGCAGATGAGGCAAACTGTCGACCCGGGAATTGACTGGAGATAAAGATCTCTGACTGACCTCACACCAAACTGGTTAACTAATGCCAAAATTAATTTTTTGACAGTTTAAAAGAGACGTGAACAAAGTGTCGAACTTAGGGAGTGAAAGAGAGGTACGATCTGATAGATTAATAAAAATCAGCGTGTTTAAAGTTGCGCTTGTAAACAAAATGGACAATTGACAATTAAAAATGCTGGCAAGCGAATCAAAAAATAAATATACAAAAAAGCCAAACTAATGATTGATTGATGGAAGCTAAGTAGACGAAAAGTGGAAAGGCGATGTATGGCAATTAAAAATGTTGCCAGAGAGTTGTTCTTGTGTTTTGTTTTAGAGAAATAACAGTAGTCACTCTAATATTGCTTCAAACCAGGGTTGCCCTAGGTTCTTACATTTTTGTCTAAAGGTTCAAAGAATTTAATTTTAAATCCTTTAATTAATATTATTAAAGTATATAAACTGAAATTAATTTTCACGGTAAAATGAATTAGAAAAAATTAAGAAAAATGATTTAATCTCTCAAGATACATTTTAAGTTCAGCCCTTTTAGTTGTTCTCGTAATTTAATTTGCCAGCAGATTCATTAAATTTAATTTTTTTTTATATAATATTATATATATATAATTTGAATCTTTTTTTTTTGAAATCACCATGTTTTCAACTTAGTTATTTGCATTAGAATCAATTCTTTAAGACCTGTGTATGAGTTTTCATTTATTAGTGACTACTGTACTTGCCATCAAATACAATTTATGTAAAAATTCGACTTCTAGTCAAACCGGTTCCAAAGATTCGCAACACAATCGACTTTCAAATTAAAAACAAAAAAAGAAGAAAGAAAAACAACAACAACAATAGAAATACTTATTAGTTTTTGATTCTTGGTCATTGGATGAAATTGTTAAGCTACTGTAATAAGATTTGAACAAACGAACTTTCTTTTTCATTTCCCTTTCGAAAATCCAAGCAGTCGAGAAATAATCAATGTTAGATATTTTTTTGATATTTGTGTGCAGGCCAAAAATTCATTTCATCCAGTAAACAAACAAAGTAAATCAAATATTATTTAAATTTCAAAAATAAATAAAAATGCTCACAGCTTGTCCCGATGAGTTGCCCAATCCGCACAAGAATTGCTTGCAGTCAATGCTTAATACATTGATCTGCAATGATCAGGATGTGAAGCGTTTGAACACGGAGCTCAGAAATCTCCAGATGGAACTGAACGAAGAGCTGCGAAGAATTGAGAAGGCTCATGAGGAAAACGACGCCATCAAGTGCGATATTGGCAAGAGTCATGTTTGTCAAGAGGATGTGTCGCAGTATACAAAGCGGCTCATCGATTTGGACGAAGTGAAGCATTTCTACACAAAACGTTGCGAGGAGTTACGCAAGCGCCGCGATAGCATTATCCTCTATGGTAGACAGTGCCTGCAAGCCTACAATGAGGAGAAATGCAAGTTCAAATCCTTTCATGAGAACACTGTGGATTATATAAAACGTACGGCAACTTTGTCACAGGATCTGGAGGTGACTCGTCGCTGCGAGCGTGATATTTGCGAGATGCACATGAGTTTCGTCAAGGAGGTGGCCAATCTGAAGCACTGTGAGACACAGTTGCAACCTTTCTTTAAGCTACTGCAGGACTCTGACCCGAATGCTTACTGTGAGTGCTGTTGCTTCAAGGACTACGAATGGCTGCCCCCGGGCAAAGGTATGGAAGCTGTCGGTGCCATTGCCAATGAGCTAAAGGAGAAGATGGGCAAGACTCTGGTGAGTGCATTTGCCCAGTTGCATCTCCATATGCCACAGGATCCGTACGGTTTTATTGCTGGCTATCTGATGAATGTTGAACGCAACGAACAGGAAGTTAGGGAGAAGTTAAATCTATTTCAGGATCATGAAGAGAATGTGGTCAAAGAGCTGCCAGATCCAACATATCACTGTGACACAGATTGTGCCAAGTCAGAGTGATTATAGAAATTAGTTTGTCTAATGCAAGAAGAAATACTCAAGATTATATTGAAATAATGTTGATTAACAGTTGATGCAGAAATACATAAAGCTATATAAAGTGTATACACATATAAAATTCATAATTCATTTTAAATACCAAAGCATACACTCGGATTACAAAAGATGTTTCTTAGTTCTTATGATAATAAGTATATTAGCTTTTAATCATATTGGTTTAAACATTTAATGCTTTAGATTTAGTTTCACAAAGGAAATCACATATAGAGTTGTTGTTGTTTCGTTCTCAGATCGACATTAAGCACAATTTAGGTCTGGGATTTAGGTTCTGACAAACACTGCAACTAAATTCGTTGACATTTAGATGTGCAAATAAAAAAAAAATAGTGCAGCCATTTTATTATGACATTATGACTATTTGGAACCCAAACGCTTAAATGCTAAAATCGTGAAAATTTATTTTACTTATTGCGTCGATTGCCGCGACGAGAATTTGCCGGTGGCTCTTTATCCGTAACGCCTGTGATGGAGGCACCCGATAGCTCCGTGTTGGCCATTTTCTGCTGGGTATCCAAAAAGAACATGACATCGCGCAATTGCTCTTTGAGGTCGGTCACTTCCTTGTCATGGTTCTGTTTGAACTCATTGTGCTGCACCTCTAAATTTTTGTATTTCGAATGCCAGGAAGATTGATTGTTCTGCAAAGCTTTGGAAAGCTCACGTTCTTCGGTCAGCTGCTTGAGTACCTCCTTGAATCTGCAAAGGATTAAGTTATGAACTTAACAGAAAATTGAGACTATTTAATTCAACACTTACTTGGTTGCATGATGCGCCAGTTTTCGTTCCAGACTTTGCTTTTCTTTTTGCATGCTTTGTTGCAGCTGCTGCATTTCGGTTATCTCGGATTTGGCCTCATTGGCATCAGCCTTAAAGTTTTGCCACTCCTGCTCCAAACGTTCCATGCGCTCCTCATAGTACTTGCGCTGTGTGTCTAGTTGTGAGGTCAGCAAGTAAGTAAATTCCATTTGCATAGAATCTATTTTCTCTTCACGTTCATCCTTTTCGGTTTGAGAGGCAACCAGCTTGCCATCGGATTTGTTTTGGAACAGGCGATGCACAAAATTATCACCAGCATAATCCCAGACGCTTGAGGTGCCCAGCTGCATGGCAAATGTATGATTGGTGGCCCGATAATGAGCTGCTGCATGGCCGCCCTGATAGCGACCACAGCCCACATGACCACAAATCAGACAGATCCAAAGTGAATCTGTGCCTTCGCACTCCATGCACACCGAGTCTTCGAGCAGCTCTGGAGTTTGCACATGACGACAGACTGGGCAGGTGGAATCGCCCCACTTCATTAGGCAGCTGGCGTGAAAAGCATGATTACAAAGTATGGTCAGAACGCCATCAACACTTTCGTCCATGCGCTCCAAACAGACAGGACAAGTGGGCAGTTCTGTATGTCCAAGCGGCGGCAAACCGTGCTCTCCACGCTCCACCTCCGACACCCAGACGGCGTGACAAAGCGAATCTGGTTCCAGCGAGTTGTAGGCAATGCCATTATAGGATTTATAGAACTCCAATGCTGATTCATTCGAGCGAAATCTTCAAGGTAAGTTTAGTTAATGTTTGAGGTATTATGTTAAATGCAATTGAACTTACTCTAACAGCACCATAAACTGATTGGGACTGCCATCACGCACAATGCGCACATGTCTAATTTCGGCATGACATGGCGCTATAAAGTTGAGCAAATCATGACAATTAAGTGTTGCCGGCACAGCCAGCAGACACAGCTGATTCGAAGGCGCCTCCTTGGTGGCTTTGCGCTCGCTGTGGGAAAAATCACATGCAAAAGTGTATATTGTACATGTAGCAAGCAGATAGTTTTTAATACTCACTTTTTCTTGTACAGATGTATAATGCCCTTGGTCACCTCGACAATGGGATTGCCGGAGAAGTAGCCGATTTCCTGTGGAAAATTTGAGGCTGTCTGTCCGCCCCCTACTCCTTGTGAGTCATCACCGCTGCGTGGGGTTGTTTCACGAGAGCTGCCCGCCGTTGGACTGTTTGTGTGCTGCTGCAGAGCGGCGGACCAGTTCATTTTGTTGGATTCGCTATCGGCGCTCAATTCGCTGGTCCAACGTTGATTTGTGTATGTTTCAATGATGATGTCGCGTGTCTGACGCAGTCCGCGATCTCTTTCGCGTTCCTTTTGCACACGCGGATTGGTTGGATGCTCTGCGGAAACGGCGCCCTCTTGTTCTGCTTGTGAAAACGAAATTTTAACTTAATAATTGCGTTGAAACATAAAACCTCAAAAAACATTTCTTTGTCTTTTTCGACGAGTTCATTTACCTTCACTGGCTTCCAAATCGATTTCGATTTTGATGACACACAAAGAAATGTTTTCTAGCATTACACAGGCATAATTCGAATCAAATTAGAGAACCAAAAGTCATATTATTTGTCAGATTAGGTTAGGAATTTCACTATTTTCATTGTTGAATGCACAACAAAAACTAAATATGAGATATACGTGCAATAAATGGCCAAATAATACCAAAAATACTAGTTACTATCGATAGTATTATCGAAGGAACTAGTACCAAAGAGCACTTAGGCCGGTCAGATATAAATATTAGCCAACACTCACAATCATAAAATTCAACGTACCCATTTGTAAAAACATTTGAATTTGAATTTTTTTTTTATAGAATCTATAATATTATAAGCAGTTAACATATACATATATGATTGCTATGTTGTGTTTTGCTTTTGCATATGTCGGATCTGTATGCCTGCTGTATTAGATTTTTACATTAAGCTAATATTAGGTGCAAAACAAGTTTTTGTAATACCTTCTGGCTGTGTTTACTCCGTTATAACTATGTTGGCAAGCGGCACCAACTTCTTTCGCTCACTCTCTCCCCCTCTATCTCTCTCTGTAACTGTTGCCCAATAAACGTGCAACGCTAAAAATTTCGCTTTCAATGCTTGCTCGTTCGGTTCGGGCTCAAAGCGCTTCGGCTGTAGTTGGACAGTACGTAGTCGCCAACGTTAGGTCAGTACGTAAGCGTCGCTACTGCGAGTTAGACGTGCTGTCGAATTTGCCGCACAAACGACGCAACTCAAAAAACACGCTAAAAATTTCGTCATCGTCTCCATCTCCTACGCGCGCGTAATTAAAAAAAAAATAACAAAAAACCAAAACAAACCAAAGTGAGTGAAATGTAGTTGTAACTTTTTTTCGCTATATTTCGCGTTTGCAGTTGTTGTTGTTTGTTGTTGTTGTTACCACATCAGACATGCTGTGCATTAAAAACATAATAAATTAATTGCAACAAACATGTAATTGCAATTACCAAGATTGAACCACAAAATAATGTACATGTGTACGTGCTAGTGTGTTACCATTAAATATTTGCGGCAATTGGCCAAAAATCATGTATATTGATTTTAGTCCATTATATATTAATGCCCAATAAAACAAGCGCAAAAAAAAAGGAATGCAAAAAAAATAAATTTGTAACAAAAATTATGGCTTTGCCCATGTCTTAGTCCGTTACTCGCACGTGTAAATACACACACACATACATATATATATATATATATATATATATAATTACAGGCAGTCATGCTAACAAGCAGGCGCCAACACGCACACACACGCACACACACACACACATAGAGACAGACATTCGCTTTCGATGTAGCTGACAGCTGCCAAGTGCCAGAGCTTGTCGTCAACAAGTCTATCAAAAGGACGTTTGTCATTTCAGATGCAGTTCAAGCCTCCTCCATCCCCGGTCGCCAGGTGGCTCCCATCAACAACAAACTCTTTCTCTTCGTTTGTGTGTGTGTGAATTGCCTTTGTATTTGTCAATTATAAGTTTGTTAAACTGCTATGTACTTATTGTTATGGCTGTCCAGTTATTTTGCACTGTCATGGTTTCGCCCGCTGCCGCCATCTACCCCTACACCGACTTACCTCTATTGCAAAGTGCTTTCAAAATTTCATTTGCATTTGTCTGCTGAACAAATATCGCGGGTCATAGTGAAAATCAATTTTGAAAGTTCCTAATGTACTGCATGGAAACAAAAATAAAGTAACAGCGAAGTTTATATACACACTAAGACATTTTTTATTTATAATTTTTTATTAGCTTTTTTGAATTTTTAACCATTGTTTTGTATTATTAAAAGTTAAACAAGATAATTGTTAAATTACAAAGGGTTTTAAAAAACTTTTGCACATTAATATCTATAATCTTTAAATAGTAATGGCTTAAAATGCTGTCCGAATTAATTTGGGTAAGCAATGTTTTCAATATATGTATTTATGTTTACGCAGCAAATGTTTTTTGGATTTCTTAAACCAAACAGCGAAGTTTTAATGAATTAAATTCTTTTTTTTTAAATAATTTTTTTTAATAATTGTATGACTCAATTGGTTTTTATAGTCAGCTTCTAAACTTTGCCAGCTTCTAAATTACGGCTTTGACAAGAGATACAGATGTGTTGGAAAATTGAAATTATGTGAAACATTAACTTTGAGAGTCAACCTAAAAAATATAATTGAAATAACCTTTAAAAAAAGCAAAGATATGATTATCAACTTTTTTGCTTATATTAGTAGCTATTCACTCGATAGCAAGTCGCCGCTTGGCATCATATAAAAGGGAAGGAAGAAGAAGGAAAATATAAGAAGCTGAATGTAACCATTGAAAAAGTCTCTGGGTCTTTTGCATGATGGAACTAACTGGGACTGATTATCTCTTGGATAGTTGATAGTTTTGGACGTAAAAATGAAATGAAAAAGTTCAGAAAAAACGTTATATTGCATACAAAATAATATTTATATTATTATTTTTCATATAATTATTTTGTATTTCTTAGCCTTTACTATTAATTTTTTATTAATTATCTTTCCTAACAGTAAAACATAATAGTATAATTTCTGAAAAGCTACATCTTGCAATGTTTAATAACATTATAATAAAATATCATTTTTCCATCAGACTATGTGAGTTTTTAGTAATTTGATTCTAAAGGGATGTGCAGAATACACTAAATAAATTATCATTATCGCTCATTAAACCATACTGAATCATTTTCAGGAGTCTCCCAAATGACTATCGCTATCACATGAGTCGGTTTAATTTCAGCTATTGCTCTATCGATAGTTTGCAGTCCCACCACCAATCCCACCACATTAAGTCAGCTTTTGAAGTTACAAACTTGGGGGTTTTGAGCTTTGATGACTGCCACAAACTTAATTGAAATTCCATTTATGCTCTTCTTTTTTATTTTTGTTGTCGTATAGTAGAAAGGGTATTACAAAATTCAGCATTTGAATGTAACATGCAGAAGGAAACATCTTTTTCATCAAAAGCCTAGTCGAAGTACTAAACTACAAATTAATGCCTGTCTGTTTGCCCCATTTTTGAAATATACACATCCAATGAGTAAGGTTTAGTCTCTGTACTTATGTACAGATATGTTCTATTGGTTTTTATAGTCACGTTTGCCAGCTTCTAAATTACGTCTTTGACAATTCCTCGGACTGCAGGGTAGTGCTTTTCAGTTTGTTTACATAAAAACCAAAGCGCATGGGGATTTGAGTGTTCGAGATCAATGAAAGCAAAGTACAAAACTGAAATATTTTATTAATGTTTATTCTTGAGAATATAAAATGAATAGCGAACTCAATTAATGAATGACAATTATGCAATTATTTCGTGTTTATCAGCAGCCCAAAGCAGTTATTCGTCTTCCTCCGTGAGCTAAATCGAAGCATTTCAAGGAAAACTTCGTATTTTAAATCGCTGGTGTTAGCAAAAAGCTTCGCGGCTTGCTGTGTGAAATAAATCTATTTTTACGATCGAGTTCATTAATACTTTCTTTGTACTTCTCTCACCTGATAAACTATTCATCGTCGGAATATTCTGACACTTCAAGATCGAAAGCTGATTGGTGTTTCGGAACTGGCGTAATATTTTCACTCGTGCACGCGGGTCTAGAAACCACCAATGTGAATTCACAGCGTATTTTAAGTGCGTCATCGGGAGTAATTATATTTGGCTCCTTATACAAATCGTTGTAAGAAATTTTGCAAATTCTAGAAGGTTCATCCTTAGAAAAGTGTGCAGTTCCAATAGAAATGTGGAACGAGCATGTTAAACGGAAACTCTGACCATGTTTTTTAAACAAGCTCAAGCTATCGATTAACCTAAATTCTACAACCAGGTACTTAGTACATTCTCTTTCGTTATACACTCCGAGCCGTAATTGTATTTTATGATCACTATATTTGGGAGGTGCAAATTCAGTTGATTGCAAGCCATGTAATTCACATAAATCTTTTGATAAATCGAAAGTTTTAATGATCCATGTGTGATTAAATTTTACAATGTCACGACTTGTGTGACTAAAACTCTCCATAATTAATGAACTTTTAAGTTAGAGGAATTTAACTTAGATCTTTTTATTTCACGTACGTCCGCGTCTGTGGTTGCGGCTTCAGTGCAAAGTTCCAAATGAACCTTGCGATTGCAAAGCATTTGCTTACATAAAAAAAAAAATCACTCGATAGCACGTCGCCGATTGGCTTCATAAATTAGGGTAGTTCCTTATGCCTTAAAATGCCCAGAAAATATAAGGAGCTTAGTGTTACCATTGAAAAAGTCTCTGGGACTTACTCTCTTTTGCTTGTTAGAACTTACTGGGACTGATTATCTCTTGGATAGTTTTAGACGTAAGAATTAACACTCTAACAAAACGTTTAAAAAAACGTTATATTGCATAATATATTTTATTGCATACAAAATAATATTTGTACTATTATTTTTCAAATGAATTATTTTTTTCCTAATAGTAAAATATGATTTCTGAAGTGCTACATCTTGCAATGTTTAATAACATTATAATAAAATATCATTTTTCCATCAGACTATGTGTGTTTTTAGTAATTTGATTCTAAAGGGATGTGCAGAATACACTGAATAAATTATCATTATCGCTCATTAAACCATACTGAATCATTTTCAGGAGTCTCCCAAATGACTATCGCTATCACATGAGTCGGTTTAATTTCAGCTATTGCTCTATCGATAGTTTGCAGTCCCACCACCAATCCCATCACATTAAGTCAGCTTTTGAAGTTACAAACTTGGGGGTTTTGAGCTTTGATGACTGCCACAAACTTAATTGAAATTCCATTTATGCTCTTCGTTTCTATTTTGGTTGTAGTATAGTAGAAAGGGTATTACAAAATTCAGCATTTGAATGTAACATGCAGAAGGAAACATCTTTTTCATCAAAAGCCTAGTCGAAGTACTAAACTACAAATTAATGCCTGTCTGTTTGCCCCATTTTTGAAATATACACATCCAATGAGTAAGGTTTAGTCTCTGTACTTATGTACAGATATGTGCTTATCAGATATTATGCTTATCTGTTTGTTTACATAAAAACCAAAGCGCATGGGGATTTGAGTGTTCGAGATCAATGAAAGCAAAGTACAAAACTGAAATATTTTATTAATGTTTATTCTTGAGAATATAAAATGAATAGCGAACCCAATTAATGAATGACAATTATGCAATTATTTCGTGTTTATCAGCAGCCCAAAGCAGTTATTCGTCTTCCTCCGTGAGCTAAATCGAAGCATTTCAAGGAAAACTTCGTATTTTAAATAGATAATAGCAAAAAGCTTCGCGATCGAGTTCATTAATACTTTCTTTGTATTTGTATTCATCGTCGGAATATTCTGACACTTCAAGATCGAAAGCTGATTGGTGTTCCGGAACTGGCGTAATATTTTCACTCGTGCACGCGGGTCTAGAAACCACCAATGTGAATTCACAGCGTATTTTAAGCGCGTCATCGGGCGTAATTATATTTGGCTCCTTATACAAATCGTTGTAAGAAATTAGGCAACTCGTAGAATATTCATCCTTAGAAAAGTGTGCAGTTCCAATAGAAATGTTGAACGAGCATGTTAAACGGGTCTGTCCACCATATTTTTTAGACAAGCTCAAGCTATCGATTAACCTAAATTCTACAACCAGGTACTTAGTACATTCTCTTTCGTTATACACTCCGAGCCGTAATTGTATTTTATGATCACTATATTTGGGAGGTGCAAATTCAGTTGATTGCAAGCCATGTAATTCACATAAATCTTTTGATAAATCGTAAGTTTTAATGATCCATGTGTGATTAAATTTTACAATGTCACGACTTGTGTGACTAAAACTCTCCATAATTAATGAACTTTTAAGTTAGAGGAATTTAACTTAGATCTTTTTATTTCACGTACGTCCGCGTCTGTGGTTGCGGCTTCAGTGCAAAGTTCCAAATGAACCTTGCGATTGCAAAGCATTTGCTTACATAAAAAAAAAAATCACTCGATAGCACGTCGCCGATTGGCTTCATAAATTAGGGTAGTTCCTTATGCCTTAAAATGCCCAGAAAATATAAGGAGCTTAGTGTTACCATTGAAAAAGTCTCTGGGACTTACTCTCTTTTGCTTGTTAGAACTTACTGGGACTGATTATCTCTTGGATAGTTTTAGACGTAAGAATTAACACTCTAACAAAACGTTTAAAAAAACGTTATATTGCATAATATATTTTATTGCATACAAAATAATATTTGTACTATTATTTTTCAAATGAATTATTTTTTTCCTAATAGTAAAATATGATTTCTGAAGTGCTACATCTTGCAATGTTTAATAACAATATAATTTTTTCATCAGACTATGTGTATTTTTAATAATTTGATTCTAAAGGGATGTGCAGAATACACTGAATGAATTACCATGATCGCTCATCAAAAGAAACTGAATCGTTTTCAGGAGTCTCCCAAATGACGATCGCTATCGCATGCGTCGGTTTAATTTCAGCTATTGCTCTATCGATAGTTTTCAGTCCCACCACCAATCCCATCACATTAAGTCAGCTTTTGAAGTTACGAAACTGGGGGCTTTGAGCTTTGTTATTGAAATGACTACAACTAACTTAATTAAAATTCCATTTATTCTCATCTTTTTATACTCTGATCCCATTAAAAATGGGAAAAAAGAAATCTGTGAAATTTTTATTAAAATCGGTTGAGAAACACCGGAGATATGGAACATTGAAGTTGAGTATGCAGTATGCAGTATGCGCGTACACACACACATACTTGCAAGCACTGACTACGCGTGAAGTATAGGGTTCAGGGTATTGTCTAGTCGGGATTCCTCAACTAGAGCCTTCTTACTTGTTTAAATATACACTTCTAATGAGTTAACATATACACATACATATGTATGTTTAAGCATGCGTGCATTGGTGTGAAGAGAGGAGCAATATAATTCGATTAGCAAAGCAAGAAGAAATATTCCAAAAGATTTCTACGGAAGCCCCTCTACCAACACCAATAACAAGATGTTAAAAAAAAAATATGTAAAAATAAAAATAATCAAAAGTCAGACTTGTATTTTGAAACAAGGACCGAATATTGGAATTCTTCTTTAACAAGCTCGACAAAAAACATAAGTTACAGATTAGACGCTAATTTGTTTACCATATGAGCAATCGATATATTTCTTACTAGTTAAACTTGCTGTTGAACAAACCTCTAAAACAGCTATTAAAAAAAGAAACACACACACAATTTAAAATATATTTGCTTTCCTTAACTCTTTAACATATTTAGACGATAAAAGAATCGTCAGTAACTTTTTCATGTGCCTTTAAATAACAATACAAAAAGATGACTTAAAAAACAACTGTAGTGTAAATGCAGTAAAAATGTATAAACATTTTGAAATTATAAATTTCGATTGCTATATTGACTAAGCTGTTGATGAAGATTAAAAATATGTGTGTGTGTGTGTATAAAAGAATGTCCCAAAAGGGTATCTTTTGCTTCCGTTTGCTTATCCCATCCTTTACACACATTTTTATGTGTTCGGGCTATAAAACGAAATTGTTTTCTTTTTTTTTTTTTTTTAGCCCCTACGGACAGCGTTACAAAAACTCATACGTTCGTATATATATGTATATATAAGCCCGCATTTGTATGTAAACATTTGTCCTAATTCGAAACTGATGAAAAAATTCTTTGTTTTACTGGGAATCACTTGTGTTTTTGGCTTGCAAATTGCATAGAGTAAGTACAATAGTAATAGTTTTTTTTGTTCTAGTTGCTAGATTTGTAGATTTATTTAAAAGTACTGCAAATGCCTGATAAAATTCCATGCTGACTTCAACTCTCTCTCTTTCTCTCTTTCTTCTTGGACACGTGGCTCTCTGTTTGTTGTTGCTTTATTCAAATTGAGTTGTTGTTTATTCATGCATTTTGTTGCACTTCTGCACGCTCCATTGTTGTATCAAAACACATACACATATACGTATAGTACGTATACATATAGTGTAGACACTTCTAGTTACATTCATTCATTCATTCATTCATGAAGGTCTGCCGCTACCGTGCCCAGCATAACACAAGACTTGACTTGCCCAGGCGGCCTGACATTTCCATGGTGGCTGCCGTCAGAGCTCAAGTATCAGTTACATTTAAATGCCAGTCCACATACTACACTGAAAAAAAAAACAAACTATAAACGCTAAAAACATTAGAAACTAATTTTCTCACTTCTGTTGCAACGTTAGAATGTCCCCTTAATAATACATATGTTATTAGTTCAGTGTATGCATACACTGCGACTTACAAACAAACAAACATATGCAAATATATGTATATATATATGTAAATGTGTGTGTGTATTTGTGTGCCTATAAGAGCTGTTTGTTGTGTTAGCCCCAAGTGTGCACTTTCACTTTTTGTTTTTATGCTGCTCTGCAACAAAACCAAAAACTGGCAAAACGACAATCATGACCAGGTTTTGAGTTTTAAGTCTCAGACACAGTTGTAGTTGTTGTTGTGACGTAAATCATGTATACGCTATGCAAGCTAAATGATTCAATTGCCATGATTGTAAGTGAAAGAGATAGAAATAGACGCATAGTTAAATAAGCTAGATAGAGATAGAGAGAGCGAGATAGAGAGAGAGAGAGAGAGAGAAAGAGAGGAACTGTGCGAGAGAACCGGTTGTGTTGTGGCCTTTTGTGGCTTGCCTTTTTTTATTTGGCCAAGTAACATAATCATAGTGCTAAACTGCAACTCTGAAAAGGGTTCAACCACAAAGGGGGTAAAAATGAAATTTATAATTGCAGCACACGTCAATTAATCGTTTGATCTGCAGGCGCATGAAAATGTGTTTCTGATTGCCACTAGCTTTTTGGCCCCAGTGCACAACACATAACACACACAATGCACACAAAAACGCTTCGATCAATATTAATCATACGCTTAATTGTTCAATCATGTGACCAGCATGTAACGCATACGCCGCGTGGCGCCCATTGTGCGGTAAACCTTGGGCTCGGCTATAAATACAAATTTATAGTTGGTGAACATAGATAAACTAATGTTGATGGATAGACAATTACATTTTACTTTAATTATTTTGCCAGCTAGCAGCTCGAAACTTGTTGAAGAAAAAAAGTTTGTCAACAGCAAGAAAGTAAAAACACCACTTTATTTATCTGAACCACAATAAATTGCAAGTATTGGTTGCTGAAGCTTGTACTTACGACATTAGCGGTGTCAAAATGATTGATATGTAAGCAAGCAAAGAGAGAGAGAGACAGAGCGAATAAGAGAAAGATAGGAACTTGGCTAAAAAAGAAGCTGCCAAATTGTTAGTTTGCGTTTCGCATGATGGATGACAAATGCATTATGAAACAAGCTAGAAAATTGAGCAAATTGATTTATTTTTGAGAATATAAATTCATAGATAAATGAAAAAATAATGTAAATAAGTGGACAGAACAATAAAGTGTAGTTAAAATCTGAAGCAAAAGTTATATCTTGAAAATAGCAGAGATAGAATAAATCAAATCAAAAGTGGCAAAGAATATTTTGGGTCAAATCCAAATAACAGAAAACAAATCAAAGAACATTATTGTTCAAATCCACCAAGATATATCAAATGTGACATAGAATATTTCTGGGTAAATCAAAAACTAAAAATTAAAATCAAATGTGGCAAACAATATTTTTGGGCTTATCTCAAAAAATAAAGTCAACCCAACATAAACCAAATTTCTTTGTGACAAAAATATTTTTTCTTGTCTCTTGTTTTATTTATACTTCTCAATAACATTTTGTGACTTGAATTTTAAAATTCCGGAGTTTCTTATGTTATTTACGGTTAAAACGAAATCTATGTTTTTAGGTCAGAATAACTTGTGTGTAAACTTAGTGAAGAAATAGAACATGATTTAAAACTACTTTTTATTTAAATGTCAGTCAGTATAAGTCTGCAAATAACAACACACAAGTTTCAAATTGAAGTAGTTCGGCTCTTGAATTAGCTTTGGAATTTCCTGAATAGTTGACGGTGCTTTTATATACGAGATGCCAAGTAACATTCAATGACAATCAATATTAAGTAAAAATTCTCTACATTTCAATTCCCAATGTTGGTTTCCAGTCACAGCTTTTGCAATGCTCACACACAAACACAAACACGGAAACATACATAGTTGGCTCTAAACGCCGCTTCGCCTTGCCTTGCCTTTGGCCCATAGCCACCTTAGCAGAAGCAGCACATCGAAATGTGTCGACTGCAACGTACACGACACATTCAACGTGTAAATGATATAAAAAATGGCAGAACAGCTCGAGGATGTGGGAAATGAGTGTTGTAAGTGGACTTAAGTGGGGTGGCGGGAATGCAGTCTGACAACCTGATGTTGCTGCCACGTTGTTCTGACAGCAGCAACTGCAGCTGCCGTAGCAACACCAACACCAACACCAACACCCAGAACAACAACAATAAAGTGGGGTGACAAGTGCAAATGTCTAACCTACAGCATTCCATGCACTCAGTTGCGTTTACATGGCAGCTCAACTGCGAGGGTGTTTCTTAATACCCTGTATTAAAAATTATAAAATCTATTTTATAAGAAAATCTAACTGTAATCAATTTTTCATATAGTTTTTAAATTATTTTATGTTATTTGTGG
Organism: Scaptomyza cyrtandrae; assembly: GCA_035044605.1. NCBI lineage: Eukaryota > Metazoa > Arthropoda > Insecta > Diptera > Drosophilidae > Scaptomyza > Scaptomyza cyrtandrae. Next base: position 23,010,277 of record JAWNNS010000640.1, read on the forward strand.
TAAAATTTGGTGAAATCGAATATGATTGGCATCTTTATATATTATTTCACAATTTGAATTACTTTTTATCATTTTTTTTTGTTTGATGATGCTGTTGGTTAAGCCATTATTAACTTTAATAAGTCTTTTAAAAGCACAAAAACATAATTAGTTACGAAACTGACATCTCTTTTGATATATTGTATGCGAATAAAAGCTTAGGGTATTTAAATACCATACCAAAATACGGTTAGTATGTTTGTGTTGAAGCTTGTGTTTGTGTGTTTGTATGTTTGTATGTTTGTGTGTTGATGACGCCTTGCATTTAAAGTGCACGCAAAGTTTTGTTGTACATTTGCCACGCTTCTATTTGGCATTCCCTTGCACCTTTTGCGTTTGTTTGCCTCGCAATCCTTTAACTTGCAACTCACCCACCTGCTGCTGCAGCGATGGTAATTTTTGCATGCGCTTGAGCTACGCTGCGTATACGCTACATGTACACATATATGTATGTGTGTATGCTTAAGTCAGTTGAGCAACGTTAGACAAACAAGCTTTGTTTTTTAAATGCCGCCGCTGTTGATTCTCGCTGCCAGCTGCAATAGCTATATGCTGGTCTAGCTGGATCCTTTCCATCAGCCATTTTATCTATCCATGCATCACTCAACATTTGAACTGTGCTTTTCGGGATTTTCATTCGCACACTCATATGCAAATAACAAACAAATCAACTCAACAATTTTGCGCTGGATGCGGTCGAGGCTCATTCTTGGTGCCCTATTTGAGGTTTGGTTTTGCTCTTTTGCTGGCTGCTTTATTTGCTTTTGCTTTTGATTTTTTTTCGCTCTCACTGATTGAGTTCAGTTTGTAAACACACATAGCCATATAACATGGTCAGCTTGAAAGTTGATTATAAAATGGCAGAATAGGTTTACAAGCACTCGTAAAATGCCAAATGATGAAAGATATTTTCTATGTGCGCTTCAACTAACAACTCAATTACATTGTACACTTTTTAAGTTAAGCAAAGTAAATTACGATTCGAATTTAAAACTCTTTCTCAATACTCACTCACATGCACATTTAATTGAACGTTAAATGTTGCCTCTTTTTTATTGAAAGCGTCCCCAATATAATTTTGTGAAAGGGAAAATTTTGTTTTAATTGAAATTATTTTTGGTTACTTTTTTGAAAAAGGGTGGAAGGGTTGTCAGCAGGGGGGGAGGGGTGCGGGGTGGATATGCTTTGTAAAAGTTTCAACTAAGCCACTTCAAGTCAATTAAAAAGTTAAATTAAAATTATCAGCAATGTATGCTCATCATCAACATCAACATCATCATCATCCTCATCTTCGTTATCGTCTGTAGCATCCTCATCATAAGCCTACCATAGCTCTTGGGAATTTTTTTAGCTGGATTGTCAGAGTTGCAAAATGGTTTGTAGTATGCACAATTTAAATGAATTTTCATATTTTACTTGGTAGAAAATTTAATTAAATCTGAATGCATGTTTTTGGCTTGATAACCGCTGGCTTTTGGACAGCTTTTGTTTGTTTTTCATATTCAATTCGAATATTGAAATTATGCAAAATTCAATAATGTCTAAAATTACTTTGTTAACAAATAAAAGCTTATTGTATGTTGGTGTACATTTAATTGCAATATTTTAAATAATATAACTGATGACAAGCGTGACCAAAATAAAAGGCTCATTAAGTTGCATTTGTAATTCGATTAACTATTGGTTTGCATGTTTAATTTATTATGGGTTTGTGCAAAAGTATGTAACAGACGAAAGGAAGCATCTACGACCCCATTTAGTATATATATATTCTTGATCAGTATCAACGGCCGAGTCGGTATAGCCATGTCCGTCTGTCCGTATGTATGAACGAGTCGATCTTACAGACTATAAGAGCTAGAGACTCTAGATTTGGAACATGAGTTCTTTTTAGCCCTTTCGATTAGTCTTCCCGTTTCCGATATAGATATATATAACAATAATATCTTGAATTTGAAAAAAATGGGATATGGCGTTTGAAACTTAAGACGAAATAATGAAATTCGTTAAGTTTTTATTGAAATCGGTAGAGAAACACCGGAGATATGGAACATTGAAGTTAAGTGAAGTATTCAGTATATGCGTACTCACACACACACATCATACTTGCAAGCACTGACTGTAAATAATGCGTTAAGGATATCTCTTAGTCGAGATTTCTCAACTAGAGCCTTCTTACTTGTTTTGTACTACTTATATAAGATAAATTAAAAAATGGTAATGCTTAAAGCATCGCATTATTTACTGGGCACAGCATAAGATATTTCAATCAAATGTAAAAAAGCAAATATTGTAACAGTCGTGCCGGGCAGTTTATCTTGATTTCTTTGCTCAGTGGCTGCTTTATCGATTCATATCTATCAATAGCAAAGCAAACAGTTCATCATCAACGCCACAGATCTAGATTTACACTGGCATTGGTAACTTTATCCATTCATGTCCAGTCTGCACATAAAGAAGCGTGACGAGACGAGACGAAATGAGATGAGATGAACTTAAAGAAGAGCTTTGCAAATCAAATCTTTAAACTTGTGCCAGCTGCGTGCTTATCGATGCTGATGCAGGCTTTGCGACCATTTCCTTCCATCGCTTATCGACACTTCTCATTTTCCAACAGGCAGCCAACCCCGGCCAGCCTTACGCCTCTGCGCTCAATAAGGTCTAACGCATTTTTTGCTTCATGCACTTTGCTTTATCAGCAATTTTTATTGAAATTGACACTATCTGGACGACAAAGTGGTCACAGTGGACAAAAAAAAAAACGCGAAAAGGTGGGTGGCAAAGGAAAGTCTCGGGAACGCGAAATGAATCAGTGTTACAACTTTGCCAGAGACACTTTTAATGAGCAGCAGCTCAAGCAGACACAAAAGTGGGTGATTGCCCTCAGTCCATGACCCTTGCCTCGTTTGCAGAAAGCGAAAGCTTATAAAGTTGCTAATTGGATTAGATTTGGCGATATGAAGTAAATTCATTAAATAATTTTTGTTTTCTACCTTCTTTTTGCAGCTGAGTGAAAATTTGTAATAAAAATTTATTGTCAACAGTTCTCTTTTTCTCTCTTGGCGACCCAGCTGCATCCATGTTTCTACTAATAAGGAACAAAAAATTCACAGAGACATAAAACAGAACATGTAGAAAAAAGGGCAGCAGTTAATAAAAAGCATGAAAAAAGGGAGTCGCAGTAACAGCAACAAATGGCAAACAGCTGCGACTCTGCAATGATGTAATGGTATGTGTATTTGTCTGTCTTTTATGTGTTTGTGTCTGTGTGAGCTTTTAAGCGCATTTGTGTGTGGCAAAAGATGACTGAAAAAGATGTTCAACTGGTTACTGGTTTTGTGAGCCAATAAAAGACAACAACAAACAAACACAACAACCAACGAAGCACAGCGAAATGAAAACAAAAGTAAACAGCGCGCAACAAAAGAGCAACAGTAACAACAACCATAACAACAACAACAACAACAAACAGCGACAAAAAGACAATAGCAATAAGTGCAAAGAGCTAGCGAAAGTCAAATAGATCCATTCAAATCCGTTAACAAATTGAGTCAGTAAGTCAACGCAAAATTGAGTCAGAACGTGTTGATTTCATTCTGAGGCTGTCACTAATGAAATCAGAAGTGAATGCATTTATTTTATATTGCTAGCAAATAAGTATTGCATAAGTGAATCAAAATTGCATGAGGCAGGCACTTAGAGCAAAGAGTTTGCTTAAATACGTTATGTAGATTATTTGAGTGCATTGAAGTGAAATCGAGGTTACTTTTCCAATACTTTAAGAGAAAGTATTACATAGATATATGACTGTGATAAAGCCAAATGATTATCAGTAATCAAGCTGAAATGAAGTTGTTTTCTATGTAAATTGGTCTATTTATAATAATCAATATTGAAACAAAATCAGATCATCAAATGCAGCTGGCTATGAAACAAAAGGTCAACACTCCGGGTTGTCGACAGAGTTAAACAACAAAATTGTGTAATAAAAAGGTCTCTAATGGCCACGTCAACAGTCAAAAATAGTCGCTATCTGTCCAATGGCAAAGTATTTTGTATAATAAATATGATTTTGTTAAAGGCATTTATTACAAAAAAAATGCTTATATAAACAAAAGTACGTACTAGAATTAACTATACGAAAAACATTCTCGTTGTGGGTACTTATTCCTTAAATACACTTAACTTTAGAAAAGTTCATAGATATACGACCCTTCGTTAACTTCAAGACAAATTTGTGTTATACATTTGATGGCTTACACTTAAGAATTAAGAGCATCAACACAACAAACGCATCTTATCTGTTTTACGACTGATTTTTAGTGCTGGGCGTAAAGTTAGTCATTATTGTGGCCCTATTAAATGAGTGTCCCATGGCTCATTTATTTTGCGTAGAAACAAATTTACGTGCGGATTTATGCGCTCATCTAATTTGTTTTTTGGTCGCCTAATGGATGAGCCCTGAGGCATAACAATGGCCAAAACAGTAGGGGCCAATTAGTAGATTCAAGCAACCAAAAGTAATTAAAAGCTCTAATGGATATGCAATTTGGGAGCTTTTCTTAAATAATTAATGGCTTTTTAAGAAAGCATAGCTTGGAAAATGCCTTAAGAACCTTGATTTCAGATTTGTTACTCTGTAAATGGAATTTAAAGATTTATGTTAAGTCATTTAATTACTTAAAAGATTCAATAGCAGACTTGTGGAAACAAATTATAATTATAATTGCATCGATGTAACAGATCTAAAGATTTTAAGCAGTTAACAGTTCTGCAAAAGTAAGCTTTGAAGTAAGCTTTTGAACAATAGATCATAGAACAATATGTTAAAAAGCTTCTGAACGCGTTTCATTGAAATCTTTTATAAAAATCACAATTGGGCATAAGAGCTTATTAAAGCTTCGCTTAAGAACTAAAGATCATTAGAGCTTATATTGAAACTCATCTAGATGGTCATCAAACAAATAAATAATATTAAAATTGTTTCAAGTACTAAAAACCTCCTCTCAAATCGTACAAAAAGTTTGTTGTATTAAGACAAGTTAACACAAGCCTTAATATATTTGGCAAACATGAACAAGATAATCATTTAGTTGCCTCTAAAATCACTATGAAACTTTTTACTGGGAAAGATAAAATTCTATTAGTTTTGAAAATTGTACAAATAGCTTTAATGCAATCACTTTAATTCTATTGTTCTTCTCTCTCGCTTAACAGCAGTTGGAATGCGCCGTTGAATGCATAATGGAAACGCCTGTAACAATCATGTAAAATTGCGTTAAAAGCAAATGGATGGAAATGGAGCGTAGCAAGGAACAGCAACGCCAAGTAACAAGGAACAGCATCAAGAAACACAGCACATCACATTGGTATTAGAGGTTAACAAGCAGCTGCATGTGGCGGCCAACAGCTCGTGAACAATACTGAAAACTTTTGACGTTTGGGGGCGTTGAGGTCGTTTTTGGGGGCGTGTCGAAAGTTAAAGGAAGCAGGAAAAAAAAAGAAAAAGGAAAAAAAAAAAACACCGCACACACAAAACGTTGGCTGCAGCAACAACCGCTGCTGGTTCTGGTGCCAGGCAGTGCAACATAAAAGTCAATTAATGTACAATTACAACAACAATTACAACAATCGCTGGTGAATCAACGAACGTGGCGACAAGAAGCAGCAAGCTTGAACCGCCTCCACCCTACTCACACACAACGGAAGCGGCTGGAAACAAGAATTTCTGCAAATTACACGCAACGTAAGTTGCGAAGGAGGCTGCATTCCATTCTGGTGGCAGTGGCAGTGGCAGTGGCAGTGGTAGCAATCCAACGTCCGGTTTGCGGCCACAAAATGACTTTCGTTAACAAGCTGAGCAAAAGCTTCCGCTGGCTGCGCTGCTCGACATTGTGCGCCATTTTGTTTTATATGTTTTTCATTGGCCTCATATTGCACAGTACCAGCCACAAGCTGCAGCAACATCAACAACGCGAACAACAACATCAGCAGCAGCAGCAGCAACAGAGTTCCGTTGAGCAAGCCCAAACACAAACGTTGCCCAATGAGGGTCGTAATAGTCGCGACCGGCATCAACAGCAGCAGCAGCAGCATCAACAACATCAGCCTGAGAAATTGGTGCAACAACAAGAGGAAAAGCAAAAGCTAACGACGAACAATTTGGTTTTGGGCAGTGCCCAGGCGATGGAACAGCAACAACAGCAGCAACGAAAACTTCTGCCGATAGCTGCTAATGCAGTGGGTGGAGAAAAGGGAGATAAGAAGTCACAGCAGCAGCAGCAGAAGCAGCCTGAAACAGTTATATTAACGGCCAGCAATGTGAACGAGAAGCAAATACTGGCAAAAGCTTTCAAACGGTAAGTTTACGGCAAAGGCTCCTTGGGGGTTTTTTTTTTTGCATGGTCTCTCCATGGGAGTTCTCGCTACCTTCCTTTACCTCTCTCTTAGTCCCATGACAGTTCCGCTTAACTGTTTGGCTGATAATTTGGTGCTAGTTTGGCGGCTGTTGTTCAGTTTTGCCCAACGGCCATTGTTCACGCTGTGAAATGGATAGCAGCGGAAAAAAGAGGGATAGAGAAAGACAAAGGCAGAAAGAATAGAAAGCGATAGATGTCATACAGCAAAAATTCGTGGGCGCTATAACAATGTTTGTACGAAAAATTATGAAATTTATGACAACACAAACGAATGAGCCGCTGATTTACCACCACCAGAACGAACCACCAGAACCACCAACGCAGCATCAGCACCAGCAACTGATGTATGTGGCTGCGGTGCAAAAGGTGCGTTTTTTGAGGGCAACCACAAAAATGCGATTTGTTGTTTTGAATGATTTTGATTGGATGCGGGATAATCGGATTACAGAGACAGGGGAAAGGGGAAAGGCAATCATAATTATTGATTGGGACAACGTGATAAAGGTAGCAAATTGCAGACAATTTAATTTCTGGTTTAACAAGCTTAAAGTAAAATGCTGTATGGAATTTTAAACTAGCAATTCAACAAACTTACTCGAATGGAAAAATCTTGACCAAATCTTTAAATTACTTGAGTGTGACATTTATAGATAAATGAGAGTATCCTTAGTTATCTGTAAATCATGTTGCTTAGACAGCTTATTTATTGCTAGATAAGCCTCAAGAATTATTACGTCGACGTTTATAAACAGGCTTTTGGCTAACATGGCTTATGATTAACGACATTTAAGGTTAGATGTTATAGCGCTGGCGATTAAACTAAAACAGTATATACTACTCGAACGTTTAGTTCAAGATTTTCCAACATTAAAATATATATCCTTTCGAAATTGTTTTTAAAGTATTATGAATTTGAAGTAAATTTTTGGCATTGGGCATGTTTACATTTGTGCCATTTTATCTAACCCTTCTAAAAAATAGCCCACAATCTGGAGCAGCAAAGATAAAATATAAAAAACAAAAGAAAAGGTTATTCGATATTTTTAAGGATGAGCACTAAAACATACAATGTGATTAATTTTACGTGGCGTATGAGCAACAACCCTTAAAACTTTTTTTTGTTTTGGTTGCGACCCTTGGAGCCTCTGGGTACAACATAAACACGAAAAAACCGCCACAAAAAAAGTACATACAAGGTTTTTCTTTTGTGCATTGAGCTCAAGTTGCTCATGGAATTTATTCATTTGATTGTCTCGCTGCGTTATTAATATAATCAAGATGTAAAAAAAAATGGTTGCCAACAAGCACAGGGCAGATGTTGTTGCAAATTGTTTTTCAGGTTGAGGGTTTATAGAGACTATCGTAAAGGGTTGAAGGCGGAGTGTAGGCTTGCTTAATAGTTGATAGCTACAATTTAATTGTCAATTAAAATCATCAAAAGATTTTATTAATAACAATCAAACTAATTTGCTTAATAGCTGCTTTACCAAATGTGCTTAAAATCCAATAAATTTATTTTTTATTTTCTGTAATCACAATAATAGCAATAATGAATAAACAGGAGCAAACAAGTCCCAGAACAGCTGTCAGGCTTGTGTGCAATATTTATTTCATATTTAATCCACAGTCAAATATAAATACAGTCAACACAGATCACAAACACAAACATACACACAACAATAGCAAATAGCAGCTGGGCTTGATTTATTCAGCGTTTAATCGCATTGAACTATCATTAGTTCTGATTAGGTAAAAGCCATGCTTATGCTTATGTTTATTTATATCCTGTGAGAATTGCTGCCAATGGCATAACATATAAATGCCATTTTGATGGCCTTGTTGAGACAGAAAGAGAGTGAGAGAGTGAGAGAGGGAGAGGAAGAGGGAGAGAGTGAGAGTGAGAGCAGCTGCAATCAGTTTTATCATAGCTTAGCATAGTAAAACGAAAATTCGATTTTAATATTTATTGAATAGAAATAAGCTCACATCAAAATATTTCCACTGCTACCATATATATATAGTATGTTCTACTTGTGTCGTCTCTTTCTAAAAACTTTTTTTTTGACCCCAAAAGAGAGAAAATAAATTTAATATTGCACTGCAATTCAGATTTTGCAGCTGTTGGCAAACTTTATTTTTGTTTTATTTGTTTGGCATTCAACTTTTGCAATTTTTGCTGGATTTTGTTGATTAGTGTCTCCATCTAAGCAATTTCCCAATTACTCATCGCACTTTTTTTTGGTCATAAGCTCTGAGTTTCTGGCAATTATTCGCTCGATTGCTCACAGCAGTCATGAAATTGCAACTTAAATTGCATGATTTCCACTTTTTGACTTCGATAAACATATATGTATATGGTATGTTGACCAAAGCTAGCGATAACCCTACTAATTACGCAATTGCTGAAGCAATAAACCCTTTATTACGGTAAGTTAAGTAATTACAAGTACTTTTCCTTATAACGATTATTGCTTCTCAGTTGGGAGCAATTATGTGAGTTCAAGCAAATAAATTTATATAAAAGAAAATCCCCTCTTTTTTGCTACTTTTACAATGGCCTTAAAGCTTTAATAATAATAAACAGCTAATGGAAAATGATTTTTAAACAGTCTCTTTATATCATTTAGTATAATTTAAACGAATGCATTTAGTAGAGAATGACAATTTAATATTATTATAAATACATTTTGTGTATTTATTTGCAGTTAATTTTGGTTTTCGATTATTGATTTAAGTGAGATAAAAGAGCTCGGAGCCGCAACATTTTCCCCAAAATAAGTTAATTAAATAATAATTTTGCTAATTACAATATAATGCTGAGTTTATTATCATAGTTCTTGAATAAACTTTAATGAATCAAATTTATTTAAGTAATTTTTTAGAATTATGTTGCTAACGAGATCATTAAAATAACAACAATATTTAGCGTTTAATATCTTAAAAGCGGATCTAGAAACAGATATTTTGAATATATTTTGTATATTAGCTTAGTTGTTTGTTTTCTGTTTTTTTTTTTACCCTGAACCCATTAAAAATGGGAAAAAAGGTGTAATTGTTTTGTGCAAAAGAATGTAACAGGCAGAAGGAAACGTCTCCGACCCCATAAAGTATATACATGGCCATTTTGATAAGCATCCGTCCGTCTGTCCGTCTGTTCGTCCGTTCATCTGTCCGTCTGTCCTTCCATATGTATGAACGCGTCGATCTCAGAGACTCCAGATTTTGAACATAAGCTCGCCTAATCCCTAGGCAGTACAAATTTGTTTTCGATTTTCGATAACTCATCCCGTTTCCGATATACACATGTTATCGATAACAACAAAATCTTGAATTTGAAAAAATTTTAGATGGCATTTGAATTATTAATGAAAATAATAACAATCTGTGAAATTTTTATTAAAATCGGTTGAGAAACACCGGAGATATGGAACCTTGAAGTTGAGTATGCAGTATGGTCGTACACACAAGCACACACATACTTGCAAGGACTGACTGTACCCGTAAAGTATAGGGTTTAGGGTATCGTCTAGTCGCGATTTCTCGACTAGAGCCTTCTTACTTGTTTTTAATTATAATTATGATATAAAGCAAAATGTTGAATAAGCTTCTGCACAGCACTCTTAAACAACTTAAAAACAAATTTTCTTGGTATTGATACAAACACTGTGTGTCTAACAGGTCAAAAGGACATGCTCTTACAGTTAAAGCTTTAAGTTAAATCTGAACTTGTTTGCATGTTGCCGCTGTAAGTGTTGTTTTCTTCAGAACAATTTTGTAAATTTCATACACTTGTGAACTTGGTACACTTTGTTTAGCTTAAAATCGTCTTGAGGCAACTTCAACGCATTGAAGACTGTTTTCTAGGAAAAGCTTCGAAGTGTTTGTGTCCTTAAATACTGTGAGCTCTTTGGTCAAAACATTTATTCACTCTCTTGTGGGCTGTGTAGTGTTGTCAGCAATGTGATTGTGCAAAACAGGTGTCAGTTATTAAAGTTCTCACCAATTGGGTGGCTGGGTTGCACCCACTGTTGACGATAACTAACCAACAGAATAATGACCAAAATGGATGCGATGGGAGTGTCAATGCGTATCTTAGGGATTATTTCGTTTGTTGTTTGTGTTCACTTTTGTGTTTCATGCACTTGGGGATGATGATGCTGAGCGGCAGGGGCATGGGGAAGCAGAGAGGGATGCTGTGGCTGCACCGCACAGTGGTTTTATTAGCATATATAGTTGAGGCATTAGAACTTAAATAAATAAACTAGCAACTAAAGCGATTTCAAGTTAGTTTCCTTCCGCAAAACTTTTCTTGTTTGTTCTCTCTCCTCTCCGCGCTCTCCAAGCAACAGAAGTCCTTCTTCTTCCATTTATATATGTATGTGCGTTGTGGTCCTTGGCAATTGGAGTTTGAGTCTGAGTTTCGGTGACCCAAGGGGCTAGAAGCGCGCAAATCCTCGTAAAATAAAAAACAAACAAAACAAAATTTGTATAAAAAGAATGTGGGAACAAAATCTCTTTTGCTTTGCGCTCTTTCGCATCTTTTACGCACACACTTTGAAAGCAGAGTTTTTCATTTTGACTGCATTTTCTTTCTTTTTTTTTATATTTGCAGTATTTTTTCTGAATACCCTGTACACGAAATAATCGAACTGAAAGAGTTTTCAAAATAATGTATGAATAAAGAACGTAAAAAATCTCAAATATAACATTCTTGTACTTCAAAAAGTATTTGAAGTGCAAATAATAGAATAAAATTTAAAATAAAGATTTCATTCTTAGCACAATGCAGTAAATTAAGTGATTTTTATCTTTCGATCTTTCTACAGAATATCTTTTAGTCATTCAGTCACACACAAAGTCGAGTGAAAGACGTGGGATAAGTTACTAGGCGAAAAATGCATTTTGCATAAGCCTGCGGTTTCCTCTTTCCCAATTGCAACTGGTAGATTTTTTTTTATGAGACAGCAAAGATTTTGTGAAATAAGATCTTTGGGTTGAGCTCGCTTTTAAATTGGGTTGTGTCAAAGTTGTGCTTGACGTAAAGAAAAAAAATTAAAAAAAATAGAGCAAAATAGCGCATTAATATCATAAAGCTGGCGATATCAAAATGCAAAAAGCACTGAAAACCAACAAAGACTAAAAAAAAAGAAATGTAAATTGTGGGTTAACGTGACAGAGTGAATATTAAATATACTTAAAAAGCTGTTGAAAATGGAAATGTCTTTGGGTAATTTTAAGGTCTGAAAGTAAATTAGAACTTTATTTTTAAGCAAAACGCTTAAAAATGTCTATGGGAAAAGCAGAGGAAACAGCATGTTGCAGTAAGGAGAACCAAAAACAGATTTCATGACAAAGATAAATTGGTAAACATTTCTACAACTATCGTCTCATGAATGCTACAAATTTATAGCTCTCGCAACGCGATCCCATTCTACTTGCATAAATAAATCAGATTCAGTCCCAAACATTCCACAAGTCTCGTAAGTCAAGTCGCGTTCTCGAATATATTTGTGTATAGTATTTACCACCCGTTGTTTTCTATAGTGCTTGATGGGGAAGTTGTTTAGTCTTGCTTTTAGTTTTCCATTCAGTTTAACTTGCGACTGTGACGGTAAAAGTTGTGCCACTGCGTGTTGCATGCAACTTGTGCGCTTGTTCTTTGTGTGGACCCAACGGCAGCGGAAGTGCAGAACTTTTGCGCAGTGCTAAATCAATGTGTGGACCAGCCACCCAGCCAGGCCGAAAGAGGTTATTGCCACGAGTGCCCCTAATTGGAATGCTCGGGCAGCACATTAACGAGCCGCGTGTGTAATAATAACAACGAACTCAATGTGTGGGTGTGAATATTCAAATTGTCAGCAACAGACACCCCCTCCCTCCCCCCCACCGTCAAAAAAAGGGCGCACAGCTTAAATTTATAACAAATGTCAACGTGGCGACGTCGCAGTCGCATTTGCAGCTACAATTTAATTGCCCCTTAAAATGGCACTCCGCCACTCACGTGAATTTGGTGGCTGGTGTTGGCTGATTGTGTGGACCACATTATTAAGTTGATATTTAAATGCAAAAGCCACAAATGATGGCTATTAATTTCATACACGCTATTATCACAACATTTTTCGGTCTGTTTAATTGGAGTTTAAATCCTAGGCGACAAGCCGTTCTCCCATGAATCATTTTCATTATATGCTTAATGTTATTGCATTATCTTTGAACATGTTTTGCTTTTATGTTGCTGAAATACAAAAACAATTAAAACATATAATTTGTTTAGTTCTTTTTGAATAATTACATAAGAAGCGTAATGCTAAATTTGTATATTCAAAATAACAACGAAAATTCATTACTTCTTCAATAAAAACTTAAAATATGAAAACAAAACAAATGCAAAGTTATTTTAATTATATTCATTTTGTATTTGTATCCAATAACGTTTTTCTTCTTTCACTCGGCTTTAAGCTCTCTTTTAGAGACTGTTTAACGTTTGGGCGACATTAAACGAGAGTTAACGTTTTGTAAGGCGGATTTTTTTGTATATTTTTTTATTTATTCACAAAAATTAAAGTTTTGTTTTTACAATATTTATAAAAAGAATGAAAGCTTAAACGGTTTTAATAATTCTGCAACAACCTGCAAAAAAAAAAAAAATATTGAAACTTTTTAGCTGGTACATAAATAACGAAAAATAAATAAATAGCCAACACTTCATATAAAAAATATTTAATTTTCCTTTTATTGTGCTGTACTATTTACAGAGCGGATCGAAATCATGATGGACGCGTGTCCATACAAGAGCTGGGCCAATACATAAACAAACGAATTGTCGAGCATATTGACATTGCGATTATGAACAATGCGAGAGAGTTTCGACGCGTTGACATTGCACCAGCCGATGGACTGATAACATGGGATGAATATCATCGTTTCTTTTTGCGCGAACATGGCATGACAGAGGCGGACATCGATGAGCATGATGAGATCAAGCATACGACACTGAATCGCAAGGCTAGAGAGGATATGATGAGGGATAAGGCACGGTGGACGGAGGCGGCACGAACAGATCTATTTACCCTCACGATTGATGAGTACTTGAGTTTTAGGCACCCGGAATCGAGTGTATCTAACTTGCTGGAGCTAGTGGATGACTTATTGCGTCAATTCGATCAGGATGGCGATGATCAATTGACGCTGGAAGAGTTCTCTGATCTGAATGTCGATGATGATGAGGATTTGCTGCGCAAGTCATTAATATCAAAGACTTTAGTGGAGCGGCGGGAGGAGTTTAAGCGGATTATTGATAGGAATCATGATGGCAAAGCTGATCGTGGCGAGCTCCTCAACTATGTGAATCCGAAGACGCCACGCTATGCACTCCAAGAGGCAGCCACACTTTTTAGCTTGTGTGATGAGAACAAGGATGAACTTTTAACACTTAAGGAGGTGAGCCTAAGAATAGTGCATCAATCGAGCATTTTATAAACTTATAGTTTCATTTTAGATGACTGACAATGCTGAGATATTTCTACAATCAAAGATGATCGATACGGCAAACAGTTTTCACACCGAATTCTAATTACACTTAACTTTTACGCACATTCACTTCTTGCAAGCCGTCCCCCAATGTTCAATCTCACACGTACCCAGCTCACGATGTCTGTCTTTAAGAGGAGAACAAAATAACTATATAATCTTTGTGCATTTATAGTGATATTAATTTGTAAGTTGTTGCACACACATACAATCTAATAATCGAATAATTATGATATGATATAACACACGCATTAGTACACGTACATAATATAAAAAATAAATAATAGGAATAGTTTTGTTAGAATTTTGTACTACGTAATCCTTAAGTGCAAGAGGAAAATTATTTAATGTGTGATTTTTAATCATAATTATTGATTTAAGAATGCAAATCAAATTGAAATACAAATACTCAAAAATATATACACACAAAATATACGTAATTTAACGAAAAACTCTTCAATATTATAAAATAAAATGGACTTTTTCTGCATGAAGGTAAGAGATTAAAAAAATTTAATGGTAAGATATATAGTTTAAGATTAGTTAAGAAAATAAAAATTTATTGCAAATCAAGATACCATTTTAAAGAATCGCAGGGACAGAAAAATTTGCCGTTATTACATTGAATACTTTGCAATGTTTTAAAAATATATTAACTTAGTTATTTATCTTTTTATCATCATTTGTTTACCATTGTAGTAGAGTCTTAATCAATGTTTGTTAAGTTAACAATTTTTCGATTAGCTTCAAAATTGCTTCAGGGATCTGAGCATTTTAATTAGTCTATAACATTTGAATCCACTTGATTTTGAGTGCCGAACTACATGTTACGAATTAATTTAGCAACATCTTAAAGCCTCAACTTATTTTTTCTCTTCACTGAACAGACAAATTGGCATCATTAAGCATAATCCTGTGTTCAAGTGTTTGCTGGTTTTTGTGTTGTTGTTGTTGATTCTAATGCTGGTGTGCAACATGATAAATAAGAGGACACACGAATGATAAATAAGTGGCACTTAAGACCAATGAAATCCCAAAGCAAACCTGTTCATTCCTCAATATATCCATGCCAACGGTGAAAAGTTGAATGTAAGCCAAGGCCCAAAGCTTTGATGAACATCCTTGAAAATTAAACAGGAAATTGACTCTCTGATAAGTGTTAATACCTCTTTAATCTGCCCCACTGTTTACCTTTTTGCAATTTGCCAACGCAACTCGTGAAATGATTCCCAAAAGCTGTCAAAGATAAATAGATGGATTAATTATTAAATTAAAAGGAAAACCCAGTTTAAACTGTGAACACGTAAGCATCATTTTAATGTCACAACCGGGAGAAAGCAAGGATGAAACGAAGTTTGGGGGTTCAAAGAATTATTAGAAACAGCAGCTGTCAATATAAGAAGGAATGCGAATGGGTAATTGAATCTAATTATTCGGAAGCACACGTAATGAGCACGTAAAACGCACGAAATAACAAGGCCAGGATAAGTCAGACAAACAAATAAGTGTGGCAAAGTTAATTTGTGTGTGTGTGTGTGTTTGTGTGTGTGTGTACATGTTTATTCGTGTGTGGTGCGGAAGCGGAAACGTCAAGAGAAACCTTTAGCTGTAGAGAAAATAAGCTTACATCAATTGAGTTAAGGAAGCGGCTGAAGCACGCAAACTGATATTCAACATTAAATAATGCTTACATAGTAACAATTAGGATTGAACAATTATCCCTATTATTGCACTTTCCACAATTCTTGCCATTAAATTCCATTTAATGTTAATATTAACTTACAGAGTAATACAACGGTATATTAATTGAAGCTTTAATAAGCTAAAATTGCTCTTTTATCTACTTAAGTTGTTCGATCTAAAATGCTCGTCAACTCCTTATTTTGATTTGTGTAATTAAACTGATGATAAGAAATAGCCAATCTTGTTCTAAAGGTTTTTATTCAATTAAGACTTACAATCAAGTCAACAGCTATTGAATACAATCTCACACAAATAAAAATAAAGTAGAAAAATGTTTAAAAAAAAAACATATTTTATACAATCATCAAGGATGTGATTTTGAGTGAAAAAAATAGTGAAACGACAACGCACACAATGACTAATAATATATTTTGTGGTTTTTTTTATGTCGCTCTTTTCACTTTTGAACCGTTTTGTATTTTAATCAAAAACATATTTTCTTGTTGTCATATTCCTTTGTGTACTCCAGGCGTATATAAGTGACAAGGCGAATACTGAGTAAAAGAAAAATAACTTCTGCATTCGTTTAAGAATTCCATTCTACAACAATTTAATCAAGGAACGGCTCCATTCAACATCAGTTCTATTAAGATTTTCTCCCTTTGGTTGAAAAGCAGCTTAAAGGTTAAACTAAAGTTAAACTATTTCAGTTAAACGAAATGTTCTTTGATCAATATTTTAATATTGGCATATTTATAAGGTATTTAATTGGTCAACATGTTATTTATCTATTTCTTCCACAATGAACTGACAATGGGAGTTGTTGCGTAGCTAGTAATTGGAGCCGTGTAGACTGTTGCAGGCGCTGCGGCATAGGTGGCAACTGGAGCCCTGTAGACAAGAGACGGAGCAGCGGCATAGGTTGTGTATCTGAGTGGTGAGACGGCAGAGTAGGTGGCAACGGGAGCGATAGCCGAGTAGGTGGCAATGGGAGCCACTGCAGCATAGCTGGTAACAGGTGCAGCCAATAAACCCGCCTGGGCGACCGCAATGCACAAAGACAAACAGATGAGGAATTTCATATTGATTTGTTTAAGTTTGATTGGATTTTTGTTCTAGATTGTTGACTTGTCTGTAACTGATGCTGTTTGGCAATCAACGCGTCGGTTTTATAGCCATGTTGAAGGCTCGCAGCAATAGCAACAGCAACAGCAGCATCCGTCAACCCGTTTGCGGCTTAAGTTACCCAAATAAACAGTCAAAATATAGAACACAATGCCAGTTTTCAATTTCTGCTTGGTAATGCTTGACACTCAAATCGATATGCGGATGTCGGCAACAATATATTCTACTATGCTGTGTTCTGTCAATGGCATTGTGTGACACATTATTCACACAGTCAGCATATCAAATAGATTCTCATTACGTAGCAGCCATTAAATCATCTGGAAATATTAATTAGCCATTTTCGAAGCTATATTTGGTTGTATTGTTAGGAATAACAATTAGTTTTGTTTTAAGACAAGGGGCGGAAACAATTTGTGTTTAACCTCGAAGGCAATAAGCTGGTGTTGTTTACTTCTAAAATAGATTGTGTATTAAGTACAAGAGAATAATTCTTCAATAATATAAAGTAACAATTTATTTACATTAAAGTATGAAGAGGATAATATGACTGAATAGTTTATTTAAATTTGCAATTTAAATAAAACAAGCATTATTTTGTTAAACTTAATATATTTCTTGATACTTGGATATACCTTTCTAAATATATCTCTTCGTGCCAATGAATCTTGGCTTCATCTATGTCATTCTCTTATCTACTTGATATTTATTACTTAATTGCCTAAAATTGCTTAGTTTCACTTAAATCCAACATTTTCTGACTTTCTTACGTGCAAACATAGATGACCATAAACCTTCTTTTTTCGTGCGCAGATTGCTAACAAAAAGTCTACAACTTCTTTTGTCAGCGTTGTGGAAATTCTGTAAGAAGCAGTAAATAACAAGTAAGAAGGCTCTAGTCGAGAAATCCCGACTAGACGATACCCTGAACCCTATACTTTACGCGTACCGTCAGTGCTGGCAAACATATGTGTGTGTGTGTACTACATACTCAACTTCAATATTCTATATATCCTGTGTTTCTTAACCGATTTCAATGAAAAGTTCACAGATTATCATTATTTTGTTTAATAATTTAAATGCCAGCTAAAAGTTTTCCAAATTAAAGATTTTGTTATTATCGATCCCATGGGTATATCGGTAACGGGAAGAGTTGTCGAAAATCGAAAACAAACTTGTACTGCCTAGGGATTAGGCGACGTGTTCATACATACGGACGGACGGACAGGCGGACATGGCTACATCGACTCGGCTTTTGATACTGATCAAAAACATATGTATTTAATGGGGTCGGAGAAGTTTCCTTCTGGCTGTTACATTTTTTTTGCACAAAACCATTATACCCTTTTTACCCACTTTTAATGGGTTCAGGGTACAATAAAAGTCCATATATAGCAACTGCAAAGATAACTTTAATTTACATACAATTTGCACAAAGAACTTCACTTCAATATTAAAATTAAAATAAATGTAATATTGTTCTTAATGGTGTCAACAGTTCAAAAGCTTAGTTTAGCTGCATTTGTTAGCAGCTGTAATAATAAATAATTAATAGCCAAACATAAAACAATTTCTGAGTGCTTAAAAATTTAATATTAAATGGGAGCTATTGAAAAATTTACGTATATTATTTTGTGTTTACATTGTTAAAATATGCTTATTAATAAAGTAAATAATTTTCATCCTCGCAGTGTAATATTGTTTTTTGACAACTGCTCTACGAAACCATTTTAATCCGTAGCTAACCAAAAAATAACCTTGAAATTCTTTAGTATTTACATTAAGAAGGTTAGAGGACATTCTAAGTGGACCTTGATATATTTGACTGTCACTATATGACATTACATTCACAATTTCTGATTACGCTGAGAATGCAGCCACAAGTTTGCAAGTGGGGTGTTCATAAATTGAGTTGGTCACATAAAACAAATGGCATCTGGCTAACTTAACGAGCCGCAAAAAATATGAAATCAAAATGTACATGTTTTGCACTCCAGTGTAGGTGTTGGAGTGTATATGTGAGTGTGGGTGTGGGTGTGGGTGTGTGAGTACATATAAAATGAAGGCCCTATATAGTGGTTGTACATTTATGCCATACAAATGTTTTGCGTTATTAGGACTAGCACAAGAAACACTCATAGGGCTTGCTGAAAGAATATGTTGTACACGTAAGTTACATTAGTCAAACTGGTTTTGGCAGAGAATTTGTCGAGCATGCCAAATGTCTCGAAGTAAAAAGCCACAGCCAACCAGTCCAGGGCGGTAAGTCAAGAAATTATTGAAGAAATGTGACCAAGGAACAAACTTGAGAGCCGGCATAAATATGCGAGACACATACACAACAGTTACTATCTGTGAGTTTGTGTGTGTGTTTGCCATAAATGCTTCATCTTCAACTCATACATATTAAAATCTCAGAAAATAAACTTCAACAGTTCACAAAACAAATACAAACACCCATATATATATATGTCTACTGGCACAAATTCATACACACACAAATACAAACTTAAATTCTCAGATAAAAGGAAAGAAAAGGATCTCATGCATTTTAAAATCCCAGCCATTAAGAGCAGTGTGCTTTATTTTTGGTATGCAGAATATTATTTCAGCACGTTTTTGGCGCCTGACATTGCGTTTAACATTTTGCATGCATAACTGAAAAGCTAACCAAGACAGAAAGGGACAAACAAAAAAAAAACATTCTAAAAATAAACCAGCAGCAGTTACATTTAACTCTCTCTTCTAACTCTCTTTGTTGTTATGGTTGCTGTCTCAGAATATTTAAGTGCTTAAAAGTTACAAACTAAATAACAAAATAAAACATTTAAAGCTAACCACAAAAAGAGACGAAGCTATTTTTCCTAAATTGGCTAACAACACATCATTTAAAAGACTGCCAGGACATCAAACAGCAGGCCGAGAGAGACAAAGGTAAGTCAAGCTGAGATTCGGTACAATGGCTCAAATAAAAGAGTTTGTTGTTAATTCTGTTAACTGATGTTATGTTTTGTGGTTTTGTATGTATAGTCGAAAAACTGCTTAGTTTGTTGTTATAGAAATTTGTAAAAAATAAATTTCAATAATTTTAACAATTGGTTTCAATTAGAAAACCAAAAATATAAAAATGTTTTCAAAAATTAAATGGCTTTATTTGATTTTTTTTCAAAAATGCACACACAAAAAAAATTTCTTTTAACGTTTTTGAATATATAATTACTTAAAATCAAATAATTAATTTGGTAATAGTTAGAATACAAAATATGCAAATATTCATTAAATTAATTAACACAATTTCTGGGAAGAAGCAGAATGTTTTTTGACTAAACAGAAAAAAAAAATAAACATTAAAAGAAAATTTATAACTAAAACTATATAGTTTTTTTTTATACAAATGGGTGTCCATATAGTTATTTATTAAATTTTCAACTTATTCCATTTTAAATTTTCTTTTTGCATTTTTAATGATTTTAATACTGACAAAAACAAAAAAAAACCCGACAAGTGTTTGTTTTTTTATTTTTAAATTTTTCATCCAATGGAAAAGTTTAATTTTGGTTTTTCCTGAATGTGCAGAAAAAGCATCTAACAATTGTCCTCTTTTTTGACCCTTTGAAATGCATCAGAGTTTGATCTATTCTTTTGTTTTTTATGTAATTCATGAAATTTAAATATATGTGTTTAATTGGATTTTCATCGAATTGCTTATAATTCCATGCATATTTTGTCATGTTTTGCATTGCAATCGAAAACAAAAAAAATCCCCAATAGAAAATTGAAGCACAAACAGACGAAAGGAAGCAAATGATAGTATTGAATAATTTAGCACATTTCGCTGTTGAAATCCATACCGAAGCTAACAAAACTTGATGAGATTTACTATTATTTATTATGTATATATTTTGTATTTTTGATTTTGTTTTACCATTGTATTCTGACCTACTTAAAAATGACAATAAAAGGTAATTCGGTAGTAACAACTTGAAGGCAAACACTTAACTAACTTTGTGTGTGAATGTGTGTGTGTGACTGTGTGCAAGTCCAGGTCCAGGTCCTCGTCCTCGATTTCAGTAATGGGGGGCAATCTTCCAACTTTTGCGCATTTTATAAGTATGTTTGTGTGTGTGTGTGTGTGTAAACTCATTCATATATATGAAAAGTAAAAAGCAATTTTCGTAACATTTGCATGCCTTAAACCAACACACACACACACACAAACACACACAGATACGGAAGCATCAGAAGCGAGAAGCGGGCAAGGACATGCGGCCTACCTTTAGCATGGAGTAACAAAAACTATGATAATGTGTGTTTGTGCGGGGGTGTTTGGGTGTGTGTGTGTTCGCGTGTGTGTGTTGGTTAGTTGAACGGAGTACGTGTTGTGCTGAAAATGCAATTTGCCTTCTGTGCGAAAAGTACGTAAAATTTATGCAAATTTCTCCCCTAAACTGCCCCTGACCTATGACTATGGGCGATGGCGACTACAGCTACAAGCGGAAGCAGGAAATGCGCCATTGTGTGTGTGTGCTTTGGCATGCATGCGTGCCTGTACGAGTGTGTGTAAGTGTGTGTATGGTTTTGTATATTGAGAAAGCGCTAAAATGAAAATATAGTGAAATATGCGATAGAACAGCCAACGAAAAAGGACAGAAAAAAATCGAAAAAAAAATATCGTGAGAACAAATATGTTACATATACGAGACCTTAACTTTACCCTACAAAATATGGCTTACATCAAGGGCCGCACGTGACAAATATTTGGTGACAAACATTTTTTGTTATTACACTTTGTAACGAAATTCTTTGGGCTGCGGGCATGTAAAAGATTCCTTTTGCGTTGCATTCCATTGAGGTCGACACCCCGGCTATGATAAAAATTTCATATTTTAAAGAATTTATGTTTAAAACGAATAATTTAACTTGTGAAAGTGTAGATTTATTTTGAATTGAACATGTTGGCTGTATTTAAAAACAATTCCTTTATTTTCGGCAGCTATAATTGTAGAAAAGTAAACTTTTCCCTCAATCTTCAAAATGATTAGACATATTTAACATAGAGCTCAGCTGTAGACTAGTTTTAAGAAAATACATATAACAATACATAAGTAATAGGCTAAAAATAAAATATGTACATACAAAAAATCAAAAATCATTGAAAAATATTTATTTATATTCGTTTGAATTAAAACTGTTTTTTTTTAATGGTTGTCGTAAATAATATTTTTTCATGATGTTAAAAATTAGTAATAAGGGATTTTAAAAACTTTTAAGTCAAGAGGTCTAGATGAATAATTTGAATCAAACGAATCTCTTTGAGTGTTGTAATATCTTCAACCCTTTACGCTCCAAAAATAATCCAATCCATAAAAAAATATTAAATACCCTTTTTTTATCACACAACCAATACCGTAATAAATTTTTGTTATGCCTTAAGCCCCTTGGCATTTACATCTGCATTGTGACCCAATATTCGACAAGCCCAAAAAATTCGATAACACCCCACCGTGTGCATCGAAAAATACACACATAAATCCAACATTTCATGTTTAACAACAAAATAAACTTTATGTTGGCGAAAATGTGCATTCGCTACCTCACACGTTTTATGAAAAAAAAAATATTATAATACCCATGCATGGCAATAAAGCACGAAATAAAAGCCATACATATACAACTCGGATTACTTTGATATGCCAAAGCGGAGAATATAGTATGCCATGTCTACAGGGTATATTAACATCCGATGTAAGCCTTGGTGCGAATGCAAGAACTAACGTTCCGACAAAAGCAACAAGAGTGGCAACAACAAGGCGTAAATTCGCCATCGATAGTTTTTGACGTTGTGTATACGCCGCGTGATATGTATGTGAAACTGATTGTGTGTGTGTGTGTGTAAGTTAGTGGTGCCACTTGTGAAACAAAAAAAGAAAAGAAAAGAAAAGCATAACAGAAACAGTAAGGCAAAACAACAAAATGTTGTATACTAGGGCAACAGTAGGGCCAGTGGCCAGAGAAATGTCTGCGTAAAATAAAATGCCGCCGGGTTGTCCAGTATCGAGGCACACATAAAGCACATTGCTTGTCTATAGGTGTGTCTGTGTGTGTGTGACTAAAGTTGTTTATACTGCATTGCACGTGCCTTTGACATGCCGACATGGCCGCCTTTATTAGTTAGTGTGTGCTTCTTTGTGTGTTTGTATGGCTGCGTCTGCGTTTTGGCTTATGGGCAAAGAAGCTAAAGCGTATTAAGCAAACAACGCCGATGGCAACACCAGCCGCCCTTTTATTGCCACATGCAACACACGTGTGTTTGTTTAGTGTGCGGATGAAGGGCGGGAAAGGTAGGGAAGGTTTTTTTTATTTGGGGTGGGGGGGGGGGGAGCTGTGTTCTTCTCAAGTGTGTTTTTGCGTTGACTGCAAGACGTGTGTGTTTGTGTAAGTGCTGTGTGTGTGTGTGTGTTTGTGTGCGTGTGAGATAAACGACAGCATTTAATGCGTTCAAATCTTTCTTAAGGCCGCATCAAGCCATTTTTCAATTCAGATCTGAGCATTAAGATTATGTTGTCTTTAAGTCGCCTTAAGCCACAATTGCAGCTTTTTGGCGCCTTGCCACCAAATTCACAGCACAATTGAGCTCGCAAGAAGCTGTCAAAAATGTTAAAGCACATGATTAAATATAATAATAAATTGTTAGGAAAAAGCCCAAAAGTTAAGTGCAAAACGTAATTTCATATCAATTTCGAAAGGCTGTTAAATAATTTAATGATAATCATTTGATGGAACATTTAGATATTAAAGACAGAGGCTTAGCATAATAAATATTATATAAGTGGACATTTATACCCTGAACCCATGAAAACAGGTAAAAGAGTACAATGGTTTTGTGCAAAAGTATGATAAAGACAGAAGCAAGCATCTGTGACCCCATAAACAGAGAAAGCAGAACTTAAATGAATTTTCATATTTTACTTGGTAGAAAATTTAATTAAATCGGAATGCATGTTTTTGGCTTGTAAGCCGCTGGCTTTTGGACAGCTTTATTTTTTTGTCATATTCAATTTGAAAATTGAAATTATGCAAAATTCAAAAATGCCTAAAATTACTTTGTTAACAAAAAAAGCTTATTGTATATTGGTGTACATTTAATTGCAATATTTTAAATAATGTAACTGATGACAAGCGTGACCAAAATAAAAGGCTCATTAAGTTGAATTCGTAATTTGATTAATAATTGGTTTGCATATTTTATTTATTATGGGTTTGTGCAAAAGTATGTAACAGACGAAAGGAAGCATCTACGAACCCATCAACAGCCGAGACCATGTCCATCGGTCCGTCCGTCTGTATGTATAAACGCGTCGATTTCAGAGACCATGAGGGTTAGAGACTATCGACTAGTGCCTTCTTACTTGTTTAATTCATTCACTAGTTTAGTTTAGTTCACTTAATTTAATTAATGCTCAAAAAAATTTTATTTAAGTTGATCAAAAAACAAAGCGACACTTGTGTTTATTTCCATTAAATTGGATTTACACAATTTAATTTCCCTATTTTGGCTAACGCTGACATTTTCCAACTATCGATTCTATTTTTTTTTTTGGTGCAAACATTTTTTTTTCTTTTTTTGGCCAAGATTTGGGGCAGACAATCTTACCTGTCATTTGGACAGGCGCAAAAGAAGTGCAGCATAAGCTACAAGCACAAAGATATATTTTTTTTTACGCAAATAAAGCAAATGGTAAAAAACTAAATTGCGTTGGGAAAAGAAAATTAGTTCAGTTTGTGTTCGAGTCACAACAATTATTTCAACTTTGCATGAAAAGTAAGAGCTAAAGCTCACTGAATGGTAAACGGAAATGAAGCTCAAATCTCGAATGGAAATGCACAACGAAAATGAAACTTGCTCTTATACAGAGAGTGGCAAAATAAATAAAAAAAGTTTTTCGCTCACATTATGGGAAGAACAGATGTCTTTTGGCCCGAATCAGAGAGATGTTTCTTTATTTCTTTTAGTCTGTTTGGGCGCGAAAGCATTTTAATCAGGGGAAATACCTGGGCTATCTGTCAGCGCTCATAGCGCAAAACTTGCATAATAATATTCATGCTTGACATAAAATTCATTAAGAGTGATTAATATTTGTTTATTCTTTTTGCACGCCTTTTTGCCACCTAGATACGGACCAAGCATTTATTAAAATGGCTTGCGATGTGTTGGGCTGAGCTCATAAGTCTGCTGCAGAACTTTATCTTATTACGGAAAATGATTAATTCTCTTGTTAACTGCTTAGGTTGCCGGAAGTTGACATTTTCCGCTTATGCTTTTCAGGTATGTTCATAGAATCCTGCTAGGAAATGCTTTTGCAATATTATTATGTGTTAGCTTTAATAACTGTCATCAGCTAAAACCTAAGGACTTATGCGTATGACAAATACATACATATACATATACATATACGTATAACAACTACACTCAAAGGCCTTGTAAGCTGCTGGACCGCAAACATCAAAATTAAGCTCAACACACATTTACAAAATAAGCCAATCAAATATTCAACGCAAGCAACATGTTTGTTCATACGGCAGAAATAACTTGACGAGCCATTAAATATTATAATACAATGCGACAGAATGAATAATCGTTTGGGCAAATAGAGTACGAAAACAATGCAATGTGTGCGAACGTTTGTTTTCATTTGGAATGGAAAATTTAGAGCTATAAACTGTTTCAAATTGTAGCTTATAATTATTTAATTTGCTAATTTTAAGCCACTAAACAATATTTTGAAATAAAATATTCAAATAGTAATCAATAAATATTTTTATTTGTAACGGCATCGTTTCACGTAATCGTTAAGCGATTTGAATCGAAACAAATACTATTTAACTGAAACAAGTAAGGCTCTAGTCGAGAAATCCCGACTTGACGATACCCTGATCCCTATACTTTACGCGTACAGTCAGTGTTTGCAAGTATGTGTGTTTGCAAGTATGTACGCACATACTGCATACTGCATACACAACTTCAATGTCCCATATCTCCGGTGTTTCTTAGCCGATTTTAATAAAAGTTTCACAGATTGTCATTATTTGGCTTAATGTTTCAAAAACCGTCTCAAAGTTTTCCAAATTCAAGGTTTTGTTGTTATCGATCCCATGTGTATATCGAAAACGGGATGAGTTATCGAAAATCGGAAACTGCCTAGGAATTAGGCGAGCTTAAGTCCCAAATCTGCAGTCTCTAGCTCTTATAGTCTCTGAGATCGACGCGTTCATACATACGGACGGACGGACAGACGGACGGACATGGCTACATCGACTCGGCTGTTTATGCTGATCAAGAATATATATACTTAATGGGGTCGGAGATGCTTCCTTCTGCCTGTTACAGACTTTTGCACAAAACCATTATACCCTTTTCTCCATTTTTAATGGGATCAGGGTATAAAAAGGGATTCTTGATGAATATATTAAGTCAGTCAGGTCAGCATTGACTTAAAATTGTAAACAGTCAAAGATTACTCAATACCCCCTTTTAAGTTCGAGCAGTATGCCTTTCATACTTTTCATTAATGCATGTATGAAGCGGATAACTTTTCTTTGTGAATTATATTTATCTGCAGATTGAAAGTTAAATATTTAAGCTCTCAACAAAGAGTGTGGGCACAGAAATATCAAGGAAATACTTCATCTAGCTATAAATATAACTTAATCTCAAAACCATTTTTTTTTTTGTGCGTTACGCATTTTATAACATAAAATATCCTTGTCTCTAGTAAGCCTTTTAAAATAGCCATCAAAGAAAAAGTAAGTGCTCTGCATGGGCCAGCTTTGATTATTATTACCAAACGTTATAGTCCTGAGCCCTGAATTTTGTTTTTATCCCCTGAACCCACTAAAAATGCGTAAAAAGGGTATAATGGTTTTGTGCAAAAAGTATGTAACAGGCAGAAGGAAGCATCTCCGACCCCATAAAGCTTATATATATTCTTGATCCGTCTGTCCGTATGTATGAACGCGTCGATCTTAGAGACTATAAGAGCTAGAGACTCCAGATTTGGAAAATAAGCTCACCTAGTTTCTAGGCAGTAAAAGATTGTTTCCGATTTTCGATAACTCATCGCATTTCCGATATACACATGGGATCGATAACAACAAAACCTTGAATTTGGAAATCTTTGAGATGGCATTTGAAACATTAAACAAAATAATGACAATCTGTGAAATTTGTGTTTAAAGCGGTTGGGAAACACCGGAGATATAGAACATTGAAGTTGAGTATGCAGTATGCAGAATGCGCGTAGACACTTACAAACACATACTTGCAAGCACTGATTGTACGCGTTAAGTATAGGTTTCAGGGTATCGTCTAGTCGAGAAATCCCGACTAGAGCCTTCTTACTTGTTATAACATTCACTAAGCTATTCCACGTGTGCTTGATTTTCTGGGACATCGATTGTAGTACATAAAAAACATTTCTAAGAGCTAAGCTTTTGCCTGAAATGATGACTTGTCGATATACAATTCCATAAATATTAATAAAGTATTGCAATTTTGTCCCATTTCTCATAGAGTCCATAATTTATTGTCCTTGCTTATAATTTATTTCTCGTCGCTTTGCTGTAGGTTTATATTTCCAGTTGAGTTGAGTTAGTTATGCTTTAAGCCGAATACGAATATAAATATGTACGACAATTTGGCTCAGCACATAACATCAAAGCTGTTACCCAAAATTAGCCAAGCAATACTAAGAGGAGTACCCCTAATATGTCTAAATAATATGCGCACACTCACACACACACACAAATGTTCGCATACAAAATGTGTTCAGGCAGAAGGCTTTTATCAAATCAAATACAATTTGCTTACATAACGTATTTGTCACGTACCTCTTATCCCTCCCAAAACATTCACACACGCACACACACACACACACACATTCACAAAACAAGCATGCATGAGTTGCTTAAGTAGTACAAATAGTATAATAATAATAAATAATATACTAATGTGCATTAGAGTGCCAACTGCTTAGCAATTGAGTGTGAGAAATGGAGCCGTCTCAGGAGTAACATGAAAATTAAATGCAAAAGAGTATTTTGCTTAAATGCTCTAACATTTCATTACATTTTATATTGCATATTTTAATTTTAGTCTAAAATAATAATTTTTGTATATTTGTTAACAGAAATGTTAATTGTAATAAAATAGTTTAGTATTAACAAAAAGAAATACTTGCAGTTAAGTTTATCAATTAAAATGAGAGATGTTATGAATTCATTTCAACAGACAAAGCTAAGAATGGAAGTTATAAAAGCCTGGCAGTCAATTTCATTAATTTCAGAGTGAAATATTTATGTTTAAAATTGCATTCGAAGCATTTCCCAAGCAATTAACCACGTAACACATACTCACTCTCTCTTTCTGTTTCTTTCTCACTCTCTCCCTCTCTCTTTCCCTCCCTCTCTCATATAATAACTTACAGACTTCAATGACTTTTAGTTGCCGTATTAAATCGCAGTCTAATTGGCTCACAGCTCGCAATGCCGCTGTTCAATAATATTCCACGTCCGCAAAAGCTCGACTGGCCCCATCTTCCTCCTCCTCCTCCTCCCCCCCCTACCAACTTTCTATAGCGACCTACATTCGCAACCTTCGCTTGGGCAACGAATGCTGTCTGATTGAGGTTGAAGCTAGGCCTTTGGTTCTGTGTGAATTCAAAGGATTCGTCTGCTGCTTAACATAAATATTTATAAGAGTTAATTTGCTTCTGCACGCATGTCTACAACGGTGAAAGGGGTTGGGTGGTGGGGTGGTGATGGCAATCAATCAGATATAAAGCAATATTTACAATTTGAAAATGAACTACGAATTAATTCGATTGGCTTCACTTGCGGTCGATGCGATGGATTGAGAAATTTCATTTGGCTTTCGGGTTGATTGGACAATGGATGGCTCGAAGGCATGCTGCGTATATGCTCATATATATTTGTAAATGTGCCAGCAGGCATGCTAGCTCCTTTGGTGTCTGCTGCTGACAGCCACACACACACACACACAGACACACACGAAGCTCTAAATTGCGTCTAAATGCGTCTGGCAATTGACTAAAAATAAACAATAGAAACAACAACAAAAGAATAACATGGCTTCTACAATAACAAACGAAAGCTGACACAGACCTACACAGAACACAGACGATATATAGCGATAATAACTAATTATATTGCAGTTAATAATCATATACTCTTGCACCCAGAGAAAAAAACACACAAAAATCAACCATAAATAAAATTGGTTTTACAATGTTAAAACGTAACACGCGGTTAAATTGGTTATCAAAACATATTGATTTAACTATAAACATAGTAAAACAGATAAACCATTGTGAAATATATAAATAGGCGTGCACCTTCAAAATGAATCGAATGCATCAATATTACCACATCGATATTTCAAATTAAATAAGTAACTTGTTGATTTTCATTAAAATTCTTGATTTAAAATGTGCAAATCGCGTAAGGTAACCCATATTTAGTTGGATTATATAAATAAGGGGAAAGATTCTTGTGGATCAAAGATATAAACTTTGTTTTATCATAAAGTTATCTTAAGTTGTCTTATCAATTTAAATACTTTAATCACCAGACCATTGATTAAGAGTTACCTTACGTTGTCTAAAGCTTTAATGTTCATTGTTTTTGTTAAACCTCAAATTTCAACTGCAATTCAATATTCAATTACAGTACAAATCTACAATAACTGCTTTTGATACGTATTACAATTTATAATTGTTGTTGTTAAATTATTTTTCATTAAACAAGTGCAATTACTTAATAATTTCAAAGTGTTCGTCATTATTTCTCTCAGTTATAGAAAGGGGACTTCTAATTAAAATGCATGGAATAAAAAAACATGGTAAACAAGTAAGAAGGCTCTAGTCGAGAAATCCCGACTAGACGATACCCTGATCCCTATACTTTACGCGTACAGTCAGTGCTTGCAAGTATGTGTTTGCGTGTGTGTACGACCATACTGCATACTGCATACTCAACTTCAAGGTTCCATATCTCCGGTGTTTCTTAACCGATTTTAATAAAAGTTTCACAGATTGTTATTATTTTTATTAATATTAAAAATGTCATCTAAAGTTTTTTCAAACTCAAGATTTTATTGTTATCGATCACATGTGTATATCGGAAACGGGGTGAGTTATCGAAAACAAACTTGTACTGCCTAGGGATTAGGCGAGCTAAAGTTCCAAATCTGAAGTCTCTAGCTCTTATAGTTTCTGAGATCGACGCGTTCATACATACAGACGGACAGACGGACATGGCTATATCGACTCGACTGTTGATGCTGATAAAGAATATATATACTTTATAAGGTCGGAGATGCTTCTTTCTGCCTGTTACATACTTTTGCACAAATTGATTATACCCTTTTTTCCCATTTTTAATGGGATCAGGGTAATAAAACTTGCACTTTAATTGCATATAATTATGAACATATTAATATATATATATACATACTTACATACACTCATACAAGTGTACATAAGTGCAATTGGCTGTATTAATTCATCAGTGTAATGCAAGTCATAAAACAAATATTGATTTCATATTGCATAATAAAGCTGTTATGCCCACTTGAAGAGTTTTAAGCTGCGAAGAACTCTTATGGCTGCAGCACAAAAACAATTGATATTGTTTCAAAACAATTCGCGGATGTATGTGTGTGTGTCGCAAACATAAGTTCAACGGTGCGTATGATTGATATGTGTACAAATGTGTATACTGAATTGTTTAACTTGTATTAGTCGTGTCAACAATGGATAGTAGAGTGCGGCAACATAAACTAAAAGAGAACAAGACAGTTAAAAAAATGGAAAAATTTAACAACAAAAACGTGAAAATGCTATTGTTCCTAGATAGATAGATAGATATACATAGATGTGTGTGTTTGTGTGTGCGTACTTTTATGAGTAACTGTAAGCCGAGTGTGCAGCAAGGCGATTAAGTCAAAAGGATTCGCCACTTGGCCAGCCTACTGCCTTATTTTGATTGCTTGGATTCTTTTGCAACATTGTTAATTTGTTATGACTTTTGTTATAATCGCCTTATCTTGCATAGCTTAGCAGCTTTGGTTGTTAAGGATTACATTAAATTTTATTAAAATTTTGTTTTTATGAACCGAAAAGATATGAAGATTACCAATTGGCTTATCTAATACAGTCAAGTAATAAACAAATCTGTTATAGAACAAAAAGTGATATATATATATATATAGGGGATTGTAAGCCAAATGAAACGAAATATACATATAATTTAGCTTTTAATAATAAGAACTAAGGAAAAATTTTAAAGCATTTAATTTCCATAATTGTAGGATTTTACCTTTTAAAATAATGATAAACCTTACAAAACAATATCATATCTCTAAGTAATTTTTTACTTCGCTTAAATACTTTCGCGCACTCTTGTTCATTTATTTAAACCTTAATTGTTTCATTCCCAAATGACGTCAATGTAACAAGCATTTTCTCGACAAAGCATAAAAAATGAAAACTGTCAAAAAAATGTGAAATATTTTAATACACTGTAAGTTTATATTTTTAAGTACACGTATATATACATGTGTATTTATTTTTAAGCTTGTAATGGCAGACATCGAATGACGTCAATAGAATGCATTGCATTGAAATCACTGTCAAGTACAGATTATATAGCAATGAATCTTCAGTTCTTAGGACTTACTACCGACAGCGAAGTCTGTGCAAGAGTTTTGATTGATTGTTTGCGCATTTCAACAGAGCTTGCTTACGCATGAGTAAATTTGTTGAGGGATTGTTTCATTGTAGCATAAGCGATTATGTCCATACATATTTCATATAATACAATTTTGCTCACAATGTTTATCTAAAGGCAGCCAGGGCGAAAACACAATCATAATAAATAACAAATACACAACTCTTTGCGCAATGAAAAATTATATAAAATTTATTTAACAATCAGTGCTCAAGAAGCAAGTGGCATTTTACAATTCGTTTCAGTGTCAGGAACGTGCACTCGCAATGATGTAAGGTAACGAACCATCAACACAAATAGTTCCAACTGCAGCCAGAAGATGCCCAACAAGGCAGCATCCCAAGTGTGTTTGTCATGTGTGTGTGTGTGTGTATGTTTGTGTCTGTGTGGAGGTATGTTTGTACTGATTGCACAAAGGAACGAAGACCGTCAAGCCCTTGGTGACGTGTTGAGCGAAAGAATGAAACAAGCAACTGGCAGGACACAAACAGTAGCAACAGCAGCCAAGGAGCGCAAAGGACTCAAAGCGGCGCACCTGAGCTGCGAACTTAACGACAGGAGCACTGTAGACAAAAAATCCTTTTCGGTGATCAAAAACCAAACAGGATATCTTAATATAACTTAAAGGTTATGGACGAAGTTGTAGAGAATTTAAGAATTATTTTTTAGAGGTAAAATAAAATTAAAACCAATTGTGTCAAGCATTTAATTTTAATTAACTCACAAATGTGTGACTTAATTTATATCTATTTATTTTTTAGCATTTGAAAGAAATAATAATAAGAAAAATTTGTTGAATTGGGTAAGTTCAGTTTTTGGCAATTATTATTTTAATTCGTTGAATTAAATTGAAATTGAATTTTATTTCTAATGTTAATTGTAACGACTTTTTATAACTGAACAACAAGATATATTATATAGTAATACAAAAATATTGAACATATGAACATGTCTAAAGTATGTGTTATTATTCGCATTATTTGTATTATTTTTGAGCCAAATTCTTATCAAATGCAAGTTATTTAGAAGCTGTGTCAGGAGTTTGGTTAACTAATCCATTGTACACGGTCTTTCATTTCTTATCAGTTTTGTTGAGTTTCACGTAACCCTTTATTGCTGCCGGCGTCTTCATTAATTTGAAATGGTATTGCTTTGTTGCCAGTTTGCTTTTGTTGCTCTGAATGCAACACGCTCGAGTTGGACACGTGTGTCACGTGGGTCACTGGGCTTTGCAAGTGGACTGGCAGTTGCAGTGGCAGTGGCCGTTGTAGTGACAGTTAATACTTACCAATATTGCCTGGTTCCCGCCACGACAAGCTCAATTCACCTGGGCAGCATGCAACAAACGGAAAAACATGGACAAAGGAAGATTGGGGGGAGGTGGATGGTTGGTTGGAAAGCCGGCTGTCGGCTTGATTGTGGATTTACATACCAAAGCGCTGTCGATTCCATATCCACAACTGTACAATAAACTGGAATAAATAAGTTGTAAGTAAGCAACGAATTGAAGTTGCTCTTATATGGTAAGTAATGTACATTATATGTATTATGATTTTCAATGCATAATTGTAATATTTATTTTAATCAAGCATGTCTTGATGATGACTCTTTTTCGATCGATTGATAACTAATCGAAATCATTATTTAGCAGCTCTGCTAATGAGTAAGTAAACTCTTACTTAACGTTTGAGTTAAGTATTCATAATTTTAATAATATAGTATATATAGTATACAATATTTAATACTTTTAATTGTGCTAACTGTATGTTATAGTCAATATACGCACGGTAAGTTTTTGAGCACGCATACGCCGTAATAAGCAGCAGCAACAGCTGTGGCTACGATTTCATAACTTTTAGGGTTGTAGTCAACTGACGCTTGTTGCTTTTCCGACCAGGGGGGAGGGTGGGTGGCTGCTGCGTCTCTGGTTAGTTGAGCGTAGTGCAGCAGTACTCAGAATGCAACGAGCCGTGTGTTAAGTGCTTCCCGCTGCTGCGATTTGCACTCACACTTATACATACATAAGAGAGAAAAGACGGGCACACACTTACGCTCAGCTTTTTGTATTGACGCACTCGCCGACGCTGAGAACCGCATCAAAGCGAGCCCAGTCACTCAGTCACAGAGTCAATCAGTTGGCTCCCCCTATGAGCAATAGTCATAGTCGGCTGTCCACGTCGTCGCAGTTGCTCCATTCGCAAATTGAACGTTGGCGCGAGCGTGTCGCTTGCACGGAACACATTAGAAGAAAACAAAATAAATTCAAATCAAAGTTTGCATAGTGAGCAAACAATAATTTTGAAAATATATATATTAAAGCTAACTAAGTCAGTTCAGTATGACATTGCGGGGCGCTAACGTTATTTGGTTTAGGCATGGCCTACGACTGCATGACAATCCTGCCTTGTTGTCCGCACTGGCAGACATAGATCATGGCATTGCACTCATACCCATATTTATATTCGATGGCGAGAGCGCGGGTAAGTTTCCACAGACACACAAACATACGTATCTCATTGCTTTGATTACGTTTTGCGAGCTCCGTTATGAGATAATAGTGGAATTCAGCACTCCGACTTTTTTGTTACAAAATATATATATTTAGTTGACGGCACTCGTGCATACAAACAGAGCAATTTAAGGGGGTGCAGGTGGGGGACTCTCATGTGGGAAACTCGTGCTTTGGTACAATCAACTTTGTTTTGTTTAGACAAACAAATAAAAAAAAAAAAATTAGGCGTTCTAATGCAATTTATGTGAGCGCGCGAACAAGAGAGAGAGAGGGAGAGAGAGAGACAAAATATATAGTGAGAGACTGGACGCTAAGAGAGATAAAAACGTAGAGTGGCAAAGTAAACAATCAAATGCAATTTGTTGCTCAAAGAGAAAAAAAAAAAACTTTGCGGTACAAGATACACATGTGCATTTAAATCTTTGCGGTTAATACATTTTATTATTTGCAAATAAAAAATTGATACACAATTAAAAATGTACAGTCGTGTAGGCCAATAAATAAGCATAGTAATTGCAATAATATGAAGGGTATTAAGGTACTCAATTCATATTATTGGTACACAATTAATTTTTAATATTTATTTTTATTTTTTTTAATAGATGATTATTTATCTTTTACATTTCTTAAAAATTAAGAAGGTTTTTCCATTAGATTAAACTTTTTTTTACATGATTACTTTAATATTTTGGTTGGTTTCTTATTCAGTGAAATGTTTATCATGTTAGTTGTTTTTTCAAAATAATATTTCAAATGCCATTTTATAGATAAAGTTCAAATACACTGCAGCTTTAATTTAAACAAGTAAGAAGGCTCTAGACGATACCCTGATCCCTATACTATACGCGTACAGTCAATGCTTGCAAGTATGTTTGCGTGTGTGTACGACCATACTGCATACTGCATACTCAACTTCAAGGTTCCATATCTCCGGTGTTTCTCAACCGTTTTAAATAAAACTTTCAAAGATTGTTATTATTTTGATTGATAATTCAAATGCCTAAATGTACTGCTAATTGATTAGGCGAGCTTAAGTTCCAAAACTGGAGTCTCTAGCTCTTATAGTTTCTGAGATCGAAGCGTTCATACATACGGACGGACAGACGGACATGTCTATATCGACTCGACTGTTGATGCTGATAAAGAATATATATACTTTATAAGGTCGGAGATGCTTCCTTCTGCCTGTTACATACTTTTGCACAAAACCATTATACCCTTTCTTTCCATTTTTAATGGGATCAGGGTATAAAAAGAAAAGGATATGCAGATTAAAAATATATACTTTTTACTCACAAAAGTTTCATTTAATTTTAATTTTACCCCATTTGGGGTAATTTACCCCGGTTCCTCGACCGCTGATTTAAGGCCTTGATAGTTTTTGTATTTCAATAACGCCGATTTTCATGCAAAATATATTCTTATACATTAACATTTCTTTGAGACACTAACGATATTCAAATTTAAATACCTTTCAGGCACAAAAAGCGTTGGCTATAATCGCATGCGATTTTTATTGGACTCGCTGGACGACATCGATAAGCAGTTGAAGGAGGCAACGGATGGAGCCGGTGGCCTACTGATTTGTGAGGGTCAACCCACGGACATCTTTCGCCAGCTGCACAAGGAGGTGCGTCTGAATCGGATCTGTGTGGAACAGGATTGTGAGCCCATCTGGAATGAAAGGGATGAGGCAATAAAAGCACTGTGCCGTGAACTGGGTATCGAGTATGTGGAGAAGGTGTCCCACACACTGTGGGATCCACGAACGGTCATCGATACGAATGGTGGCATTGCACCATTAACATATCAAATGTTTCTGGTAAGTCAGGGTGAGAATTTTATTGGTTTTCCGTAACTCATTTCGAATGCTTGGGCACAGCACACGGTGCAAATAATTGGACTGCCTCCACGTCCTGTAGGGACTCCTACCCTTGATGGCGTTCAATTTGTACAGTTGCCGGCTGAGGTGCGCAGGGTTATCGGTTGCTTTGATCAGACTCCGCCACCAGAGCACTTTAACATATACAGTGACAATATGGGCTATCTGGCCAAGATTAATTGGGTGGGTGGAGAGTCGCAGGCGTTGTTGCTTTTGGGCGAACGCCTCAAAGTGGAACAACATGCCTTTGAGCGTGGCTATTATTTGCCTAATCAG
The DNA here is from genome assembly GCA_035044605.1 of Scaptomyza cyrtandrae. Taxonomy (NCBI): domain Eukaryota; kingdom Metazoa; phylum Arthropoda; class Insecta; order Diptera; family Drosophilidae; genus Scaptomyza; species Scaptomyza cyrtandrae. The sequence continues at coordinate 23,046,548 of JAWNNS010000640.1, forward strand.
GCTATGCCTAATATCTTGGACACTCCCAAATCGATGAGCGCCCATCTACGTTTTGGCTGCTTGTCGGTGCGTCATTTCTATTGGAGTGTTCATGATCTCTTCAAGAATGTCCAACTGCGCGGCGGGGTGCAAGGTGATCAAATGACGAGTGGTACCCACATCACTGGACAACTTATATGGCGAGAGTACTTTTACACTATGTCAGTGAACAATCCGCAATACGATCGCATGGAGGGCAATGAGATTTGTTTGAGCATACCGTGGGCCAAGCCGAACAATGATCAACTGCAACGCTGGCGTCTTGGCCAGACGGGCTTTCCACTCATTGATGCTGCAATGAGGCAACTACTTGCCGAAGGTTGGCTTCATCATACACTGCGCAACACGGTTGCCACTTTCCTCACCCGTGGCGGTCTCTGGCAGAACTGGGAGTTCGGATTGCAGCACTTTCTAAAGTATCTGCTGGATGCGGATTGGTCTGTTTGTGCTGGCAATTGGATGTGGGTCTCTAGTTCGGCATTTGAAAGGCTACTTGACTCGTCACTGGTCACCTGCCCGGTGGCATTGGCCAAACGGCTCGATCCCAATGGCATTTATATCAGGCAGTACTTGCCAGAGCTGCAAAATGTGCCCAAGGAGTTCATGTGAGTACAAAAACTAAACAAAACTAATTGGAATAACGAAGATAAACTAAATGCTAATTGCATAGAAATAACTTTTGCATAAAGCTTAATCAGTTTATTTTAGAAGTTTCTTAAATAAAGAGAATTCACAAAAGACATAAAACTAAATAAGCAAAAATCTTAATAAATCACTTGGCTTATTAAACACTGAATAAGTTCTCTGAAAAGACAAAAGGTAAAATTTTAAAATGATTTCAAAACTTTCTCATCATACATTTTAGTATTTTCATCAGCTCGCTTTAGACCCCAAAAACTTTAACACATAAATAACACAATAAATATGAAATCACGCTCATAATTAACTCTGCCTTCCGTTTTCACCTTTTGTAGCCATGAACCATGGCGCATGACAGCCGAACAGCAGGAGCGCTTTGAATGCCTCGTTGGGGTACATTATCCGGAGCGTATCATTGATCTGTCAGTTGCCTCGAAGCGAAATATGTCGGCCATGAAGGCGTTGCGGAATTCGCTGATTGAGCCACCGCCGCATTGCCGGCCCTCCAATGAGGAGGAGGTGCGTCAGTTCTTCTGGCTGGCCGATTGAAGAAACTTAATGCCAATTATCTATATATCAAAGTGTATCTGTGTTGTAATATCGTATTCAATTCATTCAGTGTTTAATAAAAATATCGCTTCTATATATGTATATCATTAATAATGCTTTATTTTATTTTTAGTTTTTTTTTTTAATTAAAATATTTGCTACAATACAATTTGTATTTGTTTTTAACAGCTTATAACTTGTTACTCGTACATATTTATTTAATTTAGCTTAATTTAAAGTGATTTATCTTGTTTACATATTTATTTATGTATGTATATATTTATTATTATCATTTGTATTACATTTTCAAATTATATCTTATTAACACGGCATTTTAATAAAAATTATTTTTTATTTATTCAAGAAAAGTTTTGAACGCGAATTAATTTTAAAAAAAAACTTGAATTGATTTTTAAGTATTCACTGCTTGTTGGCATTACTCGCAATTGATAAAAATGTAATGCCATTTTATGTTTTCATTATTAATTTTCTATATTCGTCGTGTATATTTTATTTTAATGCCTAAAATTGTATTTCGAATCTAATTTTTTGCATTTTGTTGTAGAATGTGTGCAATAGGTTTTGGTTACCACGGCCAATATCATGAGGTTAGCTTATGGATTTGATAATGGGACCTTAATGGATTTATTGTTGAAACTTGAGTCCCTTCGACAGTTGCTAAAAAATCAAAACTGACAACAGCTACCTTCGACAAGGCCGAAGCTTGTACATTCTTCACAAACAATCAATCATCTGAGCATAATAATACCAATAATTAGTCATTTAAGAGTCGATGTTCGTTTATCCCATTTGTAAAGAATACAGTTAGACGAACGAATATATAAAATGTACTCGTTTTAAACTTGTATTTTTTTTCTCTCAGTTATATAATAAATTCGAGTAAAACATTTAGAGCGCATTTTGGAAAAAAAATGACTGTTTTATATACTTGTTTATGTAATATGTATATGTATATGTAACTATACATTATGTAAGTGTAAAATTCACAAATAGTAAGTGGTACAATACGATACAATTGCTGAATAAATATTCAAATCAACGAACCAACGAAATTGAACGGGAACTTCATACAGCAAATAACAATTTATCTTTATACAATATATTTGAATACCATCTCGTAACGCATTAATATTGTAACATATATATTATTTTGCAAATATTCGGTTTTTTTTCTTTTTATTTTTGTTGAATTTCTATGTATATATATATATGTATGTATATATATATATATGTGTTTTTAATGTACATACACACATATTTGCATGTGTGTTTGTGTGTGTGTTAAGGTTTGAACGTAAATCACGTATCACTTGCGCCAACGAAAACAAACACGGTCGCCCCATTATATATGCAACACTTTCGGCATTATGTAAATTGCTGTTTGTTGTCAGCAATTCTTGAACTCTTTGCCAAATACACGCTTTTAACTTTTGAGGTTCCATTAATTTCACATTTGTGTGTATATTCTTTGTTTGAATAAGTTTATAGCACGATTTGGATTAGTTTTCTTTTTTATATATATAACTCCAGTTCATAAAAATAGAGTTTCACTAATTTTGTTTTTATAGTTTTTCAAATTGTTTTTAGTTGTTGTATTAAAAGCTGTTAGCTGTAGGTTTACTTTAAAATGGACGTTTTTATAAATACATAGATAAAGTTTATATAGTTTGAGCAGAAAATAGCGGCAATTGCTTGAAGTATTCGGTGTGCCAATAGCGGAATTTCGGAATTATTCGAGGTGCCTGACTTTTTGGTGTAATATGTGCAGTTATCGTCTTTAGGTATTACATTCAATTCTGGCAGTATATCTTTTACTTAAAAAAGGATGTTGATATGACTAAAACTAGATGAGGTTGTCGTTCTTCTGAATCTTAAAAGGAAATTCAACTAGCTTAAACGTGCTTGCGTTTGGAAAACAAAGACATGAAAACTACTTAGGTTCAGTATTTATCATCCATGTTGCATACATTTATTACCGGCAAAGAAATAAGAATTCAATAGTATGTGAATTTCTTTGTACATATCTTTGAATATTTCATGAACTCAAATTTCGAATATGATTAAGCATTTCCGATCAGACGCCACATCAGCTCCAAATTGAATGCAAGATACACTCACATATACTATTTTTTTTTTTACAAATCTGTCAGCTCCGTTGAACAATTTGCATATATATGCAGGCAAAAACAAAATTGCTCTGAACTTCTTCAATCTTTTGTATACTTTGTTTGTATTACAAACTTTGTATGTTTATATATATATATGTGTGTGTGTGTGTTTGTTTGTTGTGTATTTCTATTGGTATTGCAAACCAGAGCAAAGTTGATTTCGATTTTCGTTTGTTGGTTTCGCTCGGCTTCGATGCGCATTTTTATTTATTTAATGCACCTTTATGGTATGCAGTTTTCCTTTTTGTTTCTTTCTTTTGTTAAACTTTTTACATTGACTGTCATTTATTTGATTTCATTTACAGTTGCAACTTGAACGAATTATACCAATAATACAAATTGAATACGAGTAAACAACATTTCAACTATCCCCTTACAGTTTGATTTTTATTCAAATTTATATATTTAATGCTAATGTGTGACTTTTATTGGTGAGGCTTTTGTGGCTAGTGATTGGATATAGGGTGTGTGCATTTAAAGTGTACTTTTCTTCCTTCATGTGTGTGTGTGTGTATGTTGAGCTGTGTGTGTGTTTTTTTTTCCTGATTACATTTACGTACAAAATAAAACTTAACTAACAGGCGTTGTTTGTTTGTTTTTGTTTTGTTTTCCTGGGAGCTGTGTTGTCGCTAAACTAGAGCTAAGCTTTGCTGTTGTTGTTTTATTGACTGTTTGTTGTTTTACACTTGGTGTTTACTTTTGTTTGTTATTTACTTCGTTTTTAATTTTAATTTATTGTGTAAATTAATTTATGGTTTTTTCTTATTTATTTTTTTGTTTATATATCATTCAGTTGCTTGTGTTTTGTTTTAATCATAGTGTTTTTGTGTTGTGTTTTTACATGTAAATAATTAAAAATTTTCTACTATATTTAATCATTATCCGCACGCATGCCCCGCACCTCGCCAACCTGGCGCGACTTGTCCAGCTCCTCCTTCACCTTATCCTCGATGGCGCGTATATCCTCCATTGTTAGACCGTACCAGCGATCAGTTGAACAGAAAACTTGGCTGTAATGAAGCATATATATATATATATATATATATTATATTAGTTGTATTTTTAACAATAGTGTTTCACTATCGTTTCTTACCGATGAAAGTTTGTAAATAGACGTCGCTCCGATTTTTGTATAAAATTCTCTACTCTTGTCTGCAGGCCAAACCATTTGAATTCACACGTAACCAGCTTGTAACAGGTCATAACGGGGTCTACGCGCTTTTTCCAATCAGAACCCACCAGAGGACCACGTCCAGTTTTCTTTGACTGGTAGCTGCGTTAAGAAATTTGTCAGTCAGAAAGAATTATGATTGAATTTGATTTCTGGTTTTTAAGACTTACGTGGTTGGATCCTCTTCGGGCTTGTAATCCGCAGGCAGGACTGGATCATTGGCAATGTCAATGTACACAACATCGCGTACTTTCAGCTTGTCTGGCGTCAGTTCATGCACCTGCAACAAAATTGATTGCAAACATTCCAAATTACAAAACAAGAGCATGACAAGTGAGAAAAACATGCAAAGCAATTAAAATTAGCAATAGAAGATATACGTATAAGTATAAAGCGGCTATCGATAGAGACATTTACATGAAAAGACTAACATTTTGGACAACCTTTAAAGCGAGAGTACGAACAAAATGGTAAGAAAAGCGTACGCAAATATAAAAAATGAAATGATAGAGTAATACCCAAAGCACTCACGTTCTGCGATTCGCCAAAATCATTGGATACATGTAGTGAGTCAATAACAATACGAAAGTTTTCGTGCATATAGCCGGGGTTCTAACGATTAACAGTCAAATTATAAGCAAAATTCCCAAATCAAACGCACCCAATGAGTTTCGAATTCAAATTCCATTATCAACAAAACGAATTGGCAATGTTTAATGATCGGTTTTAAGACAGTTTTTCGATATCGTGTTTAGTTTAGTTTAGTTTGTTAGAGATATTGTTAGTATTTATGTGAATAGATTATAAATTGTACGAAATGGAAGAAAAAAGAAAGAAACACACAAATTAGTTAAACACTGTACACTTCATACACTTACATTCTGTGAGTCTCCCGCATCGCCGACGTGCAACGTGTCGATGATAATTTTGAAAGCATCTTTCATAAATTTGGGATTCTAAAATAAGCAGCATTAAATCAAATTTAGCTTTTTTTTTTTATCAAATTATATATATTTCGTCCCGATTCAAATTATCAAACAGTATTAAACAGATGTTTATATCAATTCAAAAACAATTTTCTTAAACATAAACTTTTTTTCTTGGTTTTTTGGTTTTATTTCAATCAAGATTTTAACGTGATTCAAAAACTTAGACCTCGGATATTTAAAGTATAGTATTTTACAAATTGTAGACAAGTTGAATTATTTTTTAGACTCTGACTTTAAACGTTTTCTTAAAGTTATAATTTAGCCGCCTTTAAAACTGAATATATAATCAAAAATTATTAATTAAAACTTTGAGACCTTTAATCTTAGCTAAAAGTTCAATTAATGTGTATTACATATAAAATAAACAAGCTCTAAACTATCCATTCGAGAACACTATTCATTTAAAATACATAAATTTTGCTGTTGTCAATACAAGTTATTTTAAGCCCATCTGCATTTGGGACATACACAATTGCAAGTCAGTTGCGAAAGGGATTTCATTTGTTATGTAGATTGGAGAAGTTTCGCCAAGTTCTCCACCAACCGAAATGACGAAAAGTTTTTCGCATTGAATATATTTACCGTAATAATCGTTCGACAATAAGGATAAGCGTTCCATGCCTCCTCATGTATCTCCAAAGAGCCCTTGGGCGCCAATAGTCTTATGTACGCTGGAACTTTTGATTGCAGATGGTAGATCTTATATGTATACTGACCGGAATTGTATTTGCCGCCTATATAAAAATAAAAGGCGAGAGAAAAAGAGTGAAATGGATAAGTAAAATAACAGTTGCATGTTTCGCTTGTTCGTTTAAATGGCAGCTTACCCAACAATGGGAAATCTTCGAAGGGTTCGTTTTTTAATACCTCAATGCCCTCGCCGCCACCCGTATTCTCTTTTGACGCCTCCGCTACCGAGAATAATTGTGCTACTTGATACTGTTGAAGAAGACAAACGATTTTTAATAATAAACACTAGGAAAACATAATCGTTTACTTTATCTCTCACTTACCTCTTCCACGGTTAATGGCAAAGTAACACGGCTGCAAAGATAAAAAGCAACATAAAAGAAAAATGAACATTTGGGAGCGAGGTATTTTTTATTAATTAATTTATATATGCATATACTTTGCTTTTAATTAAATGTAGGCCAAGCGCACTGCCTGACGGAAACTTTCGTCAGGCTGAAAAATTCATTTACATAACCGACCTAAAAGCATGCCGCACTTAAAGTTCAAATAAGCAACGCCTTGAACACATAAACATACAACCCTAGAGAAGTGTGAGAAGTTACGATGGGGCGGTGAAGAGGGAAGGGGGCGGGGGGCGTGCGCATTGAATTTTTTAGCCACCCACAAGTTTATTCAAAAATATAATTGCGACGGCCGTGAAACTTGTTTGCATTGGCTTCACTTCGTTGCGATTGCTGTGGCATAACCTAAATTGAAAAATTTATCAACGCAACTACGAAAAACAAGAAGTTTGTTGGAGAACTTGACTCACGTATACTCTTTACTTCAAAAACTTAATTTATAACACTAAAGCAAACGATTAACTATTTAAGGTACTCAAATAACAGTAATGGCATGACGAAATTTTAGTTTTTAATCCTTCAAACAATAAATCATATGAACAAAGCATTTTTGTGATCAGTTATTGAAATTATAGTTGTAGTTGATAATTATATGTATTATCTATAATATTAGATCCTTAAAACGCGTTACGAACTCTTTAAAAAGCTTTTTGTTTAAAAAGTAAAATTCGCAACAAAAACAAAACAAAATTTCTGCTTCTTGGCCGTGACTTAAGCTACTTCTGATGCAGTCGTTAACCTGGCCAAGGTGCAAAACATGGCCCATAAAACTGGCGCAGTCAAGTTTCGCATTTAGCCACATTTTATGAGTTTTTGCCGTCGCGTCGTCACCTTTCTTTTATTTTCATTTTCGTTTTCTTTTTTCTTTTTCTTTTCTTGTCATTAAACTAAGCAACAATATAAGAATCAGGAATTGCGATCAACTAAAAGGAAATTCCAGTCGGAATGTCCTTTGGGCTTTAGACTTCAACGACTTCCAGTGGCAATTAACCTTTGTTGCCATTGTTGACATGTGTAATGATGTGTGGCTAATTGCTAGTCTAATCGTGCCACATCGGCCTGTGCATTCGTTCTTCTACTTCGTCTGTCCTATTGGACTCTTGTGTGTCGCTCACCTAAAACTTACGACGAGTGCTGCAAGCTCAGGCCAAAAAGTTGACTCTTGATTGCAGCAAGTTATTAAAGGTTAAAGTTCATCCAACTTGATAACTAAAGGTGCGCTTCGGCACACTTGCCCTCTTAACTTGAGTTGAGTTTGGTTGAGTTGAGTGGGCGTGGCATTTTTGGAGGCAACTTATTCACAAAAGTGTGTTTGCCCTGCAAATTGACTTATTTACACTTAATTAAGTGTGCAGAACGCTTAATCTTTAAGCACTGCATTAGTTGGAGTGTAAAACTAAAGTAGATTCATCAAGAAGTAGATTAAAAGTTATACGTTTTCACTCAATTTAACATAAGTTATATATGAAAGTTTGAGATATTTACTATTAATTAGAGTAGAGCAATATATACGTGTATATATCCACCATATAGTTTTTCTTAAGAAAGAGAAAGAAATAAAATGTTTAAAGCGTTTAAAACGTAACGTTTTAAATTCTTTAATAGTAATTGTTCAACCGTACAATGAACCGCCCACATAAATGCGACATGTAAATACAAAATTCAATCTCTTTCCATTTTAATTGCTTTCAAATCAGCAATTACTTAACAAATTTTCCGCCTATTTAAACAAGTTTGAAACGAAATCGTTGAATTCACGTTTTGCTTGTCACTTTAATCAGTTGCCGGTTAAATCAATTCAAATAGCAAAAGTTTCTGATAAAGTAAATTGCTTATAAAGAATGTCGTCTGTCTTTTGTCCATCCCTTTTTGACTCAAAGTTTTGCCGCATAACAACCAAGAACTTGCCTAAAAAAACGTAACAAACGATATCAATAAAAATAACAGAAATCACAACAACAGCATAAATTACTGCGTCTAATTTTGGTGCCAATAAGATAAGTAAATAAGTTTTGTGCAAGAGGGTTCACGCAAATAACTGGGTCAAAAATCATATTGTGAGAGATCAAACGAATATTGTGTGTAGCAAAGCAAAACGATAACAAATAGAAAGAGATAGCAACTGAAGAAGCAGCAGCAACATATAAGTAAAAAAAAAAGCTACCAACAAAATTATGCAAGGGCAAAAATGTGAAACGAGATAATAAAATATTTTACTCTTTTGTTTGCCACACAATATGAAAGTTGTGTTGAAAATAAGAAAGAGAAACAAAAAATGTGGACAGACAAACATATATGCGACGAGGCACTGTCGCACATGTGTGTGAGAGGGGAAGGCATAATGGGTTACAATGGGGCAATAAAAGTCAAGAGAGTCATGAAAAACAAAAAAGAAATGAAAAAAAATTCACAACAAATATTGAAGAACCCTTAATGAGACCGGACCAAAGAGTCAACATGCATATATGGTTAGTTTTGAATGATGCAGTAGGGGAGGAGAGGAGGGGCAAAACCTATTGAGACCAGATCTAAAACACACACACACACACATACAAGGGGCATTGTTTTTTCTCTGCTGGCCTAATTGAAAATGAAAAGTGAATGTAAGTAAGTGTGGGTCTAAAAATGTGGGTGTGTATATTTGTGTGTGGGTTTGTGTTTGTGTGTGCGTGTTAAAAAATACTTGCTCAAGGTTTAGCTGTTGTTTGTGGGTTTTGGATTTCACTTGAATGGGCTGTGCAGAGATTGAATTTATTTCATAATTGATGGCCACAAAGAGACATCATAATGAAAAATACCAATCTAAATCGAACAAGAACATCACACAAATTTTCAAAATTGTTTGCAAACAGTCTGAATTTGGTTATGAAACGACTAATGGTTTTCTTCTCTATGTAAAATTATGTTGTTATTTCTCCAATATAATATCAAATTTTATTATTCAATATAAAAGTCATAATACGATAAGTTAATATATATGTGCAAATGGTTTATGATAGTTTAGAACCTCAAATATATATAACTGTACTTTATTAGACTTCTTATCAATGATTAGCAATATTCATATACTTATACTCGAAATATCTTTTTTAAGTTCAATTTGCAGACTTTAAATTAAATCCCTAATGAATAATGAATAATGAACAATAAGTAAGCTTTTTTGTAAGCTTTAACACCTGTAAATTAAATATTTATTCACGACTGTTTAATATTGAAAGTGTCAAGGTACTAATTTCAATTATTATTATTATTAGATTATTTATTTTATCGCGAATATATGCGCTAAACAATTATCTATTAATTTAAAAGAAGATTGTTGAAATACGAATATAATAGAGCCAAAAGAATCGGGTATTTATACTTTCAATCTATTTTGTAACAACACAGACACAGTAGAAAAGCGGTCGGGGAAATTTTTTAATCATTACCCCAAAATATTTTTGTTTACTTTAATATTACCCCATTTCAAAGAGCATCTTTTATATCGAAATTTTGAAAAGAAAACAATATACGTATATATATACTTTTGACTCACAAAAGTTTAATTTTTACCCTATTTGGTGTGATTTACCCCGGTTCCCCGACCGCTGCAGTGGAAGGATTCTATCATGGGAGGAACTGAAAAACTTTAAAATTTTGCTCATAATCTCATTTAACGTTTTTATAAAGCTTTGCGTATACACAACTAAAGTACACAATGATAATGTTTGTTATTAGGGCTGAAATATATTTTATGCTCAAGGTTAAGGTCAGTTTTATAATTTCATCTGATTGCCAACCTTAAATGTTTCCATTACCATTAAAAAACCAAAAAAATAAATAGCCAGTTTTGCATATTTGCCCCCCTTTTAAATGGGCTTTGGGTTCACACTCGATTACGCTTAACAAACAACAAAATAACCAGTTATAACATTAAGGTACAATGTTTTCGAAACGTAATTTGTTATGTAGGGTGGGGTGGGGGAAGGTGGGGGAAAAAACTATAAACAGTCTGACGTGTTATCTAATCTGTGGAACCAGGTACCGAAAGCCAAACAATTTTAAGCGCAAGCCAACTAAAAGACCACAATACCAATAAATGTTGCCAAATGAGCGCAAATTAACCTCAAAGTGGAACACTGGGGCGAATTAGTGACAGTGAAATAGGGGACAAAATGGTTAGATAGGAGCTGCTACAAAACGCAGCAATTGTTAAGGTTGTAAAGTCACGCGAGTTATAAATACCATTTAAATACCTAGAACAACGATTTAAATTTCAATTAAACATAAATTAGTACAAAGATAGCGAGTACATTGTACATTGTACGTTGTACATTTTAATATGAAATGTTTTGTGCTCTATTTGACTAAAACTGAATCGATCCAAAGGTTGTGTTTAACAAAGTTTTAAACGAATTAAATGCTGCTTTTGCTTATTTATGCACAACAAGTTGAAGCTTTATCAAAACGTAAGATTATTTGCTTGATTTCGAACTTTAATTGATACATTTAACCTTATTTATAGTTGGATTAAATTTAAGAGTTAATCAGTTGAGTTTACAAACAACAAACGCTTAAAATCATTCAGATATCACCAAAATATATTAAGAGATGCATACTTTATTTCAAATAACCTACACAATAAGCGAGAAAGTATGATATACATATTAATTATATTACAAATGTTTTTGCGCCCCTAAACTACATTTTTGACACCTATTTGTTTTGCGGCATACAAATTTCTATGTTGTTAGTTTTTATTCCTTGTAGTATCAATAAAACATCAATTGAAAACAGTACAACAAAACAATATATTAAATCCTTAACAGAACCATTTCACACGACAAAAACCAATATATTTTGTGTCAAAAATGTATAATCAAATTAAACACGAATCAGTTTATTGACAAAAAAACCAAACTGAAATTAATTTGCTTATTTAAATTGCCCAAAAAAAAAAGGAGAAAAAAATAAATGTTGCAGCTTAAAGCAACTTTTAGTCCAAAAATATTTTGCAGAAAAAATGCAAGCTAAACGGTAAATGAAAAAATATTTAAACCAAATGAATTGACGGAAGAACAATTAAAAATATGTGTTGTAAATGAAAAAATTGTGATGAATGGAAATGAGAAGAAAATGCTTGCTCAAGTAAATGATATATTTTAAGTTATTCATGTTATATAATGTACTATTTTTGTGATCGATGATTTAAATGAAAAAATGTCAACAGCATTTAACGGCGACAAATTTTTTAAACCGCACATCAGTAATTAATTACTCGGTAGTAGCAGCAGCAAGGTGACTACGGAACTGGCGCTTAAATTAAACAATAACAATTGCTTTTATTGTTCTTGTTGTTGATGTGGCTATTATTGCATTGATATATATCTAGCTTCTTTTTTTTTTGTGGCCAACGGGCATTGAAATATTTATGTGTTTTTCTCGCACAATGAGCGCACTTGCTGCTTCATTTAACCGGAGCGTTGAAATTTGTATTTTCGTTGCCAATCGAATATAAACAGCAATTGCAAAGTGTCTGAAAAACAAACGAGGATCCAATTTGTAGTCAGACATGTATTATATATGTATTTTTTTGCAGCTGTATAAATGTTTCTATGTATATTTGTGGAAGTGTTCAGCTTTATTGCAAGGTGTGTGACCATCTGGCGTTATTTGTATTTGTTTTGATTAAGTTTTTATGGGAATTACCAGGAAGCGTATGGCAATCGATAACTTTAATGGCACGTGGCAGTCAGAGTTAAATCATATATTGAACATACAAAAGTAGTTTACTTAAAAAATATACGCGAAGCAGTAGAAAATCGCTATAAAGTATTTAATAAGGTCATAACTAAATTTTTTTTTATATAATAAATATATGCTATAGTTATTATTGCTATATGTAGTGCATACATTTTGAATACTGTTTTATCTCTCAAATGCAGCACGAATGGCAAATCAATTAAAAATTAAATAGAATTTACTTTTGGCAATTTCCGCTCATGAATGAAATTGTGATTGGTAGCGCAAAAAGATGGCCAGCCGAAAGCAAAGAGACAACTTTGACAAAGTGAACAACCTGCAAATGATTAAATAAACTGATGACTGATTGATGAGTCAACTCAACGAGATTCATTTGACGCAATTGCATGATTTTTTCAATTGGAAAAAGATTAACACATTCGAATTTAAAGGGAAACATCTAGGCTTTAAGTACGACTTTGCAAATAAATATTCCAAGTTAGTAACTAAATATATACTTCTCAATGTTAAACGATATGCATTTATATTCAATATATATATTTAAATGTGAATATTAATGAATGCGATTAAGTTGAAAACCGGCAACAACAAGTCAACAATGTAATTGCACATTAAAATCGTTAAGTAACGTCTTTAGTAGCACTTTGGTAATAAATGTGCAAGGGAGATAGCGGAATGAGCAGACACAAATGCACAAACAAATTAAATGGGAACATGCGACGGCAAGTGGCGGCGACGTCGCTACGTTATCAATATTGCCAACTTGTTTGATTAAATATGTATGTAGTTGTTGGTAAGTTGCTTGCGTGCCGCAGCTGCTGATAACGCAGCTGAGAAACCGGCGCGAAAAGTTGCACAAAAAATGAAGCCGAATATTACAAGAGCGTGAGCGAGAGAAAGAGTGAAGAGAGCGCGTGTCAGAGACAAAGAGAGGACAGTTGGTTGCTAAGTAAATGAGTCACGGCAAAAAAAGCATTGTGAACTTCATACTCTCACCGTCAGAAACAAAAGCAACGATGTGACAAAGACTAGAATTGGTAACGTGGCAATAGTAATAATTTCAGGTATTCTTAGCGCTACATAAATTACGTTGGCTTTAACTTAATGGATAAAACGTTAATTCCTTTGCATACCTCAGCTTAATGGATAATGTTGCATTGCCATGCATTACATCATCAGCATAGGCATGTAAACAACATCAAACGCTGGCGGTTTTACTGCTGATAAGGCAACAACAATTGAAGCACAAGCTGTGACAAAAAGAGCGGAATTGACAAAAGCCAAAAGTTAACATAGAAAGTTAATAAATTGAAGTAATTGATGAGCAGTTGGTTGGCAACGCGACTCAAGTAACGGACGAGAGAGCAAGAAAGAGAACCCGAGATAGCAAGCACCGCGAGTGCGTCACAGCTGAGAACAAATGAGCATAAAATCGATTTATCACAATCATCGTTTTTCACTTTAGTTTTAAGCAACAAACTGACACAAAAATTTATTAAATATTTAACTTACAATTCTTTGATCTGCATTTTTTTTTCTCAAATGTAATTGCTCCGTTGGTTTACTGCACGCACAATACGACGCATGCCAGACCGCAATGAAGACAAAGAGAGAGAGAGAGAGGAAATAAAGGGGAAATTTGATTTAAATTTCTTTGAATTTGAATGTGTTGCACTTGAGAATGCAACCTTCACACAAATACACAACGCACACACACACGCGTTCACGGGGGAGGATGCACTTCATGCGTATGTTTCTTCAATGACAATGAACAAAAAAATAGGTTTGCCTTCGCGTTCACACACTTTTCTTCCAGTTGATTATAGTGCGTTAAATTGTAAGGCGGCCTTTGACTGCCCACTTTTTAGGTAGTTATAATTTTCAGTTATATGTCGGCAAAAGCACGAGTCATATGTACACATACACACACACAAATGCAGACTACCGCTCTCACATACACACAAAGAAGCGATATCTGCGTTCAACAATTTTTTGATTTAAGCACGTACAAACTCTATTGCTAATTGTGGTTGACTGCCGTTTTGTTTACTCGCGGAAACTCTTTTCGTACACACTTTCAGCAGTAATAGTAATTGATTTTTGTACACGACGACGATTCGAAGTGTGACCGTGCTTTGCAACAAGAAAATAGTTCTCTACAGCACACCGATACTTTGTCAGCTGTGAGTACTTATCGATGCTTGCTCTGAACGAAAACCGATGCATCCTTCTTCGTAATCGGTCAGCCTGCACGTGTACGACGCAAAACAAAATAAATGCACAAATTTTGCTAGAAACTAACATAAAATGGGCAAATTAAATGTAACGGTGTTGCGCTACCTCAACAGGGAGGATTTTCGCGTGCTGACAGCCATCGAGATGGGCATGAAGAATCATGAACTAGTGCCTGGTCCACTCGCCGCTGCAATTGCCAACCTGAAAACTGGCGGTGTCCACAAACTGCTCAAAGAGCTCTGCAAACACAAGCTGATTGCATACGAGCGTGGCAAGAAGTGTAAGAAGCATTTAAGTATTATAATTTTAATTTTAAGACACTTCTCTTCTTTTCTATAGATGATGGCTATCGCTTAACGAACACTGGCTACGACTATCTCGCATTAAAATCATTAACACTGCGCGGCTCTGTGAGCTCTTTTGGCAATCAGATTGGAGTGGGCAAGGAGTCGAATATCTACGTGGTTGCTGACGAAGATGGCACGCCCATTTGCCTTAAGCTGCATCGTCTAGGACGCACCTGTTTCCGCAATATTAAAGCGAAGCGCGATTATCACGGACGTCGCCACAAAGCCTCCTGGCTGTATCTATCTAGGATTTCGGCAACGAGAGAGTTTGCGTACATGTCAGCGTTGTACGATCGTGGTTTTCCCGTGCCCAAGCCCATTGACTTCAATCGCCACTGTGTGCTAATGGATCTTGTCAATGGTTGGCCCATGTTAGTGAACACTTTTATCTAACCTATATTGCGCTTAAATTATATTAAACTAAACCTCTTCTCTTACAGGACACAAGTGCATGAACTGTTAGATGCGCCACAGGTTTATGATGACCTAATGAATCTAATTGTACGCTTGGGCAACTCTGGTGTTATTCATGGCGACTTCAATGAGTTCAATCTGATGGTCACTGATGCTGGCAAGCCGATTTTAATTGATTTTCCCCAAATGATGTCTACCTCACACGAGAATGCTGAATTGTAAGTGATTACTAATTCTAAATTGGATTTGATTTAAAGACCAATCCTTGACAGTTTTTTTGACCGTGATGTAAACTGTGTGCGTGAAATGTTCCGTCGCAAATTTGGATACGAGAGTGAGGATTATCCCAAGTTTAGCGACTTGGTTCGCGATGATGATTTAGATGCTGAGGTGCATTGCACCGGTTATGGATTTACCAAGGAAATGGAAAAGGATCTTCTGATAGAATATGGCATGATTGAGCTGGATGAGAACGAGGAGGGGCTGGACGAAAAGGAAGATGAACAGCTTGGTGACGATAAGCCGCCAACTTTGGTGCCGGCTGCCGATGCTGAGATTGATGAATGCCGCAGGCAACTAGAAAATGAGGTTTCCTACAGTGAAACAAAACCGGAAAAGAAACCCGATGATGCGATTCGTCGTTACATTGAGTCGTGCACACAATACTTGGGCAATCTAACTGTAGGTCCTGAAGTCACTGATCAAGCTTTGGCGGCAACTCCTAAAATCATTGACGACGACCCAATAAAACCTGTTCCAATGCAGAAGACAGTCGAAGCTGTTAAGATCAAAACGCCAGATGCCGTTCCTATAGCTATATTTACGCCTCAAACTACAGAAGGTGCCCGTTCCATCAGTTCTAATGACTTGGAAAAAGATGAATTGCCCGAGTTGGCTGGTCTTGATTCCAATTCCCGCATGTATCGTCTCAAAATGGTCGAACAGCTGCTGAATGATACACGCAGTCAACGATCCTATTCTACAACAGCCAGCACGATAGCTCCATCGGTTATCACAGATCGCATACGACGCAACATGGACGTAAAGGAGAAGCGGGAGCAACGCAAGCGTTGTGTGGCCAAGGGAGAGGCGAGTGCAGTGCATCGTCATCGTAAGGAGAACAAGGACGTGGTCAAAGAGTACGCCGGCTGGGATTTTTAGTTAAACTTTGTAACTAAACGCCGGTGTATATAGACAAAACAAGTAAACTTATTCTCCTTACAATGTAATATAAGAAAGTAATTTTTAAACTCTTAAAAACAAAAAATTTATCATTTCGTCTGTTATCAGTAGCTTATTTAATATAATTCTACTGCAAAGTGCAAAGCTATGTGGAAGAAGTCAAATAACTGCAAGGGTGTTTTTCGATTGCTCAAAACACATGAAATTCGATCAGCTTTATCTGAAAGATCCAAACGAGCAGCAGCAACAACTAGAATTAAGCTCCGCAACTACAAATGGTAGGAGATTTGCCAGCGTTATGACTCGAAACAATGTGATGAGAAGGAATTTTGTGATAAAAGAAAAATGTTTTGAGGCACTTAAAGTGTGAATCGGAAACTAGAATTAATCATGTATGACCGCCTAAATCAACCGGATCGAATGGTGGCCAAATTGAATGCCGCTGGCGATGTGCTTAATGAGAAACATCCATTTATGTTTGCCACATACTAAGGCATCCTAGCCTTTAATTCAAAATAAGCTTAACCCCGGATGTGAAGTTAAATAGATTAATTTAAAATGTTATGAAACATGGAGATCGGACAATGATAGTAAATAATGGGGATTTTGCGACTCTTTGTCATGGCGATCTGTGAACTACGAATATGAAATTCGATTACGACGACAATGGCAAATAATGTCATCTTTATTGATCTTCAATAAGTTTACTGACATGTTACTAATTTATGTAAGCTCCAAGTACAGTTTCAAACACGTTCTTTCTATTGCGAGTAATAAGTCTCACGCTTTAATTTATTTAAAATTTGTATTATTTGTTCTTATGCTTTCCTACCTTTGATTATAGTCATAAAGAACAATAAATGTTCAAGTATCGCTCTTTAATAACGACAAAAGGAAACTTTGACTAGTTTTGTAATTTTATGATTATAAAGGATTATTAAATCCTATCTAAAATTGACCATTTTTTTCACTACTTTATGAAATTGTTGAAGTAACAAATAATTAAATTGTATTCTTAAAGGATTTATTCTTCAACGCATATTAAATACAATATAGTATGTAAGCTTTCTATAACCGATTTTTTAATCCCAAAGCAGAATTTAACCTGCGTAGCGTTGTTAAGATCTTTCTAGATGTACTTAAATGTGTAAATTCACTTTGTATGAAACAATCTGTTTCAATCTGTGGTGTAATTGATTTTTGTACTGATAACCTAAAGTATATATACCCAAAAACTGTAGATTTACTATCTACTAGTATAGTACTTGTTTTTGCTTGATGTTATCAGAGCAAGAGATAGGAGATAAAAGTTTTGTAATTTAAGTGAGAACAGCAAATTAATGACAACGACGGTTTTTTTTTTTTTTAACATAATTGTTTTGAATTATGTATATACTTTATTCTTAATCATAAGTAGGTTAGTAACAAAAACATTGTAGTACATAAAAATCTTAATCCAATAGATCAAGCAGACCACAGCGATTGAAGACAGGTAGCCAATGATTGACACTCTCTTGAATTCTTTTATTGTTGAACATGCCATTCCTAAAGTTCCTACCCCTCTCATCATCCAGCATAAGACTATTAAAGTCTGCATCTTTGGTATCATCATTGAGCATTATAGCCTGACAGGTCAGGGAAGCAGTCACCGCTAAGAAATTCACAATAAATATTTATTATTATTAAACTTGAATGCGTTTAGTTAATTTTTTAAGTACTCACCCATAAATTTACCCTTTTCCAGTTGCAATACCAACTGTCTCAGCGTCGGTATATTTCCTTTAAAGCCTAATGCACGCAGGGTATCCACTAGCACTTGATGATAGAACTGAATCAAGACATCCTGATGCTCAATCCTTACCTGAGATTGCAACGAGGTAGAAAAGAAGTAATAGAAATCAACAGCTGGCGATGCCCAGGCAGAGAACTGGAAGTCAATTAGCAGCATTTCCAATTCATTCTTATTGGTTTTATGTCTCAGCATTATATTATTCGTCCAGAAATCACCGTGGCTTAAAGTATTGAATTCATTCTCAAGTGGATCGTAGACGTTTTCAGTGTATTCCATCACTCGCTTTTGCAGACGTCTCAACTTCTCCTCATAAACACTTCCCAGTTCCGGACATTTTCCAGCATACTGTGCTGCCACGCCCACTAGGTTCTCGAAAATAGGCGCAAAACCGCGTGAATGACGATTGAATATGCCATGATCCAATTTAGTCAGCAATCCTGGCTCTCGCTCATTAAACACTGCAGCTGTGGCATGCATCTTGGCCAGCTTTCGTAGTGCCAGCTTTGTGTACTCCAAGTCGAAACCAGTCAATCGATTGCCCAAAACATAGTTAGACACAGCGAGGTCCTCAAAGATAATCGCGGAATGTTCATAGTCCACATGCAAAGTCTTTGCGAATAGTTTTTCCGCCTGATCCGTAGCCTCAAGCAGTTCACTTAGTTTTGGTAGAATCTTATCGTACATAATCATTTCCGTGTTGCTCGCTTCGTATGACGCAAAGATACCGGAGATGAATGGATCATTCTCATAAGTTGTCTTCACTATAAAGGATTCCGATTCGGTTTGATTGCTGCCACCTTTTAAATATTCCACTTTGATCCTTGTCATAACGCTGGCATAGTTTTCACCCTTGGCTGTCGCAGGTTTGATATTTAAATCTTCAACAGTTAGACCTGCATCGTTTTTGTGACGACGCAGAATGGTTTCCACATAGGACACAGTTAACCATTTGGGTGAAGGATGAAAATTATCTGCATCCGTTTGGCTTTCGCCATTGCATTTTCCGTTGCTGTTGTTTTCTACCATGGTTGCTTGGTTCTCTCGCAATGCTTCGTCAAGCAGTCTCAATTTATAGTCTAGTGGGTCTGTCTATCTAGCGTTCCTGAAAGCTTACTTACTATGCACATAGTTCATATAATTTACCCGCTATTAAAGTAAAGTAAAGTCTCGTTGTTATAACACAATTTGCCTAGAAGACTGTCTCCAGCTTTTTACATACACACTATGTACTTAAATGAATATTTACAGTAAACTCTACTCATAGAAAATTCATCAATTCGGTACTTGTCTACAAATAATGTTTTAATATTTTTTATAAAAATGCGTAAGTTTTGAATGTAATCATAAAACATGTTTAAAACATAAGATGATTTATCTTATTGAATAAATGTAAATTTATTAAAATTGTTTTTCTTTTTTATCAAGATTAGAAGCGAAATCTTTTTAGCGAGTGAGCACTGCATTCTCAAAAATTTAAAAAACCTGCATAGTCATCTGAGAACAAACAGAACAACTATTACTAGTACAAAAAATAGTACTTACGACGACTTTAACTGTATACATATATTATATAAGTGTATACTCATAGTAGTAGCATTTCTCTTAAGTGTGCCGTATCATCGGCTTGACATAGCTTATTTACATAATAAAATTGTTATAAATATAGCTTTATAGTGTACTTTTATCTGTTTGTAAGCTAACTTATCAGTGAGTCTGCTGAGATTTTTGCACGTTTTTATACTAACACGTCATGCTATCCAGTTTCAACTAGATGAAGAGTTTCATGACGAAATTGCTTTAAGATTTATAACTCAAAATGTGACACGCATTGAAGATGTGCTGCTTATCGTTATTTTGGTAGGCTTAATATAAATTTTAGACTTAAATAATTACATTTACAAGTTGCACGCTTAAAGGTACGATTTTAATTACCATTTGTTCAATCATGATTAAGATTTCATTATATCCTGAACCCATAAAAAAAGGGTATAATGGTTTTGTGCAAAAGTATGCAACAGGCAGAAGGAAGCATCTCCGACATAACATTAGACAAAATAATGACAATCTGTGAAATTTTTATTGAAATCGGCTTAGAAACACCGGAGATATGGAACATTGAAGTTGAGTATGCAGTGTGCAGTATGTGCATACTTCCAGCAACATGAAATTTTGACAATTTTTCCAAAATTTAGGTATAAAAAAAATGCGACGATTTCTCAATTAAGAGTGAGCACTGTGCCACAACTTACGTTAAAGATTGCATTTTATATTTTGTCGTCTAAGATCAAACAGCACAACTATACCTAGCATATAAGAAATTTGTTGCGCCTACCATTTCAAAATTTAGCTGTAAAAATATAGTATAAGTGTGAAAAATTAAGTGTGCGCTCCATAAACATTTTACGAGTATTTCCCATTAGCTTGGCAGTCGATTAACCCCTCGACATAGTTGTGAAATAAGACTGATATAAATTTAGAAGGGTTACTATGTGGTACAATTTTGTTTACTTACCCACCTTAGCAATGAGTCTCCTCAATTTTATGACATAGTTGCTTTTGAATTCACTGTGCAATATAAAACACGCATTGAAGATGTGTTGCATTTTTATATTTTTAAGTTACTCACAGAAACTAAATGTGAGTCTTTTATCAAACACATTAATAATTATTTATTCAAGCATTATTTGTTTTAATATTGCTCAATTAAAATAAAGTATTAAGATTAATATGCTCCTAAAATTAGCTTAAATTAAAAGAATTTTAAGATCATATTTTAATATGCATACTTAGTTAATCATATCCAAGTATTCTATTAAGCTGTTAAGCTTTTAATCAACATTTATTCATTTTATTTAAATATAACTTAAAATATTTCTAAAATTGAGTAATTATTAAGCGTCAAGATTGCATTTAGCTCACATCCTGTCCAAAAGTCCCTTGCTATCAAAAAATGGCAAAAAGCTTCTTATTTTCCTTTGAATTAAAGGATTTTTATAGAGTAATAATCTGACTGCAATATCGCTCTCAGAATGACCCAGCGCTTTTTCAATGGAAAACACTTCCGAGCCAGTATGCATCATTGCGGGCAAGAAAGCGAATGAAGCAAATATTGCTATAATGTATTAAAGGTAGAATATAAGTTAGATTCAATTTCATTTAAAGCTCTAAATTAGTTACGTACCATAGAAACCACGATCCTGAAATTGTCTTTGAAAATCGAATAAACTGGGGACATGATTAGCAAAGTTTAGCTTAGTCAGGGATTCAACTAGTTTCTGGTGATAGAATTGGATTAGTTCTATTTGATGATGCTGGAAAATATCGTCTTGCACTGATGTAGCGAAGAAGTATTGAAGATCAATGGCTGGGGAGCTGTATACACTGAATTGAAAATCTATAAAGATGACATTCTTTGGTTTGCCATCATCATTGTATTTAAACATCATATTCGTAGTCCATGGATCTCCGTGACACAAAGTTGCAAAATCTCCATTCTTTACTTCCATTGCCCTTTCACCATATTCCATAACATGTTCAATTACTCCATTCAACTTCGCCGAGTAGCGTTGATAGAGCAACTTATCATCTTTAATGGATTCTACCATAGATCTTAGCATATTTTGCATTATGGGCTTGTAGCCTCTTGTGTGTCGATTGAAGAAACAACGATCGTATTTCTTTTCGAAAATTCCTGGCTGTTTTTCATTGAGCACAGCTGCAGCGGCATGGAATTCGGCTAGCTTCTCCAGAACTAATCGAGCATGCTCCAGATCCAATTGCTTAATGCGATCTGCCACAACATATTTCTCCAAGGACATGTCCTCAAACATAATGGAGTCACGTTCTCGGTCCACATTCACAGTACCTGCAAACATCTTTCTGTTGTCACCCAGCTCCTTCACTAAAATATTTGCAAGTTTGGGCAACACTTTTTGGTACATATCCATTTCACGAACATAAATGCCATATGGCTCCAGCAGATGAGCAGCTGGATCCTTATCAGCGAATGTGGTCTTGATGAGGAAAGTTGTTTTTTCCTGCTGCATATTCGTGTCCACATAATCTACAATTATTCGAGTCATAACGCTAGCAAAGTTCTCTCCATTTGCAGTAGCTGGTTTAATGTGAAGTTTTTGTAGCTGCAGTTTTTTATCCCTCAGATATTCTCGCAGCTTCTGTTGGACGTATTCGCGGGTCAGCCAAGCGGGTGCGGCTGGAAATTCTTGAACAGTTTGTTCCGGCATTATTCTAACTATATAAGTTAATACAGCTCTGAGCGAAATCTGTTGAGCTGCGCTACCTTTATACTATACTTGAGGCTGCGATAAGAAAACAACTGTAACTGCAACTACGAATATATGTAAATTAGTTAGATTATACGGCTATAAAACTCGAGTTTACATAAGCAAATTTTCTCGCCGTTTTAGCTCGTAACCGTCGTGCCTCATTAAGCAAACAGATCTGTTGTTAAAGGTCGTTGCACATAGTAGACACATCTCTTACTGAATATCTAATACTCTTCTTATACCCTGATCCCAATAAAAATGGGAAAAAGGGTATAATGGTTTTGTGCAAAAGTATGTAACAGGCAGAAGGAAGCTTCTCCGACCCCATAAAGTATATATATTATTGATCAGCATCAACAGCCGAGTCGATATAGCCATGTCCGTCTGTCCGTATGTATGAGCCAACCGATCTCAGATACTATAAGAGCTAGAGACTTCAGATTTCGAACTTAAGCTCGCCTAATCCCTAGGCAGTACAAGTTTGTTTTCGATTTTCGATAACTCATCCCGTTTTCGATATACACATGTGACCGATAACAACAAAATCTTGAATTTTGAAAACTTTGAGATGGCATTTGAAATAATGAACAAAATAATGACAATCTGTGAAATTTTTATTAAAATCGGTTAAGAAACACCGAAGATATGGGACATTGAAGTTGTGTATGCAGTATGCAGTATGTGCGTACATACAAACACACATATTTGCAAACACTGACTGTACGCGTAAGGTATAGGCATCAGGGTATCGTCTAGTCGGGATTTCTCGACTAGAGCCTTCTTACTTGTTATACCCTGATCCCATTAAAAATAGGAAAAAGGGTATAATGCTTTTGTGCAAAAGTATGTAACAGGCAGAAGGAAGCTTCTCCGACCCCATAAAGTATATATATTATTGATCAGCATCAACAGCCGAGTCGATATAGCCATATCCGTCTGTCCGTCCGTATGTATGAGCCAACCGATCTCAGAAACTATAAGAGCTAGAGACCCCAGATTTGGAACTTAAGCTCGCTCAATCCCTAGGCAGTAAAAGTTTGTTTTTGATTTTCGATAACTCACCCCGTTTCCGATATACACATGGGTTCGATAACAACAAAATCTTGAATTTTGAAAACTTTGAGATGGCATTTGAAATATTAAACAAAATAATGACAATCTGTGAAATTTTTATTGAAATCGGTTGAGAAACACCGGAGATATGGGACATTGATGTTTTCTATGCAGTGTGCAGTATGCGCGTACACACATGCACACATACTTGCAAGCACTGACTGTACGCGTAAAGTATAGGGATCAGGGTATCGTCTAGTCGGGATTTCTCGACTAGAGCCTTCTTACTTGTTTATTATATCTAATATATAATTGGTTGAAACGTAAGAAAACGCATTGGCAAACTCAACAACATTGATTAACCTCAAGTAGTCCCTTTCTGTCAAAGACTGGCATCAGCGCCTTTAGATTCTGTTGAACAATAGGATTATCATAGAGTCGATTCTTGAAGCGAGTGCCACGTTCGTCATCATTCATTAAAGCATTAAAACAGGCATCTGTTGGATCTTCATTTATCATCACAGGCTGCACAACAACTGCCGAATGCATGGCTAAAAAGAAAACACGGTTAACAAGAAATATTTTTGAATATCTCAATGGCGTTTAACTTACCGAAGAAACGTGTCTGTTCCGTTTGCAGCTGAAACTGATGCAAACTTGGAATTGGTTGCTGTTTGTAATTAAGTTTTGCTAAAATGTTTCTAAGTATGCGATGATAGAACTCGAATAGAGCACCCTGTTCATCTCGACGCAATGGTTCCCTTAGTGAGGTATTAAAGAAATGATGCAAATCAATTGTGGGTGAGCCCCAAAACGAATACTGAAAGTCTATTAGTAGAATATCCAAAGGACGACCCGTTACTGTATCATATTTGACCATCACATTATTAGTCCAGACATCACCATGAGCCAAAACATTCACCGATTCACGCAAGGGTGTGAAACACTCCCTTCCAATATCCATGTAATGTGGAGCCAACTCAAACAGTTTCTTACTATAATGAGCACACTCGGGTTCCTGACTCATCCAACGTGCTGCTGCTAGCAGTCCACCCACAAAGTATCCACTGTACGCATTTGTATATTGATTGAAGAAACCACGATCATATTTCTCCAAACAACTCTTGGAACGTTCATTCAACACTGCTGATGTGGCATGCATCTTTGCCAATTTGCGTAGGATTAAATGAGCATGTTCCTTATCCAGTCTTTTAACACGATCTGCCATCACATAGTTCTCCACAGCTAAATCCTCAAAAACGATGGCCATGCGTTCGCGATCCACAAAAACGGCGGTGGGAAAGAGTGGCTCAAATTCATCAATTTCCTTCAGTAGTTCATTCAATTTGGGCAACACCTCCTCATAGATGGTCATTTCACGATTATATATGTCATAGGGCGCCATTAGCTCCTTGGTCAACTCATCATCATCAATTGAGGTTTTAACGATTAGGTTTTGCTTTTCTTCCTTTGGCTTGTGTGAGAGTGTAAATGTCACTTGAACTCTGGTCAAGACACCGCCATAGTTCTCTCCAGGACCCAGAGCCGGATTCAGGTCCAGCTGCACAATTTTTAATTGGGCATCTTTGTGATATGTTCTCAGTGCATTCTCAATGTATTCATTTGTCAACCATTCGGGTGCAGCTGCCATTATGTCTTGCTTTGAATAAGCTCGCAATTTTTGTGATGCATATCAAGTAAGTTCACTGACTTTTATATATGTGGACAACAGTAAGTCTCTACAAACTGCCTTTGATGAAGGTGAAATTCATACAGTACACGTTCTATTCGTCAATTTTAGCTATACACTTACAAAATTTTATAAAATAGCTATACAAGAAAATTATTATAAAACATGCAATTTTAAAGTTACGAAAAAAAAAGATTTTAAACTGGAAAAGCTAGACATAAAAATGTATTTTTTTTACTATATTGACGGTTTATTTTTTTTTACTATAACGACAAATAAATTTTTATAATTAAAAATATTTTAGGAAAAAATAAGAATTAAAAGCCCTAGACATTATCATGTCTTTTTTTTTGCTGAGTGTTTGTATGTATCACTTTTCTGGCGCACGTTACTTTTATTTGAGAGAAAACTTTTGCTATCAACGACTAAATGATATTTGCTTCGAGCTTAGTGAAAATTTGTGGAAACAGGTCCAGATCTTGACGAGATATCTGACATGCGCCAGTCAAATTGCCGCTTGCTTATGCGAATGGAAAAATTATTTAAGGCAGTGTTGTAAATTTATTTGATTTACGGCTGGGAACTACTTTATCCAATATAAAACATATCTAACGCCTTATATAGTTTCGGTTTCTTTGTTCGACTATTACTACTATAGTGAAATTTAAGACGAGTTAATTAGTAACAACGGTTTTAGTTTTAAAAAAAATTTCTAAATATTTAATATACACTATAAATAAAATAATTCAAATATTGTCAATTAGTTTGATAATTAACATATATTATATATTTACAAATTATATGTTTACCAATTAATATATATATAATATAATATAATATAGTTATGTATGTATTATAATTTCAAAGCCTATAAAATTGTTTTCCGTAAGAAAAGAAATCACTGTATTCCGAAAAAAAGATCAAGACTTTTTTTGTTGATTGTTAATAACAAAATACACAGTTAATTGTTATTTGCTTTAAACGTATTTATTATGTTTTGCTCATTTTTGTACTATTTTAAAGAACATTTACCATTACATGAAATCACAAATAATTTCATTTCTATTTTATTAATATATAATATTTATATTGTCGTTTATTTGAGTAGATTTACAAAGTAACACATTTAAAACAACCTCTAAAAGAGGGAATCTGTTAAACCGCTATAATTATTTGCCGAGACGTTGTAGCTTACTGTACAAATAAAGCTAGACTTTACTTAAAAAGTTTAAAATTAAATAAATAATCAGTAAATAGATTTTTGTAATAAAAATGTTTGTTTATAGAAATTATAAATTTATTTGTAATTTGATGTGAATAAAATCTTTTACTTATACTCCAGCCCTACTTATCTTAAGAGAAGATAAACTTTTTAAGTCTTTATTTGTCTACAAACCACACGCTATTAAACATTAAGTAGTAGGCAGTAGCAACAGCACAAAAAAGTGAGAATTTGAATGAGTTGAGGTGGCAAAAACTAATAAAAGTAATAATCTCAAGACGCTTGTCGTGGTTTTCCTATGTGCAAATATTTAGTAGACAGATAAATCACAATTGTGATAGAAACACACGTCGTTGACACCTGCTGTAAAAGCGTGTCGAATAAAAAGCCGAGTTTTTAAAATTTTAATGCAATACCACTGAGAACGTTCAATTGATACAGACTTTACTAATTTGAACAAAATGTCCGTTACGGATCTAATAAGTGCATTTGATGCAATTCACAAAGTATCAACAATTACACCCGAAACAAATACAAGCTTTGTAGATGCACCAACTTGGTTAACAGATAAATATCTACAGAATGCATTACGCAAGTTTTATAATGATAAAAAACTCAAAATTACCGTTTTGGATGGTCGTCCTGCGCTGCCGCGAGGTGAAAACTACGGCGGAGTTCTAACACGCATTAAAGCGGAGTTTACGATGAGAGATGGCAGCTCAAAGAGTGGCCATTACATAATCAAAACGTCATTTGAGAGTGATGAATTCTCACGCAAAACAATGGAACCTTACGATATATTTAATCGTGAAATGTCCATATATGAACAGATATTGCCCAAACTCAATGAATTGCTGCTGGAAATCCAGGATAAAGAGCAAATCTTTGCAGAAACTATGGCTGTGGATTATACTCGTTCTGCTTTGATCTTTGAGGATCTGAGTGCACGTGGCTTTGTGATGCCAGATCGTTTGGTTGGCTTGGATTTGCCCTTGGCTCGAATAGTGCTTCGCAAGTTGGCCAAGATGCATGCCACATCGGCCGTGCTTAATGAACGAGAATGTGGTGCGCTAGAAAGCTATGATCGTGGCATGTTCAATCGCCACACGGATAACTATGCACCTTGTTATGTAGGCATGATTGAAGCTGCAAGTAGACGTGTGGCTCAATGGCCTGGCTTTGAACAGCATGCGGAGAAGTTGACTGCTCTACTTCCAGTTTTTATGGAGTTGGGCAAAAGAGTTTTCGATCTCAGTCCTGGCATTAATGTCTTGGCTCATGGTGATCTCTGGACCAATAACGTTCTAGTCAAATACAACGAGGAAAACGGTCAGCCAGAAGATGTCGTCATCATAGATTTCCAATATGCTGCCTGGGGATCGCCAGCAATTGATTTGTTCTACTTTTTGAATTCCTCGCTGCAATTGGATTTTCATTTGCATCATCAGGAGGAGCTTATACAATATTATTTTGAGATTTTTGCTGAAACGCTAAGAAAGTTGCGTTTTCAGGCGCGTATTCCTAGTTTGCACAATTTTCATCTGGAATTGAAGACAAAGTCTTTTTATGGTGAGTAGAATTTTAAGTATGTATTTTCTTAAATAACAATCAATCTTCCTCACATTTTCAGCCATGCACACAAGTGTCGGTATTTATGCCATTCAGCGTAATGTAGAAACAGACGATGCGGATTTTAATGCTTTGATGGAAACAAATCAGCGAGCTATTAACTTCAAGGATGCCTGTTACACAAATCCAATAACTCAGAAGGTACTTCGTGAGCTTTTGCCTGTTTTTGATCGCGAGGGCTTACTGGATGCAGATCAGTAAGAGTTCTTATGTTACCTAATATTTCTATGATTTCTTGTACATATTATTGATGGTTGACATACAAATATTTAATATTTTATTATAATTTCACTAACATTAAATACTACTATTAAATATAAATCATACATAAATTAAAATAATTTTAATTTATTAAAATTGAATATGATAATGTCGTATATAATATTACTAGATAATTTTGTAAAATTATTAATTATACTATAAATATATTAGTTAAAGAAAACTTTTTGAAAGCATTAGCACTAAACAAGTAAGAACGCTCTAGTCGAGAAATCTAGACTAGAAGGTACACTTAACGATATACTTAGGCGTAAAAACAATGCCGAAGAAAGGCGGCTTTAACAATGGTAATTGACTCACATATATTTCACAACTGATAAATAAAAACCACATAGCTCAAGATAGTAGCAAACAAGTATAAATACAGAATACTATCAGCAATTTGCTTAGTTTGTTTATAAATTCGCGACAGAACAGAACGCCCTCGTCCCATTTAAAATGTCAGCTGATAATGATGCGTACAATAAAGATGAACTCGAAGCACCCGAGTGGTTGAACAAGCAATTTTTACAGGATGTTTTAGTTAAGCATTTAAAGGAAGCCACTCTAAAAGTAACCAAAACACATATGTCTCCAGCAAGTGCTAAGGGCGATCATTATGCAAGTGTAATGTTTCGAGCTAGTGTTGAGTACACCACACATGAAAGAAAGTTCTCAAAATCACTGATTATAAAAACAATGCCTGAGGTGGAGGGATTTAAAATAGAGTTCCTAGGGGATTCCAAAATATTTGAAACTGAGATCGCCATGTATACCCAAGTGCTGCCCAAATTCGAGCAAATACTTCGAGAAGCGGGTGAGGAGATAACATTTGGTGCGGTCTGCGTCTATTACAGCCTGAAGCCACGAAAGGTGATGATCTTTGAGGATCTAGTGGCGAAGGGATATAAAGTAATACGCAATAGAAATATGACCATGGATGAGTTGCGTTCGGCATTGCAAAAGCTGGCCAAGTGGCATGCAGTTAGCTACAAATTGTTGCAAGAGCAGCCAGAATTATTTGATGAACTCAAATATGATTTATCAACGTTGCCAAACTTTTTGGAACAAGATATTATGACAAGTGCGCTGCCACACTTTATCAATGCGCTGGGATACAACGAAAGCTTAAAGGATTATCGTAAATACTTTGAGCCAATTCGTGAAAATATTCTTATAAACTGGCAGAACGTTATACGTGAACATCGTGAGAATCGTCAGAAAGATGCTTATTATGTTCTGTGTCATGGTGATTTTCATCTAAAGAACATGATGTTCAAGGGCAACGATTGCATGTTACTTGATTTTCAAATGTCCTACGTGGGCTGTATGCCAAATGATATACAATATGCCAAATATATGCTGTTGGCTGCCGAGGATCGCAGGGAGCACTGTGATGAACTAATCTATCATTACTTTGATACCTTTGCAAAGACATTAACGAAAATTGTCTTCAAAGGCAAGCAACCAAATTTGGTTGAGTTTCATAGACAAATGTTTGACAGAAGACATACAGGTAACTCTAATATACAGCTCTTCTTAAATATTAAATAATTCTTGTATTTATTCTATTTAATTTTTATAGACTTAATGCTGATTACCAATTTTTTGCCTGGAAGCTATAACATGCGTGAGGGCAAGGATTTGGCCGATATTGTGGAGAATCCAGATCTTCGTATTGAAATGTATGCTAATAAGGATTATCAAAAGGAATTGGTACACCTATTGCCTCGAATGCTGCATTTGGGTTACTTTGAGCCATGTGCAAAATAATTATATTAAATTATACAATATGTGTAATTGTTTGAAAGTGATTTGTTATTGTCATTGAACTTATATATTATGAACAAAGCGGTTTAGAGATAAGAAGTACTTTGATTTGGTATTCGTTTTTGCTTTCGTATAACCTGTAGTCATACAATATGTCAAAATGCAACATAAATGAATATGTTTATTGAAATAATTATTGAGATTGCGTTGTCGGTTTTATTGTTACTTATACACAATTAAGCTTCTTTCAGAAAAGTTTTTTGCCTATAGGGTATGTATAAATAAAAAATAATTGACAAGTCTTTTACAATTGCTTTCTGATTATTATTTATGTTATCCTTATCTCCTAATAATGGAAACATTGTTATCAATATTACCTTAGTACCACTGTAAAGGCAACACGTGTCTCAACTGAACACATATTGAAATTGTTATATGGAATGGGCATTACTGGTAAATGAATAGAGGAATTTTTGTTAGTCAAATGTTTTTTATATATACATTTTTTTTTTCTTCAGACCTTAGACGATTTTACTAAACCTTTGAAACTATTTAAACATGCGTTAAAAATAGTATATATATAATTTAACACAAAATTTCCTTAATCAATGAGATTCCGATTTTAACATTGTATCGCAACTCATCATGGTATCAATGTTTCCAAGTATGCTTGTACTTAAAATATAATTGCAGTAGCCATCAACAATGTCGACAAAGACTGCACTTAACAAGAATCAGTAATTATCTTGAACAGATAAGATTAGATATTAAGCCCAACTGTTTAAAATGTGCTGTTTAAGAAATTGTAGCTGTTAGAGCTATGAAGATTTGGTTTTCAAAATAAAAAATGCAATCAACTAATGAATCTTTTAATTCCGAATGAATCTCTTAATCCCTCCTGCCTAAACTTGGAATACTTTAAAGATGCAAGGGAGATCATTATGCGAGTGTGAAATATACGAAGAGCACTGAGGGAAAAATCTTTAAATCACTAAAAATCCAAACAATGCCGGTGAAAGGGGATCAAAAAATGATAGTGATTGGAGAGTCGCATATTTTTAGGACAGAGATTGCGATGTATGCGGAAATCTTGCCCAGATTTGAAAAGATGATGCGACATCTGCTTGCATCTGTCATAGTCTGAGCCCCAGACAGATTATCTTTGAGGATCTGCTGCCCAGGGATATTTACCTAATTGATATGAATTCAGAAAACAACAATTTCAGCATAGATATTTGGGTGAGTTTACAAAATTTGTCTTGATTGTTAATATCTTAATATTAATGAAATTATTTTCTTATGAATTCTTTATGATGCCAGATTTTTGCCTCTAACGTATGCGCTGAAATGAAATGATCTGAAATGATTGAAAATCGGGAGCTGAGGAAGACGTGTTGTCGCAACCATGCCTATATTGATGATGTTCGATTCCATCTAAAACGTTTTTTGCATCGGGATACTTTGAGGAGATGGGATAAATAGCTCGCGTTTTTACGAAAATTGTAATCCTACCTTCGAAAGTGCCAAAAAACATAAACATATACCAAAACTTGATCTGTACGCTTTATAAGGCATAAATAAAGTAGACTTCTATTTTATACACACATAGCTGTTTAAAGTTTCCCGGCAATTTGTAGTGTTCGCGCTTGTATCGATCAACAAGTAAGAACAATATTGATTACATACTCGTTGGTATCGATAGCTAATGCACACACAGCTGTTGTGTACAAGGTCCTAAATTTGCCAGCAATAAATTGTATCAGCCATCACTTCCGCATGCAAAATTTTAAAACTATTAAAACAACTAAAAGTTGCTATGGTACTATGCCCGCACAGTTAAGTGAACTTCTTTGCCGCGTTTGCCTGAAGCAGGATGAGCTCCTGGTGGACATATACGAGTATGTCGAAGAGCAGCAAACGGATCTATGCACCCTGCTCCAGCGATGTGGCAGCATAAAAGTGAATACTCAAAACATAAAATGCATGTTTTCTTCAAAATTAATAGTTATCTCTTAGGTCGATAAGTCGGATACTTATCCAAAGTACTTGTGTCAAGAGTGTACCCAGGAGCTGCTGATCGCTGCGAAATTTCGCGCCAAGTGTGCTGCAACGGAACAAGCACTAAAAGATAGATGTTTGCAACGTTTTGAGGACGAAAAAGCTGCTTTAGCCATAACTGATTTGGCAAGAGAGGAGCTAGTTATAACGGATGAAAAGGTTGAGAGCAAATTGAATCTAGATGATTTAATAGAATTTGACCCCATTGTTGAACCATACGACGAAGACGAAACGCCAGTGCTAGAAGCTGAGAGCGAAGATACAACAGAAGCGCCGGAGCAAAATGTTGAGCTGGAAGTAATGGAGGTTCCCGAAGCCATGCAATTAAATGTAGACTACAGGTGTGATGAATGTGGCGCTGCCTTCATAAGGCCAACAATGCTGCGTCAGCACATAGCAAAACTGCATGCAGATGCAAATGTTCACAATTGCACGCAATGTGGTCATAGCTTCACCCAGCAGATAAACTTAGAGCAGCACAACTGCAGTAGCCAAAAGGGACCTGCTTTGCCTAAAGATGGGGGGCGAGGCCGTCATCGCTGCAGATACTGCTGCGTCTACTGTGGCAAGTGTTTGCAATCAGCGGCTAGCCTGGTCATGCATATGCGTATACACACAGGGGAGCGTCCCTTTGCCTGTGACGTTTGCCCGAAGACCTTTAAAACTAATGGCGGACTTGAGCTCCATCAGAAGCGTCATAAGAAGCTAATTGCTTTTGAGTGCGAGTACTGTGGAAAAGGTTTTCTAGAGTCTAGTAATCTAAAACGACACATCATCTCGAAGCACACAAGATATAAACCTCACACCTGCACCATTTGTCAGCGCTCCTTTACTCGAGTCAATGAGCTTGAAGTGCACAGACGCATCCACACAGGAGAACGTCCGTATGCTTGCAGCATTTGTGATCGACGCTTTGCCCAGCAGGGCGTTCAACGCAATCACGAGCTCATTCATTCTGGCAAGCGGCGGCATTGCTGCAATTTCTGTCAGAAAACTTTTACTCGCTTAAGCCAGCTTAAAAATCATCTTAAATTCTGCCTCTTTGTGAACACACAAACAGAAATTGAAGTGGTGTTAAAGTCATAGTTTTTTTTGTTAAACAATGATAGGGCGTACAATTGATATTGAGTGACTTGTTATCATAACATGAAACTGCTTGAAGAGTAGTTACATTTGGTCATTTTCCCGAAACTACAAATGAAAGTGAGAAGCGAGCAATTGCAAAGTTGGTAAACGAAACCATACTCTTGTTATTTTTAAGGGAAAAGCTAAAGTGCTGATGGAAAGTGCTAATATGTAATTAAATAAATTGTATAATGTAATTTGATTACTTTTTTTAATATAATTCTGCATCTGGCTGCCAATTCTCAAAGGCAGCATCAAGCTTAACAACGTTTTGTGCCTACAATCATAAGCCACTAAAATAATGTATATCAATGTATAATGCATGTGATCGGGGTATAACCTTTTTCAAGAACTTCTTGAAAATTTATCAACCACTGCAGGCGATTCGACTATGTAAAGATTATTAAATATATATATGTAAAGATTAATATATATCTATGTAAAGATTGTATTTGGTCAAATTGCTGTTTACCCGTTATGACAAATGTTTCGCCCTTAAATAAGACAATTAAGAATTTATTTTGCGGCAACAGCATCGATAAGAATACGCAATCTGCTGTTGCCGATAAGGCATTAGGCGTGTCATAACGAATTGAACTCTAGAATAATATGCTGAGCGTAAAACTATAACAATATTAAGCAATATAATACAACATACAGTATGCCTAGTGGGACGAGCTTTTGGTTAATATTTACAAGCGTGTGGAAAGAAAAAATGGATCTATGCACATTGTACTTAAAATAAATACTATATGTTTTTCACAAGGTAATATATAAATTTTAGGTCGAAAGGTCGGATTTAAAGAAATGAAACTAAACAAGCACTAGCATATCGATGCCTGCAAC
The DNA here is from genome assembly GCA_035044605.1 of Scaptomyza cyrtandrae. Lineage (NCBI taxonomy): Eukaryota > Metazoa > Arthropoda > Insecta > Diptera > Drosophilidae > Scaptomyza > Scaptomyza cyrtandrae. The sequence goes on from JAWNNS010000640.1 coordinate 23,080,867, forward strand.
GTTTTGACCCCAAAGAAGTTACTTTCTCAATAAAAACAAGTAAGACTCTAGTCGAGAATGCCCGACTAAACGATACCCTGGTGTGTTTGTATGTACGCACATACTGCATACACAACTTCAATGTCCCATATCTGTTTTCTTAATGTATCAAACGCCGTCTCAAAGTTTTCCAAATTCAATATTTTGTTGTTATCGATCCCATGTGTATATCGAACACAAACTTGTACTTCCTAGGGATTATGCGAGCTTAAGTTCCAAATCTGGAGTCTCTAGCTCTTATAGTTTCTGAGATCGTTCATACATACGGACGGACAGACGGACATGGCTATATCGACTCGGCTGTTGATGCTGATCAAGAATGTATATACTTTATGGGGTCGGAGAAGCTTCCTTCTGCCTTTTACACACTTTTGCACAAAACCATTACACACTTTTTTAAAATTAAATTTAAGTTTTAAAATACTTACGCGCTTTCGCCCTTATACGAAAAGTGTGACCGAACTTGCGAAGGGCAGAAAAAAATTCTTACCATCATTCCAATTATCTTTTCAAAAGACTTACATATATTAATCTGTACGCTTTGAATACTGATTTACAAATATATTATCTCTTAGCCGCTTAAGCGTAAGATATTATGCGCCCTTAATCTTTTTTTCCTGCTTTTCTAAAACACCATTATTTTTAATTGCGCGGGAATTAGTTTTATCGAACACTAACGCGCAATCTGCTGTTGCCGATAAGGGACTAAATTTGGCATAGCGCGTTAAAATCTCCGCATCACTTCAGCTAATGCACTTTTAAAACTATACAAATAGTAAGCAATTGCTTTGATATTATGACTGCCCAGTTGAGTGATTTACTTTGTCGCATTTGTCTTAAGCGAGACGAGCTTCTGGTCAACATCTACAAGCGTGTGAAAAATCGACAAACGGATCTTTGCACACTGCTCGAGCGCTGTGGCAACATAAAAGTAAGTGCTTAAAATGTATGCTTCTTGATTTTAAAGGATATTTTTTAAATTTAAGGTTCAAAAGCGTGATTCTTATCCAAAGTACTTGTGTCAAGAGTGTACCGAGGAGCTACTTATCTCAGCAAAGTTCCGCGACAAGTGCGATGCAACGGAACAAGCCGTAAAAGAGCGATGTTTGCAGCGTTTGGAGGACGAAGAAGCTGCTTTGACTAAAACTGATTTGGCTAGAGGGGAGCTATTAATAATGGATGAAAATACAGAGACCAATTTGCATACAAAAGAACTAATAGACAAGGCCGAAACGACTGTGCCAAACGATGATAGTGAAGGAACAGAAGACATTGAGATGGACAATGCCGAAGACAAAAAATCAAAAGGGGATTACGATTGTGATGAATGTGGCGCTACCTTTCGGAAGACAAAAGGACTAAAAATTCACATAACAAAACAACACCCAGCTGCAGATCGTTATGAATGCGAAGAATGTAGTTATTGCTTTACCAAGCAGGTTACCTTAAAAAAGCACACTTGCAGTGGAATTAAAGACTGTGATTTACTTTATGGTGGAAAGAACCGTCATCGCTGCGTCTATTGTTGCGTGTATTGTGGTCAATGTCTGAAGTCGGCGACTTGCCTTCTCGAGCATTTACCTCAGCACTCCAGTGATGCCAAGGAGGCCAGTAAACAAAAGCGACCCACCACTTCGACAAAAACTAACAAAACTGATAAACAGTACATCTGCAGTATCTGTCGGCGCTCCTTCGGCAACGCAAGTCATCTTAAAATGCACACACGAGCGCACACAACTGTACGTCAATTTGCCTGCACCACGTGCGATCGCCGATTTAAAAAGAAGCTTAATTTAAAAGTTCACGAGCGCAGCCACACAGGCGAACGTCCATTTGCATGCAGCACGTGCGATCGCCGCTTTATCACGAATGCTACTCTGAAAGCTCACGAGCGCACGCATTCTCCCGAAAATTCGACTTTTATTTGCAAACCCTGTGACAAAACTTTTAAACTTAAAAGCCATCTAACACAGCATCAGCTTAAATCAAGCATTCATAAACGTAACTCACAAATATCAAAAATCAAATCCGAAGTGTGACAGACCTGAGGGTTAAAAAGTAAAATAGGAATATTTAGGCTGTTTTTGCCATTGTTTTCGGCCACAAGGCACTAGTGTTAAATAAAAAAATATTATATTATAAACTAAGCATAAATGAAATCTAAAGCACAATAAACTGTGCACTGCTGAACAATGCGATTATGTTACCTTAAATTACGATTATCTTATGTTGATTTGTTACAAAAATCGTCTTATTGATGATGATACCACTGAATGGCAACTTTATTGTTTTAGAGATTTGTAAGAGGTTTATAAAAAATAAAACCAAATTTAATTAAAACGTGCAACAGTTGAAACAGTTGTTATGCATTTGACGTTTTATATTGCTAACATGAAGCAAAACTCTAATTCTAATTAAAATATTTCAAAACCCTGCCAAACATATTTTTTTTTGACTGGCAACCAAATCCATGTATGTAAACCATGCAATGCAAAGACGTATTAACAATGACTGTATTCGTTAAATTTAGTGTTGAAGGTTACCTCAAACTTGAGCTTTGCAAAGTTGTGATTAAGCAAGAACGAAGAAAAAAGCGCAAAAGATATGCACTACTGCAGAAAAAAGCAGTCTGCTGAAAGCCAGAACCTATTTCTACTGGTGTAAGCCAAAAAGTATTCAAAGTATACTTTTTAAGTCTAACAAGCAACCAACTGGTCACCTAAATTGATTGAAATAACTGATTGGTCTCGTTGGTTCGCTCAAATACTTATTCTGATAAGACAATCAAGCAGTGTATAACTGTAGGAAAAATAAACACTGCTTTATTTTTTGCTTAGCAGTGCAAAACGGCCGTATTCATATTTTAGCCTTTTAGCTTTTAGCTTTTCGAGCTGGGAAATTTACTTCAAATAAACCTTAAATGTCCCTTGTGTGTCTCAAGCTGGCAACAGCACACGAATTATGTGCATGTCTTGACTATTTGCAAGTTGTTCTCTTTTGCAATTTTTGCAAAGGACAAAAAGGACTGCTATATCGACTTGGCTGTTCCGCTTCCTTCTGCCGGTTGTATACTTTTGCACAAATCCATTATACTCTTTTTAGGCACTTTCAATGGTTCTTTTGCCGTTATGCCCAGTACTAAAAAACCAGGAAAATGTATTTATTTTTTAAATTAATATATATTTTTATTTTTCTTTATTGCATGCACATAAAAGTTTAGTTATGTTTTCCTTTTTTAAGTTGTTATGTATACATGTGATTTCTGTTATGATTAGCCTAGGCGATACATCAGATTACGTAAGTACACAAATGCTTATTATGCGCCATACAATTGACAACATTAATTATTTTTTTTTACCGGGGTGTAGTTTTATAAGATACGAACATTATGTATATAAATATTCTCGATTTCTTGTTGAAAAACTGACATTAATAACATGCATTAGTTTTGAGGGCACAAATTTATTTATTTTGATTTTCATAGATTTCTATTTTGTACATGAATATATATTTGCTTATAATCTTTGGGAGACTTTTCCATATATATATATAACTTGATTCGCATGCATCTTAAACATATTTATTTATGTTTTTTTTTTTTAATAATATATATGAAGAATTATAAGTCAATTATATGTGTCTATTTGTGGTAAGCTGGTAACTTATAAATAAATTTTTTTAAATTTGTTCCATTATAATTTTTAACGAGCTTTGCATAAACGTAATATAAGAAGTACAGTGGTCGCTCAAAAAGTAGAACGATGCGGAAATTAATTCATTTATTGAGTGATCCGGGTTTTAAAAATCTTCCAATGATTTTTTTTAATTAAATGCCTGCTTAAATTAAAAATGTTTTGGGTGCAAAACTAAATTCATTTCATAAATTGGACAAATGTAAAATTTGCCTTGATATTTAAGAACATATTGAAGCTTATATGTTTGTATGTACAAAATTGTAATTGATTTAAGTCATCTATAAATTTATTTGCGAAAATGCCGGAAAGAAAACTTCTTGTTCTTAATTTTATTAATAAGTTTGTTCTTCGATTAATAATTGTTTAAGTTTTCAAGCGACCACTGTTGTAGTTGTAAGTACTTAATATTATTATAATTTACTCAATAAGCTGGTTTTACGAGTACTGGCAATATTTCAATCCAATTATGGCGCAAATCTCTTTGGTTCCATTAAGAGAAACTTATTTTGCTTCCTTTATTTTTTGTTTTTTTGTTGTTTTGTTTGGTTTTGGCGGCGGCGGGTTAACTATGCTCAATCCACAGCTGGTTTTGTTTTTTTGTTTTCTCAAATCGTAATCGCTATCGTAATCGTTATCGGTTTCGTGGGTCATAAACGAGGGTCGGGGATATATATTTAATCTACAAAAGCGTCGCCTCTGCCAAGAATCGAATCAATAGAAATATTATTGTTAACGGACTGAATGATTCGAGCAAAGTAAAAGAAAATGCAAATGGCAAATGGGATGGGATGGGATGAGCAATAACATAGAGGGTGTTTTATATTAAGTGGGTGCTCCCTAGAATCCTAAACCGCTGCGCTATGCTCGGAGCGTCGAAAATACTTACGCGCCTGCACATTGAGATCATCCAAGAGCAGCTCGTTTGAGGATTTGGAGCGTTTGGGAAAGATCAGAGCATTGCGCAGCGGTGTCACATGTGCCACATTTGAGCGTGGCTTGGGCGGTGGTGCGGGTGGTGCACGTTTCTTTTGCTTATAGGACACACGCTTCAGTTGCCGCACAAACGATTGACTCAAAGTTGAGCCACGATTGAAGTCCGTTTCGGTATTGAGCTGCCCGTGTGCCGCATATTTGTGCAATGGTGTGGGAGTTGCAACTGTTGCTGGTGTTACTGGTGCACCCGCCGGCAACTGTTGCTCCGAGTGTGTTTTGTTAAGCGTTCGCTTTGCTGTTTGAGGGTTTTTAAAGCGCTCAAAAAGATTTGTGAGTGTGCTGGAGCGTTCTTGTAGCGGTGGCGCTGGCGCTGGATACTTTTGCAAGGATTGACTGTGTTTGGGTGTCCTGCCAGCTGTGGTTGCTGTTGTCGGTGTACTTGTTGCTGTCTGTGCCCGACTGGCAAACACATCGTCATCCAGTTCACTGAGACTAACCAACATGTGCTCATCTTCAAATATGTCATCTGTATTGGTATTGGTATAGCTGCAAGGTGTTTGATCCTCAGTCAACTCGTCGCCATCATCATCGTATCGCGCAAAGATCTCATCGAAGGCCGCATTCACAATACACGTCTCATCTTGTAACTCCTGGGCGCTCGATTGATGTCTTCTCGCCTTCAATGTGCCGAAGAGATTCTTGCGATAATCTTCCAATATGCAGCCGTAGGGCAGCTGCTCTGTGGAATGTGCCACCACAGCGGGACGCGGCAAGGTGGCCAGTTGTGTGGCAAGACTTTGACTGCTGCAACTGTTGCTTAACTTCGGTGCAGGTGCGTTTAATACGCAGTGTTGTTGTTGGTGCTGATGAAAGTGATTGAATTGATGTGATTGTTGCTTCTGTCTTTGCATTTGCTGCAAACGTTGACGCAGCTCCTGTGATCTACGCTTCACTTGACTGTACTTGTTCGTCTGGTTGTTGTTGTTGTTAATGTTGCACGTGGCACGCTGCATCTCATACTTACTCTGTTCACGATCAGCTTCGGCCAGGCGTCGCTGCAGCGCCAACGTTTCAAAATTATGCACAACACTGCCAACATGTGTATTGATCTCCGGTATGCCCAGATCACCACTGAAGAGATCACGCTGATGTCGCTGTTGGGTGGTCAACAATTCACCGCTGCCGCCCACGCTGCTCGCGCGTGGATGGGCGTGTTGACAGTGACGCACTGGTGGCAGGGGGCATGCCATATGCTGTGCAGCCAAGGTGCAAGGGATATGTTGCTCAATAAATTCGCTAGAATCCTGCTGCCAGAGCAGATTGCCCTGTTCATCATGGGCGCTGGCACTAGCCAAACTCGATGACTAGATTGGAGTAGGGATATTTTTTTTTGTTTGTATGTTGTTGTTGTTGTATGTGTTGTTGTTGTTGTTGTGGTTGATGTGGTTGTTGTTGTTGGTGTGTACGAGTTGTTTGGCATTTGAAATTCAAGCAAATTGTTAATGAAATAAATAAATAAATATATATATATCTGATTAGCTAAAGGGTCATCAGAAAGTAAAAGAGACAGCAATAGAGAGAGACAGATAGAGACATAGAAATTGTGGCTAATTTGGTGAGCAAGGGGCGGGGATACTTTTTTTGTAAAGGGGTTAAGGATTAGGGACTTGAACTCTTAATATGCTTAGCTTAAATACTTAGACTTATTTAATTAACTATTATATATACACATATTGACCACACATTCAACAATAAATGACGTTTGGCTTATATAAACAAATTAACAACACCGACAACATTTCACTTCGTTTTTCAAGAAGTTTAAATTTGTTTTTTTTTTTTTTTGGTGTTTTACTAACGCATTGCATAAATATTAAGCTTTATTATTACTGGCATTATTATAATATATTTGTGTGGGTGTGTGTATATATTTTAACTACCATCTAAATTAAGTTTGATAAACTATTTAAATGTTAATTCGAATTTAATCTAAATTCAGTTTTATTCTGTGGCTTGCCATTGCAATTCAATAATAAACAACAACACAAACAGCTGCCAAATTTAGCACAGCAGCATCGATTTCAAATTCGTGTTTTTGTAAAAAAGTTAGTTTTTTTTTTTGTGTGTAAGTATAAATATCTGCTTAATGCTTCAACATTCGTGAATTCGTGAATTTTGCAAAGATTCAATTTCAAAATTGCATTTGGCTCACTTATGGAACATAAACATAAACAAGGTTTGCTTATCAGTTGTTCTATTGTTAAATTCGTAATGAAATTAAAAACTTAAAGCTCTAACACTTTGGGACATTTTAGTTCCATTTAATCAATGTTATCAGCGTTAATCAGGATGTCTTCCACTTATGAAAATAAAATTTATATATTTAAAAAGAGTTCTTGCTTGATGGTTGAATGCCTGTAAATTTAAAACTCATTTAAATTTACTGATATTAAATTTTGTCGAGTCGAATCGATTGACACCCTACATAAATTATTTTTCTCTTTAAATTTGTGATACCAATTTTAATTTTGCACTCTGTGTCTCATGTATAATGCTAAAAAAGCGTTTCTGTATTCTTTAGTTTAAAAGAAAATGTAATTTGGTATATTTATTTATGATAACTGTTCCAGTATTCGATCCGTTGAGTTCTCTCATATCGTTTACATTTCTACATATATATTTCTTTTTCGGAAAACATTTTTGGCAACCCCATTGCTATATTTGTATTTGATTTTATTATTAGTTAATACAACAAATCGCAATCAATTTTTTCTTTCTATTGATAATTTTAAGCTTTTTGCTCCCAATAATGATAACACAAATCAGCAACAAAAAAGCGGTTTTGATTTTATATTTTGCGAACCACATTAGTATCCCATTAAAAAAATGTGTTTTTCGGGGTTTTTTGAATATTTTCTCCCTATTCTGACGTGCTACAAAATATCTAAATGGTCTTAAATGAAAGCTTTCATCGAACTCTAATAGTCACATATTCGTCAAACTTCAAAAATATCAAATACTTTTCAAATAGTGGGGTTGAAGACAAGACTAGTTTTTCTGGAACATACACGTATATAGTTATTTTCTGTATTAGACAAACCCCACTTTGTTTAAAATAGCTCATGTTTATATTTGAGGTCTGATTTGAGTCTTTTTGTGTAAGATTTAAAACACAAAACGATAGGGGAAAAAAAAACCATATTTACAACCCTCAAAAAAGCGACTTTTTGTGTTAACACCCCCATATTTCTTAAGTCTCTAATGTGATGCGCAAATCTATTTATGATATATTATAACACCTTACATTCAAAATATGTATTTCTTCAAAAATTTATATTGAGGAAATCAACCATAGAAGCTTAGATTTTTTTATTTTTCATTTTCGCCATGTTTTTCATACCGCATGTTCACTCGAAAATGTTGAAGCAATTGTGCGCACAAAACTATGCTATGTTTTTTTGTTTGTTTCTGGCATACTCTGCAAACGCCATGTTGTAAGTAACCAAACTAAAAACTATTTTAAGTTGTATGTCTGTGTGAGTATGAGTGTTTCTGTTCAGTGTGTAAGTGCGTTGACACATTTAGTTGCTTGTGCCTGTGCAAATTTAGACAAATGACTTTTGGGTGTTTTGGTTTTCTTTGTTTTTTCTTGTGGCAAACGACAACATTGTACAACTGAGACAGCAAAAAGTGAGAGTGTGTGCGTGTGTAAGGCAGTGTAATCGTGTCAGTCAGTGTATGTGTTTGTGCTTGTTTTTGTGCAAATTTTAATAATAGTTATTATCAAACGGTAGACTATCACTCGAGCTGGAATAGTGTTGCTTCTGCTGAGATTGCTGTGGCAACGACTGATTGTTGCTGTTGCGCTTATGCGGTTGCTGCTGATTGTTGCTGTTGCTGACGTTGCTGCTGTTGCTCTTCTGTTGCTTATGCATTGCCTTAAAATCATCCTGTGATTTGCTATTCTTTGAGCTATGCTTACTCTTGTGACCCTTGCTGTGTTTTGTGTGCTTTAGACTGTGATGTTGGTGGTGTGTTGGTTGCATCTGCAACTGTTGCTGCTGCTGTTGGTGTATGTGACCGTGTTGATAGTGATGCTCAATGTGCGCTATATTGTTGCTGCTGTGATATTGTGGAAATTGCTGCTGCTGCTGCTGATTGGAAGTATCGCTGGCAGTGCCGCTGCTGCCATAACTATAAATCTGTGACTTTGACTGACTGCGATGTGGATTTGGATGCAGATTTGCCACACTATAATGATCCTGATCAAGACTATCGAATGTCTGCAGATAGTGTGGATTTATCTGGGTGCAATAATCACCGTCTGTGCCACCGTGTTGCAACTGCTGTTGCTTGCGATCGAGTGTGTTGTTGCTGCGCGAATTAAAGTGTTGCAGATGTGTCATGTTGTAGCTGAGATGTTGGTAGTGTGAGTCAGTGTTGTTGTGTTGTTTGGCTCCATTTTTCATTGGCAATGGAGGTGGATTTTGTTGTTGTTGTTGCTGCTGCTGGCCATTTGGCGATCTGCGGTTTGTGTTGTTGCCATTGGATTTAAAACTATTGTTGCCGCTGTGCAATGTAAGACTGTTGCTGCTGTTGTTGCTGCTGCTGTTGTCGCTCTTCGTTTTGATGGCAATAAATGTGTTTGGCAGCGGCGGTAATGGTGGTGTGCCAGTGGGCGTGGTTATCGTGGTTGCCGATGAGGAGCAAGTGGTTGCTGTTGCGTTTGTTGTTGCTGTTGTTGTTGTTGCTGTGTTGTTGTTGATATTGTTGGTGGTGCTGGCCACATTAAGTTCCCGCTACGCGATGTGATGCCCGCCAAATGTGCGCAGCACTGGCACGCTCTGATTGTGGTTTGGTGGTTGTGTTGATGGTGGTTTGGTGGTGTTGTTGTTATTGGTGTTTACACATTGCAATTGTGAATTGTTGTGGTTGTTGGTGTTGTTGTTGTTGTGCATATTGTGTGGTTTTGGTTATTGTTGTTGTTGTTGTTGTAGGGCGCATTTGTTGTGGTTTTGATCGGAAATTGAAATTTTCAGAGCGTAAAAAGAGACGAAAAAGGAAAAGAGTAGACACTTATCATATAAGTTGTGTATGAGATATATATATATTGCTTATATGTATTAGTCTGTGTGTGTGTGTGTGTGTGACAATGTGTCTCTTCCTCATAAGAACGTGGTGCGTCAAGTAGTTATTTTCTTTTTTATTTTTTGTTTTGTCTGATTTATTTAAATATTTCAATACTCTATATTGCATCTAACACTAATTAAGTCAATAAAATTACAAAGTGCTTTAAAACAAATATTAAAATAATGAAAAAAAAAATATATATAAAAAATTAAAAAAGGTTTTTAAAGTTGTTTTATGTTCTACAAAGTCACTTTACATATTTTTAATGAACATTTAGTACGTTACAATATTTAAACACGATTACGATTTGTGTACTACTTAGAAAACTATTTTTTTTATTTTGTATTTTGGTTAGCTTGCGTTAGCATAAGCATTCAGCCAGAGATAAGATAAATTCCAAGCGTGGCCAGGCGAAATTTCATGCATCGATGCGGCTGCTGTGGTATGCAGCATAAAGTGGCGTGTATAACTTTATAAACTCAGGCAGCAGACACAGGGAGAGAGAGAGAGAGAGAGAAAGGGAGAAGGAGAAAGAACTTCAGGCAATGGGTGGATGAAGCATAACGACCAGACTTCCAGCAGCACATTAAGTAAACCCCAAATGCAAAATTAAAATTATCAAAAAAAAAAAACAAAGACAATAAAAAAGCTGTTTCAGGCAAACCGAAGATTAAGACACTTGCGAAGCGGGTTGTCACAGCTCAGTACTCAATAATAACTAAAATATTCGAAACAAATCCAAAAAATTTTGCAGCCACCAATGACAATTATACAAAAAATACTGACATAATTTAATGTATATAATTATTTTTGTGAACAATAATACAGGTTTACCTTTGATATTTATTTCGAACTGATGATTCTATGATAAAGGAGTTCTTTCTTTGACCTTTCTCTGAAGCACATTTTAATAGAGGAAATTGATCGAAAAAACTTTAAAAAATGACTGCATTTCCAAAATTTAAATCAGAATATTTAAACTAAAATCATTGTTGTTTATATAAATAATGTTTTCCAGGCTTAAAGCAAAGCACCAACTTTTTTAAACAGTTAAAACAAGTGTACCAAAAAATCGCAGGAGGTTCTTAATTTTACTATACTTTTTGAAAGGATACCTTAAATATTGTGTTAAGGCAAAAAAGGAAGCTATAACAGATAAGTTGACAAGTCGCATACTTTACGACAAATAAAACATGTTTCCAGCAAGTGTATAAAAAGAGTAACGAGATAAAAAGAAAAAAACTGCCAAGAAAGCTAATTAGCCGGGTCGATTTGGGACAAAAAAAAGTGAGCATAAGTTTTAACAAGAAGTGACGCGAAAATGAGTGGGTGTGGCAGCAACTGTGCAATCGTTTCTCTGTGTTGCAGTGTGTGTTGGTTGCAATTGTATGAGGCACTTGTAGGGTTAAGAAAAATTTGCCACATTTAAAATTGCCAGTTGCTAAATTTAACATTTAAAATTAAAAACTTTCTCAGACATGACGTGGGGCACTTTGTGTAGCTGCAACTGCCACGATGCCACCCTGCAACTGCAACTGCACTCCTTATGCATAGTCAATAAAAAATGGAGGCGCCACACACACACACACACTTACACAGAAAGTAAACATGCACGGCGAAAAGAAGAAAAACTTTCATTCATTCGCTCAATGCACACTCAAAGGCACTTCACTGTGGTGAAATTGAAGTGGTGCGAGGGTGTAGCTGAATTTTTTCTTAGTTGCCACATACAACACACATATGCATGCTCTTATTTAAAAGTTGACAAGCGTTGACATAATTTTACACGCAGTCACTAGCTGAAGCAGCAGTCGCTGCCGCCAGATGCGCGACCCTCAAGTGCCTCGCAGGCAAATAAGCGCGTAAGTAAGTGCCACACACAAACACACACATAGTGCACCACTCTCCCAACCACCCAACGTCTCGAAAGAAAAGGCAGTCTGTAAGTTCAGCATTCTCTGCATCATTAACGAAAGAGAGAATGCGTTTATGTCAATTTAATAGACTTGTCACATAATTGCGGCTTACATTTGTGCAACGCTGTAAATGATGGATTATGGCAACAGTCAACAACAACAACAACGGCTGCCCAGCCAGGCAAAAGAGCAAAGCGGAATGAGTGCTTTTTAAAAGGGTCCACTTCATTTGAAGCAGTTGCAAGAAAACATCGTTAGATTATCAATGGGAATAAGATGGGTTGGCAGCATAGTTTGCCGACATCAACATTATCAACAGCCGGAAGTTGAGTGTCGCTTAAGGTTGCCTGCCTGCCATCACAGAGGCACAAGGCACTTGCAATGGCAGCAGCAGCAGGAAGTTTAAGTCGGTGCCACAAAAATTTTAAAACTTTGTTAAACAAAACTTTTGCGCTGTGCACTTTTGCTGCTGGCGCGAAACGAAAAGAACCGAAATGAAAAAGAAAAACATCAGGCGACGATGCACAGGACCTTTTACGACAACAACACAATACATACACAAAATAAAATAAATAAAAAATGCTTGTTAATAATGCGTACGATTTCAGAATACCCTTTTCCAAATGTTTAAGTAACTTTGGACGGAGCAAGTTTCCTTAAAATAGTTATAAAATCGTTTTGTCTTACTTTTTTTACATAAAAAAATCGTATTTGAAAAAAATACAAATTTTTATCTTCTCTTTTGAGAGATTAAAAAATGCTTTCAAATTCGAGTTATATTTGGTCAGTGTTAAAAGCCTTTACGAAAGAAACTCTTTATATAAAAAGATTGATGATTGAATGATTTAAGAAGATACAAATGATTTATATTTCAAGACAATATTTCTGATTCTTTTGAATACCAATAAATTATTCAGACATATAGTTCAGATCAAATAAATGCAAGAGCCAAGCTATATTTGGAAAATATGTCTGTAATTGAACAATTTGTACATTTTCATAACTTAATTATGATTTCTTTTTAACCCAATCCTAAGATAGGGTATATTTAACAAGATACAAATATATGTGTATATCTATTTCTATATATAATAGTCAGCCGCGTAGCGGAACTGGGATCTCATCCTGGCAGTTGGTTGTCAGCAGCTGTACAGAAGTTTTGCACACGGCAAATGCGCTTGTTGCCCTTAAACAACTACAACTAAAGCTACTACTTGGCCCAAAACTTACTAGCTCCAAAGAATGGAAAGGAAGAAAGAAAAGTATATTCTCTTACGCTCTTTGCATAGAGCAACCATAACAACGCTTCCATCAATTGTCCAGCGGATGTTTGGCTCAGCAGTCGTTCTACTCCCGTTCGTGGTTGTCCCTTTGGCTTCCGGAGTGCTCGTCTACATGCATCCGGCTGGCAGTGTCACGCCCTATATGCTGGATCAAAGCTAACTGCACTTCAAAAATGGATTCTATCTTGCAACGCACCACAAAAGAAGAAAACTGCTTTGTAAACATTACACCCCGTTCCTTTGCAGCGTGTTGCGTTGCGCGTTTTGCATTTCATTCCAAGAAAATGCAGCAAAGTTTTTTAACTTGCCCCCCTCTTCCGTGCCACTTCGTTGTTATTATTGTTGCTGCTTTTGCTGCTTTTGTGTACAATTGTAATAACTATCTCAGCGAGTGTTTGAAAATGCGTTTACCAAAAACTTTTACAGCTGGCAGCGCAAGAATGTTTATACTTTTGCATTTTTGTGTGTGCGACTTCTAGCGCAGGAAAATGCTGTAAACTCCGAAAATACGATGACCTGGGGCGGCAAAGGAAAGCAAAGAGGTTGCATTTGAAAGTGGCAGCCCGCACGTACTTATGTAAGTTGTAAATAAATAGTATATAGTAGTTGCATTTGCGCAACGTGCAACGTGCAACTGCTTGCAACAACAGTGTCCCTGACTCGAAAATATTTGAATTCGCGCTCTCAAGACCATGCAACAATGCTGGGCACCTGCCCCCCTTTTCCACACATTTTGTTGCTCATTCGCCCCATGGCCTAAAGTTGTTTTTAAAGCATAATAAGGTGATGTGAACCCTGAATGCAATTAATTTTGGTGCCTTAGGTATTTTTATACCCTGAACCTATTAAGAATGGGTAAAAAGGGTATAATAGTCTTGTGCAAAAGTATGTAACAGGCAAAAGGAAGCTTCTCCGACCCCATAAAGTATACATATTCTTGATCAGCATCAACAGCCGAGTGGATGTAGCCATGTCCATTTGTCCGTCCGTCTCTCGGTCCGTATGTATGAACGCATCGATCTCAGAGACTATAAGAGCTATAGACTCCAGGTTTGGAACTTAAGCTCACCTAATCCCTAAGCAGTACAAGTTTGTTTTCGATAACTCTTCCCGATAATAACAAAATCGATAGCAATAAAATCTTGAGTTTTAAAATCTTTGAGATAGCATTTGAATTATTAATCAAAACAATAACCAGCCTTCTAACTTGTTAATTATGCAAATCTTTCCAGTTCCTAACAATTAAAATTTTCTTTAAAATTATTAACATATTTGCGTAAACATAAACATAACATATAACAAACATAAACATTTCCACTAACAGTTGCATTAAATTTTCATCTACAGGAGGGAGACAGAGAAATTATAAATTAAAGTTTTCTTCAATTACAATTTTCATTTTATAGTCAGCTATTCTTCCCTTTATTTTGTTGTGTATTTGGTTTTGTTTTAAGCCTTCGCAAATATGACAAAATAAATTTCTTGAAAATGTGTAGTTCGTATTAGAGGTTTCAATATGGTAAATTTAAATCAAAATATTAAAATAATTCTAATTAATTCATTTAACAACCTTAAAAATAATCCCAAGCTATTCTATCTATTCTTTCAAATCACATTTGCAGCTCTGTACTGTTCACTTCTTCTTTTTAAATTTATCGGAATACACCATTCACACCTTTTCAGCCCTTGCCCCCCACCCCTTACTCATAACCCTCCAAGTCTGCAGACATTGTGAATCTATGGCCAAAAAAGTGCATGCAATTAACTAAATATTAGGCAAAACTGTGTCATAAGAATTAAGTTATTGGCATTGGTTGCACGTTGCAGCAAAGTAAATCACAATAAATTAGAAAAGCACAGGCGACAGTCATATATCTGAATTTGCGTGCGTGTGTGTTTGGTAGTTAGGCAAAGGGGAGGGAGGGGGAGGAGGACATGAGCTATCATGTGCTCGTGCCTAAATTAAATGATTAACAAGATTATTTACGGCACGCGCCATTCGTTAAATTGGCCTAAAAGCCAAAAGTGGGCGTGGTGAATGGTGGTTGTGCGTGCACCACAGCTTAAGTATTTGTATGTTGCACACACACACACACACGCGGCCAACAGGACGCGACGCATGCTCCACCAACCATAACGGTTCAAGGACATGTGGAAACGGAAGTAAAGTTTGTAGCAGTGTTTTTATTGTTGTTCTTGTTATAACTGTGACTGTTGCTGCTGCTGAAAGCACGTAAAGTGCCGTGTCCAAGAGCAACGGTCAATTGCTTTACTCAAACAGACGACGACGACGACGTTCAACTGGAAACGGCAACGTTTGTTTTGTTTGCTGATTGCGCAAATATTTGTGGAGGCATTAAAATAAGAATTGATGGTCAAACAGGGTGTTGAAGGGGAGGAAGGACAACAGGAGTATCGCCACGTCGGCGTCTGTCGGCCGCAATATAAATTTAAATATTAACGCCAACTTAACGGCAATGAGTCTGTGGGTAGGTTTTTTTTCCTTGCTTTTTTTGTTTCAACCTTCTCTTTTTGACTTTTTGACCGTTTGCCTTAATGCTAACAGCCTCGTTACTTTTTATTGCACGCACAGCGAGGAGCAAGGGTCAGAGGTCAGCGTGGAGCTGCATCAGAAATTCTGTATAGTCATTACAAAACACCGCCAAAAAAAAATAAAAGGAAAAGGTATGAAAATTGTGATTATGAACACAAATTTGCGCTTAAATTGTGGGCATTAGTTGAGCGTTAAGGAACAGTTAGAAAGCGGAAGGTTGGGGCGCATTTTTATTAAAAAGCGCAAAGTCATTAAATTTTATTACAAGCTAAATTTTTCAATAAGGCAAAGAACCCCAAAATTTGGCGCGTTGCGAAAGACTTTGAGGTTTTAGGCCAATTGTAGAAAACTTAAAAGCAATTCGGCTAAGCATGACCAAAGCTACGAAACGCGTTTCATTATTTAATCAAATTACCGTTATGCCCCACTTCAAGTCAGTTTTATTCACGTTAAATATATTCAATATTGATTTTGGTTAGGAACACACAAACATGACATTTGGTAACTATGAAAATAAATAGCTAAATTAGTTTTATGGCTATTTTTTGCGATTAAAATGAATGAGGATTCGCTTGATAGAAGCGGCTTAGTAATTTACACTTAAATTACTAAATTTTTCGCTTATGTGATTTTAAGATGCGTTGAACATATTGAAAATAGTCCATTACATTAATAAGATTGTATTCATATTTATTAGGCAATGGCAGTTCTAAAACGGTTTCTTCAGGGACCCCGAAATTCAAAGCCTTGTGGCATATTGTCGATTATCTTATATTAACCACATAAAGTAAGATTTAATATTTTAGTAGTTTAACTTACGAAGAAACTTAGAAGTTTGTATTTTTATTGATTTTTTTAGGTATCACTTTAGAACTGTTTCTAAGATATCTTGACCCGCTGAGCTCGAGCTAAAATCCCGTTTGTTAAGATAAGCTTTAGTTTATTTTTGTATTCTTATACTTTTTATCTGCATATTTGGATATTAGTAAGACAAATGGTATTGCTTTAATAACGTAGTCACATTAATACGTTTAACGAATCCATGTAAGCAAGCAATAAATTGCCTGAAAACTCAATCAATACACAGGTAAAATACAAAAACACCACTGCAAAACTTATTAACTTTTCATGATATACAATGCATATGCTTTAATTTAATGCGATTACAAAAAAGAAGTTAAGCACTATTGCAAATAAATTGGCTTATCCTTATCCTTATAAAACAAAAACCACAATAAACTAATACAAGCTACTATAACCTAAAACAGAATTTACCATTGTTATTAGCAAAAGCTTTGATCTCTAACTTGGTTTAATTACTGCTCGGAAACATCATACAATAGAAAGTGTTCCCCTGCCACATTTGGGCAACCTTTTTTTTTATATTATGTACTATTTTAGCTGCACTAAAAACTACATAATTGTTTACGACTTAATTTGGGATTAGTGTTTGTTTTTTTTTATAAGCTTCTTTCCATTGTTGTGCTTTCCGGTTTAGCATTAAGGTATAAAATGCAAATTTGAATTTTGTACTTAAGCATATTAAAGTATAAAAAGCACCTGCAGATGGTGAAACTCGTTGCACAGATATGCGTAAATAAATAACATTTATAGTAGCTTTGGCGTAAACTTTAGCGTGTTGAACAAACACCTACCCAAACACACACGCATACATGCACGACATATACTGAAGCCCCTTCTTTTGGAGAATGCCATTTATGACATCCGTGCACTAAAAAGAAGCAGACAAAAAAGTCTGTAAGCGCTGACAACAATAGCGAAAGAAACACAATTTTCTTCTTTGCTTTGTTGAAGTCTAGACACTCTTGCAAAATTATAAATAAATAACAGTAAAAATTCAAAAATCAAAACCCTTTAATTAATCCTAATTACCTATACTTGTTAATCCATATATTATTTAGTTCCATTAAATTTTAACTTTCACCGTCTCAATTATTGACATTTAATATTGAGTTTAATAAAATAGGTATATGCTGATTAAACGCTATTAGCAACTTGAAGATACAACTTTATTCTTATTTTAGTTTGATAAGAAAGTATTTCTTTCATTCAAGCATACGAATAAAGGGATACTTTATATTCTTTTAGATCTATCAAAAGTGTATACAAAACTTTGAATACCCGTTGCGTAAAGTGTAGTATATTGTATATATAAAACATGGTAAACGCATAAAAACCACATTAAATGCCTTACTCTCAGCGCTATTGTTTTTAGGCGTCTATAAGCGTCTGGAGCAGGACTACTATGGACATACATACAAACACACTGCGATTTTCGTTTGTCATCTTTTAATGGTGCAATTAGAGCAAACAAAATGCGTTTGCTGAAAGCTGAGCTGTGGTTTCTGTCGCCTCTGCTGCTGCTGCTTCGGCTGTTACTGGCATCATAAAGGACTTTTAATAATGGCGCCAAATTACAATAGGCAGTCGCACAAAACACACACACACACACACACATACAGATAATGTGTGTGCAGGCAAATTGCGTATACGCCGTGGCACTTTGAAACAAAAGCCATGACAATGCGAAAGCTCTGGCGATAGATAGTGGGAGTATTCTTATGGCTGCTGCTTCTACTGTTTTCTACTACTATCTATCCTTTTCTTTTCTTTTCTTTCTTTCTTTTGCTGTTGCTTGTTGTTTGGTGTAATTTGATGCTCTATTGTTTGCCGCATGCGTATTTCATTGTCTTCGACGACTTTTTAGTGTGAGTTGAGACTTTTTGCTTGTCTTTGTTGTTTTCAACTGGTGTTTAGTTCTCGCTTAGCCATTGCTATGCAATTTTGTTGTAATTTATGCACGTATTGTTTCTTCATTTTGCGTGGCAGTTGTCATTAGTTTAGCATTGCAGGCAACACCAGCTGCCGAGAATTTATGTAGAATTGTTTTCAGCTTATTTGAAACTGGCTCAAAGGCAAAGTTTTGATCAAAAGTTCACAAACTGGCAAGCACAGAAAAAATAGTTTTTTGATCAACGACATAATTTAGTTTAAATTGTCGTAAGCTGCAAGTTGTTCTTCACACTTTCCAGTTAAAGGGAAAAATATAATAATAATTATTTCTGGGCTGGTCGCTCTTAAAGAGACAAAAGGCGGCCGGACGTGCATTGAAAGTCGAGTCGCTTGGCCATGCAGCTCAATGAACTGAATGCGGAAATGCAAACGCAATAAATTATAGCCGTGCCGAATGAAGCGACACACATGGCAACGACGCAATGGAATAAGAATGAGGATGAGGCAGAGGGTGGGAATGGGGCTGGGGCTGGGGCTGGCAATGAGGTGCTGAGGTGGACCCCGAAGGATATTCTTTGGCCAAACATAAATCCATGTGGAAATTTATGGTGCGTTGAACTTAAAATGAAATACAATAAAATGTTGCACATGTACAGCTGCAACGAAGATGCGATATCCAAGAACGTTACACACACGCAACAACAACAATGGGCTCACTATATACATTTATATATACAAACATACACAGCAAT
Source organism: Scaptomyza cyrtandrae (assembly GCA_035044605.1). Taxonomy (NCBI): domain Eukaryota; kingdom Metazoa; phylum Arthropoda; class Insecta; order Diptera; family Drosophilidae; genus Scaptomyza; species Scaptomyza cyrtandrae. The sequence continues at coordinate 23,099,923 of JAWNNS010000640.1, forward strand.
AATAAAATTTATTAACGTTGAACAATTTTGCATTTCCTGTCCAAAGGCCAGCAAGAAAATGATGTAAGAAAATGCTCCAACAAAGATGCAATAAAATTGATGCCAAGGCAATATATATTACGCGCGTATGTGTGTGTGTGCAATGGGGCATTAAAATGGCGCTGAAAGGCAAACCAAATGAGAAAGCAATGACCCACGAATGGTGTTAAGACGAGCTAGTATGAAAAATCACATCGAATGTGTTGTCATAATATTAAATGGAGGGTTAACAACCTTTCAATATTTTTGCACTTAGTTAAAAATTGGGTCAATAGATATGAGTTTTATTAAGACAAATGAAGGTTTATTTTAACAAGATAGAGAAAGATTTGGGTTTACAACTAATTGTTTATCGAAACATTCTAGAACCTCTTCATACCCAGCTGATAAATGTGCAAAGACACTGCTACTAAAGCTTTAAACATATATACATTGTGACTAGGATTACAAGTTGAGTTAATGTGACGTTCAATATGGCAATTAATACTTAAGGTACTTACTTTTTATTTTTGGCTTTTTTTGAGAGTTGTTATAATGTCAAAAGTATATCTTGGAAATTAAAAGTTTGCCGGACAAAGTGTATTACATTTGAAAAATTGAGTAAACATATCTCAATAAGCTTACGATATCCACATATATGTTTTGATTCAAAAAAATTCAATTCGTTCTTCTTATAATAATAAAGTTAATGAAATAAAGCTTTTAGTCTCAAAACTTTAAGACGAATGAAATTTAAATTTGTATATTCCGTTTAAATTTGAAATCCGCATTCTATTAGTTACAAATAATTTAATTACCAAGGCTGTCGTTAGCCTAATCCAAGATATACTTTTCGACCCCTGTTGTATATTACATCTTAAACAAGAAAAACTCTGTTTATAAAGCAAATTTATATTCCTTTTGTGTTCGCATATTTGCTTTGAACATTCCCAACAAACTCGAGCCATGCTTTATCGGATTGCATTCTTAGAAACGAGCGAAAAATTCGATTAATTAAGATATTTCCCAAGTTCATTAAAGTATTTCAGATCGGTGCAAGCGATTAAAAATAGTTGTGAGTGCGTCAGGCTTATAAGTGCAATAACATAACTCGAGGGGACATTTTTTGTAGGGGCAGGCGAGCTGGTCTTGCAGCTTAATGCATGTGGCAAGCGATTCAACGAGCAGCTGCAGGTGCACTGGAAATGCAAAAGTGCAATTTGTGCTGGTTGTGGAATTGTGAAAATTGTAATTACAATTATAATTAGTGCACTTTAAACTTAAATCAAATTAAAATATATATATATATATTTATTTATGAAAACCAAAAAGTGTGGCAAGAAAGAAAGAAATTAAAAATTCGCATTTGATGCTGCAGGTGAAAAGCCTCATTAAATTTCAGCTACGCATTTTTTTTTACACTCAAATTGCAGTTATAAAAACTTAAATTATATTTAAAAAGTTCTCAAACTGTGGTCGCTAGTTTCACATACACGAAAAAGAAAATGCAAAAAAAAGCACACACACTGTAACCAAACGAAACGCAAACTTTGTTGTATGCAAATTACTTTAGGGTGCACATTAGAAACGCTAAGGGTGTTAAATTTCACGGGTAGTTATGTTGTCTGAATAAAGAAAGCTACGATGCAAACAAACGAGTCAAAAAGGAAAAAAATCCGAAAAAAAAATGTTAACGAAAAAACGAGACACGAGAATTGTGCTAGGTGGCTTAGTGGGTGGTTGCTGGTGGTTGGTGGGGGGGTTGGTGGTTATTGCGGTGTGCTAATATAGCCTATTGTTCTTGCTGTGTTTTAGGTCGTGTGGTTGCGTTTGTGTGTGTGTGTGTTTTTTTTTGATGTTGCAGTCTCTCTGTTGAGCATATTAAATAATTAACAAACTTAAATGGAACGTGAAATTATTAATTGCTGGCTTAATTAATTTATAATGAGTTGGGCATGGCAGCTGTGCCGAGTCATAGACCATAAGCCATCAACCAGATATGTTTTGTATGGCAGATCGCCACAATATTAAGTATACGCAACGTTGTGCGTTTGAATGATCGTTACAGAACATAAAACACAGTACGTTATCATGACTGAGTGCGTATGTGTGTGTGTGTGTGTGTGTGTGTGCGCGTGCGTGTGCGTGTTTGTGCGTGAGTAAATGATGGTGCACACTAATTACTTAAACTGTTTCTATGCGTGTGGTACTATATTAAAGGGCCTTGCGAGGCTTTGCTGCAAAGTGTATTTTTTAGGTATTCTTCTGTTAAGTATTTTCTTTGGCAGTGTTGAGTAAGTGTATATATATATAAATATATATATATGTGTAGGTGTGTGTGTGTGTGTTTTTATAATATTTGGTATTTTTGTTGGTTTGAGGATCTCTTATTTTGTTTTGGTTTTTTTTTGCGCTTCGCTGGTTATCACAGAACATTCAGTTTAAAATTACAATATGCATTGGATGATGCGTACACTATATGGTAGTATATAGGACTAGGTCGTATATATAGTAATTAATTGTCGTTAATAGATTAATAGGCAATATGTATATTATGAATATATCGTTTACAAGTACAAGTATAAGTATTAAAAATAATGTTTTGATTTTGGTTTGGTTGTTGTGTATTTTGATTAAAGTAAATAAAATTCCAAAGAAAAAACGTTCGAATATACGCCGGGGGTTGCACCACATAACAAATCATGATCATATCATTATCATATCAGGTCATCAAATTATTAGCTTGGTACAAGTACAATTAGTAGTAGTAGTAATAGTAGTATATTATATATAGTAGTATATTATGCTTATTAACTGTTAATGGTTGTAATTGTAAATTGGTAAATTGTATGCGCAAATCACGATCATCAGCAGAACGAACGAACGAACGAGCGAGCGAGCGAGCGAACGAGCGAAGGAACGAACGAACGAGCCAAGGAACGAACGTAGGAATTATCAGCAATTTCCGGCGTTCTCTTTTTTTTTTGTTTTTCGGTATATATAAATATATATACATATACATATATATATGTATGCGTTATGTACGAGTATGTATATATATATATATATATATATGTATGGATATAGATATTGATATATTATGTAAGTGTAAATATAAATGACAATTCAATGTAGTACATATCAAAGTAAAAAGTCAATTCAATCCAGTTCATTCGCTTATTATTACATCATCAAAGGTCATCAAAAGTAAGAATAAAATAATCATATACATAAATATGGTATATTCATTATTATTAAGATATATGGTATGTATTTATATATATATATACATATATAACAATATATATATGTATATATCTATATGAATGTTTTTGTGTGTGTATATATATATTTATATAGGTAGTCAATCCATATCAATTAAACAATTTACATGTATGCGGTTTATATATATTTATTAAGAGAGAGACAGAGATAGAGATAAGAGAGAGAGGAGTATAAGGGTTGGGGCGCTCACCAAGTCCACGTTAAGAAAATAAAAATTCAAAGCAATTAAAACTTATCTTTTTACTAAACCTTCGTTATCTTCATGTATTTCTAGGAGTTTTTAAACAATTTAAAATTATTCAATTTTTTTCTGTCGCTTTCAGTGAGAAAGGGGAAGAGACCTATTTTGTTGTTACGAAATTTTTCTCGTTCCGGTTAATTAACTTGATAATTGCATTTTGGAACTTTATATAGTTATAGCCCTACAGCCACATATGTGTGTGTGTGTGGGTGTGTAAAATAAAACTCTTACTTGGTGGATGGTTTATGCTGGGTGGTTGTCTGGTGGGTTATCGTGGTTTCACTATACTATAATCATAAAAGGGCAACGCAGAAATTAAACAAAAATAATTACAGTTTCGGGTTGAAAAAAGTAAATTCTATACATATGCAAGTTAAGACATTTGCCAAAGTGTTATTGTAAGTGTGTGTGTGTGTGTGTATGTCTGAAGCTGCTGCATTTGATATATGGATGTGCAAATTGGGGCTGAGGAGGTTTCTGGAGGGGGCATTCACTGATCAAATGTCAGCTCAACGAATGCATTTGTTGATTGCCAACAACAATCCCAATCACGAGTACTTGCAGACTTTGTTTATATGGTTTTTTGTTGTTTTTTTTTGATTACTTGTGTTGACGAGTATCGAGTTTTTTGCATTGTTTGTTGTAATTTGTGTGAACAAAATACGATATATATATATATTTATATTTTTCAATCAAAAAACAGTGAGCGCACAGAGCTTTAAAAATTCATAACAAACGGAGCGAGCGCAACGCTAGGCTCATGAATAAATCAGAACTGAAAAATAATACAACACTTTTATTGTTCCATCCATACACAAGAGAGAATATGTGTGGCAGTGTTTGAATGTAAGTGTATAGAGAGAGAAAGAGAGAGAGAGAGAGAGAGACACACATACAGCGTCCAAAATGGTGGAAAACGAATACAACGAACAAAATCAATAATTATTAATAATTATAATAGAAGAAATAATGCCCAATGCAATATTTATGTAAAACTCAACTCAACAAAAATGAAAACAAGGCACACAAATGAGTTAATATTAACACACACACGCATACGCAATTAAATTGTATTGTATATGTTTTTTTTTTTTGTTTTTATTTTAATATTATTTTTCTCTTCTTGTTTTGTTATAAATTTGTTCATCATTTAATGCGGTACTCTGTTTATGTTATTTTTTTGTTAATCCGTTATTTTTTATTTTTTTGTCAATTCTCTTAATCTTTTTGTTGTTGTTTGTTATAAATAAGTTGCTCTGCATTATCCATAATAATCATATAAATATATGTATAACTTATTTATTAAAGTTTTCTTTTTTTGTTCATTTTTTTGTGGTTTGCTGAACTCCATGAAGGAAAAGTTTTCTACATAAAATACAAACTGTTACAAATTGCAACTAACACATGAGCTGAAGGGAAATTAATTAATCAACTATAAATAGTAAAAACTGTTTTTTTTTTCTTTTTTAATCACGCTATAAATAAATATATATTTTAATCTGTTCAACTTTTACGATGCGTTGATTTAGCTATAGCTATATATATGTGTCAAAGCTAATCAAAAACTGAGCTGAATTGCGATTTTTGCAAAGTGATGAAACAACTGGACTATTTTTTTGGTTCACGACTCAAACTAGGAATGTGTGGTATGATGTTAGTGCTATTTCAATTCTAGCTGTTTGTTGACCGCAATTCCATAGGAAAAAAATATAAACTAAAAACAGTAAAATGTAAAAAGTATATTAATATTTTTTATTTTTTTTATTAAAAATCAACATCGGTTGCTTTTAGGCGTTTCAGTTGCAAATAAATAGACATATGAATAATTTTTATTGGTAATATACACTTAGTAATAAAAATTAAATACACGGTGCACACATTTACATTGCATTTCACTTTAGATTCAAACATCATGTTCATCATCATCATCATCATTGTCATTACCATCTTCATCATTCTTATGCCCGGTCTTAATAATTTCAATTTTAATTGGCTTCTGCAAAGACGCCGTTTCGTATATCTTTACTTTAAACTAAAAGGCATAAATACAGCTCAATCATTAAACTTAAAACATCGATCAATTAAATATATATATATAAATTGGTAGCATATAAAAGTGGGTGGTGATCTAAAATGTATGTTTTAGGTTGGGTAATAGGCACTTAAATATTATTGTAATAATTAAACACATTTAAATCATAACAAATAACCAAGCAGAGCGCCTCATAAGAAATAAGCAAAAAATTTGTGTTTCGATTCATACCAAAAACTATATATCATGGGTTATTTTGAATAAATACTTTATGCATTTCTTTTTGTTGTCCACACAAGGCAAATTAATAAAATTCACCATGGTGAGAGAAAAAGAGAAAAACAAACAGAAAGGTTGCAACAAACGTGCCATGTGGAAACTTTTTTGTAATTTCATTATGCATCAGACTTTATTTTTTTTTTGTAGCTGATATTTATAAATGTTGTTAATTTATCTGTTGTAGTTTTTTTGCATACAAATATTTAACATTTTAATAATTGGACAAAAGTAAATAAAAGAAAAATATTGTTTTTGTGACTGACAGCAAAATAAAATTATAATAATTGCGTTTCAAATACATTTGTGTATATTTTTGCTGTTGTTGTTGTCGTTGCCATTATTGTTATTGTTTGCACAACTGCATTGCATTTGATTTGTTTGTGAATCAAAGTGTGGACTTTGAAGTGGTTTAATCTTTTGGGTGTGTGGACATTGCTAGACATTGCTAGGCAGGGTTGATACTTTGTTGGATTGAAAATGCCAAACTGCTCTCAGATTTAATTGGCTGCAATTAAGAGTTTATAATTGATGCCATTGGCACACTTAATGCTTAAATGAACTGTTATCGAGCTGACAGCGTGTGAAATTAGAATTTTTTTGTTTATTAAAATTGTTATTGCAATTACTTATTGCATATGTCAAAGTTGTTAGCAAGCAAAACAAGCAAAACGCTTCGAATTGTTCAATACTGAATGTGAGTGTGTGTGTGTGTGTAAAACAGTGTGTGCCAAGTGGAGTTTGCGAGTGTGCACATGCTCTGTGTGTGTTTGTGTGCGCATATGTGTGCTGGCCATAATATGCATAAAATACCTGCTGCCTTCATTTGCATTTTAAGCTGCTGTCGAGTTTATCGCTCTGGCACTTAGTTAATGCCAAATGCACAACCCAAAAGGTTTAGTTTGTCGAAAAAAAAACTTTTGCATTGTTGTTAAGCCCTCTAGCCAGAAAACTCGAGAACAATTAAATGGATAATTTTATTAGATGCGTCTTAGAAATTTGCTGGCAAATATCAGCTGCAGAAACTTGACTTAGATTTCAAAAGAATTTGTTTTAATGCAGTTAAGTATTTTTGGTAATGTTAACTGATGCCACTACCCAAAAGTGAGAGAGAGAGAGAGAGAGGCAGAGAGCGACAATAAAGTTTTGCATGTTGTCCACGTAGAGCCTTTGCGACTAATAGTTTGAGATGCATTGAGCGAAAGAGTAGAGGTTCTGGTTAAGTGGTTGATAACTGTTAAAGTTTTGATTTATGCACTCGGCAGCAAGTTTTGTGGTGCGTGTTGCGTGTTGGCTGCGCTGACTGGCGTTTTATTTATGAGTGCTGTTAGCTTGTTTTTATAGCCGTAAATATGTTGCGCAAACAAAAAGAAACTGAAAAAAGGGCAACAGAAAACTTAAACGCAAGTTATCCTTGAATGTATTAATTACAATTCCGTTTGCATGGGGTAAATTGAATGCAGATAATAGGATTTATGAAATTGTATCTTATATAAACGTAGATAAATGAAGGCTATGAAATCACTTTTGTACACACACTTGCACACACACAGATAGATTTAAACACACATACAGAGACAGGCAGACAGCATGGCATGCCGCATGAGCAAATACAACAGAAAATACACAAAATGAAGATGGAAAATGAAATGAATGAACTATTATGTAAGGCATAAAGTAAACAAGTAATAAAACAAGACACAGGAAGATTTTGCCTTTTTTGATTATGTATGCTGTGTAAGAACAGGAATGTGGCTAATAAAACACAAAAATGTATATGTGTGTGTTTTATAAAGTGCAACGAAAACGGAGGCATTAACACAACTAAAACAGAACTTGGCCAGCAACTGAAAGAAAAATCTTTTAGAAAATTAAGTTTAAAAATTAATTAACAAATTTGTTTTTCGTTGACATTTATATGCTTGTTTACTATTTATTTCGATGACCTGATTCATATATATATATATATATAAAACAAAACATGCCTCAACTCGCAGAGACAGACAGTTAAACACACTCAAAACAATAAACATGAGAATTTCAATAATGAAGGAACATTGTTGCATGTTGCATGATTTGCGACGACACATCGCTAAAAGTCGCGTGCAAAAGTCAGGCACAAAAATATTTATATATATTTTTCGAGCTCGAACTGAATTAAAGGAATAATGGGTAATAGGGATGGGTTTAGGTAAGAGGGTAGGTAAGAGGGATAAATGCACAGTGGTTGCCGTAATTGCTGATTCGGGTTGCATTTTGTTTAGTAGACACAGTACAAATGTTATTTAAAAACAGAGAGAAAGAGAGAGAGAGAGATTGAGTGTCATCATCAAAGGAAAAGAAGGTGAACAAAAACGAAAACTGAATCAGAAACAGAAACACAAACCAAACAAATTTGTTATAAAAGAAGATCGCAGAAACTGTAACTGTTATGCAATTCAATTTGTTGAGATTTACCAAAGAGAATAATGCACAAAATGCATGGAGCACATACATTTATACGGATAGTTATTATATATGTATGTAATTTGTAGTTGTATGCAGAAATATTACTGGTTACTTGCTTTGATTTGTTGATGTTTTACATATTTTTGTTTTTTTTTGATTATTTCTTTTTTTTGTGGGGGTACACATTCCGCTGGCAATTGGGTGTAGTTTGTGATGAGGCATATTACATATGTATTTGTGTTTTTGTGTGTGTGTGTGAGGGAGAGAGAGTGTGTATGTGTTTTGGTGTTTTGTTATCACAACCCATTTTGTGAAAGAATCTCATCGAATAAAGTTAAGTATACGTAAGTAAGTAATAAGAAAACTAATTGTAAATGAACATAAAACTAAAATTAACATTAGCACAATGTTTGTTCATATAAAAAATTAATACGAGACGAATGCAGCAAGATGTCCTAAGTAAAAATTACTAAGTATATATATATATATGTGTATATATAATCATACGGATTACTTAATCATACAAGTTAAATGTTAAATTGGTGCAGCTGAGGCTGCGCTTTTTGGTTGCCAGTTGCTTTTGATATTATTAATTTTGTTTTTTGAGTTTTGTTGCATACTTAAAATAAATCTGGTAAACACGAACATAGGCTTAGGCATTAGAAAATTGTTGTTGGGAAAAAAGTATATAGCAGTATATAGAAGTATATATGGAATATATATTTATCTGTGTTGTTATATTAGTATTCGTTTTGAGTCTCAAGTTGTGGTTTTTTTTTTGTATAGGCAGTTTGATAGTGTATATAGTAGTTGGTGTCTCTGTACGACTTTCGAGTTTTCGTTTTCTATAAATTCTAAAATACTGCAGCAGTATTCTTCATTTTCCTATAATTGTTGTCATTTCTAAACCGCAAACACATTTAAGCGAAATAATTTCATTACATTGCCAGTTATATTTTTCAATTAACTTACATCACTCAATTAGCAGAAAAGTCAAAAAAAAAAAACATTATTGAACACATTTTTCTTTTGGTAGTATTTGTGTCGTGTGTTTCGCAACTGATAAGTTATTAAATAGTTTATGCAACACAAGCGCGACAATACTGATAACATTTGCGTCAAGCATTGTACGAACCGCATCAAAGAAATTTTAATTTGACTTTCATTAATTTATATGCCAACTGTCCCCACATCTGTGTGCAGCAAACAACTGCCGATAAGTTGATGGCCAGCCATAAAGTATGCCATGAATTATTATTGTTGCTCTCGCTGTTGCTGTTGTTGTGCAAAAAGCAAATAGCAATTGAAACGGCTGTTGAGGTCCCAAGCCAGGGATCAACACGATGCCCAAACTGGGCATACCAGGACGGCATATGCATAATGCAGCAATTGCTGTTGTCAAACCCAGCTGCTACTCTTCTCTTCTCTCTTTGGTTTTTTGGTGCAGCTGCCAGCCAGTAAATTAAGCGGAAAAGTGTGCTGGCTGCCCAACAATAACAGCAACAGCAATGCAAAAAAAAAATACCCACTGGGAAAATATTCCATGAAAGTAGAAGAGAAGGCGAGAGAGAGAAGGGGGCTGCCTCTGCCTCGTCTGGTCGAGCTATTTGCTGCTGTTGAAAATAACTCAGCCGCAAATGAGATAAATTGCGCGCACACAGATAATTGCATGGGCGTTGGCAGGGAGGCAGAGAGGGATGGAGGGATGGAGGGAGGGGTGGGTTTGAAATATACGAGCACATGCGGTATGCAATAATTTTCATGTGTAACTATTGTAACTTTTTTGAAAAATATAAGAAGCCTGTTTAAATATACATATTTAAAACAAATATTTATGCATTCCTTTTTATGGGCTATGATTGAAAAAATATTAAGCATACACACTGTATGAGCTTAATGTTGAAATAAGTAATGAGAATTGACTGTATGTGTGTTGATTTTTGTTGCCTATCGTTTCGTTTCATTCAGTTGCAATTACAATTAGTTGTAGTTGTATTTACAGTTGCACTTAAAAGTTAAACATTTTATTGAAGTCACACATAGTAAGTATTTATTTATACTATATATAATTAATAGTTTCATATATGTATATCTGATGTGACGCCTCGACATCTGAGCCGCAAACAAACTTTAACGTAATACGCTTTTGCCTCATAAATAAATAAATTTAATATGTTGTCGGTCGCTTGGCTTCACTCATTCATTTTTTATTTTATTTTTTGTATTTTGTATTTTGTATTTTTTTGCTTTCAGCGTAATTACAGATTTTCATATCTTATGCACTTTGCCATTACGTTCTCTGTTGTTACTGTTGTTGCTGTTATTGTAAATTTAGTTGCTGTCGTTAAATGCAGCGAGCGGTTTAATTTCCTTTATGTCAACGTGGAAGCTCAAAATTGTTTATGTCGGTCGCCTTTATTTGTAACTTTTTTGCTACAATTTATATACGTTTATTGTAGAATTTTTTTTTTCATTTACTTTTCAATTAAACTTAATTGCCTTGAATTTTCAAAATTGTACCTTATATTTTTTTGTTGCTTGTTTGTTTAAACGTATATTACGTATACATATTCATTTTTAAAACTTGGATATCATAGATCTACAATGAGTGTGGCTTGAGTACTGTTTCTATCATAGAACAATATTGATAATAATAAAATACATCGAAAATTTGCTAATTAACCAAAGTATTGTTGTCGCTCGAAAGCAATCTCCACAAATATAAGAAACGAGATAATTATTCTGAATAAAATCACTCAACAAAAATTTAAGTTTAAATAAATTACTTTTAAAATTTTTTAAGTTTTACAATATTTTCAGAAGTCAATTAAAAACAATTTTCATAATTTTTGTAAATATAATATTATGATTTTAAGAAACTTAAATTATCCTTTAAAAATATAAGAATTTTTGATTTTAAGACACATTTTCATTCAATATTAAATGATATGAAATTTGATTTTCAACATAAACATTTTTTTTCAATATCATTTTAGTTTTACTTAAAAGTCCCTGACAGTACTGTACTCATTGCAGATCTCTGATAGAAAGTCAATAGAAAATTATCAAATACAGAAAACTTAACAGCGCTGAGAGAACAATCCAATACTCGCATTTCATATAGTATATATATATAAAAAATTGGTAACGATTAGCTTGGAGTTTAAGTTCATCAAAATTCGATATTTTTTTGTTAAGATAATTTTGGTTTACATGGTATTTGTATGCATGTATGTAAGTAGTGAGAGTGTGATGATTTTTGTTTGTTTTTTTTTTTAATTTGATATAACAATAGATTTGATTTATGCCTTTCTTTCGTTAGATTTCCAATACAATGTTTGCGGTTGTCGTAATTCGCTAATAACTTGGCTAATTAATGTAAATGGTAATTGAATTGTATTATTGTCAGTAGTTTACGATAATGTATTCCTAACTATATATATATATATATATATATATATATATATATATATCTGAGTATACGTTTATTTATGTATGTACTTTCTTATAATCTTCGAGTCTTATCTAATCAACGGCAATAATAATACATATACATATATGAATACACAAGTACATTAACTTACACATAAATATATAGCTTACATTTACAGCACTGAACAGATGCCTTGGCATATATATTTATACGATTTCAGTTTCTATTTGGTATCCAGTGATAGGGACATACATATGTACACATTTCGGTATGGTTTGGGGTGGTGGCGTTAATCCAATCAGTTGCGTTAACAATTTGTAATTGTAATTTCGACAAACATAACCCCCCCGAAGCAATTGCATAAAATCAACCCAACAAAGATAGAAAGATAGAGTGGTGGCAATTTGTTGTCGACAGGTGGCGTTAAGGTGCAGCCACAACTTTCCCTTTTGGATCGATAGTAATTTAAACGTGCGCTAACACTCATATTCCAGTATAAAGGTCTCGGATGCGGAAGTTGTTGATGTTGCTGGTGCTGATGGTGGTGGTACTGCTGCTGTTGTACCATGTTGCTGATGCAGCAATGTGGATCTAGGTAAATTTACTTGGGACAACATTGCGGTTGCCGTTAATTTGCCATTGTATGCCAGTACGCTGCCACCGCTACTACTGCTGTTGCTAACGCTGCTGCTGCTGGCCAGGCCATGACCATAATAATTGAGCGCTGAGATTAGCGGACCAGCATTTGATGTCATCTGCTGCTGCTGTTGACTGCGACGTTGCTGCTGTTGCTGCTGTTTGCTTATGTAGTCTGTTGCTGCTGTTGTTGCGGGCGTTGTTGCTGCTGTTGATGTTGAATTGCGCAGCGCAATGAAGCTGTCAAAATTGTCAGCCGTCGACGAGGCATTCGATGTGCTCGAGTTGCGACGTGGCAACAAATGCAATTGCTGCTGTTGCTGTTGCAACTGTTGTTGTTGTTGCTGCTTGGTTAGATTTAGTTTGTGCTGCTGCTGCTGCTGTGACATGGATGAGTTCGATGATGATGAATTGGACAGCGAGGATGAGTTGACGGAATGTGCGGGTGGATGTTGCTGTTGATTTGCATAATATTTGCGCATATGTTCCAACATATAGCGATTATTTGCACTCGTATTTGAGTTTGAGCTGCCCGCAACAGGCGCAGCAATTGTTGGTGTTGCTGCTGGCAAGGGTTGCAGCTGCTGCTGTTGCTGCTGCTTGCTGCTGGTAGCATAGAGCGCATCTGTGGTTGGACGTAACAAACTTAGGCCGCTAACGCTTGTTGCGGTTAAAGTTGCTGCTGATGTTGACGATGTTGCTTCCGTTCGCATTGCTCTAGTGCGCTTATGGCTGCTACTGTCTGCCTCTAAGCTACTGGGCATAAAACGACGTCCTGCTGCTGATGATGATGTTGCTGCTGTTTCTACTGCTGTTGGATAGCTTTTTGCATAGTGCGCTTCCATTAAATCCGCCCTGCGTTGCTTGGTCGCAAACAAGACCTCCGTTTCACCATTACCCACAGCACCACCCCCTCCACTACCAAAACCATAGTATTCGCCGCGAGCATAAAGCTGCTCTGCGTCTTCATTTCTACGTTCAAAATCGCTGCGACTGCGATGAAAATGCGCCAAGTAGTTTTCACCAAGCGAAGCTGCTGCTGCTGCCTTTTCCATATCCCTTGACATCTCCCTTTTCTGCTGCTGCGTTTCGCTGTCAACAGCAATTGCCTGTCGCTGCAAATGCTGATTGAGCGATTGATAGAAAGTGCTCTCGGCTAAATTCTCATTATACACGGTTGTTGCCGCCGTTGTTGTTGTGCCCAGTTCAAGTTGTTGCTGTTGCTGATACCAATCCACATGCTCGTTACACGCGTTGACATTGACGCGTATGCGTATATCACGCGCCAAATAATCCGGTTCGTTAGTGTCTAAAGCTAAAGTTGCTGCCGTCTCCTCCTCCTCATCATCATCATCATCATCCGTTTCGACTTCATCGTTATCATTGTAAAAGTAACTAGCTGATTTGGCGCTTTCAGCCAACAGCAGATCTTCACTTTGCTCCAATGCCAACGTATAGCTGTTTAGATTATCAAAATAATATTCACACATTTTATCTGGATGCTCGTAGCGCAGCTTTGCAGCATTTTGCTGTAATGGCTGCTCATCAACAGCTTGCACTTCTTGTTCAACTGCTTGCTTCGTTGCTGCTGTTGCTGCTGCTGTTGTCGGTCCGCTGAAGACTGATGCATAGTCGGAACTGCTTAGCGAATCTGAGTGTGTATTGTGTTTTCTCGAGATGGGCAGTGTGCCCAGATTCTCATAGCAACTGTTGCTGTTGTTATTAGCCTGCGATTGACTTCGCTTATGGCGTCTTCGTGGTGTCTCTTCCTCCTTCTCGCTCTCCCTCTCCCTCTCCCTGTAACGCTGTGCAGCTAAAACTTTTCGTTGAGCTCCACTAATGCGACCCACAGAATGTGCCGATTGCTTACTGCTGCCCAGCTGCTGCTCAAAGTTCTGTTCCAGATAATGCTCCAGATAGTGCAGATTCTTACTCAAATCAATCTCTGATTTGTAGCTCTTGTATATTGTCGCCTGTTTCCCTGCTGCATGTGCTGCAGCACAGCGAGATTCATAGCTGGATATATTTGCACGATCGCTAATAAAGCGAAAACTTTCATCTTTGGCTAGTGTATGAAACCCACTAAATTCGCTGGCGTTGCCACTGCTGCTGGCATCACTGCTACTTGTATTCGTCTTGAAATTGCGACACTTGTCGCGAATCTTTTGTATACCCTGACGTGTTTTGGCCTGCAGTCGTTCAAAATAATTTGATTTGGGTGTGGTTGAAACTAGTCTCGGTGGTCGGTAGGCAGTGTGTTGTATATCGTAGCCACCGCTGCCCGTTGCACGCATACTCTGTATGCTTTGTGTGCGATTTGGATAGCGATAGCTGAGCTTAAGCTTGGGTGCGAGCTGGTCCTCAGGTTTGTGAAGTTTCCGTAACGATAGCTGCTTGAATATTAAAGTTTTGGAACGTTTCCTTTTGCCCGTTGTGCTGGAGTCCTGGCTAAAGTCCTGACGCTCAAAGCGACGCACTGGTACACCATGCAAGTAGGGATGACTGATCTCAGTTGGAATTGCTGCAGATTCATGTCGACTACTATTACTACTTTCGAACAATCTTCGCAATCCTTTGCCACTATTGTGTTGAGTTCGGGCTGAATTATTTGCGCTACGCAATCGTGGATTGACGCCAAGCGTTAGAATCTCATCATCGTGAAATATGGAGAATGGATTCGTTATGACCGTTGAGTTGTCGGGCGCTAAGCTGCTTACGGATCTAGTCTTAATGCCAGTTCTAGAATTACTTAATGCTAAATGCTGCTTAGTATCTAATACAACTACAACTTTGGCTTCATTGTGTTGGTGTTGTTGTTGTTGTGTCTGTATTTTGTGTGTGTGCGATAGATCTGTCTCCGATCTATGACGACGCAGCTGGCGTCGTCGACGCAAACGTCTTAACTCTCTCAAGGAGTTGCTATGCTTGCGAAAGCGATAGAAAGGATTATTGATGCTTAACTTTTGCAGCAGGAGCTGCGTGTCTTCACTGCTTAGCTGACCTGCTTCTGGACGATCAACTGCTTTATCAACTGCTTGATCAACTGCCTGCACTTCAGTGGTCACATTGAAATTCAACAGCTTGCCGCCAGCAACTGTTGGCTTTAACTCACAGTTCATATTATTCTCTAGTTGCTGCTGTTTCTTATTGCTGTTATTGCTGCTGCTGCTACTGCTCTTGCTAGTATTATTTTTGCTACTATTTAGCGTACTGTCTAGACTTAAACTATGCGAACTGTTGCTGCTGTTGCTATTACTGTTGCTGTTACTGTTGCTGCTGTTGGCTGCTTTGTCTAATTCTATTGTATTGTTATTACTTATATTGGTCAAAGTTGTTGTCGTTGTTGCAGTCATTACTGTTGTTGTTGTTGTTGCTGTGTCGGTATTATTGTTGTTATTTGTGTGAGCAATACTAATATCATGTTCATGTTCATGTTGTTGTTGTTGTTGTTGTTGTTCTGGCTGTTGTTGATAGGGAAGCTCGTCGCTTTCGTTATCAACTGCCTGCTAGACCCTAGTGGGCGGTTGTAATATCATTGCAGCCATGCGTACCTTCATTGCCTCCGGCGATCCATGTCCCGCGTACTGTTGCTGTTGAGCATGCTGTGATGCTGCATGCAATGCTGCCGCTGCTGCTACCGCAGCCTGTTGTTGCTGCTGCTGCTGTTGTTGTTGCTGTTGTTGCTGCTGTTGCTGGTGATGATGGAAGCCGGCAGGCGTTGTGTAAATTGAATCACCTTGGGGGCCACTTGTGCTATCCGAGCGTGATTTTAAATCAGCCTTTTCGCTGCAGGCAAAAACGAAACAAGAAAACAGAAATTACTGAAATTGTTGACGAAAATTCTCCCAACGGATAAGGCTGTGGTGACAGTTGTGATTTTTTTTTCGGTGAGTGTATAAGGGTGTGGGTAATAGAATAGATTATTGGATACACTAACTAAGGGTATATCTGATTTTTGGCTAAAGCTACAGCTTTCATAGAGAAAAAAATGACCAGCCTATTGAAATGACAGCTAATTGGCTACTCTATGATTTGCTTCTAAGGTTACTATAGGTTCAAAGTAATTTCGAAACGAAAAAACTTTTTTGAGTCTACATTAAGAGTGTTCAAATTTTGTCATTTCAAAAGGGATTATTCTAGCTCCTATTTGCTGCCGTTTGATTGGTAAATTTATATGCCGATGGCATATCTAAATATTCAGCAATTTCATCTGCCTGTCGGCAATTGTTTACTTGAAGCAGAACAGCAACGAGATTGGGTTATTTAATGTCACTCCCTTGAAAATCCCTGAAGGCAGCTTTTGCCTAACAAAGATTCTTTTTCGTTTCGATTGATACCAAATTGTATAAATTTGAAATTTTGTTAGTTTTTTTTGAGGCCATTGTTTTAGGTTTAGATTTACAGAGGTCGCATAAATAATGAATGACGTTAGGAAATGTGTGCTGTTGTGTGGTGTTTTGTGTCTGCTGCTACTTATAACGGAAATTCAAAATCCATTTCCGCTGCAACAACCCAAAACACACATACACACGCACACTCATCCAAACAATAAAAATCTTTGCCATAATAACGCGCCCAGCAAAACTATTCAATGCAATATTTGGCGCAAATATGCGTGTGTTTGTCTATTGTATATGCATGTGCATATGTGTGTGTTTGTGTGTGTGCTACATAAACGAAATATGGTAATTTTTAAATGGGGCGATACGAGAAGGCGGGCCACGTTGAAGCGGCGAGCCAAATAACCGCCACAACCCCATAACTCATGTCAGAGCAGCTGAAAAAAGGGGGGCGCAGCTCCAATGAGCGATTGTTAAGGGGCGTGTTTGCCGTGTGAATGTTGTAGTGTCTTTGCGATGTGTGTGTGTGTGTGTGTTTTACTTTGCGCAGTAAAACTGTGCAATATTTTTGCAAAAGCCGATTTTGCAACATTAAACGTAACTAAACGTAGAATATATGCAAGCACTGCACGTTAGTGATGTATGTTTTACCTGTGACTAACAAAATATTCGGTGACCGAATATCGAGATTTCGCTTGAGAACCGTTTCTCAAACAAAAATACTAATTAACGTTTTGGTAATGTCAATTGTTTTGCATTTAAAGTTAATTTCATTTAATAATCATAAAATGGACCAACATAAAAGTATATCATTGACAGTTAAATGGGAAGAAAAAGATCGAATACGAGAAACTATTTCTTTCTTCATTA
The DNA here is from genome assembly GCA_035044605.1 of Scaptomyza cyrtandrae. Lineage (NCBI taxonomy): Eukaryota > Metazoa > Arthropoda > Insecta > Diptera > Drosophilidae > Scaptomyza > Scaptomyza cyrtandrae. The sequence continues at coordinate 23,117,502 of JAWNNS010000640.1, forward strand.
ATTATTATTGATTTACTAATGTAATCAAACGCCAGTTAGCTGCTCTTCATATCCTTATCAAAAGCATTTAGCTATTCTTTACATACATAAGTAGCGATCAAAATGTGTTCGTTAAAGATTTGTCGGCTTTTAAAATGCAGTGATTCTTATTCACTCTCTCTAATTTTTGTAACTTATATTTGAAAGTTACAGTCACAGTTTTCATACAACATATAAATATATATATTTAACAATATCGCACATATTCACTACACACGAGTAGACAACTCGCATTATTCATGGATATGAGCGAGTGGGTTTTTTGTTGTTGTGTGTATTGCCATTCGGGACGCATAAATTGGCACGCCAGCGCCACCTGTTGGCTGTACGATACGCCTCCCCACCCCATTTATAAAAATGTATCATAACCCGTTATTTGTTGTGGCTGCTGCTACTAAATATGTGTGTATGTATGTTTGTGTGTCTTTCGTTTCAACTTACCTGTCCTTATCCGATGATTTATAGCCAGTGGAACCTACAAAGGCGAGCAAAAACAGAAAAAATATAATAAATGTATATAAGAGAAAACTCGTTCGTTACTTTTGCGTATTTTCTATGTTCTATAGTATGTACACACACATATATATATATATATATATATATATATAAAGTTTATGGAGTGGATTTTGAGAGATGTAGTAATTCGCAAGCTTATGGACACTTAGACAGACAGACAGACAGATAGACAGATATAGATAGATTGCAAGATGCACACATACATATCTATGTATGTACACAGATACATATGTATCTGAAGATCTAACGTTTGACAAATGAGCCGTAAACTTATTGTTGGCCAAAAAGGTGTAAAGTTGCCTAAAGCCCTCGTCTTAAGAGCGGGGTAATTTTGATAGATTTTCAACTAGACGAAATTGCGCGCGTGAGTATGTTTGAGGATATAGGATGAAGGCAATTGAAGATCTGTCAAATGCCACCCGATAACTTCGACAACTTGGGCGGCAGCTGTGTAAAGTTGCTCAAATTCCAACGTTTACTGTTGCTGTGCAAAATTGACATTTTGATTGACAGCTGAGAAATTGCACGCGCTTGGCAGCAAATGGAATCGATGAAAGGATTCACTTCTTATTTACAAGACTCTAGCGAAGAGTTTCCTATCAGCTAGCTTAACAGCCAAATTGGCCAGCCCCAAAACAAATCCCTTAGCGTAAATTCCTTACAACTTTCCTAGCTACTGAATGTCCTTGAACAAAGTTTGATTTCGGCTAAAAAGTTTTTTGTTTTACGCTCCATTTTTTTTCTTCCCTCAAATTGTTTTTCTTTTTCTGTGTGTGTGTTTTGTAAATTGTTTTTACAAATGTGCATTTTAATTGCGCGTTGAACAAAAAGTTTTTTTTTGGCGGCGCGATGTTGATTTCTAATTAGGGTGAAGCTGACTGCAAAAACGACTTTAAACAGCAGACGCATTTAAATCTAGTAATGTTCTAAGGGTGAAGCAAATACGAAAAAAAAATTGTTGGTGGTTCGTTCTAAGCGGACCTTAAACCTTTTGTGTTGGCCAACTGACCGCAGGCGCTGACGGCGCAAAACCCGCTAATGAATATTTTATGAGATTTATTTGAGTTGCCAAAGAATGAAAATGTTTAAAAAAAAAAAAAAAATCGCGGCTTTTCTTTTGTTGTAGTTGTTGGTAAGTTTCGTATTTTAATATTTTTTCTATGTTTTGGCTTGGCTGCGAAAATCGGTGTGTATTTTTTGCAATTAGTAAGTATGACAGCAAAAAGTGTGGCGAAAAGTTCAACGCCATCTGGCGGCATAATGAGGGAAATGCTTTAATTGTTGCGACGCGTTCGCTTTGAGGCGATTGTAATTAATATGCGGTCCTGTTTGAGCTGGCAATTGTTTGCCAGCCACTGCAATTGATGTTGTCCCTGCTCCGGTTTGTTGTCATTTTTTGTTTTGTTTTTTGTTTTAAAGGCAAAATTGAATTTTTATTTTTAATGAGCAGTTTTGTGGCGCACTGGATGTCACAAGGACCCGTCCATTAACTTACCCTTGAAGCAGCATTTTTTGCTCTTGATGGCATAGATGCACAGACAGATCAGTATCAAAATGGCGGCCATGCAGCCGCCGGCGACGCCTAGCAAGTAGCTCATCTCCAAAGGTTCTGTGCGTTTGCCAGAAGCAAAGCAATTTGTCCCAATTGTGTTTGTTGTTGTTGTTGTTGTTGATGTTCAACGGCGTTGGTTATGCAAGCATAAAATTAATATTATATTGGTATGTATGTATGGTAAATTTTTAATTAAAATAATTAATATGGCGAACGTATGAAATGCGTTATTTATTCGCATGCATTGTGTTGTGAGAAGTAGGAAATTTAATCAATAAGTGCCAATTGGGCTACAAAATGTCCCATGGGCAATTGACCCCAAAAGACCAATCTGCAAACATATTCCTGAATGGATTTTTTTTCTCATTTTTTTGCAAACATAAAAGCATGCATATATTCAAGTAAAATAAAAGGATTATTAATTTTCGGAACGGAAGTGAAATGTTTGAATTTTTGTTATAAATGTTTACTAACGAGTATGTATGTATGTGTGTGTTAACTAATGTATTTAAATGGTAGGAAAAATAAAGAAAACACTATGCACCTGCAAACGTACCCTCCACAATCAAATGAATGGCATGACGATCAGTGCCCCGCTCGTTCTCCACCACCAGATAATAGGGTCGCGAATCGTGCTCATCTGTGTGGTGGATGTGTAATGTGGACAAATAGCAATCCTCGCGAGCATCCTGTATCATATCCTCGGCGCGGAAGCGATCTAAAAACAAATAACAATAACCATAAATAAATATTTTGTTTCCGTTGAATGTCGAACATTTTTAATATGTGTGTGGCATGCAGCAAATTATTTACAATTTATCAATTGATGAATGGGAAAAGAAACACAATAACAGAGTCATCAAAAGCTGTAACAATTAAATGCCATTGAGACAATGTGGCGTATGCTCAACAAGAAGCAGCAAACAGCGTGTGGTTGCGGCATGTAATGCGCTTCGTTTGATTGCTGTCAGTGGCAAGTACGCAGGATTACACGCACGGACTGAGACAGACGATAGAGCAGATGGACTGCAAGGACTACAATGGCTAAAACGGACAGCCCGGATGCGCACGCAGACAAGCTGAAAATGAAGAGTAATGCGCGAGATTTGTTTGGTTGCTGTTGCTCTTTAGCTGCAGCTGCAACAATTGCAACAGCAGAGATGGAGATAGATCCGCAGCTGGCAAAGATGCAATGCAATGCAGTTTAAAAGTGAAAAACGAGCTGCTCACATATGGTTGTTGGCTGGTGCGTTTAAGGTTCTGGTTGCTGGCGTGGCGCTGTCTGTTGTAGCCAGGATTACCGGCAGCTGACAAGCGTGGGAATTCTGCTCGAATGGAAAGGGCAACATGCATTGAGCGTACACTCAAAAAAAAAAAAAATAAATTTTCCAATGGCGTGCCAATCTTTTTCGTAGAGTGAACTTATTCGGAATGCTAAAAAGTTTGTTTCTTCTTTAGAATTGGATATTTTGCATAGGTCAAAAATATTTCTTTTTTTTTTTTGAGTGTAACACCCTCTCGTTTTATGTGAGCCAATGCTAATGCCATGTTTGAGCCAAGTTGCCCCCTACTAAACATGATGCTTGGCATTCGTCTGATTTTGGGTCGTCGTCTCTGGACGTGTAATTTGTCTTGATTTGTGCGGAACACACAGATCCCGGTGCCTGCTGTCTGCTGTTTAGCCACACGTAGAACAACACACATGCTCAACGTTTGTTCAGTGTCAAATTTGCAGAAAAGGTTTGTTAATGAGCACTCAAGCGTGCTGTGTCCAGGGCTAGGCCAAACGTGACCTGCATTGTGCGTTAATTGAGTTGTGGCTTATTGAAAAAGCAAAAAAAAAACAAATACAAAACTACAACTAAACACAGACTCGAATTGCATTTGCATTAGCTGCCCAATGAGGCGGTCATCGTGTATACGCACCTATGCCGGAACCAGCTTCCAAACGCAGTGAGCCCCATTCCCAGGCAACGCGCAGGGGACGAGGATCTGCACAGACGACCATCGTTAGGGTCGCGGGTTCGCCGCGCTTCACTGAAATGGTGTGCATGGAGGGATGCAGACGAAGCACTTGCGGTGCACCTGCAAGAAAAAAGGAACAAAATAATTAGTTTAGTTGCTGTGAAAAAATTACTCATATGCAAAGCCACGAATGTAAATAATCATTGGCAATATTTTCAAACTGAGTCTGCGAATTATTTTTATAATTTTCTTCTGTGAATTGTGACAAATGTACATACAGAATATTATATTACTTTTTATATTTTTCCAAGGCTCATTTTGTTTAAAAACTCTTTTTATGAGCAATAAACATAGTTAAAGAAAATCTTTGTTTTAGCATCATTTTTTTAACGATTATTTTAAATAAATACAATACAATAAATACTATTTTTATTTTCAAATTGTATAAGAAACATTTTACGATAAATCTATTTGAGCAAATGTTGATTTTAACATACAAGCAATATGTATATTGAATATAATAGTAATAACAATGTCCTGACGCATGTTTGATGTTATTAATATTGGTTCAGTTTGTGCACCACTTACAGCCACAATATTTTGTAAAGCTTTCATCCCAAAAAAATAAAAATAAACATATAAAGTTCATATTAAATATCAAATAAAAAATTGCGAGTTGACCAAAAGAATATTATGTTTGCATAAAACCATTAACGGATTACATATATATTTATGCTGAGCTAAATACATATTTTTCAATACACTACTAAATACATTTTATTCACTAACTGAAATGCGGTTAACATTGTTGGCTAATTTCCATTTTCTCGATAATAATAGTTCTCTTATATTTCCGACTGTAATTAGTACTTATTTATAAATTAATTGCTTTCATACTGCAAAATTAATTAAAGGACATATTTAAACTATGAAGTACGTGTAAAAAGTAGCAGGATTGTCATATAGACGGTAGTATATATATACAAAAACAAATAATATGTTAATACACGCTAAAAGGTGTGTTAAAAGAATGAAACTGGGTTATTCAGTAGTAAAATTATATTATTTTTTAGGTTCTAATGTTTTAATTAACAACTTATGGTGGTGTGACAAATCATCGCTCATCATTATTTAAAGCGAATTTCGCTCAGTTTGTTAACCATTTGAGCGTACCTTTGGGGACTAGCAAATGACACAGGTACACAACTGTTGAACGCCACCTTAAGTTTAAAACTACGGTCAATGTTGACAAAACTTTATTGCCTGTAGGGTATGTAATAGTCGTGAGCGCAGTGCTGCACATAATGAGCTATGTTATTTTTACCTCAATTTTTTTTTAAAATATTTTATTTTGTTCTTTTTTATGGTTAACTGTTGCTGTTAGTTAACTAGTTCGTTAGTTACACTATGCATACAGACACGAAACGTGTATATATGTATATATATATATATATATGGATACTTTGCCATTGCATATATATGTATGTATATATAGATATATATGTAGATCTGCATATTGCATATAGAATTTTTTTCCTGGCTGGCTCGGCTAAATTGCTCGTGTCCTTGGTTGGTCATAAATTATGTACGTGCTGTGGTATTCAGCACTAAATTTAAATATATATATTTTTTTTTTCGCTAGCTTTTTCTCTCTCTTGCTTTTTTATCCACCGCTCGTTGCTGCTTTGCCCGTTGGCTATGTCGGCCATGGCACTTTTTCTATTCTTCCGTTTTTTCCGCGCTTTTTTTTTACGGTTGCATTTTTGAGTTTTTTGTTCTTTGCGTTTTTTGTTGTGGTCATAAGTTCATTTTGATTTTGGTACATTTTGGTTTAGTCTCTGTTGCCACAGCGTCAGTTGCCGCTTGCTAAATTTGTGCTGTGCACAACCAGCGGCGCCTGCAGCCGCCAAATTGCATGGGGAGAACCGCCAGACAAAGTGGAGAAAGGAAGGCAGAAGCTCAAGAAGGAATCGCAGGGCTAGGAGCCTGTGGCAAAATCGCAGGCGCTTAAAATGTTTTCGACGCGTTTTCCGGTTGCAGTTTTTAATGGAGTTTTGTGTTATTTTAAGTGAGCATTAGTTGCACGGGGAAAAAGAGAAATGGAGCGAGACAGGGTTAGAGAGTTGCTGTGGCAAATAAGTAACTTGGCTCACATATGTTGCACACGTTGAGCTTGTTTCTTTTAGCGTGGCTGTAAATTTGAGAGAGTGCTCATAACTTTTATATGTTGCTGTGGTTGTTGTTTTTGTTTTCGGTGCTGGTCATCAGCTTGCCTAACAGTTGTTCACATTGTTTGTCAACTCGTAACTCATTTTTTTTTTTGAGTAAATTTCTTATTTTTCTGTTTTGTCAATTTTTTACACAATTTTTTTTGCCTGTTTTTACTATGTTTGCCTTTGGCGACAGTTGTGGCTGTAGTCATATTTTGTGGTGTTGCGGCTTTTGCGGTTTGTGCCCGCAGCAACATGTATGTACATAAAACATTGTTGTCTATATAGCTATCTATATGTATTTGTATATGTATAACCGACACTTACCCACAACTTGTAGGGAAACTGGATCGGATATGGCAACCCGTTCCTGACCATTGATGTAACTAGTGGCACGACACTCATATTCGCCCTGATACTCATAGGTGACATTATCGATGACCAGTCGTGGCTCATTGCCTCGCTCCACATACTTGGAGCCATGTGACATTCTGCAAAAGTACAAAAATTAACAAAACTATATTAAATGATTGTCAGGTTATCCAAAGTATGGGATTTTTGCAAGCATTTCATAAATTTTATAAACATATTTTATTAGCTATATATATATTTATATATATATATATATATATATATATATGCTGCAGGTAGGTAGTTACAATTATGTATTATGAAGCGAAATAAATGATACCAGAAAAGGCCTATTTGAAAATAATATTATACCTGAACCTACAACCCTGTAAAACTAAAATATTAGTTTTTACATTCATCAAATTAAAAATTAAAAATTCATATTTTTAACATATATCGTTATCGACATAATCATTGAAAAATACTCTAGTTTTAAAACGTTTTCCATTGAATTTTTTTCTGGCGTGTAAATATGCTCTTTTTTGACTTTTAATGCATTAAAAACATTCAAAAATATCAATAGCTGTTAAGTAAGGATTTATCAAACTTTTAAGCTGCGATTTTCACCTTGCAATTTTTCTTACAGCTTTATTTATTTATTTATGTTTTAATGTTGTCTGCTTGCGTCAGCTTTTTGAAGTGCAAGCCGATTGGGAGAAATGCAATAGACAGATTGCAACTTTGGGTGTGGATGGGAGTGGGGCAGCTTCTGTTGCTATTGCGACTGCTGTTGCAAGTTTTGAGCAGCAATATTGAAAATAGCGTTGGTGGGCGAGATATTTTCGTTGATGTTGCTACTCCACCTCCGTTGCAAGCATAAAAAATATTTGTAAATTTTTTTTTTTAATATGAGAAATGCCTTTTATGTTGCGAAATGCTTTCAGCACACATCCACTTCACTCCACTCCCTGGTCGGTTTTTAAGTATGTGTGTGTGCGCCCAGACGAATTCCTTTGATATGGCGTACATAGTTGTGACCAAGCTCGATACTTTTGCCATAGACTGTATATGCGTGTGACTGTGTTTGCCATCCAGCTCAAAGCAGCAGTTAAAGTCAACTTTGGCCATCGATGCAATTAAAAGCAATAAATAAGAAAACCATTTAAATGCAAATGCCGCACCACAAATGAAGCCACAAATGTATACATATTTATATATATACTTAATGAAAAAAAGGAGAAGAATATTGAGCTTACAAAGCGTTTCCTACTTTTCTATTCAACGCAGTTTTGTGTTGGTTCCGTCGAAATTTTTCACGTAAATCAATGTGACATGGCTTTTCCGATGCCTTTAGGTTTTACGTTTTTTTTTTTCGCAAACACATTTGCAAAATCCAAGTTGTGTGGTTGCATTTGCATATAAGTGGGTGGTTGGGTGGCTGGGCGGTAGACGGTTGTTGTGGTTTCAGGTATGGACATTGTTAGCCAGTGGCTTAAGCGTCTTTCGCATGCAGGCCTCAACCATGGCCTTAGCCTTAACAACATAGGTAGCCTGTCAACGGTGCGCACCATTGATTTATTACAGCCACACATTGGTCTCCGTGTAGATTTAGCTTGGCACGCGCCATTTAATGTGTCTTAAGATGGTTGGGTGGTTGAGTAGGTATTTTGGTGGCACGAGTAGAAATTAGTTTTCAACAATTGACATTTAATTTCTGATAAACACGCGCGGGCATGCTTCATTAAGTCAACACGCCAGACGCGTGTTGCATGCCGCAATTGTTATTAGAATATGACGCGAGCCAACGAATCAAATCAGCTCAAGACCCCTACCCATCGCCTCTTCCCACTTCCTACACATATGAAGCTCCTAAAGTACAAACAAATGAATTTACAAATCACGTACAGGCACTGTTTGCCGATGGCGAAAGGGAGCCACTCCACCAAATGTCTGATCAGGGCAGCTACGAATTTTACTTTGTGGCACATGCAACAGAAATAACGACGTGGGGGAGCCAAGTGTGGCAGGATGGATATCCTATTTTCTTTCGTAACTCAACACGACGTCTTCGTGTTTCAAAGTCAGATCTCAGAACGTTAACACAATTCAACATAATATTGTGATGTAAATTTAATTGGTGATTTAGAAACCTATTGAAGAATAATACATTTTTCGGATTAATATAAAGTGAAAATCATTGAAAAACAAATTGATTCTAGTCCAAGCTTGCGTTTCAAGCAAGTCTTTAAGACTTTAAATTGGTGTTTGTATCGTGTTGAAAACATTCAACACATGCTCATCCCTAGCAAAACTGGGTCAGGAATAAGAGGTTTGGGGTGCACGTGTTTCGATTTTCTCCCTGGCACGGGCACTGTGCATGACAAGCTTGCCTTGCCTGTTGAATGGACAGGCAAACGAAAAAGAGCGGCCGGATGAGTGTGGCACTGCTTTGCATATTAATGCCCAAAGAGATGCACGCAAAAGAAGAAAATGAGAAAGGAGCTGCTGCTGCTGCTGCAGTCAAAAAGCTGCCTGCCGGTTTCTGTGTGAGGCAAAAGCCCCATAGCAAAATGTGACTGACCCGACTCCCCTCTTACTTCATTTTTCCTTCTCTGAATTCTGTTTCGTCTTTCTTGTTGTATATTTTTCTCTCTTTTTGTGCACAATTTCCGCTGTGCAGCTAATTAAAATGACGCAAACATCAAGTTTAATAGATAGCGGGTAGACTTTATGGCAGATGTGCAACTGCTGTTGCTGCAACTGCCACAGTTTTGGAGTTGTTGCTACTGTTGCATGTGGCTGAGACTGGTAGCGCCATGCCACGCGCAACAGGAAACTCACCCGCATAGAGGAAATTTCAATTTCATTTCCACTTCATAATCATATCTATACAAAACTAACGCTTTTTACATTTTTATTAAGCTTAACTAGCTTTTAAGCACTTTGCTGGATATATACATCATTTTTGATTTTATTGGCAGTCATAAGTTGATATTATCTATTAGCTGTTAAATGCTGTTGTAGCAGATAGCCGTACTACTTTATCCATTTAAATGGATAATCTGCAAGTTTAATTCGCTTAATTGTTTTATGAAATGTTTTTATTATGTCATTGGCGTTTTATTCCGACTTTTATTGGGCTTCAACATAACTTTGGCAATTTGTTTTTCGCTTTGGACATGATTGTGTTTAAATGGGTCTCTTCAATTGATATGGATTGAAATTAAAGGAAGTCCTTACAACAATGCTTTTTTTTTATCAGTTTATTGAAAAAGTGAGTTTAATATATTCTAATAATATTTCCCATATTAAGTCCATGAATTTATGTGTTTTTATTTTGACATAAATAGTTCTTGAATATTAAATAGTATAAAACTGTTTTCTTTTTCACGAAGTCTATCCCAAATTTAAGTTTAAATATGTATGTATTGAACAAATGCATCCATTTGTGAAAACTGTGGGGTTCATTTCTTTGGGTAAATATTTTATTATAGCCCCAGCAGGTTTGGAAAAATTATTTATTTATACTATAAGAAGCTTTTAATGAAAGTATGATTCTATCAATGCAGCTGGAAAACGGATGGCAAACTAATAAATAAAGAAACACTTCCGTTTTCTATAAAATATTCTGTTAGTTGCAAAGCAGTTTAGAGATAAATTTCAATATTGATCCCGCTCACCTAAATATCAGTACTGAATACTAAAGCCTTCTTTAAAATTAGAAAATATAATTTAATACGCAAAATATCTTTGCGCCTCAGTAAAATTGATATTTGTGCTTGCTCAAATTTATTAAATTTCTTTAATACAGATATGTATATATATATCGTATACGCCCTATGAAATACGTCAGCATGTGCATGGTATATTAATAAAGGCAGTATTTGTTTGTGTACATAGCATATACGCAATGTGTTTTAATTAACGCCGCAGGGAAGTGGTAGACATGCATCTTATTGCTGCAAAAAAATAAAACGCAACTTGCTCCCAGAAATATGCAACACAAAAATGTTGAATGCTGTATACAAACAACTCTCAGGCTGTGCACAGCACTGGCTTACCGCAGTTTTTGGTTTTTGTACACTCACCTTTGGACCCATTTGTAGGACGGCATGGGGTTACCATTGGCCACGCATTCGAAGGCGGCGGGACTGAAGAGTGGCGCAGTTGTTAGACGATCCGGGCCGGCAGAAGTTATTTTTGGTGGATCTATGGCAAAAATAAACAGAAATGAAACGAGAGGTGCGTCAATACATAAATTTAAGCCAAAACTTGTTAGCCAAGACAATAACAAAAATAAAGCGAGGAAGATAAATACAACTTGCAGATGTACAAGCAGGACTCACATTTCACGTCCAACTGCACCGACAGCTGCTCCGAGGTGCCCACAGAGTTCTGTGCCTGGCAGGTGTATAAACCAGCGTCCCGACGTCCAACAGGACGCAACTGCAGAGTTTCCTATACATATAGAGAAAGAGAGGTGGAGAGAGGGGGGACAGAGAGAGAAAGAACGGAAGAGAGATGGCAATTTAATACAATTACAAATTTCTGCTACACTTAAGATAAATACGGCAAAAGCGACGTCGAAAATTTTGTAGCAACATAAACAACAAAGAAGAAGTACTAGCGCTGGCACAAGGCAGGAAGGAACGCCAGGCAACCTTAACTGGTTTAAGGAGTTTATGGCCGAAGTGAAGGGAAAACAGGGTTTCGTTGGCTTACCTGCAAGCTGGCTATTTCAGAGCGTCCGGCACGTCGCCAAACGATGCTGGCTGGCGGATTGGCATCGGCCACGCAGCGCAGGACAAGCGCATCCTTATCCTCTTCCAAGTCGATTTCCGGTGAGCCAATTAGACGAATGGTTGGCGCGTCTGCAAAATGCACAAGAAGACAGTCAGCACACAGCAAACTTGACTCTCTAAGGCAAAATAAGCACCAACGAACAACGAACAAGCGAAGTCAACACAAAGCAGTATCCTTACATCCCAAGTTCGTCTTTGGGAAAAGCAACCCAAGTTTTGAATTGCTTAACAAAACAGGAAATTGCTGCAAATTGTGGCTAATTGAATTGTTACAGCTGTTTGCAATGTCTTTGCCAGTTTTTGTGACTTTAAGCCAAATGCAACTAAATGCAATCAACTCGCCAGTCAACCAGACATCAAGCTAGCTAGATAGCCAAGGCATACAAGGCAGCATACACAAACGATGTATAGTCAAGCCGGAGTCGAATCCATTTTTTTTAATTTTTTATACTCACTTAAAGAAATATTCTACTTCCTATTGAATTTACATCTGACTTCACATCTGACTTCAGAATATCATTTTGGTACGTGTAGCTTTAGTATATATATTGTTGTTTTCAATGATCCCCATGACTTTTTAAATAGGTTTTGGTAAATATTTATTTATATAATTTATGTTTATTAAAGTTTTCAGAGAAAGTTCTAGGATTGTGTTCTATTGAAAACTCAATCAGGAAAAAAAAAACAATAATGTTTTCGACAACGTGAATTCAGCTATTCCTGTTCTATTTTTATAATAACTGGCTATGCTCACTTTAAATTTTACACCTATAGCTATAACTTCTACTCTTTTTTGATTCATGCACATTTTTTAAAATTGTAGGTTATTGCACTGCAAATTGCATAACAATCGGGTCAAAAAACACAAAATGTATTAAAATATTGTTTGTTCCAACGTGTGGGTCAGTGAAAAAAAACAAAACACAGCTTGTGGCATTTAAGTTTGGGTAAGCGAAAGTTTATTTTATGCTTTACTCAAAAAAAAAAATATATATAATAAATAAAAGCAAAATATATATCGATAAATGAGCAGTATTTGTTCGCCTATTTGGCTGAGTGCTGTTTTGTTTTTTGGTTTGCTCTAAAAGATATTTATGCTATGGATATGCAATACAACATGTGTTTATTGTTATATATAAAAAAATATATAATCTGGCGAAAAAATATACTGCTCATTTAAGGTGAAGAAAAATGATATTTAGGAAATCTTTTGATGTTTACCTTTTGAAAAAGCTATATGGATTAAAGTGTGGGTCGGTTAGTGGCAAAGGTTCGAAAAGGTTCTGGTGTACAGATTTTTCAAGCAAACTGTTTTATTTTAATTTTTTTCTTTCTGCATCTCAATTTAAAATGTTGTTGCCCTGGTCTCTCCCTGACGCATCATGCATTTGCTTTTTGGTTTTTTTTTTATTATTTATTTATTTTGTTTTGTGCTTTTGGTACTTACATTTGACATCCATTCGCGCCTCAACTGGCACCGATTTGGCCTCATAGTTCTCATGAAAGGCCACACAGCGCAGCATGTCGCCGTGGCGTTCTCTCATGGCCGAGACCTGAACCACCGAGGTGGCTGACCAGGTGCGTGTATTATCCGGTTCGGTGGCATTCAGTTGCGGGTGAATGGCTGAGATTTCCTGGTCGCCTGTTTGATGTACAGTGAGAGAGAGAGAGGGACAGAGACCACAAATCATTGAAATTAATTAACACGACAAATGTCACAGACAGCTGCGAAAAGGATAACAGCTGCAATCAAAGGATAACAGTATTCCCTTCTCCCACTGCCACGCCCACAGCCCATTCCGACTTTCCCCTCCAAAGCAGGCCAACACTTACCCAAATACCATTTAAGCGTTGCAGGAGGATTACCATAATGTGAAGCGCATTTCACCGTTGCCACGGCGCCAGCATCTACCGTTATGTTGTGACCCGGCGGCAATGGGGCGCTCTCAAACTCCAGACGTGGACGTTGTGGCGCCACTAAAAGGGTCCAATGCATGTATTTGTTATATACATATATAATTATGTATGTATGTGTGTGTGTGTGTGGAAAGAGCAAGAGAGAAATGGCATACACAGAGATTAGTTATACGGCTTGCGGTTGGCAATAAATGTCAGCAGTGCGGCGGACAGCTAGCAAGCAAATTTAATTAAATCTACCCCAAACCCCAAAAAACAAGAGTAGCCGAGGAACGCAGCAGCAAATGCAACTGGGGGTTTTACTTGCTTCATTTGAAATGAATTGGGTCAATTAAATGTTAGCCAACTCACCTCAAAGTCAAAATAAAAATCAAGTTTCAAAGCAAAATTATCTTTGACATGGCCGTAAATAAAATACCTTTGTAGATGTATGACAGCAGACCCAAACAGTTTTCAAAGCTTTATTTTCTTAGTCAAATTACTCAATTTTTGGACAATACTACAGCCGAACTATCCTTTTACGAACTTCCGAACAACAAAGTTTTCTATATGACGAATTTATTTCTAATGTACTGCAGTTCGGTTCGATGCATTGTTAATTCTCTATTTGTGAATTTTCTTTATACCCCTTGAGGTTTGCTAAATGAAAGCTTGACTGTACAAACAATTACGATCGATAACGTAAAGACTTTATAGCCTGAACATGCAAATTTCATAAGGGGAAAGCTCTGTTGATTTTTTGTTGCAAATATAATTTATATTAACACTAAAAATATTAACCATGATATTAAAAAAGAAAATTGTTTTAAAAGAGTTACCATTTGTGGAAGTAAACTTGATTTTAATTTGATTCATTTTTTTAAAAATAATAACATTTAGCTTGAACTTGTTTAAATTAATTCCTCATATATCTTGTCGGGTGCGAGTCAGTGGTTTGCCTTATTAGATTTTTATAAATAATGTCCTGCATCTGACAACAATGCTTTTTAATCTATTGCATGCAATTTCCTTCTCAAAAAATGTAAACTTAATTGAATTTTCTTTTGTCAATCTCCGGATTTGCTTTGTGAATTTCTATAAGGTTTCAATTAAGTTAAAACCACCACTAGTAGCACTTTTAGATTGACAATACCGTACAAAAATTAATCATACGCAATGTTGAGTTATCAATTGCAGTTATTGGATTAACACTTACCACGTACAACCAATCGTACCGGTTGACTGGTGAGCGCATCCTGTGCGGTAAAATCACTGGCCGTCACTTGGCACTCCCACAAGCCGTCATCAAAATCGAGAGTCGCCGACCGTATCCACAGGGAGCAATCGCCACCGATTTGCATTGGCGGCGGCGGATGTAGATCGAGATGTAAGGCGCCATTGCCGCTTAATGGACGTGCGGCCCATTCGTATTTCTTCGGATAGATACCAACGGGCTGTGTAGAACGATAGAGAAATGGAATGAGATATTACTAATGCTGCCTAAGACAATGGAGTGGAAGAAGGTCGATGATGATGATGATAAGGTGGGCGGGACGCCATGGACAAACGACATGTTTAGCATGTTTAAGTTTTCGATGTAGTCGGGCGTATAATATCTTCGACGATTTGTACCAAGCACACGTCGATACAGAGAGAGAAAGATAAACAAAAAAAGGTATATATATATATATATATATATGAGAGAGAGAGAGTAGCTGGCAGGTTTCCCTATTGAACGGTACTGACCCCAATCTACAATGCCGTTTGACCCGCCCTTTCGCTGCCCTCCAGACAGACAGACAGAGTTCTGCCTCATTTTCAACTACGTGTCGTTTAACTCCACTTACAGCATTCAGCGTTGTCTCTGTCCGGGCTTGTTCATGTTGTTCTTGTTGTTGCTGTTTGTAAATTGGCATTAGTTTGTTTGCTAATTGGAAATTAAATTACAATTAGTGATCTTTCGAGCAGCGCAGCGCAGCGCTAGCATCGTTCGCAATTTAAGTATTTATGTTCAACGCCCCCAAACATGTTCCCCTCTACTTGCCTAATTGCGTTTTCATTTGCCGCCTGGCAGTTCGTTCGGGCTTTTTAACTAGTTCAACGTCTGCTTCTCTAATAGGGTTAAATTAATTTAAAAGGATTTCTTTTATATGTTTGTTGTCAACTCTGTCTGGAAAATAGTATTATATTAATTAGTATTAATTTTGTAAATTTTGATGCTGTTGTCTTGTTGTCATATTTGTTATTAATTTCAATTTCCTTCTATAGAATGATAAGTCAACTTCAACATTTTGAATGTTATACAGGAAAAACATTATTCTAGGTTTTTACACATATTAATCATATTTAATGGTGATTTTATGCAATTGTATTTATTTATTTGTAAAAGATAGACAGACAGCCAGGGACTGCCCCATATATTTTATGTCATTTGGTCAAAAAGTAATATTCGTAATATTCGTTTCGCATATTCGTATTCAGTTCTCGTCGCAGCACTATGCAAATGTTCATTCATTTGCATATGGTATTAGCTGCTATGTGTGTCCATTCTGTGGCATTCAGTGTAAGTATGTTAGAGATATTCGAATTATTATTTCAGTTTCGTTTTGACATTTTTGTGTTGGCTATCTTTGGGCAAGCATCGTCTGGTCAGCTGCAGCCACGTTTGACAGCAACCCTAGGTTAAACGACCTCCTACCCTTCTCTTTTCTGTTACCCTCCCCCCTCTTCATCAGACTCGTTTTGTGTATTTGGAATGCTGGCTAAAATACAAAGAGGATGTTTTTCATACTGGCGCATGGAGCAGCTCCGACCAATTGTCAAAATAACAATTTTGAAAGCCAGCTAATATTTTCTCGTCTCCCGCATTGATGTTTGTGACTGTATTAGTGCATCGTCTAACGTATTTTCGATTGTGTATGTGTTCATATATGTGTCTAAGTGTGTGTGTGTGGTGGGTGGTCTTGTGGTTACCGCCATCAATATGATCTAAATCGTTTCCAATCCAAAGTGTTTTCCACACCACCTTCATTCACTGCATCACATCATCGTTCAGTGTTCAATGCAAGCTCTGCGTGTGTCTTAATACCCTGTACTTAAATCGAAGTGAGGTAAATTCTTATAAAAATGCTTAAATTCTGTTCACTCATTTACTTCTCGCTGTCCACAAACATATTCGTATATTATAGTATTTATGTTTGCCACAAGATAGTTATGAGTTAAATTATGTTTATTTGAATAACTTCAGTGTTCGTTGAGTTATAAAACTTTCTCAAATGACTATAACAATTCTCTTTTATGAATCCCCCTTTTCACCCACCCTACCACTTGATTTCTGTTTGGAGTAAAATGTTTAAAGCAAAAGGTGAGCACACGAAAAACTTTTGCATGTGTGTCTTAATAAACATTTAAAAAAAAGAAACATGCAGTGTGCTTGAAACATTGTTGATTGTTTGAAGTCTTTGGTGGAGTGTTTTTGAGAGAAAAGTTGAACTACCTATGATAACTATATGAGAAATGTTAAATGGAAAAACAGCAGCACAAAATGCCATGCAGAAATTGGTCACACACGCATACAACACACAACACACATGCAATAACGAACGAACAACAATTGCGATAAATATGCAAAATATAAGAAGAATTTTAAATGAAAGCCAAACAACAACTAGTAAAAGTATGTGTGTGTGTTTGTGTTTGTGTGTTTGTATGTTAAGAATGCTTTTGCACATGAATAGGACACTCGACGCATGCAAATGCGCTGCTTGGCCATCTCTCTGCATACATATGTGTTGTGTATAAGCAGAAGCACTTACTACTCCTTGGTGTTGTCCCCAGAGACACAAGCCATGTTAACATTTAAGTATATGCTGCTGCAAAAATCAAGGCAATGAGATGCGATGGGATGGCTTGCGATACGATCCGTTGCGATGTGCAGCATATGAAAAACTACAATTGAAATGCTTTGTGATTTTTGTCATGCAAGTAACTTCACTGAAGACACTCGTTACCCCCCTTTATTTCTACCGACTTGTACATAATTTCATTTTGCATAACCACCAGACACAACATCAGCAACAACAACAACTGCAGCAGTTTAAAAATGAGAATGAGAATGGGTAACTTGGCAAGGAAGCAAATAAAAGATGTGCCACAAACGCATACAAATGCCATGAATAACAAGCAGCAGCAGCAGCCGTACTAAAATCATTCTCTTCAAAAGACGATGTGCATTTCTCATATATATATATATATATATAGTACTTTATAGCATGTATGGCTTTGAATTGCGAATCCGAGCCCATAATGAGTCCACTCTGTGGCAAACCACTTTCGTCTGCTATGCAAATTAACACGGATATACACACCCAAAAGCAATACAGCACACATGATCAAAGTGGAGCAAGCCAACAAGGAAAACACAAATAGAAACCCGAACAACAGCTCAGCTTAAGCAAGTTTAATTTGATTGAAGCAAATTGATCGACCATCAAATGATCTGCTTTTATGTTCAGTTTTGTTACGAATTAAAAATCAGTTTACATATTATTTTATTACTGAAGTCATTATATTAATAGAAGCGATAAGAGCATCTTCAAGGTGATAACTTATTTGTACATTGTTTTTTCATGTTAAGATTACAAAAGATTTATTATAAAAAAAAAGTTAAAAATGTAATAAGACTTTAAACTTTCGAATTGTTTTCAAAACTGTTATTTCTCTCTCTTTTATTAAATTACTTTACTATTGTAAATGTACATTTGCACAGTTTAATATACCCCTTAACCCCAATTTTACAGTTGCAGGGTATTTCTAATTTGTTTCCCATAAGATATTTTCAAGCAGACGACGAACTGGCAAAGACCAAAAGAGTAAAGCAACTTAATTGGATTCCAAAAGCATTTTGCAGGTATACAAACAAACATATTGTATATGTATATGTTTTTATTATAATGGAAATTATAAAGTGCATTCATGCAAGCATCGTGCATTGCATATTTCTCCTTTTTAAACAAGTATATTAAGCAAGTATTTGCTTAATTTAAAGAACTGAAAGCAAAAATTGTTTAAAGTTCTGCTTGAAATAAGAGCTTTATTGCCCGATAGATGGCTGCTGCTGCCATCATAAGAGTCTTTCCATGTAACGCAGCAACGCATTTGTGTGAGTTTTCGTGTTTGTATTGGTAACTGCCTCAGGCTTAGTGGGCTCGAGACTCTCACGCATTTTCGATTAAAAGTTTTGGCCAGCCACATGCTCTAATCAAAACTAAAAACGACACGAATCGAAACGAAATGAAACGAAAGAAACGCTGTCCAGAGGGCAAAGGTCTCGCATTATTGGTTTGCCTAAGCCAAAGGGCGTAAATTAGTTTTTGGCAGGCACAGTGTCAGCAACCACGCACACACTCACACATGAATACAAGCAAAAAGAGCACTTAATTGAACCACACAACGCGGCACGCATATTAAATGACTTTCCTCTATGTATGTGTCATGTATGTGGTGTGGCAAGTTAACTAAGGATATTTATAAACTATATCAGCAAATAACAAACACACACTCCCCATTCTCCTCTCTCTCTCTCAGTCTCTCTATCAGAAGTGAATGAACATCATCATCATCGATGGGTTAGCGACAGGGGCATACTATTGATATCTATATGTAATGCATGATTACCTTGTTATCCTTTTGCCAGGAGCACGAGCCGCGCTTATCAATAACTTTGCATGTGAGCAAGGCATCTTCGCGTGGATTTACCTCCGTGTATTTGGGCTGCTCCGAGAAACGTTGAAAGCACTCAATGCCTGCAAAGAGAAAGAATAAAAAGCACAGCAAATAAAAAAATTGTCACGTGTGAAGTTAAGTTAATGTGCTCGAACGGACCGAGAGATGTTTATTGCATGCATAATAATTTCAGAACTACATCCCTACATCCCTACTTAAACTTATCTTCGCTACAAATTCGAGAGACGCGTTGACATTGCTGCATATAGCATCATAAATAAGCAGCGTTGGCTCTGCACTTCACTAGATGGCGCTCGTTGCGCATGTAAGTATGCTATATATTTTAATATCGCTCCACGCTGCTTCCTTGCATTTGTCACGCGCGCAGGCAATTAGCAACGCGTACTCGCCGCGGCAAAAGCGCACTGCGGCAGCCATCATTTGTTTATCTTTGGCACCTTCCACGCCCAAACATGGGAGGCTTCATTATCATTCGTTTTTGCGTTTCTTTTTATACGAGCAGTTGTAATATAGTACTTGCAGCAGGGTCTATCCATCTACTTATGTAAATTGTCGACCAATACAGAGAGAATTTTGCAGGCTTTAACTGCATAATAAGCTTAGTATATATTTATATATATATATATATATATATATATATACATATATTTTTTTTTTTTGCATTTCATAAGCAATGGTTTGATGTGTAAACTAGTCTCTTAACTCAACATTTATTCATACCATTTGGGTCGAATTCAACTTAAGGTGGTCACTTTATATATATATATATGAATATATGAATGTTATTTTCCCCAAGACTTTTTTATTCACATATAAATAACTTTTTGAACATACATTTCAAGTTTATTTTATATGTTCAAACCAGACATTTAAAAAAAAGGGCATCTATTAAAACAAAATGTCTGGCAGTGTATTTATGCATTCGTCATTGCATTAATATACATTTGGCTTCTGCACTTGGCGCGAGCTGAGAATTTATGTTAATTGCTGGCTTGTTGAAAATTTTCTTCGCTCTTGCACTCAATTACACCAATTACAGGTGGAAATTACACGCGCTGCTTGCGCACGATAAAAGCAGGCGCTGCTGTTGTAGTTGCTAGCAACGTTGCTGCTGTTGTTGCTGCCACGTGAGGTTGAACCAGTTTTTAATGACTCGGAAAGCGATATGCCTGACGAAATGGAGCAGCTCTCCAAATGAGCAAAAAGGGCGCCAAGAATCAAGCTTAAGGTTTAAGCTTTTCTGCAACTGGCCTTAACTCAGTTTTTGTCATGAGTTAATCAAGGTTAACTTTATTTTTTTTTTGGTTTTTTAATGGCCATTTGCATAACCAGAAACCAGAGCAAACTACATTGCTTTTGCCCACTGGTTGTTTCTTTCTTGTTTGTTTTATTCGCTCGCAGTTCCTTGGCCAACTTACCTGGCCTGCCAATTTCCGCTTTTATATATGGCTTGCCAATAAACAAGCATAAACAAACATTCCCATTACAAGTGCATAAATGTGTGTGTGTATGTGTGCTGCTGTAAGCCGGGATTGTTTCGTGTGTGTCTGCTGACAACACGTGACCGACGTTAGCTGCTCTGAGTTCCCGTCATTTTTGACATGGTTACACTCGCACGAACACACACACACACACACGCACGCACGTACGGTTGTTTTTATTTATATGTGTGCATACTCTCACGAAATGATTTATTGCGCGTGATTGGCGTGATTGCCACTTTGATGCTTTATTTCATCTTCCCCGTTTGTTGTATACTTGGTTTTTGTAAAACCATCAATGTTGCTGCTGTCGCCCCATCGAAGCAACCCCCTTCCAAACCACCCGCCTCGCATCAAAGCCATTCGCTATGTTTGCATTTCGCATATAAAATTGCTTTGTATTTCAATTACGGAAACGACCTCCTTTCATATCATGCCCAACATCAACACATTGCCCATTGGCCATTGTTGCATTTTATTTCGAAATTTGATTTGGTTACATTTCAAATTTTGAGCTCGTACACAGTTGATGCTTTTGATTTGGATTGTTCCGGCGTTCAAAAATATTTCGAATTTTAATTTTTATGCATTAAAACAAATTGCTTTATTATCAAACACTAAATAAATATTATTATCTTTGAATATGTAGGATATATGTCATCCCGATAAGCTTACGAACTTGAATTCATTATTGATTATTAAAAGTTTCATATAAAATACAAAAAACAAGGAATATTTTGTATTAAATTTAGTTAATATTCCAGTAATGGGAACTTAATTCAGAAAATATTGAAAATATTGTTTGAAATAGTTTTTTCTGAATCAACATTGATACTTGAAATTGTTCTTCAATTAATTGGTTGAATGAAATTCAAAAAAATTCCTTAAAACTTTGTGACATGGCATATATCCAAAAGTTTTACTTAACGAGCACTTACTGTATTTGTTGAATGTGGCGTTCGAGCCAACTTTGCTGTTGACATGTGGCCGCCAATGCACTTGCCATTTGATTTATACCACAAACAAGTGCTGCAAGTTGTTGCTGTGCAACAATATTATTTCATTGCTGCAGGCACAGTTATTGCTACCAAGTTTGAGATTTGAGTTTGAGTTTGATGAACAAGATGCTGTGGCAAGGGCATGGTCGTTACTTAATTGAAAGGCATTATTATGTAAAGATTTGTGGAGCAGTAAATGTAAAAGCCTCAGACAAATAAATAAATAAACGAAAAATCAATGCCAGCAAAGTACTTATTTGGCGAAAGCAAATAAAAATATTAAAAAAAATAGGTTCGCACAGCGCCAAGACAAACATAAATTATACAGTGGAGCTTCCAAAAAAAGTTAACAAAAAAAAAACAACACAAATGGATGGGGATGGTTAGAGCTTTTGCAAACCCCAAACAGTTGCAGTTTTAGCTGCCTCGTGTAGCCTTCTACAGATGATTCAAGAATTCAAGTGCGTGCCGCTGAGTGCTGCTTAAAGTCTTTTGTTGTTGTTGTTGCAACTGTGATGTTGCCTGGTGCCTTCGTTGTTCTGCGTGCCACACTCAAGTACCGTTTGTGCTTTGTGTAGTGTTCTCGTCTCTTCTTCTTGCTAAGTTTGCGCCACGTTTCACGTTTTTGGAGTGTGCAACGTGCCTGCGCACATTCAACAAGGATAACAATTACTCTAGCTAGCTTGTCCGTCATTCTCTTTTTAGCTGTCTGTCTGTCTGCCAGTCTGCTTTTGAGTTTTCATTTTCATTTTCGTTACGTTTTATTTATTTTCAATTGTTTAGAGCTTAAATACTTTTACACTGCCATCTCCAAAAGCTTTAAATACATTTTTGTAGCTGCTGCTGCTGGTTTTTCTTTTGCTCTCTTCAATATGCCAGCGGCAGTTTCGTCTGCTTACTTTAGATGATGCATTGCGGCGTAATAATTTCACGTAGATGTCCGCGGCATGCAACAACCAGCAGCAATAGCAACAGCAAGAACAGTCAAAAGAGGCAAACTGCGGCTACTGGAAAAAAAACGGGTCAACTGCAAGCCTCTTAGCTGCAGCTGGTCAGAGTTTTTCCAGCTATAAAACAGCTGGCAAAGTGTTTGTCGAACTGCGTTACTCATACGCTGCGTGTGCTTCAGGGCTGCTAAAGCACCAGCTGTGCCCACTTAGTCATTCCTCTTCACTCGGCTGACTCTTTGTAGCTCTCCCTTGTGGCACAAGACGATTTAAGGCAATTCCCAATGTGAGTTCGAACATTTGACTACGATAGAGTTGGGAGAATCTATTCGTGCTTTATTTAAAGACACGGTAATGCTGAAGATAAAAAAGCACGGCAGAGTAAAGAATGGGTTAAGAGTTAAGATAACAAACTATTGGAGATTAAATTGATGTTCCCAAGAAAAGGAAAGTGCATCAAAGCCATTGTTAAAATAGTTGTTATTATTATTTTTTGTGTAAAAGTATCTGAGAAGTGTTCAGAGCAACAAGAAAATTATGCAATGTGTATCTAATTTGAAATATATTAATATCCAATTTTCGATAAACGTTAGGATCGTGCACGAAAAAGTAAAAAGCACGCTCATCCTTATATCAGACCTATCCCTCACACAACCCATCGCTCTTTGACTAGCCTTGAGCCATTCTCTGTTGCCTTTGCTGCCGTTCGAGACTCCCTTCCTCCTAGCCTTGTCGGCAATCAATGAAAGCAATTTGTGAATCTCTTGTGCAATTTGCCAAAATACAAACGAGCTCAATCCGCAGGCAAAACACACATTCGCAAGGAAACACATAAGGTTCAAGAGGTATTGAAGGTTTTGATAAAAAAAAAAAAACACAGAACAGAATCTTTGCAAATCAAATATGGACGATGATTTGTAAATTTTTTAAATTTATAACATTGTTGAAGCATACAGCTGTAGCAGCATTAACAGTTATCCAAAATCCCTTTGCACCCCTGCACCACCGCACATCCTTTATCCCCTCTCAGACACTCCCTGTGTAGGTGCTAAGCAAACATGCAAGCCATGGGGATTATAATAGGGAATATTCTCGTTTGCTATACACAAAAAGGCGAGACTCGAGACACACCCAAAACAACAAGAAAAGAAACAGCACAACCAGCAAAAACAACAACAAAAACATCACACACATCCAGGGAATATCAGTTAAGTAAACGCGCAAAATGTTAAGGCCTTAAAGTCCCCACATGAGCAAGTGTATGTGTGTGTTAAGCCAAAATGGTATTTTTTCGTTATCTTTGTAGCTGTTGTTGTTAATGCCTACAAGCCAGTTATACGGCCACCTACTTAAGCATAATGATATATTTAGCTTGCCAAGTGATTGTTATTTGATATTCAACAGATTTCGACGCTTTTGCCTGTTGTTGCATGCACCAATCCGAGGCACGTTCCCATTTCACTTATTCTTATGTTCTCTTTATTATTTCATAAGCTTCGCTTCTGATACCAACACACACACACAAACAAATATTAGGTTGTTCGAGCCCTCGAAGAGATATCTGTGAAGTGTTTGCGTCAATTGTGCGTATTCTATAATGCGCCTTTAGCAGATTTCTTTTGAGCATGCCATACAAATGCAGCCCAACTGCGTAACCTGAGGACCAAGCTTGTACAATACCAATAGAGATTGCCCACCTAGAGACTTGCTAAAGTTATAAATAAATATTTATTGTTAAGTTTGATTAGGAGAGAAGTAAGCCTTTTCTCAATTGAACACGTGCGACAAGCCTTACCAATTTTCAAAAAGCTATTTTGCAAATTAAAAGAAACTCAAAGGCAGATGACGTCTTTGCTAAAACTTACGCCCTAGCAGTAGGCGGTTGACTTTAATGATTATTCTTGGTTTTCATACACTTTTCGCTAATGCAAAGAAAGCATGAACAACTTTTGTTTGCTTGAGGCGAAACTAGCATTTTATCGTAAAATTAAATTAAGTATGAAATATTTTGTATATAAATAGCAAGTATGTTTAACTACAAGCTATCTAATGGTCAATATTTTAAAATCATTAATGCTCTAAAAAAGGTCTGAAATATGCTTTTATTGGTCTTGAAAATTGGGCTGACAGAAATTTTAAAAATATTTTCGTTTTAAAAACTCATCATTGCGATTTTATAAGACTTTTTTCTTAGTTTTCATATGCTTTAAATTTGTATTAAATCTATAATTTGGATTTTGATGAATACAGTATTGCACAGTCGTGTGTCATATCCTAACGTTTACGGATGCCAGATTTTTATAGCTTATTGACTGGCACGTGAAATGGTTTATAACGCTCTTGCCTCAAGTTTCCATTATTGTTTGTTGTTATTGTTGCTGCTGTTTCTGTTTGGCACTTGAAATTTATGCATTTACTTGTAGCTGCGAACATGGCTCGTTGATTTATTTTTATTGTGCTCTCGTATTGTTAAATTTTTGCCTGAGTGTCGCACTCGAAAGCCGCTACGCATGTGTGTGTGTGTGAGCCTGTGCATTATATTCATATGGCCTGTCAAGTGGCCACTTTTGGATTAATGCTAACGGCTCTGGCTTAAATGTTAATTCTATATTAATATGAATATTATATTTCTTCGAAATGCTTTGCCCCACTTGACCATAAGTATTATATGCTTTTATATGCATCGATTAGCTGGCACCGTCATATAAATATTTATATATATATATATAGATATATATATAGTGCACTCGAAAATTTAACAGAGCGAAATAGTGTCAGCACGCAGTCAGTCAGGCAGGCTTCCGTGTCCTAAAAAAATGATATACGGGCGCACAAATTTAATCAGCGAAAATCCGACACCAAATGAAATTGGATGGCGACAGGTAGCGACGTTGTATCGGTTAAAAAGTCAGTGTCAAAGACACGCAAAGCACCAGGCAAATAGCTAAAATTGTGTAAAGGGCAAAAGCCAAAACACACACACACATACACCAACACATTGACATACACATAGTCACATGCCGTGTCGACATTAATATGCAAAAGGGGGGTTTTCGCTTGTGTTACGTTCTGGGTCTACCTGGCGTATGCGTAACAATTAAAAAATCCAACAGCACGGCATATAGCTAACATGCAAAATACAAGGGACAAAAAGGGGTGCGCTGAGGGTGGCTTGCGTTAATTTTCGTTGCGCTACGGGACAGATAAGCGTAATAACAATTAATTAAAATACTCGTATATATCTCAGATCTTTTAGGTGTCATAAACTTTTGATATCTTACGTAACAATTACCCCCAGCCTGGCATAAATGATAAGAATGGAGTTTTTGTAATAAACCAATTAGAGCGGAACATGTACAAAGGGGATAAGAAAAAGCTATCTGTTATATAAAGCAATAATCGTTAAGAACACATCGAAAATCAAATTACAGAAGATTGTTTGGTTGTAAAAGTATCAAAGATTTCTGGAAAGTGTTCGGGGAGAACATACCTTCATCTTATTCTATGTTATTTTATGCTACTTATATACCCTCTGCAGAGGGTAAGACAAGCTAATCCGATTGGGCTGATAACAAATAATATTCAGCTCTAACTGGAATCAACTGATGCCATGTCATGTGCTGCTGTTCAGAATTATATTCATTCACGCAAAGACAAACAATCAATATAATGTTTCACTTTTATCTCTTTCTCTAATTAAGTGTGTGTGTGTGTGAGTGTTTGAGTGTTTTTGCTTTGGACAGCAACAACTTCATGTTTATTAATTAGACTGATTAAATTGCAATTTATTATATGCCCATCATACAGACTGGCATATTGCCAAACAATACAAATATGAAGATACTTTCAAGGACTCTGGATATGTGCAACACTTTGCCTAAATTAATGCACTTAGCTAAAGTAATGATGGGTGATAATCATAATAATACCAAGAACTCAGTCGTCTCTGTTTGTTTGTTGCGTTCAGTTCCAACAGAGATAAAGTTATAATGGGTGGTAATCATAATAATACCAAGAACTTAGTCGTCTCTGATCGAAGTGCAAAATTCAAATTCCGAGGAACCGCAAAACGGTGATAAGATGTTAAACCATGTGGGGGTTTCGTTGGTGCTGCTGATGCTGCAGTTGATTAGCCCATCGTTAAGTCAGCCATATCCCTACTATCATGCAGATTTTGTGGACATTGATAAGCATAATAAAGAGCTCCAAATGGTGGCAACCCGGCGCCTTCTATAAAATCTAACCAAGGTCATTTAAAGACGGCAATGGCGATGGCGTGGGCGATCTAAACGGTATTGCGGCCAGCCTTCCTTACCTATAGGAGTTGGGCATTTCGGCCACTTGGCTCTCCCCAATATTCACATCACCCATGGCAGATTTTGGTTACGATATCGCCAACTTTACCGATTTTGAGGATCTTTTAAAGGTTGCCAAGCAACTGGATATGAAAATCATTCTTGACTTTGTGCCCAACCATTCGAGTGATGAGTACGACTGGTTCAAGCGATCGGCAGCAGGTGAACCAGACTATATGTGGCATCCTGGGCGCATGGTCAACGGTACTCGCCAACCGCCAAGCAACTGGGTGAGCGTCTTTCGAAATTCCGCATGGCAATGGCATGAGACACTCAAGGAGTACTATCTGCATCAGTTTTTTAAGAAACAACCGGATCTGAACTACCGCAATCCCAAAGTGCGAGATACAATAAAGAATGTGTTGCGCTTTTGGTTGTCCAAGGGCATGGCCGGTTTTCGCGTTGATACAGTACCTAGTCTGTTCTAGACGATTCCCGATGCTTCGTGTCAGTATCACGATGAACCGCGCAAGGATTCGGTCAACGATCCCGATGACTACAGATATTTGCAACACATCTGCACTGTTGATCAGCCCGAGACCATTGACATGGTATACCAATGGTGTACGGTGCTTGATGAGTTCCACAATGGCGACGAACGTATTTTGCTTACAGAGACCTATTCACCCATTGATATTGTCATGCAGTACTACGGTAATGCTACGGTGGAGGGTGCTCAGCTGCCGTTCAACTTTCTGCTGATAACTGAAATATCAAACAAGTCGAATGCAGAGGATTATGCTCGAACTGTGCAAAAGTGGCTGGAGCACATGCTACAGGGTCGCACAGTTAACTGGGCGTTGGGAAACCATGATCTGTCACGTGTGGGTTCGCGTCTAGGCGCTGATCATTTGGATATTTTGAATATGTTGACTACTACTTTGCCGGGTGCCAGTGTGACCTACTATGGCGAGGAACTGGGCATGACAGATGTGTGGATATCGTGGAAGGTCACTCAAGATCCCTCGGCCTGTAATACTAATGCCAGCATCTATGAGCATTTCTCTCGCGATCCCAAGCGCACACCCTTCCAATGGAATGGAAATATCGATGCTGGTTTCAGCAAAGTCATCTTAACATCTACAAGCAGCTGATGCAGCTCAAAAAGCAGTCAAAAACCTTGCAACAGAGCGAAACGGAAGTGAAAGCTTTAAGTGGTGCTGTTCTAGACGTTAAGCGCTTCCGTCAGCATGACTTTACCTATTTGACATTGATGAACATCTTTGATGGCATTGATACAGTTAATCTTAATCAGAGATTTAGTGATTTAATAGCTCAAATGGAAGTGGTGATGGTATCAGGTACCTTTAATATCAAAGCAGGCGATCTCATCGACAGCTGCTCATTACAACTGCAGTTCAAGGAATCGCTGATTCTGAGAAGCACATCGACCTGTTATACGTACATCTATAATAACATTAATGCGTGCTATAATTATCCCTCATATTCAAATAAATACTCAAAACACACGACTCAAGATATTTCGCCAATTAGTTGCGTTCCAGAAGGCTACTTTTAATCTCTTGCTCTTTTGTGTCTTTGAAATTTGATTGAACACATTTTGATAGACGTAATGCGATTTGAGCAGCTTACAGCTTTGTCAAAGGTTATATTCAGCTGTGTGTGCTTATGTGTAATATTGACAGATGTCAAAGTTCGGCTAATCAGAGTTTGTTTGGCTGCTTTTAATTGCACACTGTCTGATAGTCAAATATATGTAAGCGTTCTGTAGACTTTTGCTTTTTTCTTGTGTACCTTTATGCTCAAAGTAAAATTACAGCTTGCTCTTGTTACACACACACACACATAGACATATACTTATAAAAACCACCCCCCGCAGAGCTGAACAACTTCTCTGGTTGTTCAACACTTGAGCACGTTGCTGACGCTGTCTCGCCTGTTCCCAGCCTCATCACCCCCTCAGTTTCAGTTGGCCCCCTTTGGCTGGAGGGCGTTGCTCACTTTTTGTTGAGCGCGTCTTTTGCAGGCACTTAATGTGTCGCTTATTCCTCGTCTCTGGCTGCCCGCTTCCATCTGTACTGTTGTTGTATAGAAACGAACACTACCTAAAAACAATGCAGATGCAGGCGTCGTACATGCAACAACAACAACGAGTTACACAACAAGCAGCATCAAAAGCAATAACAACGAATAACGAGGAGAGGACGAAACACAGGACAGACAAGCAAATTTCAGCACGGAAGCGGAAGTCATTGTTGTCGCACAATGGCGAACGCGTCGCAATTATAATAATTTTGATTGCATGCACCCCCTGTGAGGCACCACCCATACTCTCAACGCTCACCCCTTCGCTAGCTAGGCTTGGCTTGGCAGGCAGCTTGTTATTGTTGGCAGTGGTTGCAATGAATTATGCAGCTTCCCAGCCTCCCTCCCATTTCATCCATTGCTCCCATCAGGGTTAAGGCTGAATGTACAGTGGAGTGGCAGAGCTTGGCATTTGACGTATTTTTTTGTGAATAAAAATCAGAATTTTAGCACGTCAACATTCGATTTTATAACATTTTATAACATACGAATTTATGAAATGTTGAAAGCGAGAACAAGTTTTATAAATTGAATACTAAAAATAAAGTGTTGTGAAAAACACACGACAAGCAAAAATGTTTGGAATTTCATGTTTTTCCAATTGATATTGCAACACAATGTTCATTTAATATAAACCATTTTTGGTGTTCGAAATGTGTTTCTTAATTGAACATCAAGGCAAGCATTTTTTTTTTGTTTCCTTATTATGTTAATAATTATAAAAAAGGAAATACAAATTTGGGGTTTTTTTTTCAAACGTTTCCAAATAAATTCAATTTGAAATTGCATTGACAATTATCAAATGTATTTTTAATGCGTTCTAAACAATAGGAAATATTAATTTAAAGGAAAATAAATAATTAGTGATTGAAAATATTATAAGACCTTAAATTAAAACCATTTCATATATAGTATTTTCCTTCCTTCCTTTGCTTTTCTAAAACTCGCTTTTCTACAATTCAATTTGCAGTTGTGTTATACTTTAATTCCAACTCACACTCATCTTTAAGGATACAGACAACTGCTGCTAGACACACGTGAAACTTGCCTGAGGCTTGCTTTTTATTATTCGTATTTTTAGTGGATTTTAATTTTAGTGACGAGCACTCGACGCCGCAGCTGACGCAGCCGCCGCAGATAATGAACGCTGGGTAAGTGAGACGGGGGGTTAACAAGCCAAAAAAGAAGCACCGAACGCTGAACTAATTAGCTGGTACAAAAATGGGCAATACCTAGTGGTCATTAAGCTCTTCGAGTATCCAGCTGCCTTTGGAAACGGCTTTCTTACAACTCATTTGCCAGAGTGTGGCAGACTTAGGTGCCAGGCGTAGCCAGTCTTGCTTGGCAGACGTCTTGGCCAGACGTCTTGGCCATGGTCTATGAAAATAATTTGCTTGAAAGCTGGCCAAACGTGCGCTTTGATTTGGCTAAGTAAACTGTAAGACTTGCACAAATGGAACCGGCTTCAATATTGCTGAGAGGTCTTGGCTAAGTGTGTAGGTGTGTCTCATTCAATGTGTTTGTGTGTGTGTGTGTGTGTGTGCATCATGGCTATCATTTGCTTTTAATTTGACTCGAGGGCGTAATTAAAGAAAAATGCAAAAGCCCTTTGATTGCTTGCCAAAAGTAGCAGGATCAGGAACAAGAACAGAAACAAGAGAAATGCAAATCACAGTAAAGTAAACTCAAAGCCAAAGATCTAGAATAGACAACCCGTACAAGAGAAATAGCCAGAAAAAAATATAAAGAAAAATAAAAGGAGATTGAAAGAGACATTTGGAACAAAGTACAGTTCTTAATTGAAACACTTTGGGTTCTTAAATGAGCTTAAAATGTAAATGAATTTTATTTAAAAAAAAAAACTGTTTTTCAAAGTTTTTATTTTTTGAGAGGTTAAGAAATCTAAAGCTTTGATTCCCGAATTTTTATGAGAGGGGAAAATAGTTTAAGTTCGGATACTTATAATAACTCATATTATCGATATAATAAAATACTATTTATTTGAATTCTTATTATATTTTATAATGAGTAACTGCAGTTGTATTATAATTGTTTTAAAGAACAAACAGCAAGTACAAGCCAACAAACTCAGCCATTAGGGACAAGGCAAATAAATTCCATTTAACCTGACGCTGCAGGGCCTGCAATGAAGATTGTTTGTCTGCTTTGGTTGGCTGGCAAGCTGGCTAGCTGGCTGACTGGTTGGTTTGGCAGGCGCTGAAAGGCACTGGACTAACACATAAATTTGCCTTTGTTTCAGTTGCATAACACATACTATGACATACACACAGACATACAGACACACGGACATACACACGGACACCGACACCAGTCAACTTTTACTGCTGACTCAGCTCCAGAGATGTGCAAAAAAAAAACAAGTAAGAAAACTCTAGTCGAGAAATCCCGACTAGACGATACCCTGATCCCTATACTTTGCGCGTACAGTAAGTGTTTGCAAGTATGTGTGTTTGTATGTACGCACATACTGCATACTGCATACACAACTTTAATGTCCCATATCTCCGGTGTTTCTTAACCGATTTTAAGAAAAATTTCACAGATTGTCATTACTTTATTCATTATTTCAAATGCCATCTCAAAGTTTTCAAAATTCAATTTTTTTTTGTGTATGACGGACATGGCTATATCGACTCGGCTGTTGATGCTGATCAAGAATATATATACTTTATAAGGTCGGAGATGCTTCCTTCTGCCTGTTACATACTTTTGCACAAAACCATTATACCCTTTTTCCCATTTTTAATGGGATCAGGGTATAAAAAAAAAGTAGAAAACTGGAAAAAAAGAGAGTGCCAAAACGCTTGGAAGTTTGAAGGAGCAGACGAAGTTATGCAAAGTCAGCAGCAGCGGACATTGACATGCGAACAAACACATGTGCATATACATACATGTGTGTGTAAGTGTAAAAAAGTGTGATTCAATTTGCAGTTTTGACACAGCAGCATGTGAAACTAGAAACACCCACACACTCACACACACACACACACACAGAGAAAGAAAGACAGCGCAAAAGTCAAATTGCCATATTTCATCTATGACTTTTATGACTAGTTTTTTTGTTGGTCTTTTATTTTTGTAAAAGCTGTATGTTGTTTTTTATTTTGCGTTCTTTGTGTAACCAGAATTTGTATGTATGCATTTCTACATTTCATTTACACGTATCGCCTTTGTGACCGATTCTGCGCTCAAAGGTGTGTTGAGTGCATGAAACTCTGTACTCTACTTTGACTAGTGCAGATTCGATGCAATGTCATCCACGCACTGTGTGAAATACTTTTGAGCGAGGCGACATTGAGCGCTGTTCGTATAGAATTGCTTGGGGCACTTTTGCATGGCATGGATGCGCACGCAGATGGTCACGTGCAGGGAGAAGGGATTACATTTCTCCTCGATGAATTCAATATCCGGCGGATGCAGCGCAAAGTGCGCTTCATGCGCCATCACTGCAAGCACAAAAGTGATCACAAAGCGTTTTTAAACTTTAAACATAAACTCGAACGAACTCACGAAAAGATTGACACTTGATGTATGCTTCGAGCATAAAGGGCACAGTTATTGCCTGAGGTTGCGGCATAATGCGCTCCAAGTTCTTCTGTATACGAAAGGAGTCCAGGCTAAAGGGCGGTTCAGGATCTATATAGCCACAGCCTATAAAGTTGCACTCCTCCAAGCACTGAGTGGAAGAGTTTAAATTTATTTTTAAACAACGTTTGCAACTTTCGTTACAAGCTTACCATATTGATGGTGTACAGCTCGACAAAGGTAAATTTTCGATTTCGTGGCAAGTGCAACTCAGCGCGACAGTCTTTATAGCCTCCATCGAGACTGGGACGCGTCAGATGACAACAGCTGGCAGAAAGACGCTGTCGAGAACATTTGTTTGGGTGTTCTTTTTTAATAAATTACCTTTAACAGGTGAGTGTGTATGTGTAAGAGTGTTTGTCACTTACTGTGGCATTTGCGCGCATATCCTTGCAGCTTAGCTCGCCATTAACAAACAAAATGAGCAACAGCTGAAAGCATTACGAGTTAAGAGCAGGGTATCAAGTTATCAGCCCTCAGATTGATGTGCAGCTTAGACGATTGTTAAACCCGAACTCAATTTAAAACAACTTTCTTATAAAAGCTAAGATAGATTTATTGTTTAAAATAAAACAACTGTTAATGCAGCATTAGTTGCTTGGAATGCGTAATTTGAAAGTTTAAAAATAAAATTGTATATTGTTATATTTTCGTCAGACTTTGGAATGAAATGAAAATGTTAAATTTACTTTTAGACAGAAATAAGTTCTAAGATTATGAACCCGAGCTCCTTTATATACCCTGAACCCATTTAAAAATGAAGTATATATATTATATATTAGCATCAACAGCCGAGTCCATAAATGTCCGTCTGCATGTATGACCGACTCCAAACTTGGAAGACCTAAGCAGGACAAGTTTGTTTAAAATTTTTGATAACTCTTCCCGTTTCCCCTCCTCCCATTTCCAATACTCATGGAATCGCTAAGAAAAATAACTGAATTTTAAAAAATTTGAAAATGTCAATTGAAACTAAAGACGAAATAATGAAAGCCTGTAGTATTTTTATTGAAATAGGTTGAGAAACACCGGATATATGGAACATTGAAGTTAAATCAAGCATGCAGTACATCTACACAAGCACAGACACACAGTTACTTGCACAGATACTTAACACGTGTACGCATTAAGTAAAGTGCTCAGGATATATTCTCGTTGGTGTTAGCTTAATAATCCTACTTACTGAGACTTATTACCGACTAGAATGTTCCTTTTCACTGCTCTTAAACGTTGAGTAGGCTACGCTGTCCGAATTTCCGCGTTTCTGAATTTGCTGTGATTTACTTTAAATTTTCTACTCACGAGTAAAAGAAGCGTTATTTGCAGTGTTTGCTTCATTTGTCAAATAGAAACTAGTGACTGGCGTCTGTCAACACATTTTGTCAAAGTTGGTTGATCATTTTTAATTAAATGATTTTGGATGTGGCATCAAATGGGGTTCATTTCATGGACTCTGCGCGTACTTTACATT
Source organism: Scaptomyza cyrtandrae (assembly GCA_035044605.1). NCBI lineage: Eukaryota > Metazoa > Arthropoda > Insecta > Diptera > Drosophilidae > Scaptomyza > Scaptomyza cyrtandrae. The sequence goes on from JAWNNS010000640.1 coordinate 23,151,482, forward strand.
ACTGATGCCAATTAAAATAAATTAAATCATCAAAGTGGCCAATTAGCATGCGTAACATTTGACTGTCTGTCCAACACAGCAGACTGACTGACAGATAGATAGATCGATAGACAGACCGACAGAGAAAACTCACTTGTCTGGTTTGGCATTTGGGAACATTTTAATTGGAAGGCAGGCAGGCAGACAGTGTTCGACCTAAAAATAAATTCAACTATTCACTGTGGACGCCTCCTTGTTTAATTTATGGGTGCTTCAATCAAACAAACACTATTTTTGAAGGGGGGCGCCAGGTGTTTATGGGTCAGATGGTAGGTAAAAGTGCAAGCAGGACATCAATGACGTCGTTGACATCGCTGCTGGCTAATGATTAATATTGTTGGCACGCAAACAACACGTATACGCAACGATGGCAGCCACACACAAATAAGCACAAGGTCAGAGCAGGCAGCGGTGGCAGCGGCGGCGGCGTTGAGTCAAGTTAATAAATTGTTTGGCGTTGTTAACTAAATTTTGATTACCAGCAGGGGGGCGTGATGTGGGCGGGGCAAGGCCCGGGTTGGTTTGACTTTAGCACAAGGCAGCAACAACACTTTTTCTTGATTTATTGATATGCTAATTGAGTGTTTGCACGTTGCCTTTTTTTTTTTTAAATACCGACATTGACTTTTGCTCAGAGTGTGCTTCGGTGTGTGTTTGTGTGTGTTGTGTGTGTGGTGTTGTGTTATGTTGTGTGACCGTTGGAAGTTATGAGCCATGGCACGCAATTTGCATGGCAAGTGTTGTCCAAATTAATTGTAAATGGTTGTAATTTGCTGTCGTTGTTGCCGTTTGTCGTTGATCGTTGCCCTGCTGCCTGCTGCCTGCCACTGTTTCTGTTTCTGTTCACTTTTCGCGTTTACATTTTAATTGCAGCTTACACGATGCCAATTCTCAAATTTGCCTCCTTGATGTGGCAGCTTTAATTAATTTATGACCATGTCTGCTAGCAGGTTTGGGCGTGGCCCTCTTTCCTTATTCTAAATGTGCCGTCATTTTTGGACTTTGAGCGTGTTTAACGTGACGTATGAGTGATTTATGCTGATGGAGTACACACTTTAAGCGATGGCCTTTTAAACCATTATAACTGTCATTCGACATATTAAACATCACTATATATATATACAAAAACTTCGTGTAAACGGTAGATGGTATGGTATGGTAATATCTTGAGATCATTTACAGTTCGTTGCTCAATTTATTGCTTTTGAGGAATTGGTACGGACAATATTCTTGTTTGCTTATCATAATAAAAAGTTTTTTTTAATCAAAATAAATGAAATTTTAAAAAATATCCAGAAAAGTTAGTCTCGTAAGTATAATGAACGAGAAATATTTAAAAAAAAAGGTTAAATATTTTATACTGATTTTACCGTTTACGTTTTTACAAGTTTAATATTTAATTTTTATAGGAAATTATTTCACTACTACGAGTGTTCAGAAATATTAAAGTAAATTTCTTTACCCCTAATTATATAACAATGACAATCATATAGACTGATTTTAAGAGCACCTGATAGTGTTGTTCATTATGTGTTTATCATTATTCCAAAAATTTGAGCTTTAAGCTCTTAAGGTGTCTCTGCTATTTGCTGGCAAAAGCCGCTAGACATTCTTTAATACCCTACACGCGATAGACAGTGCCAGCAGCAAATGTATAAAGTGAAGAGCATGTAATATGTATTGTGTATTTTGTACGGATATTGAGCTCACTACACTCACACTTAACACTGAGATATATATTCGTTGAGGAGGGGCTATAAACATAACGTATATTTGATTGCTCTGCGTGAAGCTTACTTTTTGCTATTTGCCACAAACTCGCAACAAAAAAAACATACGGCAGCCGTGTGTGTATATGTTATTATTGAAGTTGGTTTCTGTGCCTATTCTTTTGTGTCCAGCTTAGGGATTCGCTTGCATAATTACTCAAATACAAGTGGGAATTATCTGCCTTCAGTTGGATTTTTATGCCTCGTTAAATGGTTTATTGCCACTGCTGCTGCTTTTGTTGTCGTTGTTGCCGTTGATGCTGTTCACTTTTGCTAGTTGTTGCTAGCTTGGCTCTTTTTTAATGAAATTATTTGTTATTGCGTATAGTTTACTTCATCGTCTGCCCAAGAAGCTTATACGAATATTCGAGACTGCTGCCAGGCAACCCATGCAATGTCGTCGAGGCACGCAATTTAATTATATTTCTTGGCGAACATACACAAGTTTCTCTCGGTGTGTGTGTCTGTGTGCCGAAATTAGTAGGAAATTGTTAATGCGATAACACATTTGCTTGTGTGTGTGTGTGTGAAGCTGTAAGCAGTTGCTAGGCAGCTGGATGTAAAAATAATTTGATTGCGCCTTTTCTTACAAAAAAAAAAACTGATTTAAGTACGCTACGAAGGGAATTCAATTTCACGAAAATTTTTGCCTCGTTCAAGGGAACTGAATTCATTAGGGTTTTTAAAGCATGTTGCAGCAGCAAACTAACTGCGAGCAAAAGAAGATTACTTTACTGCTGGCTAGCAGTCGCACTTAAAGAGATTCATTCTCCACATGCTACATTAATCGTGCCTTATAGACCAGCTGATGCGTCGTTGCCTTCAACTGCTATTCCACTGAGCAAGTGAGAAATTCATTGAAGACGCATTTGCGGTAAGCGCCAGGGCGTGTACAATATGTGTGTGTGTGTGGGTGTGTGTGTGTGTGTAGCAGAACTAAATTAAAGATGCATCTCACGCGGCTATGGCGCCTTAAGCAGAGCGTAGCGCAGAAACAAGCAGAGCAGAGCAGAGCTGCTGTCGCCTTTTGCCGCACATAAATCAGTTTTAAATGCGTATAAATAAATTGAGCTGCTTGCCGCAGGTGGGCGGTGCACAATGTACACTGTACAGTGGTAACTGGCTTTAAGTCCAGCTGGCAGCAGTGCGAGGCTGTTAACGGTTGTGTTTTACCTACTTGGCAGCTAAGGATTTCAAGTTGTAAGAACTTTTACTGCCTTAAAGGTCAAAGTTTTGGGGGTTTTAAATTTGCCAACAGAAACAATTTTTATCTATACACATGATGCCATATTGTCATATACAACGGAGTTTCGATTAGAAGTCAACAAAAAAAAAAAATTATTTATGATTTCTCTATAATTCAAAAGCTTACGTTTTACGATATTTATCTTTCATTGCATAATCAATAGAGTCAGCATAACTAAAGAAACAATTTATATATGGCTATAAATCTAAAAAAAAATTGGCAAAATTTTTTTTAAATTTTGCACAGGAGGCTTTGGTGTTTTTTTTTAGTCCTTGTGTGGTTTGTGCTTTCGCTCCACCACTTTTAGCTTAATCTTTGTCCTTGCATAAACGTTAATCTTAATTACACTTCACCTATTGTAAGCTGTTAGAATCTAAGCTATCGTTAACATCGATAGTTCCTACTATCAATATTAGCCCATCTCAAATACACACACACACAACAACCACACACACACACACAACAAACTTACTTGGTTGCTCGCGTAATCCGTTGCCTTCGTTTTGACAATTTATGCCATCAAGCTCAGGCCGGCTCACCCACGGGACTCCTTGCATGTCCTTGGGCATACGCCAGGGACACACAAGAGATGCGCAAAGGGGTAGGGTAAGGTAGGTGGAGGAGGGAAGGAGAGGGGTGGGGGACATTGTTATGTGTCACCCTGTTTATCTTGTTGTTTGTTTTCTTAGCTGAGAGTACGCGTGCGGGCTTGTTATGTATTCAATGTATTTTTAAGCGAGGGCAACTGAACACAATTTTCTTCACAGTAAATCTCAATTTTGTTGCTGTCTTCTTTTCTCTTAACTGTATTCTTTGTTTCTCGCTAATGTGCACACTTGACTGGTTTTAATCAAAGGATTCCCACATTAAATTTAACTAATTTACTTTGCTTGTATTTAATTTTCCTTCACTTCTCGCTGCCCTAGCGTTGCGCTCTTATTGGAATTTCATAGTCTAATTTTCAACTTAAAATTAAATTTCAATTATTATGCGCCCTTTGACAGGGTGTGTATAATTTATGTATGCCATTGTTGAACCCTTTGTTGAGTTTGGTGTGCCTTTGACAACGATTTTGTTGTCGGATCGCGTTATTAATTTTTATCTGTTCACACCCAACAAACAGTGCATGTAATCGGGGTTCGCTGGCGAAATTTTGAGAGTTGTGAAATGAAAAAGCATAGCATACTTTTCGGGGCACCGTACACACATAATATACATTTATTAAAGACCGCAGCAAAGTTATACTTTCGCTCAGTTGCCGGAAATTGTTGTGCCAGGCTGACTTCCTCTAAAACACACTCGCATAGTCGCTGCAATTTTTGACTTTCTTTGCGGTTTTTGTCTGTCTGTCTGTTTCTCGCACAACCCAAAAACAGCCGCAATGATAAGCTTGACATCGCAATACACAACCCACACCCAAAAACACACACAACCTACACAAAAAATATAAAAATACAATTCGAAATGCAACCAGAAACAGTCAGCAGTAGCAACAACAACAATATAAAAGTTTGTCTGGCATTTGTTTTTGGTTGCGTTTTGTGATGTTTCGCTTTGGACAACCCAAAAAATAATAATAAACAGGCAACGTTTAGAAGAGGGGGTGAAAGAGAAAGAGAGCGAATGGGTAAACACGCTTCAAGAACTTTAAAATTAAAATTTTATTGAGCGAAATATGCAAATGATATTTTAAGAAATTAATTTTGCATGAGTTTTCCCGCACCGAACACCAAAACCAAACAAAAATTTCTTACCAGTTTCGGGTGACCTGGAAAGCCACTATATACATACACACATAAATACATATGTGAGTATGAGTATAACAAACATTTAATATCGTTTCATTATATTTGGTATCCGTCATATTGGCCCAAATCGTGTTTTCACATTGAAATTTAATCAACGTTTTGTTAAACTAAACAAATTTGCTTTTAATGTTGAACATGCAATTTGGGGCAACTGCTGTTGCATTAATGTCGCTAGGTGGAATTCGATCAACTCACAGTAGTTGTAACATATTTGCTAGCAGAAGTAGCAGCAGCAGCAACAGTGGCAACAGCAGTGGCAACATTTAACTATTTGATTAGCAAACGGCAGCTGTTGCAACATTGCAGCAAATTGATGTTTAAAATTCCGAGGCAATTAGAGCAAGTTGAAGGACATTGACAAGCAAAAATTGAGTTTTAACAGCCAAAAACATGCAAAGTATCTTTAAAATCTTCGTATTTTTAATTTGGTTATAGTATTTCATTTGATTTTTGTGACTCTTGCGCATTTTTCATTTGAAAAGCTGCGACACCCTGTCACTCTTAATAACAGCAGTCCCAGCCTTCTCTGCCATTAACAAACTGCGTATAAAACAAAGCTGTAAATTTGTACATGTCAGCTGCACTTCGTCACGCATTAAAAATTCATACAACAAATTAGGGAACAAGAAGATATGCTAGAATGATAAGCGTGGAGGTTTGCTGTAAAAAGCAATTGGATATTAAAATAGGCATAAATTAAATATTTGATTATAGGAAAGAGAGTTAAGATAAGAGTCTCGTTAAGGTTAATATCAGACCCAAAAAGAGAGCCGAAGTTTATCAAATGAATTTACCAAAAGCACAGAAAAAGTTTTCACTTAAGAAGAATCGAATTTTGTCCGTACATACATAGTTTCTTATATGTATTTATTATTAATTGAATTTAAATAATGTTTCTAACATTTATAGCATACCTTGCGGCTGAACAACAAATAACGAATGGGCTTAATGTATCCGTGCGGTTGAATTAAAAATGTTCATAATAAAATAAAGTTTCAGTTTAAATTACATTTAATATCAATATTTTTGTGCATCAATATGAATACGTCGACAAATTAACTATGATAAATGTTGATTTTACTAATAGTAATTCTGATTTACCATGTGCACATACATGTCAGGTTAATCATAATCAGATTTAATAATAGATTGACATTCTGTCAATTGATTTTTATCGGTTAATAAGAGATTTATTAATTAATTAAAACACGAAAATGAACACAGAAAATATGTCAAAGCAATAGATTGTGAAAAATCTTTAGTCTATGTAAGCCAATGATATATTTTTAAACTTTTGGATACAGCAAAGCAGCAGTTAGATAACTTAAGATACCCTTGCAATTAAACGATTACTGAATAAAGATAAAACTACAAAAAAATAAAAAATATACTTTCGTTAGTATAGAAATGTAAATGGCAAGTTCTTAACTGGCGACTTATGAATTTTATAGATGGCCTTAAACATGTTTCAAATGCAAAGTGTAAAGCTGTTTTGCTGAATACATCCACTAGCAACAACAACAACAAACAATTTGAGATTCAAATACATGTGTGTGTGTATGGGTGGTATGTGAGGATGGCTCTAAAGTGCTTTTGGCTCTCAACCAATTGATATTGACAAGCTGGCTGCAAGTGAAATGTAATCAATATGTAACTGTTATATGTTGCTGCCTCGAGGCACACACATCTCTCCTCACTTTCTACACTTCCCCCCACTTCACTTAAGTCAACCCCTTGTGAGTCGTTTGTCATGGAAAATTTGAGCTTCAAATGATGCAGCTGCAAATACGCAAAAAAGGAGTTGTCAATTTCAAACTAAATTGACAACAAAACAAATTGCAAAGTAAATGCAACTTTGAAGGTGCTTGACTTGACTGCATTTCGACAATGTTGACATGCAACTCAATTCTTTCACAATCTCCATTCCCTTATTGCCAAACAAAATATGTTGCCCCACAAAAAGTAGAAAAAAATGAAACGCTGCACATATAAAATTTTACGAGTCGTTTACACAAATAGCAACACTGTTGCCAATAAACGCCAGTCGAGCCGTGCCCCAGCAAAGGTCATGGCACTCCCTACACATACCCCAGCCGCTTTTTTGTTCTTGTCGCAATTGCGAAACGGTTTTTTTTGTTTGTTGTTCCATTCGTTTACAATTTTTATATTGTTGCAAACTGTTTGCGTTTCAACTCACTTTTATTTATTTTATACACACAACGAAAAACCAAAAAAATTCATGTTTGTAACCCTTTTAGCAGTAGCGACAGCAGCAGCAACCCTTTCCCCCTTTGTCACCACTCAAACAGTTGATGCTATTGTTAGTTGCGGCTCTGACGCCTTTTTTTTTTAAGGGAGAGAATTGGAGTGAATTTCATGTTTTCGTGTTGTGTTTACTAAAATAATGGAATTTTATGCACACTTTATTGCCAAGGTGCTCGCGAATTTTTTTTTTATTGGAAATATCAGTAAAGAGTGAACAAATGTCCGATACACAAATAATGGATATAATAATATGTGTTGTACATATGAAGCCAGTTTTATTGGTTACTCTGTGATCACAAAGAATGCAAATTGAAGAAATGTTACTCATACGCACGACTTTTGTCGCTGGCGCCATTGCATTTGATAGCAAAAGTCAAATGAAGTTGTAAACTCTAAAATGGGTCACTGAGTGAAACGATATTAAAGTTAGTGAGCTAGCAAACTTTCTTGTGGATGAACTATATCAGAGCGAAGATTGCAAGCTGAAATTGTGACTGACGAAGTGCACGACTTGGCCCAAGCAAATGTTAACGAAGAACAGCCGGGCTGGCAAATGAAAATGGCAAACACTAAAGCACAAAATAGAAATTGTAATAGTACACAATAGACAAAGAAGCTGGAGTAATATATGACGTTGTTTGTACCTGGTGCAAATGTGTTCACATCAAAAAGCAAGAAAATGATTATGATTAAATACACTAAGTCCAACTTAAGAAACATAAGCAGAGACGATTTTATTACTTGCGAATCAGCGGCAGGAATAAAAAATATATTTGAATCAACAAAGCTTTACCCAAGAATATATAGTAATATAATATAATTTCCAGCCAAAATGTTAATATTGTTTGTAAAATATTCTTAACAAGTTGTCGAAAACAACTCCTTGTTCACAATATTTAACTTAGTTCTTATCTGTATCGATGAACTATATACAAAAATCATTTGATATTATTACACAAATATCGACAAGTCAAATGGCAACAGAAATGTAAAATCGACTTGATGGCTGCTGCAGAGCTTATGCAACTGCGGATCATAAAAATATATGTTTTATGGCTGCTTCTGATGTTGCTCTTCCTCTTCTAGTCTATGCCCGTACACTGATAAGGACGCATTAAGTTCCGTAACTACAAAACTACAAATGGCCGCAGAGCACATAAAAGGCAGCCCATAAGAACACACACACAAACACATAAGGACACTTACAGACATTTCTATATTTTTGTGGCACTACATTTTTATTTTATTTTGTGTGTGCCTTTTACCTAGTTTGCCACCTCTAACTCTGTGTGCCTCCCTTTTTTCACCCTTTTTCTCTTTCGCAACTGTCTGTTGAAACCTTTCCTTTAGGAGGAAGCTTGTTCACTGAGAAAAAAGCTTTGACTAAAACTTAAAAGTCTAAGTTGATAAGACAAAAAACGAAAAAAATTTAATAATTTAATAAAATGATTAAAAAGTAATATATATATTTATATTTAATCTTAAGATAATATAAGTTACTATTTCCACCTCTACAACTGGTTTTTTGTTGACTGTAAGGCAATTCTACTTGTCGACTCGTTTTCTTAGCAGCCTTTCACTTGGGCGCCTTTCATTTTGGGTTTTGCAGCATTTGTTGTTGTTGTTGCTTTTGCCTCGTTGCTTTGGCTCGTTTGGTACACTTTTTTATATGCATTTTTGTGTCACATTTAGTTGTTGTCGTTATTTTTATTATTTCTATTATTTTTATTCTCGTGACATTTCTAGTGGACTGTCTTGTTCGTTGTCTCTGCGTGTGTATTTTATTATTTCACATAGTTTTTATGTATTATTTAGTAGTTAAGTTGAGCTCAGTTTGGATAACTGGCATGTTCTTAGCTTCTTTGACTTGGCACTTTTTATGTATGGTATCTATTGTGTCGACAACTTCATCGTATGCTGCTTTGTGACCTCTCCTACATATTTAATGAGATTTTATTTGGTCGCTTATTGGCTGCTTGTTAGCAGAACAATATCGTCTTGTTTTCTCCTGCTGCGTGGTTGCCTTTTAATTACTTATCGCTCGGACAGCCATTGTCAGTTTTTAAAAATGCGCACAATTTCGTTTCGCTTCTAACATTTAACTGCTTTTTATTAGCCACAACTCGGGGACCACACCCAACCTCTGCCTCCTCCCCACTTTTAAGCAGTGGACATTTATCGTTGCTCCTTGAGGCATTGGCCTGAGTTTCTTGTTTATGTTTTATGAGCCTTTTGTTTCTTTTGCTGTTGTTGTTTTGTCGCCGTTAGTTCCGCTTTGTTGCCTCTTTCCAATTTTTTAATAAAAATATTTATGTCCTTGTGCGATGAATGTTTTCAACGGAAGTCCTTGCTCCCATGCGATAGCTCTTAGATATGCATTTTGCTTAATTAAAAGTTAATTTCAATTGATTACCTTGATTGCTTGAAGTTCTTTTATCCATTTGTTAACTTAAGGATCCGTCTGAAGCAAAAAGCCAAGTTGAATTGCTTTGAGTGCTCAACATGACTTGGCAGTGTTGTACAACACTTGAGGACACGATGTTGTTCTGTATTTAAAAGGATTATGCTCTCCTTCGTTCGTTCGTTGGAATACAGAAAATGCATTGTAAGCAGCCGTTGTTGTAACGTGTGATAAATTGCCCTCAACTCATGAAAAAAGAACAACAACAACAATTGAACAGAAAGACGCAAAGAAACAAAAGAAAATGCTCGAACATCTTGCTAGGTGTCATACATACGCACAGTGGCGAAGTCAGCAGGGGCCCAGCATTGTGGACTTCTTATAGTTTATTTAAAAGTGTGCTGATAAATGTGAATGACAAAATTTAAACAAGAAATTTTTACATTGTTGATTTGTATGAGTAATTTATTAATTGAATTTATTAAATGCTTTCATATTTTGTTTAATTTATATAATCCTCATTTTGTTTTTGCAGATAAAAGTTTTGTTTTTTTAATGTATTTTGTCACAAGCCCCCTTGAAAAGCTTACTAACCACAGCCATGCCAGCACCCACACCCACACCCACAAACACCAACACACACACACACACACCAACACACACACACACACATACAATTGCATGTCACCTCTCAACACACAGTCGTACACACAGACAGTCAGACATTTGGTGCACATATGTGAGAGTCCTGTAGCCGTCAGCGAAACAATTGCAGAATGGAAAAACTTTTATTGAAAAACATTTTAAATGTATTGCAGCAGCTTTTTGTTGCTATAATCACGACATCTTGTTGCAGCAAACAGTTGTTGCAAGCGCCATTGTTTTTGTTGCCCCTCATTTTAGTTTCCAGTTTGAAATTGCTGTGACCAGGTCCTTGAGTATACACACACACACACACACACGAACCGTGTCAAGTAAAAAGCTGAAAATTGCAGCATAAAAGCAGGCAACATTATTCATCAGCTTTGAACCTAAACACATCTCCCTATACCCTTTTTCATAACCCCGTCGGTTGAGTCTGATTGGACAGGCGTCATGTCTGTTGCAGCCACAAAAAAAAAAAAAAAAGAACTACACATGTGTATGTGTTTGCAATATTTCCATTTTAAATTGTGTTTTGCTTCTGATGCTGCTGTTCTTGATATATCTTTATATTTATTTGCTTTGAAATGCGTTTTGGAATTTTACTGCTGACCTTTGACATTTGTTGCTGCCAGCAGATAGTATATGATGTATATGTTTGTGTTTTATTGAAATTAATTTTTGCATTTCTAGCACTTTGGCAGTTGACAGCTTCAGCGTTGAAACAGAGGAGTCAAGAACATTGAGTAATTTATGCCTTTTGATTATGTTAATAAATTATTATTTTATGCACACAACTGCACATACATCAATTTTCATTATTATCTAAGCTTAACTTTGCTAAGTTATACTTTATTGTATTCCTGCACTTGCTAGCAAATTTGTAGGCCCAATCAAATACTAATCAGCATGCAACAACAATTCGCATTCAATGTTTTTCTTTGGTTCTCTTTTGTGTGCAAGTTCTCGAAGTATGATTTGCCCAAACATTTTTGCAAACTTGCCAGTTTTTTCTACTATTTTTTGGCAAAATACTATGTATCTGTTTGTCTGTGCTGTGGCTCTAGCTAAAGTTTAGACTATCTGTCTACGAATGTATATATGTGTTTTTTGAGTGCCTTGATTCAAACTGTGGTGTGCAGTGCCAAAGAATCAGGAAAAGGCAAACGAACTTCATTTCATTTCAGTTTTTTTTTGCCTTTCGGCTTTTAGCCCTGGTGTCACAAATTGTTGCTGCACTTATTGTTTTGATTTCACTTGTTTTCTTTTGTGGCTTCAGTTCCCACTTTGAATAAATTCAGAAAAGGACAAGTGTGCGAAATCCCAGCAATTACCCAACTGGGAAATTGGCCTGTTGAAATTCCCTCAAGTGTGGCACTTGAATTCGTTGCTTTGTTTATTTCACAGCAGACACCTTTTAGCATTAATGAGCTGTGGCTAAACTAACCAAAATTACATTAAAATTTACTTAGTGTAATTGTTGCAAGACCAAAGAGAGAACGGATGCAAGTGAAATCCGGCTTTTAAATATACCACATTTTATTTGCATTACAAACCGCATGCTGTCGAAAAATGTACCAATATACAATTTAAAGGGAACTTTGAGCATAATGAAAGAATTAATTTGAGGGACGTATAATTCATTAAGAAGCAAATAGATTTAAAATAAGTTCTCAATAAAAATAATGAGAAAAGAACAGCAACAAATAATAAAACATTATAATATAGTTTTATCTAGTAGAATAACAGAATAAAATACCACAGGTTAAACTTAGCTGCAATTTAGATAAGTGTTTTCGGTTGTCCTTTTGCCAAACTAAATAAAATTGCATTTGAAGTCACTTAATGAACTAAGCAACTGAAACTCAAGGGGTCAAGAGATCAGAGGTAAACTTAAAGTCCGGCTTTTAAATACAAGAGCATACATTTTACCCAGCCACCATTTTGCGTACCCTTTATTTTACTCGTTGCACCGTCGCATTCACTGTGAATAATTGTAAGCCAACGGCAGACATTCTGTTGGAGCATTTAAGGAAAACTTTCATGTGCTGAAAATAAGCTCGAATATTCAGAGAAACGGAAACAAAATGGTAGAAAAGGCGTCCACATTGGAATCCTTTTTAAATAGCTGCTACGAAACGGCAAAATGTGTATTTTACACATATACATATATATATATATATATCACACATACGCAGCGTGGTCAGCCACAGGAACTGCTGCAGGTTAGGCACGTTAGTTAGTTGGTCAGCTTGTCCAGCTGGCAATAAATAACCAACAACGGGACTTCGGAAAGGTGAGCCGCTGCGTCAGTCAGATTTGGAGGTTGAGTTGAGTTGTTGTGGTTATTTTAAGACTTTAAGGGAGGATTTGCAATCGGACTTATAGCCGGAGTCATAAGCAAAGTCATGAAGTCAATGAATGAAACAAAATTATTTAATGGCATCAAATTGTACTTTGCTTAATTACTTGGCCACTCAACGCATGCAACAACACATTCACACACATGTCATTTATACATTCCGCTGCTGCTGCTGCTTTTACGTCTGATTTGTTTTGCGAGGCGGATGGAATAAACCGAGTCGTGGGTGCCGTAAAAGCAACGTAACGTTATACGCCGCATACTCGTAAACTTATATTTGAGTGTGTTTGTGTCGTGCCTTCTTTATGGCTTGTTTCTTATGAGCTTTGCGTTTTGTGTGCCTTTGCTTCCGTTCTGTATTCTTGTTGCTGTTGCTGCTACTCTCATACCCATTAGAAATCGAATAGGAAGGGTATCAACGATCATGTATATGTATGCAAGAAGCCAAAACTCATACTTTGTGATAAAAAGCTAATTGTGAGAACTGTTTTCTGTATAAGATTCTACTTCACTCAAAACTAAAGTGTCAGGTTTAATATGTAAATTGTATTTACGTTTTATAATTAGTTTAATATAATATAAGATTTAAAATTAAATGTTAAATATTTTGAATTTGTGTGTGTTACATTAAGTCATCCAAAAATATAACAGGAAATTAAGCATTTTTAAAGGATATCTTTAAGTCGCACACTTCCCATCTCCTCAGTTCTTGGTTATTGCAGTTTGTTTTTGTCGGTTACTAGCTCGTTTGGTTTTTGGGGTTTTTTGTCTTTTGCTGAGGGTTTTCTGGGGTGTTTTTAACGGCGCTCGACTCTTGCCGAGTTGAAATAATTTCCACCTCCGTTTTAATTTACGTCGCGTATACGCAATATATGACATTTTAAATTGTTTATTACTTTCGAAACGGGCGCCAAAGGGCAACCACTAGATAAAGACAACAATACAGTGCTTGAACTCTCTGGCTGGTACTTAAAGTCAAGCCCAACCACCGACCCTTTTTGGCCACTGACTATTGTTTAAATGGTTTGCCACAACACCCACTTGGCTAATAGAAAAGCACGCACTTTTCTTAGTCTAGCAGTGTGTGTGTGCGTGTGGTTTTTAGTTAATTGTTGAGAGAATTGGCAAATTGCTAGAAATTTACTGATTGATGCGCATTGCGTTGATTTGCTTGGGTTTTAGGTAAACGACTTTTGGCCACAATTTGTAAAAGCTGTTCAACAGCTGATCGACTGGACTTTTTCACTTCCCCTCTACCACCCAAGCCAAAAGCTAATACATATTTGTTTGCTAATTCTCACTCTATTGCTGTGTGTGCTTCTAGCTGAATGCACAGTGGTGCTAAAAACAGTTTGTTTGCACATGATTTGTTATGCAAAATGTAAACACTGTAAAAAGTTGGGCGGGACTATTATCCGTATTTGGTGGGCATTGCCAATATTTTAATAACCATCAATGCAGTGCATTAACTTTTGCTTTGCCACTGTCGCTGCGAGTTGCAATTGCATAATAACAATGCTGTTGCTGGCTGCTGCTGGCTGCAAAATCATTTTGTTGTTTGTGTGCGTTAAACAATCAAAACGAGCGAGAGAGAGAGAGATCTACTAAAACACACACATAACAGCTGTTGTTATTCTATTTTTCTATTGTTTGTAAATTATTTAGGCTCGATTGCTACACGTTTTTGGCATTGTTTTTGTTGTTGCTGTTGTTTTCCCATTATGCCCATTTTATTAGTTTTCTAAATTTGGGTTAATTAAAAACTTATTTGGGGCCGTGTCAAGGACTGAAGCCCGGCTGTCTAAACAGCAACAGGATATACACACACACATGTGCACATACAGAAAATGTATATACATATTTAAATGCTTGTGTGCTCGTTACATATGCCTAATGGCATTGGCCCCATTAAGCAAAATGTTGCAAAATGTTTGGCATCGATTTTGCATTTTGCTCAAATTTATTGCCGTTTATTAAAATAGCTGTCATGTCTGGCCATTGAGAGTGTTTGTGTGCATGTTGTAAGTAATTAATATGAATTCATTATAAATGTGTTGCATACTTAAGGGCTGACAGTATCAGGCAGGTCATGCTCCGTTTCAGGCAATCAATTTGACTTGGCGTCTACAATAAATGAAACTTGTGAGAAGTCTTTAACTAAAATATATACACATTTATATGCTTGTATGCATCATGCCTTGACAAACGCAAATACGCTTGCACTATGATAATATTTTCCAGCAAACATCACAAATCGGCAATGGAAAAGTAAACGGCTAACAAATATTTATAGCATTCGACGCGAACCAAGGAGCAGCCAGCGACTGCAATATTTATTACAGCTTGCATTCAACAAAGCAACATACAACAGAAACAAGAACAACAACGACAGCATCAGTAACAATAAATAAAATGTCTACTAGCAAACGAAAACAAGCAACTGAAAGGCAATGCCAAAGCAGAAGCTGCACCCAGTAGCACTGTGGAAAAGGCAGTAACTTTTATGTGTAGAAATTCAATATTGATATTTGGTATATTAAAATTATACCAACAAAATAGGATAGGAAAAAACATAATAAACAGGTTTGTTTGATTGCTTTGAACTTCAACCGAAAATTATTTTTTATTGTTTTTATTTTTTTATTTATTTCTTAAAAAAAACTATTTTTATCAGTGGTTGCTGATGAAGTTTTGTTTTATTAAATTTTATAAGCAATAAGTTGAAAAATTTGTTGTTTACTATTTAAAATTATTTCTAAATTTTTAGCCATACACAGCTTTACTGATTGAATTTTTTTAGAGCTTGTTGTCCTGTTGTCTATTGTGCCAGTGGCAAGGGCAGTTGTAACTCAGGGAACATGAGCCAAAGAAAAAGGGGAGGCAAAACGACTACGACGGAATGGAAAGAACATAGCCATATGGCAGAAGTCTATTGCCATATACAAGGAAACATGGCTAAACCAGAGCAGCTAGGCTGCCAGTAAGAAAGTAAAAAAACAGCAAAGCATTCTTGAAGGCAAGTAAAAGGCAGTCGCAGTGAAAATCATTTAAGTAAAAGTCAATGTCATGTTATGTAGAAAAGACAGCGAATAAATAGTCACATTCAAAGAGACAGAGAGAGAGAGAGAGAAAGAGTGAAAAGTACAGAAACAGTAGAAAAGTGTCTGGCACCAATGTCTACAATGAAATATGGGGCGTATGTGCAATATGCGCGACAAGAAGGATTCAAGAAGCGGCAAAAGTTGATGCGCTTAATAAATGCCACAAGCGCTAAGCCTGTCACAATAGGAGCACCAGCAGCAGCAACTGAATAAGGCAAAAGATGGAAAAGTAGAAGAAAAAGAAGAAGAAGCAGCAGCAAATCTCGGCCTCAGCACATATTTAATTTGGTAACTGAGTGAGCTTTGCTGACAGATGGCTAGGCAGGCAGCTGTTTTTACGGTAGGCAGTCAGTCAGGTGTTGGCTCTTTTCGTCCTTAATGTGTTTTCGTTTTATGGGCTCATTAAATTACGCTTTATTGCCGTTAAAATAAAATATTATGTGATAAAATTGCCAAAACTGCGCCTCAGACAAGGCACGCCTTCCAAGGAATCACATTTTTAATACGCTAATAAAAAGGACATTCGAGACATGCACGAACTGCGCAAAGACTCCGTTTTAAATTGAACGCATTTTAAAGCGCATTACGAAGCTACCTGGCATGCAGCTTACAGTTTGCAGTTAAAACAGCATTCAGTTGTTGAAACGTTTCATTACATTCGAGTCCTTTAGTGACTGTCAAATGTCTTAAATCAGTAGAAGCGAACAGAGCAAAACAACTGAAGCTTAAACCAATAAAAATTTGTACTTGCAAGCATTTTTATTTGGCATAAAAAGGAATATGCGAGCTGTGTGGAAATGCAAGTGGCAGCCAAAGGATGACATTGATAAGGTGTATGCGTTTTTGAACTTAATAAACGTAAAACATTGAAGTATCTTAAAACATGAAGCACATGGTGATTTTACAAAGCTTCACATTTATTTTTATAAGGAAATGAAATATTCTTTTCCTTTATTTTGCGAATCATAAATAAGGTATTTGAATTCTCCCTTTTTATTTTTGTTTTTGTCATTTTTCAGTATTTAATTATAAAACAAAAACAAAAAGTTCTCCGGCATAATCATCTGCTTTATTCTGTTTATTTACAATCTTTCATACGCATATGTAATGGAGTATTTTTTTTTTTTTGCTCAACTAAATGGAGCAATTGACTTAAGTTTTCATTCAGAAATATATACCTTTAACCTAAAATACATTTTGGTTTGATTGACACAAAACAAAAACAAATATCTATTAATACGACTGAAATTCGTGCGAAACCCTCTTAATAACTTATAAAAAAATATTCGCCTTTTAATACCCTGATTACACTAGGAGGCATACTTAAATACGAATTAAAATGCCACTTAATTGGTTATTTGCTTTGTTTTTGTGTTTCTGTCATTTATTTATAATTATTTAAACAATGTTAGGAATGATTAACAACACTCACATTGAGCAAACAAGAATCAAATTCAATCAGACGTTGCATTCCAACATTCATGCATTTAGATGTAGTCGTATCGGGGTATAAGAATTCGCTAGGAACGTTTTTTGTTTGAAGTTTTTCACATTCTCACAGAAAAAAAGAAAATCGTAATGGATTTTCATGAACACACATGAAAGTATACCATGAAATTGTGGCCTTAAGCTCCTTAGCAGTATTCTCGTTCACGCACGATGTTGACACTTGAACTATCCAGCAAACTATCCACAGCATGCCAAAGAGCTGTGTCTATGATGTTTGCTGGCAATTTACTTTTTTTCTGTTTTACTTCAGCTCATGCGACAAAGGACAAAACAATTTAAATACTCTAACCAGCGGAATTTAAAGTTTTCTTAAAACTATTTTCCAAGAAACTTTTATTCGTTTAAATGAATAGTCTTCAAACTTCGGTATACTAAGTCTTCTTTATGTTTTTCATACTCGACTCGATTTTATTAATACCCTGAATATCAACTGTATTTATATAGCCTCGCTGTCTTTTGACGATATCTTCGGTTTTAATTATTGCAATTTTGGCGTGAAGCAAACCTCTTGTTGTGTTGTGTGTGTTTGTGTTCTTATTTTCGGCTTGTCACATTTGAATAAAATGAATGAATACATAGTAAGGGGGAGAATGGAAAGGAAATGCGCAAGGGTCGCTGAGCTCAGTTCCTTTGCTGCACTTTGCCAGCAGAAAATGTCAGCCAAACTAATCGGATTAGTGTGTCAGTTGTTTTTACTGAGAAGTGTATAACTGTGTGTGTGTATATGCAAGAGTGTATTTGTGTTTGTGTGTGTGACGGATAGCTGTTCGTTAGCCCAAGTGACCTCCATTTGAGACTACCGGCTACGGCGAGTCTTAGGCTCGGTGGACAGCGGCACGTTTTAGTATAATTAAAAATATATGTATGTGTATGAGTAAAAAAAAAACAAGCAAGAATAACAGAGCAGACGAAGGATTTAAATCCTAGACATACTTTTTTACACTCAGAAAAAAATTCGAGAATGTTTGGCGCACTGTTCTGCTTAATGAAATAATATTATTCCTTACACATTATGAAATATTAAGCCGGATTAGTAAATTATTATTTTCTGATTTTTTGGCATTTCCACATTATAAACTAGAACTTATTTGTATATAAATTTAAAAGTGTATATTTTAAAAGTAAAGCATCAATATTCTGAGTGTATAATCTATCGAGTGTTTTCGTTTGTAGTTTCAGAACACCATTTCGCAGCTAAATCTGTGCCACATTTGCGTTTAATTTAAATATTAATTCAAAAATCTAAAGAGAGCTCACAGGTGTGCTTCGAGCCCGAAAGCTTAGAGCTTCAGGAGCTTCAGCTTGATGTAGGACATGCAATGTCAGCGTGACATGAACAACATACCTGTACCTTGTCATTTCAAAGTGAAAGAGCATAATTTTGTGCGAATGCAAAATGAGAACAGCGAAAACGCAAAAACAACAACAAATGTGCTATAACTGAAAGCACAACACGTACTATATGCTGAGTACACAGGATGACTCTAGTGTGACTGTGACTGTGACAACAACAACGACTGCGATTGCGACTGCGACAACTCATCAACTAAACCATAAACAAAGCCACGCCAAAGACAAAGGCAAAAGGCGTGCAGAAAGCAGCGAGAAAGAGAGACAAAAAGCAAACAGGGCAATAAAACTAGAAACCGCGCCAAGCACAAGCACTGGGAGAAAGCAAAAGCACATCAATCAGCGCTAGGGGATTGAGGCAGGATATGCTGCAAAGGATAAACGTATTGTGTTAAAGAAGAAAATGTTCAGTGTGTATGTGTGTTCTTGTGTTTAGCTGCAATAAATACAACAACTATGGCTGTAATGCTTGTAGTTGTTTGTAGTCGTTTCATACCGCGTCTGTCGACCACAAAATACCTTCCAGTCACGAAACAGTGGCGGCAGCAAGGGCAGGTAGGGTGAAATGGGGAGCACAGTCAGTTAGTGGAGACGGAATGGACACCAGCTACATGAGCATAAATATAAAATATGTAAGCGACACTTGTGCTAGCAATGTTTACATGTAACTATGTAACTATGTAACTGTCTGTATATGTAGGTGTATGTGTATGTGTGACCCAACAAGATTAAAAGTGCTGTCGGGGCAGAACAAAAAAAAAACCTAGTCAGCTAAAACGCCAGTCAACAAAGTTGGCCCAAGCAATTAAAGGTGGCAATTTCGTTTAAAATGTTTTGGTGCCTCTTCCACAAACTTAGCTATACGTATGTAGCTGTGTAGTTATGCTCTAGTCATTAAAGTGATGGACAAGTTAGATACTCTGTACACTTTGTCAACTAAATCTAAGATTCTTTTACAAACTTAAGCAATTTTAAAATAGTAAATCAATTTGATATTATAATAATAATAGCAAACTATTGGCTTAGTTCAAAGTAAAGTTTTAATGCTTTGTAAATTATCTATTGATTTTAATTTTTTTTTGTAAATACTAGAGAATGCTGTTAAATTTTAATTTTACTTATATTCAAGTTTCTGCTTTTATATATATTTTCACAAGAAAATATATAAATATTTCCCTAGCAAAAATCATTTTCATAATTCGTTTTCTTTTGTGTCATCATGCAATTCGAACAATCTTCACATTATTAACAAACTGCCAACAAAAGGATAAAAAAATAATTTATTTTGCTTATGTTATTTTGTTAGTTATGTTCCCTTACTAAGTTAGTTTTCTTCAAACATTGATAAAAGTAAAAAAAAAAGTTTTAACTGAATTAATTATTTTCAAGAATTTAATCCATAATCCATACTCATTTTACTTAAACTGCATGTAAAAAATGGTATGAGTTTCGTACCAAATAAAAAATTACTTCAAAAATGATTCTTTGTAAGTTACTAACTTTAGACTTTAAGGTAATTTTAAGTACCATGAGAAAATATCTTTAGCAGTAGTTAAATAAATCTACATACTATCAGTTTATGTTTATATATATTAACATTTTTACTATCTTTTTTTTAATGTCTTGTTTTCAGATTAATAGTCTGAAAACGTTAAAACAAACTTCTCATTAATATTGCTGTATTCTGTACCAATCAGCAAGCGTTATATTTTCATTGAATTTGACTTAAATTGCAAAAAGGTGCAACAAAGCTGTTCAAATCTCTTGCCCCAAGTCATAGTTACACCTTCCTCAACTAGATAAATGTAGATGTTATGCCTATGGATGACAGCTGGGCCCAAAGTAACTTAACCAAAATAACAATGGCAACAACCACAACAAGAACAAGAGTCAAATCGAAATCAGTTATATGCATGTGAAGAGACTGTATAAATAAGTTGATATACATATAAACTTATGTATGCAGGCATATATAATTGTGTTAACAGTTTGTGTGTGCGTGTGTGCGATTGTGTTTATGGGTATTATTTTATGGCGCATGGTAATTACAGGTGTCGCTATAATAAATTACCTTTGAATTTACTGTTTGTCGTTCTCAACATTGTCTGTGTTGCTGTTGTTGTTGTTGTTGTTGTCATCGTTCTTGTTGTAGTTTTGTGTTCGTTGTTCTTGTCACTATAATGTCGGATGGTTGGCAGGATGGGAGCTGGGAGTTTGCTATACACAGAGGATGCCCGACGGCAGCTGCTTGAACTGCCTCGAACTCGGCTTCGGCTCTCAGCTGCTGTTGCTGGCAGCTCGCATGTTCTGTCATTGATAAGCTTTATTAAAAAGGATAATGAGCCTGTGGCTGTGTGTGTGTATGTGTGCGTGTAATGCGGTTTTGTAGTAACACTATGTGTGTGTGTGAGTGTTTCAGTATATATGTGTGTGTGCCTTGTACATGAGTCCATTATAAGTTTCGTTGTTGTTTACGAGCTGTAGTGGCTTGTTGTTGTTGCTGTTGTTAATAGTTATGAGTTAATGGTTTTTTGTTTGCCTTCATGTTGTTTTTTTTGTGTGTTGTTTTCCGTTTTCATTATTATTTTCGGATTATTATGATTACTTTTGTTTCAGCATACTATAATCAAATTAACTGTATGCCATTGTATACCATATATACTGACACGACCAATGACTATTTGCACCATTTGCGCCTGGCACTGAACTATGTACATTTTTTCTGCCAATGTTCGAAACTCGCGCATACCAAACGGAATCCAACGAACCCACAAATCAACTCTTGACCCATTGATGAGTGAGTAGTCAGTGTGGTAGTAGGTGGCACGAAGAACTTAACGGATGTTGCATAGCTTTCTGGCGCGAAACTTTTTCGCAAACGACTTTTTGATGTTGCTGATTAAGTTTTGATTAGCTGCAAAACACAGCGCAACGGACACAAATAACACAAAACAAGCAACATGAACCATAAAACATGGCAAAAACTAGAGCAAACTAGAGGCAGAAATAAAAACCTAATGTGAGCAAAGATTAAATACGCTAACAGACATAAAGAATATGCATTAACTTCGTTTCTAATATGAAACACATTATGAAAATAAAACTGATGTCGTTTTGGCATATGGTAGCTCGCCCTAAAATATTATTAGAAATAAAAAAGATATTCGAAGATTTTTTTCAAAATGTACTATAGATTAACAATCTTTAAGAATAAGCAAACTTTGAGCTCTTGAAAGCGTCAGAATTAAATAAAATAGTTACGATACGTCAAAAAGGTTATTAGATTATTTTTATAATAGATTAAAAATATGGTGATCGTAAACAAAATAAAGTGATGTTAGGTAAAGTTTTCATAGAAGTTGCTTTTCAAGTTGGTAAGCTAATTCAAGATATCTTTCAGACCAATTAATTTATGAATCATAAAATTACTTTGTTGTAGATTATATCTATTATGAGCAACAAACATATTAAAAAGTATTTGTAGATTTTTTGTAGATTCATTAAAACAGAGAATTTTGTTAATCAAATCACGTATCATTACAAAAGGAATTTAAATATGTAATTAACTTCTGGATGAAAACATTTTTAATCAGGAGTCAAGCAACCTCAGTAAGGGTGCAACAGTTTCTTCTATATACACACTCATTCACATTATTCTCCCATTCTCGCCCCCTTAGTCGCTTTTGATGCAAGGCGAAACGATTTATTGACTTTGGTGAAAAGCAAAAATTATTTTCGGTTACATTTTTGCGTAGTCCCGAAGTTTGTGTTGAGTCATAGTTTGTACTACACTCACACACTCCCTATCCACACGCAGCCCACCCTTTTTATGCAAGCTCTGCCTTTAAGCTCAACTGCACTTTGGCCATTTGATGTACGCTCTTCTTCTTTACCTTCGTCTTCTTCTTCTTCTTAATGGGTAGCGCATAAAAAATAATTCGTTATGTGAATCGCTCCATTTCCCTTGGAGTTTTTCGGTCTGTAGACCAAATGTTATCTGAGCGCTGTATTTGCTCTTGACTTGATGTCGAAATTGTGGCTGCGTCTTCATGCTGCAACGAGTGTGTGGCACGGTGTGTGGTAGAAGAAGGGGCTGAGGGAACGAGCTGTTGTGTCAGCGCTATGTTTGAGTTTATTTTTTCTTTTTTTTTCGAAGGGGAATTCAACTGTAATTTAAACGCTTCAGTTTGGTGTTTATCTTGTGTGCTGTTCTCGGCTCGTTGTTGCCCCATTGATTGAGATGCGCTGCACATGCAGTTTGGTAGCGTTGTGGCAGCCGCCGGCAATGGGAATTGCTGCACGTATTCAGCAATGGGGCAATGTCCAGTTTTGGGCAAAATTTCATCACGTTGCACGTGAAATTGCTTAACAACAAGTGACAGAAAATCTGTGAAACTTTTCTGATACCCTATAGCTTTTTGTAGTATGTAAAAAAGAGGCATTGTTTCTTAGCTACATTTTTATATATAGATATACATATATCTATCTATATCAAGGCATTTGGCAGGCGTGTATATGAAACGAACAGTTAGACTTGACAGCCAGGTACATTGAAAAAAATCATAATATCAACTAAATTTCAATATATTTATGCAATATAAAATCAGATTTTTATATTATTTACACTGGGCACCTTCCAAATAAATAGTGTCAGGGCATCAACTATTTGAAGGACTCTCTGCTGAATCCATTTTTAGAAGCTTCATTTTGTTTAGCATTTCATTTAGTACGCCGTCGCGTGTGGCAACATAATGAGCACCGCAGTTCCAACCAGCAGCACCCCATTATTCAAGCTGTTACCCTCCCCCTCCACCCACAAACACTTTTCGCTCCCCTTCGACAGGACGACGCAACGTTGCATTTGCGGCTGCCACTCGTAGCTAAGCAGGAAACGGAAATTACTTTGCAAACACTTTGCAGCACCTTTTGCACCCAGCAGCAACAGCAACAGCAATAGAGTCGCGTGGCGTATACATAGCGTACCAAATGCTGCAAAAGTCAAGTGAAGTCAGTTGCCACCCTCCATCGCTCCCCCGCTCCACCGCTCCATTTATGCTTGTCAGCTATTCCTTTTTGCGTAATTTTCTTACGCCATTCTTGGCATTTAGTTTTGGTCTTGGCCAAGCCCGCCCTTTTATGGCCATAAGCAATGTGAAATATGAATTGCGGTAACGGCTTAAAATCTCTTCACGAAAGCAAGCGGCAAAGCTAAACCAGCTTACTACCCTTTAGCTAACAAACAGCTAAAAGCCAGTTTTGGCCAGTTAAATGTCGAGGCTACTTCAACACACACACGCACACACACATACTCTTCTGTTTGTCCTGAAAGGTAACAGCTAAAGCATCAACTGCATTTTACGTGTGTTGTTGTTATTTTTGCGTCGCGCAACCATTTTATGGCTAAATCCACTTTAGCTGCCAGCAAGAAATGACGTGTCAGTGTGTGCGCGTTTTTGGGTGTGTGTGTGTGTGTTTTTGTGTGTTTACGTGTGTTTTTGTAATTTCTGACTGGCTGACTTTCTGGCTAAAGCTGTTGTAAGTTAAATTATGACCAAAAATGCTGTTGGCTATGTTAGCCTGTAAGCTGTTTGCCTCTTTTGTCCTGTGCATACACACACAATTGCATAAATATGTATGTGTAATATTGTTGTTTTTGGGTTAAAATTACCTTTAAATTGAAAATTATTGTATGTGCGCGCACTTAAACTCACACCTTCCGCCTTCCTCTCCACTTGCCCTGTCTCTCTTTTTTATTTCAGTACACTAAAAAAAATAAATTTTCGTGGTTTGCTGCTGCTCAAAATTGCGGTAGCTTCACCTTTCATCTCCCTCTAACCAGTTGTGGGTGGCATATGGCCGTGTGGAAGCCTCGCGGTTGCTTGTGGCTTAAAACGTTGTCGAGCTTTGAATTACTTTTTCAATTTAAGGCTCTTGAGGCCACAACAGCTCGGCAGCTAAATGAATTAATGCGGTGTTCTCAGAGGATGTAGAGAAGGTAGCTAAGCGCACAAGGTAGCTCAAGCAACATCTAAAGAGTTCAATTTGTATTCACAAAAAGGGCGAGCTTTGACAGTTTTTGTTGACTTTCTCTTTTTTTCTTTTGCTTATGCCAATATGCAGAGCATAGTTTATGATGGTATCCTTTTGAGTTTTGTTTAAGGCTTAAGCACGAAAAGCAACAATATGGAAACACGATGAAACGAAATTAAAACCTGAATTTAATAAGCATTAAATAGACTTATGAAACGAAATTAAAACCTGAATTTAATAAGCATTAAATAGACTTATTGATTAAGTGTTTGTTGACAAGAATCTTGTGGTTTTTGGCACAGAAATTTTAAGCATAGTATTATAATTTATAAGGTACAATTAACAAAGTATTAATTTCCCAGGACTTTTTGTATACGCGATTTCAATAATGTTTTATGTGAAATATTAATTTAATTATCTGTTAAACTTCTGTAATTACTTTCAAGTTTAATACCCAAAATGATTTTTAACTAATTTAATTTATTTATCCTGGTTTTCATGCCTGTCTTCCTCGAAATTCCTGTGTGTCATTTCAAGAGAAAAAAAGTATGAGGCACGTGCCCAACTCTTAACTTAGGTCAAGTGTTGCCTAGGAATCAGTGTGGAACGGAGGAACGCCTTGTTAAGCTGCCTTGTATTTGAGTTGTTCCTTAAGTAACGCCAAAAGAGTCGTAAATCTTTAAGCACATGACAGAAGAAGAAGACCCGACAGAAGTATTCTGTTGACTTAGCCCAATGTGTGTGCTGTGACCAGAGAGCAACAATTGTGTTGTGTTTGTCTTGTGTCAATTTTTGAATGGGCTTTTAAAATGATTAAATTTCATTTTATAAATACATACAAATATATTTCATTTCCACAAACATATCAATTTGACAATTCGGACTTTTCTGATTTTTTTATTTTATTTATTTTTTTTACAAGCACATCGAATAACGTTGATTGTGTTAGTGAAATGCTTTAAGGTCACGCCAACTTTTCTAGGCGTACGCCTTTTGGGGCTATAATTCTTGTAAGTTGTCACTTGGCAAATGTGTCTGGAGAGCCTATATAGAGAACAACGCCTCAAGAGGTTGTCTAGGTTCAACAATTTTGAACTTGTACATGTCGCTGGCTCTCCGCTCCCGCTGCCTCTCCTCCGCCTCTTTCTCCTCCTACTCTTTCTGTCCCTCTAGTTGATATTGGTCAAGTGCTTGTCGCTGCTGCAAATTGTCATGGCCGAAGTTGCAATCTCTCTCTCTCTCTCTCTGACCATTGTGGCTTGTTTGTTTGCCTAGCGGGCTCGTAAATAAATCATTTGATAACTTGACGCTGCCTTCGATTGGAGCAACAACACACACATACACACACACACACTTACTAAAACTAATACATAGATGTCCTTTTGGTCAAGGACTCACCTCAAGCGGACAGCGCACTCTGGCGTCTGTTGCTGTAAGATTTCGTGATTTATATGCTTTCGCTTTGACGTGACCCGTCGACTGCCCCGCCGAGCCCCTTATCGATTTTAGGGGCATGTTGCAAACTTGTTTTGTTTTGGTTTTATCTGCAGCGGCTGGCCCGCAACGCCAAACTCCGAAACGCTCGAAACGCAAACTTTGTCCGAAGCGAAATGGCGTCGTTAATGTTTAGTGTCTGCTCCCTGGAACTTTAACAAAGCAACCACAATGAAAAGTTATAGCCCAACTCTCACATTTCTTGTCGGTTGTTCGTATATTTGGTTTCAATTATCTGCAAGTTGGGCTTTTTTTTTGGGACTAGAACACTTTCATGTGGCTACTACCCGATCTATTAGTTGCAAAAGACAGTAAATTGATTTCCTTTATCATGTTTGCAAATCCTACTGACACTTTTCTCATCTCAGCTATGCAAATGAGTTGAGCTCATTTAGGCGGCCAAGACAGGAGTAAATCTTTTCAATTTTCAATTACGAAAGAAAAGTTTTGCCAGTTGCTGAAGGTGGCCGTGACTGTATGAAAAGCTTAACCATGTTCGAATCGCCTCATAAAAAGTGAAAAAAGTTTAAAATCAGTTGGCCAGAAACATCAAATAACTTTACATCACAACAAAAGGCAACAACATGAAATTTTACTTAACTAAAATGCACTTTCCCAGAGAAAAAAGGAAGAGCTAAATTGTGGGCAGATATAAGTGGTGGTGGCCTCGTGGGTGGGCGCAAGGGGGCAGGGTTGGGGAGACAGTGGCATTTTGACCTACATAAATATGGGATACTTAGGTAGTTATGCGCTTCTTTTCTGCCTGCCATTACTGCTTCGCGATGAGATTCTCCTTAAAGGATTTACTGTCAAACTCAATTTATGGCTGCCATGTCACAGTCTTTATCTGTATGTATGTATGTATGCGTGTGGGTGTGTATATCTTGGGATGAGAGCTCAACCAATTTGCTATTAATAGCATTTACGTTAAGGCTTTGATACAGGGGACAAGTGTAGGAAAGTTGTAAGTTGCTTCTTCAAAAAATGTACAAATTGTGTAGGTGTGTGTATGTGAGTGTGTGTAGGTGTGTGTGTATAGGTGTATGTGTGGGCTTTTTAGAATCAACTTAAATGCTTCACATGACAGACTAAGGTTATGACAAGCCTCTTCAGAGTCGAGCCAAGAGCACATCTAGATTAAATGGAAAAAGAACATAAAAAAATTAGAAAGAACAAGCAGTTGGTCTGAGTTACCGTAGATTGAATACCCTTTAATATGATTTATATATAACAAGAAAAATACTCAAATATTTAAACATGTTATGTGAAAAAACTTTTAAACTATTTTATGATTGAATATACGGTATTTTTAGTACCCAATATAATCGAATATGCCTTGTCATTATGATTGTTATTTTAAATTTCTTGACAATCGGCAGTTGACGCTGAGATAAAATATAAATTGCTGCTTATGACAACTTTGACATTTCCTTCTCGATTTTGTCATTAACCGTTCCAATCTGATAATTTGTCGATAAAGCGTTGTCAATTACCGATACGAATCAAAAATTACAATAATTTCAGTAAAGTAAAAATAGGTAAATGGGCAATAAATGCCATTGACATACATTTATATAATAAGAGGAATAAATCGTTATTATAACGTGGGTGGTGTAGGTGGCTTGTAAAATATTGTTAAATATTCAATAGCTAGATTAAATAAATTAAATGTAAACTTAAGTGATTATAGACCTTAGCTTATCTTTTTTTAGTTTAGTCTACAGTAATCTACGTTATATTTTTAAGACTTGACTCTGCTTCAAACATTTCCTCACAAATCGCACTAAGAGTGTAAGAAAATTAAAATACTTTTTGCAAGTGTACAGGCAACAAAAATGTGGATATAATCATGACACAAGGCAACTGAGCAAGCACTCAACTCGCAGCCTGTGTGCCAAATCCATAAGCTTTTGCAATGAGTATCCCAATCCACTCTTCCATCCACACCTCTCATCGAGATGGGAGATGAAGCGGCCATATCACTATCGTAACCGTGCGCTTAAAGCTGCTCAGATGTTGCCTCACATGCAAGAGGATTAGGTATTTCAAAAGTTTCTGACCCAAAACGGATTGCCAGAGATAGAGTAAGAGAGAGAGAGAGAGAGAGAAAACGAGAATGCAAAGAAGAAAAGGGTGTATCCTTGTGTGTGCGGGAAACAAATGTCTATGGAGGCATTTTTTTTTTCTTGTTTGCTTGACTTTGTTGGCACTTGGCAACAATAGCAACATGGCCCTGGTAGAAGAAGGTCTGCCTATTTGCCTGAATAGTCATTATCTTGATCATCGCTAAAGGATGTGAAGAAGTGTAGTGGAAAGGCGGACAACACGACAGTTTAGTACTCTCAACCCTTTATTCAGCGTTTTCGATCCATGCCACACATTCAACACTCACAAAAAGTTAGCAAGTTCTTGAATTGAATAGCGGTTTCAGTTCGTCTGTTTGTTTTGCCTCAGTTGTCATGACAATATTGTGGAAACTAGATATTCAATTTGCTTTGCCGCTTAAGCATCCTGAAGTTTCTCTGGCCGAAACTTAAGTAGCCGCAAAATTGACGCAACAAATCTGGATTTGTTGTTACTAATTTTGGTCAGTAAAATAAACTTTTCGCTTTAGCAGTATCTTGAATTACATTCGGCGACTATAAATTATTCTCCGTGCGCTTTTCTTGGACTGTCAAGATTTATTGCAGCTCAAGCACCAGCTGTCTTGTAATTCCAACTCGTCTTGGGAGTTGGATAAAAGCTGCCGAGCTGAACAATTGCCAGACAATTAAATTTATTATTTGGAAAATGCCAGTCACACAGAAGGGGAGGGCGAACTAGTATTTTAAATGCACAAGAGTCTCCTACAGCACTAAGGATAATAACACGAAAAATGTCGAAAAGCCGCACAAAGTCTACAGGGTAGGGCTAGGTGAATGGTGACAGGTGGACAGGGGGCGGGGGATCAGTTGAGTCCATAAAAATTCAAACAATATGGCAAAAGCTCATCAGGCGCATCAGCAGGTCTAAGCCATGGCCCAAAGCTGCCAGCAAATCTGCACTTTTTGTTGAAGCTAGCAACTCGTCGAGACAGGGGATGTAGGGGGTAGAGAGTTGGCTGTGTTTTGCTGTGACGAGCAGTGAAATTTACAATTTAAAATGCATGCATAATAAATGTGTTTGCAAGCAAAAGACTTTTAGTAAACCACAAACAAGGCCACGCCTCGCAGCCAACCCAATGCTTAAGGCAAACAAAAATGGAAAAAAAAAAACAAATAACCAAATGAAAAGTGAAACACCAGCAGCATGGAACAAAACAAGTAAAAGTGTTCCAGTTCAAGAGAGAGCTCGATTAAAAGATACCCATTATTTCGTTTAAGCTATTAGCTAATATAATACAATTATTAATAAAATATCTAATTCATTAATGAAATATCCAATACAATAAAAAGTTGTACTTAACGAAATTAGTTTGGAGTTTGAGTTTTGGTAAATTCTTACGCAAAAATATATATTCAACTTAAGAAATATCTCCAATGTTAGTTTTCTATTATAATATCTTAGTAAATATTTGTTGAGAACAGGAAGAGTTATTGAATGCTTAAATAAACTCGATTTACTAATGTACAACTTCATCATACCCTTTGGGTACTTTTTAATGTGCAAGAGGACACAAACCTTCAACAAGGCCACTCAGCTCGAGTCGACTCGCCTTGACAATTTGACTAGTCACAATCCTTAATCTGTGCGAATTCTGCTTTAAAGACAGAAAAAGAGACAGCAGGGAAGAAAGCGAGAGCAAAATGCAGCAGCAACAACTCCCTGCTGCCAGTTGTTGAGTTTTGCAGCTGCCTTTGTTTAGCTTGCTTGTTTTGCGTTAGAAAAGTACTTGCAACATCCACACATTCACACACATATACACAGAAGCTGTGTGCACGACTTTGTTTGCACTTTTACTAAGAAGTTAGGAGCATGGAGAAAGGGATAAGTCCTCCTACGCCTGAAGCAGCTACATCTCCTGCAGAATATTTAACATAATTTTGTTAGTAAAAGCAATGTTTCTGCCATCCTGCTATCAATGGGTAATATAAAACACTCGACCTCCTGCTGCATTAGCTTTTGACTTTAATATTTCTAGAGGCTTAACACGTAATAGTATATCCTATTCCTTTTTTTAATCTCGTCCCTTCCACCCTCAATCTGGGTCGTCTACAACGCTCTTAGATTTCGTGCTCAAATTTCCGTTTTCTAATTTCTAATTTAATTAGTCGCATTCCACACAACGCTGCGCGTAAGGCCCCAACGCAATCAGCCGCCAAACACACACACACACATATATATATATATATATATATATATATGCACATACAACGAATCCCTGTTGATCTACAAACAAAATAAAAAAAACGCACACGTGCAGAACGTACACATACACGTATCTAGTATTTACATATGAGCAACATTTTCATTACGTGCACAGAAAAAACCCAAAGCCCCCAGATCCAAATAGGGGAAGCAGCCTTCGCGCCCCTTTTTTATGGTGCCAACATTTTCTACAGCGACAATATTTTCTTATATTTCATATTTCACAGGGGCAACAACAGTGTTGATTTTCAAACTTAAATTTGGGGTTTTAAGATATTTGACGAAAAATATTCAAAGCCATATTTTAGCGAAATAAAAATGAAATTTATTGATTAAGGAGTGGTTAAACGAAACGGGGTCTCCTTTTAAGATATAACTGAGTAATCAAATAAGTTTTATTATAATGATAATTAATTTAAGGAAACATATTTTGAAAAACAAACCTTTTACTAAGAGGAAATATATTGATTTTTAATTCCTTAAATATTAAAATCTACATTTTTATAAGGTTTTCGGTGTATTTTCAGCACGATAAACTTTGCCAGCACTGATGTTAATCCATTTTTGGTGACTGTTACTTTTTTTTTGTGTTTTATTTGTACTCTTTGCAAGAGCTTTGCTTAATTGTTGCACACGCTTGCAAATTTGCTGTGTATGTGTGTGATGCAATATTGATTGGGCGCGCGTAACACATTGATTAAGCTTCTGGCTTATAATTATTTTAGTGTAATTAAAAGTTGCCCTTGGCAATCAATGTCTACGTTGCCGTCTGCTGCCCAATCACGACAAACTTTTAACACCGTCAAAAAATTTTGCTACCGGTGTAAGGTCAAATATTAAAGAGCCCCAGCAACAGTTTGCAAAGTGCTGCACTCTCGCCCAGACTTTTTCTTTCTTTGTGGTACAGAAATGTTAAAATTTCATTAACGTATACATGACTTGTTATACACACTCGTTAGGTGCACAGATGCGGGTATGTTTCATTTTTGTGGGTGCTGTGGGAGCAATGCAGAGAGAGCTATTTGAATGGTTCTCACTTGATAAATGGCAAAGCGGCGATGCGAGCGACCCTTCGACGCCATAAAAGCCCATTAAACCACATTTGAAATTGAAAAGTCATGCTGAATAGTTGAACTTTGCTGCAAGCCCCGTTTTACCCTCACACAGTTTCTGTCCCCTACCATCAAAAGTTTGTATTTGCATATCGCCCACACAGTTTACATAATGTTTTACATAAATTTGACTTTTAATACTCAAGTTTGCCCAACCATTCGTCGATTTATGTGTGTGTGTGTGTGTGTATGTGTTTGTCCATCTATTTCTTTTTCTATCTTTCTGTGTTTGTGTGTTTGTCTGTCGGCAGCCATTGGGCAAAAGCTTTTATCAGCTGCAGTCCCCAAATACTGCGATATCAAACTTTTAACTTCGATTACTCGTAAATCTGGCAAAGGATTAAAACCATGTCATGTTAGCTAAACAAAAAGATGCCAACGCATTGACCATTGGCCAATGCAAACATCAGCAATTAAATACACATATGCACACAAACACAGACACGCACACATTTTAGATGGATAACTTTGAGCTCAAATACTCGACCTGAAAAATATGCTGTATCCTTGGAGAAACAAAGTTTGTAAAGCATTTCTACATGTTGCAAAACTATAATACTTGCAGTAAGTTGTTAAACATTTTTTTTTCTTACTTTTTGCATTTTTTTTATATATTTGTATTTAATAATGAAATGATTTTATTTAACAAAATTTAATCAGACATGCAATAATGTATACATTTATATTGAAAACTATACACCTTTATAACGTCTGCTCTCTTTAAAGTAACCCTAAGAGTGAAAGCTGCTTTTCGCTTTTACGCCAAAAGCTGTTTTACGCTTGAATCTTTAAGTGCTGTGCGCCGGAAAACTCATCATAAATTCTTTTCGACCAAACAAATGTGTTCACTATTTGGACTTACACTATAAAACACACATACAAATACATAGGCACATACGCACACATATTTATATGTGTATACACTCACGTTTACGGATTTGAGCCTTAATAATGGCTTGACCATTATCCTGCATATAAAGTTGGTCATTTCCTTGTTCTTTGGACTTTGATTTTCGTTGTGGGGACTTTTTCGTCGTCGTCAATTTGTATGCTGTGTAAGTTTTGCCGCTTTGCCAGAAGCACGCTACGATCTTAACTTTTTGGCCCCCGCATCGATTGTTGTTATTGCCATTGTGTTGCATACATAATAAATTTTATGAAACGTAAATTTTTATTGAGCCCAATTTTTTTGTATGGCACAGCCATAAAATAACAAGTGAAGCGCAGCAGCAGCGGCAACCGAGAAATAAACTTACTTCTTGGTTCCCCCCTTGCGAAATAAGTTCGCGTTAACAATAAAAATCGAATGTTTTATTTATGGGTTCTACGATTTGTAAAGATTTCTTCTTATGTTTCCACATTCTGTTTGCACTATTCTTTCATGTGAATCTCGTATTTTATTTGTGTTTTTAATTTTTATTTAAGCGCGCAGTACACTGCAATAAATATTTGTATTCTCCAGTGAAGTGAAGTCATTTCAGATGTCTTTGTTTTGAGTATTTCACAAATTATTCAACTTAAATGTTTATACAAATTTAATGTTAAATTATCTAAATATAACTAAATTATATTTATTCAAGGCATTAAAAAACAAATGATAAAATTATTTCCTTTGTTTTCATTTTAATATTTTTAGCTCAGTGTATTGTTATTTGAAATGCAAATCATATTCAATAATTGTCTTAGCAACAACTAATGGAATGCAAGAAATCTTAACTAATATTGAAATGACGACTAAACAAATACCATACAAATTAAACAACAACAACACAAATGTATCAAAAATACTTTGGCATGAAACATAAATAAATGAATTACGCACGTCAGAATGCGAGCACACGCGTTCGCAGACAGACAAAAACACTGACAAATGAAAACAATGTCAACAATTTTTTTTTTTTGTTTGTTGTAAATTAAACAAGCTAAAAAATATTGCAAATGGAACGAAAGTGAAACAAAAACCCGAAAATCGTGCGACCAAACGACATAAAAGCACTCGCCCAGCTGTTGATTTGGGCTTATTATTTGTTTTTTTTTTATTTCTTTTGGCATCGAAACAAATCGAATCGTGCATTTAACTGTTTGCTTTTGTTCCGCAAGCAAAAAGAATTGGGAAGTGAAAAGAATTTATGTTTCGTTTGACAGGAAATGCGAAAATGTTTTCAAATCATTGAAGCAAAAAAATGTTGAGCAAACTGCTTTAAAAAACAAACCTTGTCAATGTCATTATAGTATAAAAAGGTGTGCCTCACACATTACGTATACGTAATGTTAGCGTTGTTAACTAGCCAACAATTGAAAACGCTTTCAGCTCGAGTTGTAAAAAAACGCTTTAGTAAAGCAATTAATTAAAATTATCCATAGATTGGCAACTTTTGATTTTGTTGCGTGTACAGAAACATAATTGTATAAGTTATATATCCATAGATGCATCTGAAAAGTTAACGCAGAATAATCACCTGTCAGTCTTTACAAAGCAGTGTTGATGATATTTAATTGAAGGGCAAGCCTTTTGTCATGGCATTAAAAATGCGTTGTGGCTTCAAAATGTATAAACAATAATAATGAATTTATTGATGCCTTTAGGTTGGGTAATTAATATTCAATTATGTAATGAATTAAACTGGGTCATCGTGCGGTTATCCAACTAATTACAGTGTGCAATTCTGAAGAGAATAGCGCACATGCCTCTAGGCTAGCAGTAAGTTGACTCTACTTGACCTAGTTTCAATAAAAGCCACACAAAATGCACCTCAAGCATGCAAATGCTTTGCACTCGGGCAGTCGAAAGGAGTAGTCGTCAACGTCATAATCAAAATCAAACTCATAAGGGCTCACGGCTCATTAACAAGCTTCCCGCACAGCCAACGAACAGACGACTTGATTGAACTTCAATGGTCTGGCCGCGAGTTGAAGAGGGAGCTCGGTTGGGGAACAGTGCTGTGTTGAGATTAATGCTAATGTGACAACTTAATCGAAATCCATTTATAAGTCATGTCAAGTAGAGGACCGAACCGAGCCGAGCTGAGCCGAGCCGAGCGGAGCGGAGCGAAGCGAAGCTTCCTGCCTGCCAGCCTCAATGAATGCCAACCATCCTCCCGCCCGCTTGCATGGCTGATTGTCATCTTTATGACGACAGACGATGTCAATGATGACATCGCCTAAATGTAGGCAACGGCAATGCTTATAGCGTTGGAAAGCAACTCAGGCTACCTACCACCTAAAAGCTACAAACATGACAACGACAAATCCATTAAAAAAAAACGCACGTTAAATATTTGCATTAATTTTGGGCGACGATAAGTCAGACAGGAGCAAATATTTGAAGTGACAACAGCGTGATGCTTTGTAGGCGGCAAAAAATTCTGACAGTGGTTGAAAACAGACTGAATTTAGAAATATTTTAAATATTTTGATTATAGAAAATAGTTTTAGTTATTTGGTAATTAATCAATTAGTTTTAAGTGGTTGATCACAATTTTATTGAATCACAAGTGTGGAATATGCAATAATGTGCTAAGGAAAATATATTTTATGTTTGAAAACTTAGATTTTTGGTTATTGTTCATCTTCCAAATATAATAACATAGCCAAATAAATATTTTGTTAACTCCAAAGTTAATTTTAATAACGTTCTCAAAATTTAACGAATCTTTCAACAGGTTAAAAAAAAATCATGTTGTAATAATAACACTATGGTAAAAAAACTGATTAATATACTCCAATTTTCATTAAGAACAGAGTATACTGCCAGGAAACAGGGACTGGTGGAGAGGGGCACATTTCATCTGGTTGGCACTTACCCGACAAGCTGGATGTGATGCTGATAAGAAGCAATAGTTGTGCTATCAGCTCTTTGATGCTCCCGGTGCTGTTGATACTGCTGCTCCTTCTCCATCCGCTGCCTATTCGACTCCGGTTAATGGTGGTGGTGCTCATTTTGTACGTTGTCGTTTATGGAACGTTGTCGTTGGCTGCTTCTGGTTGACTCTTATCTCGCGATGCGTTACTTTGTCAATGACACAAAGCGACTCACTTTGTTCTTTTGCTATCTGCCGAGTGGTTTGTTAAGTGGCACGCACTTGACTTTTATTGTGTGGCACACACACAGTTTACCGTTGGTCGAACACTATTTCCGGTTAGTTACAGCTCACTTTGGGAGCCTGACAGTTTTCTATTTTTTTTATTATTGTTGTTTCTTGTTACCGGCGTTATCTAAATGTAATAAAAAAAAATATATAAATCACTCACATTCATGCAAACGTTCAGCACAAATTAAAAATTTAACAATTTAATCAATCAACAATTTCAACAGCTTTCGTTTCGTTGTTTTTATGTTATTATTGAATTTTTTGCTGTGTGTGATTTTCAGCCTGTGACATTTTTCACAACGAGCTGCAAGTTATGAAATCAAATTGTGAATAAATTGTAAAGACTGCATTGAAAGCGATATATATTATTGTTGCAGTCCTTTTGTTTTCACAAATAATTTTTTGTTTCTTTTTGTTTTATTATTGTAATTTATATTCGCTTGTCCTGTCGCAATTTTCACTTTTCGCACAAATTTTCTTTGATTGTTGTTTATTTATTTCTTTTTGTACTTGTTTTTGCTTTTGTATTTTTTGTTGGCGTTTTTAATCAGAAATTTACACAGTCACCGCATCGGGCGATGGTGGCAAACAAATTGGCGTCGCGGCGCTATTCTTGTGGCAACTGTTGTTGAGTGTTTGTTGTTGTTGTTTGTGTTTGTATGTATGCATGTGTATTTGTATTTGTGTTTGTGTTTGCAACTGCGGCGCAACCCAAATGAAAGTACAATGAAAATTTTCAATCAAAACTTTATACTCACTTTCTGCAGTTGCGATTTTTTTTGTATTCGTTGTTGCTTTTTAGCGCTCGTTAGCTACAACGATTCTTCTCTCCTCTCTTCTCTTTCGTTCATTTTTTTCAATTTTTAATGCAATTTTTACGCTTCACTGCACTTTTTGCAGTTTTTGTCTTGTTTATTTACACGGACACCCCCGTACCCAAATAATAATAACAATAAGAACAACACTAGCAAAATATTTACACAATTTGCATTGAGTCTCTCTCTGTTTTTGTCTATCTGTCTCTCACTCTATCTCTTTCTCTATCTATCTCTCTACTATTATCATTTGCTCTTTCGCTATGTCAATTTGCTTTGTTTTGTTTCGTGTTGCTCGCACAAATTCAAATTACTTTTGTCGTTATTTTTATTGTTGCTGCTTTTTGTTCTTGTTATTGTTGAAATTGTTGTTGCTGGTCATGTTAATTTCTTCAAATCAGTTGGTGGTAGCTCTGGCTTAGTCTGGTTAGTCCGCGTCGCATCGTTGTGCATGACATGGCTTATGGACGTGGCAGCCACAAGATGTTGCACATGCACAGCTTCGATTTGTAGCTCCACTTGCTATTATGCGGCCACGCCTTGTGCATTTTTACATTACACCCAATAATGCAAAGTGCCTGCAAAAACAGAAACAAAAAGCCAATTTAATTAAGCATTTAAGTAGAGTGCGAGATGTTATTATATATATGCTTATATCTTAAATTAAATAAAGCAATTTAAGAATTCTATGCATTTTTAACAATATTGAAAAGTTTTAGATCTTGTTTACCACAAATTCTCTCCAATTACATCGCAATAATTTGGGTAGGTATGTTGGTATATTTTTGCATACATAATATAATTATATATGCTACAGTATGCACAAACATATGAGCTTGAGCCTTGCCTAATTGGAAATTTACTTTGAAGCCACTCTCGTCATTTTCATAATTTATAAGCGAGCTTTGCTTTACTTTCCTTTGACGCTTTAATTTTGAACTTTCCCGTTTGATACATCAACTTTTTCACCACCATCTTTTGGCAAACATACAGGAGCTGAGTTAAGCCTTATCCCAACCCCGAGGAACTGCATCTAGCTAAGTATGCATTGTGTTTTTTTGTGTACGCTGGCAGAGGAAATGCGTCACACTGTTTGTTGCCTCAGTCTACGCACACCTAAAGGTCGCATCAGCAGCAACAGAGAGAGACCGACCAAACGACTGACTGATGGGTGTCTAGGCATTTTTGTTTTTCCACTTTGCCACTGCAGCAGTTGTTCTGGTGCTACTGCTGCTGCTGTTGCTGTTTGCAGTTGCAGGTTATGGGCAGGAGCTAAAGTGCAAAACAGTGACGGCTATTATGCTTTATTTTCCGCCTGACACTTTTTGGTTGCGTTGCGCATTTCCTTTTAGCAGTCATTGTACAGTGCAAGGTGTAGACTACCTTCTCCCCTTTAACCACCCTCTTAGCAGCTTATACAAGGCTTTACCTCGTCGGGCTTTTTGTGTGTGCATTCGCATAAAGCCTTTTTGCCTCCCATACATGGCGTACCCATTAAAAATGGGCAAACAGGGAATTATAAAGTTGCAAAAACAGGCAAAAGATGGAGAAACTTTCTGTCCTCAGACCATAAAGCGAGTTACGCTAACAACAACAAAATTGGCAAACATATCAATCTCAACCGCACACTTTTTTAAGACTTTTGAGTGCTTTTAAAAAAATCCATGAAACTAAGTTTTTAATGATGATACTTGTGGTACAGTTTGCCATAAGCCATTTTAATAAGGTAAAATCATTTGTTACTTAGTTTTTCTAAATTATTATAATAACATTTAAATGTTATTGGCAAACTGCAAAATTAACTAAATATATTATACGTACCACACCAAAGATTTTATTGATATTATTATTTGAAGTTTTGATTAGTTCCTCAAATAAAAATTTGTATAAAGTGAACGATTACAAATTAAAACTCTCTGAAATAACAATTTTCCAGAATAAGAGCCACTACTTTCAATGCATTAAACGCTCTGCATATTTCTGATAAGTTCTTTGAAATTTTTATTTTTGTTGTTACATACTATATTTTAAAAAAATGAATATAAAAGGGGAATCATCCAGATGCGTGTGTTTTCCATTCAATTTGTGTGCTTTTGTTATATCTGCATACTCGGTAGTTCGCATGTAAACGTTTCATACGCATGCACATATTCGGTGGTAAAAATTGAGTAAAAATGTAAAAAATGTCGAAAAAGCGTAAGAAAAACTAAAGAAAAAAAATTTAGGAAAACTCGCTAAAGGCGTTCAGCCAAATCGCTGAGCCTTAGACTATTTTAAGATCTGATCTAAATTAAGTTTACCTTAATACTTGTCTGTTTTCATCTTCAATTCAACGGCAGAAGAGGAATGTATTAATAAAACACAAGTTTGATTGAACGTTGCAAACAAATAAATGATTAATCAATAAATCTCCTCAAAAACAGATTTGAGTACATAAAACCATATTTGAGACATAAAGCAAAGCAAAGGTGCCAATTTGACAGCAGGGTATATTGTAGCTGAACATTTTAATGTATTTTATGTTTTGTGTGTTGGCGTCAACTCTTACACACGTTTTTAGCTGGCCTCGTGTTGAACTTTATGAGAGCGGCATCTGCATGCATGGCAGCGCCACCGAGTGTGGTGTGTGGCAGCATCTTATCAACATGTAACTCGACGTCAAAATTCAGCGAAAGAGGCTGAGACGACGCGTCTGAATTGAAATTTATTATTCTGCTTTGTCGTGCGTGTGCATGTGTGTGCATGTGTGTGTGCACACGAGGCACTTTGGTGGCATCATCCTTGTGCTGTGTTTTGCTGCAACCCTTTATTTCTTTTGGTAGGCATTTAATATTTTAATGTTTCGCCTACCTGTACTCTGCTCTGTTCTCTGTCGTGTTAATTGCTTTTCAGTTGGGCAACTCAAAATGGCAGTGTAGTCGGCAGGAGGTAGGGGGTAGAACGACCTTTGATGTGCGCAATTCTTTCTTGTGCCTTTGCACTCAGGGATATTGTTTACATGTCTCAATTATCCTTTTCAAATTTTGCACACTTACACGCCATTTCTGCTGTTGAATACCCCTATACCCCAACCCCAAAGCAGCCAGTAGCTGGGCAAAGTTTTTGAGTTGTTGTGCTGTTGTTCTAATTTCAAAGTAAAATTTTGACAACCTTGAAGTCTGATACCGCATAGAATTGATATACCAATGGATTTGATATTGGTATGAAGTAAGCACTTGGAGAACTTCTCACATTTATACAATAACATATTTCTAAAGAATGCCGGAAATGGTGCAGATAACTTTTGGGATCTGGCCTTGGATATTTTTTTTATTTTTTCATTTTCTCTTATTAATTTTTATTTTTTTTTTAACCAGCTTTAAAATTTTATATGCTATGGTTGCTATGGTTTTACTTATATACCACGAAAATTATTTATTGTTGAAAGATTTTGTGAGAGCTTGATTGTGTACTATTTATTTATGTGTAAGGAAAACATGTGTAATATATATGGAGATTAGTTTCTTGCATACAAACATGAATATGTAATATGTAACGTGAAGGAGTTGGATGTGTTTTAAGCCCTATACAAGTTGATAGCTTTTAGGGCTTATAGAATATATTTGTTAGTATTGATAGCAATAAAATATCTATGTCCTTATAGATCTTAACATGCGTATACAATATTTATAAACAAAATAATGATAATAATGATGTTAGATCAGATATGACAGATAATGACTTAATGAAGCTCTTGTTCATGTTCTTGTTCATATTTTAAGGCCATCGAAGAATGAATAACAACTAATACTAATAATAATGTTCTTAATAGTTCAAAGTTCGCTGGTTATGAGTAATGATGCAACTCTGAATGCTATATGTATAACAATTCTGAATAAGCTCTCAGAAACTAATCTGTGATATGCTCTTTGTGAATTTAGCACTCTTGACAAGGTCAAGTAAGAATCCACTTAAGTATAACCTAACCACTTGATATACAATGGCTGTGGGGCAACAACTGAATAAACACACATAAGTTCGTCAATTTCATAGTCGATTATACAAGCCTAATACGCGTGGTAGTTCTGCTTCCCCCACCGTTTACTCATTTCAGATAGTCATCATTAGGCTTCAAGCAATTTGTTAGCCCGGCAAACCTTAATCGAAGGCTTTTTTTTGGGTTTGACACACTGAACAGAAAAAAAATAAGTTGTTGCTAGTTGTTTTTTCTGCTGACATTTGCTTTAACGCCGCTTAGCACTTGCTGAAAAGGGAAGAAGGGAACAAAGAGGTTTGGGTCTGAATCTGGTAGCGAGAAATTATGCAAAGATTGTGTGCACAAACTTGAGACAGACCCTTGACAGCGGGCAGGAAGGGCAGTCAAGTTGCTCATGGAGCAGAAAGCTGAGAGGTCAGTTCAGGCTCAAAGTTTGTCGAGTGACATGTAAATCTTGCCCCAGGAAGTGCGCCATTTTGTTTTGCAGTTGCCGTTTGCGGCAGAAAAGAGTTGGCCGCAACAGCAAAGGCAAAAAAAGAAGAAGAAGAAAGAAATGAGATGAAAAAAACGTAGTCGACGTCGACATGATGTTAATTTGGCATACGCCAGCTACACGGTCGCAGCCATCAGCATGCCTTTTGCCCAGGAGCCACATTTTCTTTCACGAAAATCAGTTAAATGAGTTTGTTTACATGTATCTGCTGCGTTGCTGATGTTGCTGCTGTTTCTGTTGCGCCGAGGCGTAGCAAAACAAAACGCATATAAAAAACACACTTTAAATGTATGCAAAGTGAGTTGGGTTGGATTGAGAGGAACGCTGTTCGGATGGCAGAGGCAGAAAAGGGACAGCAACTGAAGTACATTGTCTGGACGCTGCACTGTGGCGGCGCCATCTCGTTTTTCTGCGGATATAAATGTAACAAAAATCCTCCATATAATTTACCCACCATTTTTTTTTTTTTTTTTGGTTTAAGTTCAATACACTTGCAGTATGAGGGTAATGTGACTTTTTGGTGAAATTTGTAACCGCACTGAACGTAATTAATAATTACTTCAGTTAACAAGTTCTAAAAGTCAAGTGCTGTTTAAAATTATTAATAACTATTATTTATTAATCAAAAATTTTAAATGTGAAAAATTGCCTGAAAATTTAAGACTCCATCAGTTTTGATTGAACGTCTAATATATTATTTCCCACAAGAAAGTTTAGTCGAGCGATAAATCGGTTATGTTAAGTTGATCGTCATCAGAAAATTAATGTCCTTAAATAAACTATCACTTCGGATATAATTATATTTTTTGCAACTAGGACAAATATTGCCATCTGCGTCGAGCCTTTTTTTTCAAGCCGACAGAGTGTATTTTATATTCGCCATAGCAATGATAACTGTTTTTTCTGGCCTTTTTTTTGATGGTTTTGTAACTTGATACGGTACGTTGCTTGAGCCTAGAAGTATGCAGCATGTAATTTGCGTTTTGTTTGCCGTTGCCATTGTTGATGTTGTTGCTGGTGCTTTGGCTGTTGGATGTTGTTGTTGCCGTTTGCTTTATGTAATTTGCATGTAAACATGTGCTTATTTACGTGCCTCCTGGCAACCACACACACACACACACAAACACACACTTAGTCAGTTGTTGCCGTCAAGGGGAAGAAAAGCAAATTTACGCCAAACATCAAATGATTTTGTTTAACATATTTTGTTATTAAGTGTGGAAATGTGCATATTTTGCTTAAGCCTCCACTTTTCTTTAGAAACTTTACACACATAGTAATGTGTGTGTGAGTTTGTGTGTGTGTGTGGTAGTGTTCACTCCTTGTGTTGCTCGTGTGTGTGCGTTGTTCGTGCTTGCAGTAGATTTCCGTTTGCCATCATTCAGGGCAGGGCAGGCATACTTCACTTGAACTTTGTGTAGCGTGAACTTCTTAAATTATTGGCTAAGGCTATAAACTGCATGACCGGACGAGGGTCCAGTCAACCACCCAGCCATATTGCTAGTTGAACTTTGGATGGTGTTCTTTCCTTCGTGATAATAGAGTTGGGTTGGATGGAAATGAAAAAGCTTAAACGAATTATGTTTTGTAAAAGTTCAAACGGATTTTCGAGTCTGCTACGAACTGCTGCCATTTGACAATTGACAGTTGGCCCAAAACTTTTTTGTTTTGCCAATTAGTTCTGTCACGTCACGCCTACAATGACGGCACTGTATTGCATAAACCAACACGAGCAATACACCCTTTTTATACCCTGATCCCATTAAAAATGGGAAAAAAGGGTATAATGGTTTTGTGCAAAAGTATGTAACGGACAGAAGGAAGCTTCTCCGACCCCATAAAGTATATATATTCTTGATCAGCGTCAACAGCCGAGTCGATATAGCCATGTCCGTCTGTCCGTCCGTCTGTCCGTCTGTCTGTCCGTTTGTATGAGCCAACCGATCTCAGAGACTATAAGAGCTAAAGACTCCAGATTTGGAACTTAAGCTCGCCTAATCCCTAGGCAGTACAAGTTTGTTTTCGATTTTCGATAACTCATCCCGTTTTCGATATACACATGGGATCGATAACAACAAAATCTTGAATTTTGAAAACTTTGAAATGGCATTTGAAATAATGAACAAAATAATGACAATCTGTGAAATGTTTATTAAAATCGGTTAAGAAACACCGGAGATATGGGACATTGATGTTGTGTATGCAGTATGCAGTATGTGCGTACATACAAACACACATATTTGCAAACACTGACTGTACGCGTAAGATATAGGGATCAGGGTATCGTCTAGTCGGGATTTCTCGACTAGTGCCTTCTTACTTGTTTTGTATGCTTTTGTTGTTCATGCCCTGTCAGTTACGAGTTGGATACACGGTACCAAACAATTTTTTTCTTTATGTAACAAGTGTAAACATTTTATAAAATTTGAACAAATAAGAAAGTTAAAAAATTTACAATTACAAAAATGGGTTATTGCGAATTAAATACTCCTTTTTTGATATACGTTTTAATTGATAAAATTTTGCAGTTTAAACTAAAATATTGATGGAAAACATAATTTCCTTTTGACGACATCAAAGCTCTTGCCTCTTAATCTTAATCTTTGTTGGCATAAGTCAAATCTCTAAGAAACAAACAGAATATTTTTATAGAACTTTAATATAAAATAACAAAGCGATGCCAAGTAATTTGCTAAATTGAAAAATAATAATTAATTAAAATCATAATTGGCTATGCGCATTTTTAGTTATATTAACATCTTTACACAAAATCAAAGTGTTAGCTCTAGAGTCTTAAGTTTATAGCACTTGAACTTCTAAATTTTATAAAAAACTTTATATATATTTAAAATTCTTGAAGAATCGCTATTTTTTTTATTAAACTATAATTGTCTTAAGTTCAATCAATTTTAGTCGTCAACTATTATCATTTGAAAAAAAAACTAAATTTAATTTTAAATTGAAGTTACCGTTCAAGCTTAAGTAAACTTTACGTCTTGAAACTGAAAAGAAAATTTTATTTGTGTAATTTTCTTTTTCTACAATGCATTTTTGCAGTCTGAACTTTTAAAGGATGCAGAACTGTACGTTACGTTAAAAAAAGTTAAGATACAGTAGACACACACACACGCGCACTTATAGAAAAGCTAGACAGACAGTTTTCACAGTTTCCTTGTCTTGCCCATAACAATTTGTGTTGCCTATGCTTGTGTGTGTGTGGCGCGTGTTGCATATAAAGCTGGGCATCAACTGGCAGCCCTTAGTCTTAGACAGTTGTTGGCCAATGTCTGTCTACGTGGCCACACTTGCTAATGCCAAAGAGACTGCGCTTTGTGGCAGCCCAATCAACGATATGTCGTGTCCCCCTTCTTAGCCAACTTTTCCCCCATTTCAATCGCATTGTCTTTTACTTTATTGGCGTAAGTCGAAGACATTGCTCCCAACTCCATTTAATGCTTGCATTACTTAACTCCTTGCTCATAGCTTATAGCCTTGTAAATGGTAAATGTGCTTAAGCCGTTTTGTTGTTGCTGCTT
Organism: Scaptomyza cyrtandrae; assembly: GCA_035044605.1. NCBI lineage: Eukaryota > Metazoa > Arthropoda > Insecta > Diptera > Drosophilidae > Scaptomyza > Scaptomyza cyrtandrae. Next base: position 23,195,868 of record JAWNNS010000640.1, read on the forward strand.
CTATTTCAGTTACTGTTGGTGATGGTGCCGTTGCTGCTGCTGTTGCTGCTTCTACATCTCCTGAGAGCTCAGTAAATACAAAGTGTTAAATGCTTGGGGCTTAGAGCAAGCAACTGGGCGCCCTTTAAGCGCCACCCACAACAGCCGCAGCTAAGCAAATATAGTCACTAACATACACACATACATATATGTATAAATATATGTATGGATTGTACGCACATTAAAACTAAACTCAACGCTGAACACAAAGAGGCGTTGTATTCATTTCTTATTTAAAACTTCCCTACAGCTTTAGAGTACAATAAAGATAAACGAACTCAATACTTCCTCTTTCTTTAGTGTGTTTATTTATTGAGCTGTGCATAAATATTTTTAAGACTCAATCGAACGCGCATTCACAAAGCTAAGCGCTTCCCATACAATTTCTCGTTCCCCATTCCCCACTAACCCAGACTATCTCGTAACTCACTCGTAAACATGTGAAGACGAATCAATAGACATTCGAGGAACAACTTGTGTTGACTGCAATACTTTGCCCTGGTCTGCAATTATATAATGCATGTATGTGTGTGCGCGCGTGTGTGTGTATGTGTGCAAAAGCAAGTGTAACCTAATTCGAAGCTGGTCTTTAATGGACTTACAGGCTATTGACTTGCTTAGTTTAATATATATTTTGGGCTTAGGCAAAGAAAAAGACAACTTCGCATATTCATTCTAGCCCATAAACACAAAGAAAAGAAAATGAGAAACCATTCGTTAACCTTATGCGGACGAAGATTAAATACCCTTGCATATGAGTGGACAATATGCAATTTGTAGGGAATTAACTTTTGCAGACGAGATAAAAAGAGATTAAGTTTTTAATGTGACTGAAAAAAATGTAGCTTACTGATTGTTACATTTCACTATGATATTTTTCTACAAATTCTTGTTCTTATCAAAGCAAAAAAAATGTATTAGCGTGGCTCTTAACATATATATTCATATCTATGTATTTTTTCATATCACTCAAATCAGTGGATTTTGAAAGAATCGAATGTTTGACACGATAAGTTTTCCTCTTTTTTTTTTGCTCAACTGTAGACGCAGTTTCATTAAAACTTGTATCTTTCCAGCACTAACTCATTGGGCTAGTCATCCATTACACATCAGTCACACTGTGTAAGTCAGTTATTCAGTCACAAGCAACTGTTTTATTTATATAGTATATGGGCGTGTATCTTATGTCTCCTACAATATTGCATGATAAACTACAAACACCCTCACAGAGGGCATATAACAAAGTAGACAACTTACAATTGGACTTCGTCTACTACCTCAATGTTAAAGGCGAGCGTGTGTATGTGTGTATGTGTTTGTTTATCTTTGCGTGACGCAGCTGCGCTCTCATTAAAGCCAAGTGCTATCGAGTGGGGTTTTCTAGGCACAGTCCTGGCAATTGCCCCCTACGCACTTCCCTTCCAAAAGTATCAAGCATTCGCTCACTCACAAACAGTAAGAGCGAGAGAGAAGAGGGAGGCTGGGTAAAAAGGCTCTTCAACTTTATCGCTGTAATCAATTGTCTGCATTTGAATAGTTGACAACCGATTTATGGACCATTGACTGAGCAGCAGTAGTGATGCCAAAGCCAACTGTGCACCGCCCAGAGCTCATTTCTTTTGTACTTGCGGTCGTCTTTCTTACCACCCACAATTCCTCTTACATCAAGTACGTCTTCGATTTGAGTGGCCGGTTTGTTTTTTGTTTATTTCTGTATGTGTTTTTTCCTTTTCGGAAATCAAGTGGAATGACCCGCAAAGTCTCAGTTTTCATCTACCTCGCTCTCCCTCTCCCTCTGTCTCTCTCTCCCCCTTTCGCACTCTTTGTGTGGTAGGTTTCAGCAGTCGGCACTCAGTTGTTGCTGTTGCTGTAACTTCTGTTTTTCTATGTTTTACGTAATTTCAGAGAAAAGCCGGAAATGGGTAGGAAATTGAGCCAACAATAACAGCGGCAGCAGCTACACTGAAGAAATTTCAATCTATAAAAATTAAAAATAATAATTTTGTTTATAGAATAAATGTCCTTAAATCATTAAAAAAATTGCCTATTTCTGAAATTAATAATAATTTTTTTATACATTTTAGAAATATTATATGTATATTAGATTATGTTGATTGGGTTTCTCTTAGTGTATCTGAGCAATAACAGCAACTGACATCATGCACGAATAAGAATAATAACGAAAATGTCAGACCAAGCGGCAATTCGTCCAACCTTCTCCATCCGTTCATCCATCCGTCTGCCCGTTACCCATCCATCCGTTCGTCCATCCTATCATCCGTTCATCCGACTTGTCTGTCAGTGTGTGAGTTGGTCAGCCCAGTGGCCCAGATAATGTACTGCCAAGTGTTTTTGACCTTTTTTTGCCATGCTCGTTTTTTTTTTTTTGTATGCTGTTGTTTGGCTGTTTTTGTCGCTGCCTTTGCCTTTTTGCGTTTGGCCATTTCATATTTTGTTGGATCTGTCATAAGGACAAAAGGAGAACGCATCCGTTTGGCATCACTCCAAGCAAGCAAAAATAAGAAATCAGCCGAGCGACCCACTGCCATCAGCAGCTGCTGTTGACGCTTTCATTGTTTCAATGCTCACTATTTGCAATTATTTAAAACTCAAATGCAAATCAAAAGGCATCCCACAAAATCAGGCTCCAAGTAGGCCCAAAATGAAATGAGTTCAAGTTCAAAAACCCACTTAACCCACTTCCCCACTAACTCTTGCTGACGACAACTTAAACGACTTTTCGGAGTAGTAACATAGAGAACTTTTCCTTTAGAGAATTATGTTTGCAATTATTGTTATGCTAAGCCGCAATAAAAAACTAACACAATCAACATTATATTCAGATTTCTTTTTATTTAAATTTAAATTATTGGTAAATAATTTTATTATGTACAAAAATGTTTCTGTTCTTGTTTTGTAGGCAGCTGAACGAGAATTCCTTATTCAAATTTCTTTCTGCCTGCAGTAAACTGAATTCCTTATTGGCCAAGTATTCCATTCAAGAAAAGAAACAACAACATTAACTTATCCAGCCTAACTAAGGTAGTAAAATCTACAAATATAAAATTTAGATTTCGATTAGAATTAGGGCCTTGATTTAAGCCCGATTCGTAACTGAAATGTGGTAAATGGCAGCTTGCAACTAGCTATTTGCCACTGAGTCCCGTGCTGCATCAATTCATCTCGCCCCGATGTGATGGCACATGCATCAAACATTCACACACACACACTCATGACTCTTGCTTTCTCTTTTACTCTCCTGGGTATTTACTTGGCAGACTCTTGGCAAGGCTTTTCATTTGGGTTAATGTAGTATTTGTGTTCTCGGCTCTGATTGTACCAGCAGCAGTAGCAGCAGAGCTAGCCAGATTGATGTCAGGCTCACTACTACACTCACAAACCAGCCTTAGCTCTCGGGCTTAGCTCCCTACCCTTACTCATCCCCCCAACCCAGCTACAAACACCAACACCCCACAGCAGTTTTCATCATTTGATTGCCGTAACGGGCGCATTTTGTCAGCAACTGCACGTTTTGCTGCAAGAAAAATATGTCAACGTCTTTCTCGCTTTCGCTTAGATTGGCATTGTCATAAAATGCCATACACCCACACATACACACACACACACACACACACACTTGAAAATGCACAGTAAAAATGCACATGACTGTGATTCCGTTAAAGAACTTCAGTTTTCTCGTCACCGCGGACGTGGACTCCGTTTTAAAGAATGAATTGCACTTTATTGTTGGCATTTTATCACGCGTTTTCCCTTCTACTTTTTTTTTGCCTGGCACGTTTTGAGCTTTAAATAGCTAAGTAGCAACCGAGGGATCACCAACACTTATGACACCATCACCCACACACTATAAGAAAAAAGAAACATTCCTTAGGTTTTAAAAACTGCCAGTTTTATGGCTCCTGCAGCTTAGAAAACTTTTTAGAGTATATCCAATATAAATACAGAAGTTTGCTGCTTTCTTAAAATAAAAGTTTTTATTTTTTTAACTCAAAGGTAAAATTTTCTTAACTTTGATCAAAAGATTTTTCTGGTGTGCGTGCTATTTTTTTCTTTGCTTGTAATATTAAAAGAAGTTACACTAGAAATTTGTTGTTTTTCACTTAAGAACTTAATATTTTTTGGAATTGGGTTTTTTTTCTCACCTTAATGCATTTTGTATAATTTCTTTAATGCGGTTCAATATTTTTTTTGAGTGTACAAGATGAGTGAACACAGAACGTCGAGCTATTTGCCTGCATGCCACAAAACTTTCCGGTCCAGCACAAATAGCCGCTGCGGTGCAACCACAATCTCAATGTGCTGCAAGCTGCAACCGCAAAGCACAATATTTTTAACCCCGCGTAGCAAAAAATTACAAGCACAGAAAAATTCAATCAAAATTGTTGCCATTTAGTTTGACATTTCATTTTGATGGTTTCCAGCGAAAAATGATGATGAAGTGCACTTCCAATAGTGGGGCGTGGCAAGCAACCACCCATACTACCGCCTTCACAACCAACCCAGGCAGATTGTCCAACAATTTCGCTTGGCTGCTTTCTGCTTTTTATAGAATGCCAAAGTGCCAACGAAGAATTTTTCTAGCAATTTTCTTGTGTTTTCGTATCGGGTTATTTTTCTCTTTCTCTTTTTCTATTGCTGGTGCTGCAAACAAAAATTGTCAAACTGACCGCCTGCTGTGGGTGCTACTGTTGCTGCAGTTACTGCTGCTTGGTGGCTCGTTTTACTATCACGGAAAATTGATTTTGTTTTTACTGCAGCTGCAGTGGCAGTTGCAGTACTTAGCAGATGAGAAGGAAGCATTGAGCATAGCGTACTGGTCGCTTTGCGATAAGAATTTGCGTTTTCTTTTCGCACCGCAGCACTTAATCAAAAACTTTTTTTTATATAATTTGCGAAACAGTTTAAAATAGTTGAAATGGAATCGTGCCGGATTAGTGAAGAAGTCGACACGAGAACGAACACGAGCTAACACGAGCTTAACTAAAATGATTTTTATTATTAAAAGGGATTTTTACAGCGCAATTTTAAAACAATTATGCTAAATTTATAAAAAGAATGCTTTGATAAAAGTAATTAAGAGAAAATGTTTTTTAATAATAAATACAAAAAAAAATTATTTTTTAAACAATTTTTAAGAACCCTGAAAACATTTTTAAATGTGTATTGTCTATAGTAAATAAATAAAAAGTTATTTAAATAAAGTCAATAAATAAATAAAGCCGTGCTTAGGTCTTTATTCCGCCGTCTTAAATATATTGAATACATAAGACTGTCCATTCATAAGATTGTGTATTTCGTTCTGCACTTAACACGCACCCAACTCTAGGACAAATCTTAAGTTTATGCTTCCATCGCTTTTGTTATGGGCACAAAAGCTGTTGCTTCAGCTTGAGCTAATTTTATTTTCATTGATCGACTTTTAATAAATCAGGGTGAAAAGAGTATTTAAAATTCTTAATAATAAGGTAATTCAAGCATGAAAAAGAATTCTTTTGTGCGCTGACTGAAAATTTAAGGAATTGTCTGTCTTACACATTTTTTCACACATTCACCGAGAACGCCTCAAAGCACATGAGAATTCATTCAAAGTCTATTGCTTGCCTACAATGCGAACAAACAGAGAGTAGGGGGTAGGACATACAAACACAATCCACACACACACACACACACAGAGAGAGACACAATCGCACAGCAGCTATAAGGAGCTATCAAGAAATCACAACAAATTTACAAGTGCCACACAAATGTTTGACAAAAAGTTTTGTGAAAAGCTTTTCACTGATTTCGCAACGACTCAACGATTTCTTCTGGTTTCGGTAATAGACTGGCAAAACAAATGTGCCACGGGTAGATGGGAAATGAGGATGGCGTTGGGTGTTTGCCATAGACATTTATGGGCCAAGATGCTATCGGGTTGACATAAGTTAAGCTGCTTTGCTTTTTCTTTTCGGTTAAACAACAGCAACGACAAACAAGACCAACAAAATTTTATCTGCTTGTGCGTATGAAAACAAAAAAAATAAAACTCATGTGCGCTACTACTTGTAACTGTGTGTGTATGTGTCTGTTTAAATGTATGTGTTTGCGCTACATAAACAGCTAAAAAGGATGCTCTCAAAAGAGGTTGTGCGGGGCAACGAACGCACTAAATTTCTACTTAAAATATATTTTTGAATGCCCAAACCGCACAAAGTTTTTCAACTGCGTGGCGCCAACAGTTGTTGTTGTTGTTTTTGTTTGCAGCGACTTGTCTAACATTTAGTGTTGACACGGCCTGGCAATTTAGGGGCAAACTGGCTCAAGTCTCGCAAATATTACGCATACGACGTGTTTCGCATGCATTTTCGCTTTTTCAGTTATTAAATAAACTTGCGCCATTTCCCATTACGCGCCTCAACGAAAACCGCAAAGCGAACCCCACCACCACCTCCGCCCACATATGTAACGGTTATTGCTTATTACATAAGGGGTAGATTGCTGGGAGCTGACGTTCTCTCATAAGTAGTTTGCCCTGCTGCGATTGCCGTGTGGTTTTTCTTTGTGCGCACATTTTGTCCTCCAACTCGGAGAAAGCTTGACTCGAAACTCACAAGCGCAAAGCATCTTATATTATTTGCATGAATGTGCCTCTGTGTGTGCTTTCGTGTTTGTTTGTGTAATACGCAAAACAATGGAAATTTAAATAAATAGCATAAACATTTTGCGACTGGCTTCTGGAAGGCGGTGGGTAATGTCTGAAGAGGTCTGAATGCTTAACTCATTCTTATAATCAACTCTCATTTCTCTCGCTCTCTCCCTTATACTCTTTCTCTTTTACTCGAAAATGTGAACTCTCACTCACTCTCCACAGACAAGCTTAGAAGCTGAAAACTGGAGCTGATGAAGTGCATGAAATTGATAAATTAAGTACACGTATGGGAATGTGACTGTGACTGTGACAGTAACTGTAACGGTGACTCTGTTTTGGAGATTTGCGTATTGCTTTAGTAAGTTGAAGTGGGCCTCGAAGAAGGAAATGTTGTGAAATGGAATATTAGGACAACGGTTACTTAACTTGAGTTTGTTACTTTGCTGATTTTAATTTTAGTTGGAAATTTATTTTCAGCTCAAAACTGTAATTTGTAATGAAACTGGATTGTTGCTTCATTTAAACGAAGATCCCATTTGCATATACAAATTATGTAAATGTCAAACTTCGCTGAGCTTATTATTTTTATGCAAATAACCATGTCACGAATACAATTACTGTTATAATAACAAACTTTTTACGCAATATATACTACATACATTTGTTAAACTAGTGAATTGAGTCTTCTTTCTGTTTGCAATGATTAAACAAAATTATTTTCAAGATAGGTAAATCGGATGTTAAATACTTATGCATATATAACAAATGTGTTTTATTAGAAAACTTGCTATTTAGTTTAACGCAACTTTAACAAAGTTTTGTTAAGTCATGTTTAACTCAAAAATAGTTGCTGCAAGTTGTGCATTGCAAAAGTTGTTTATTTATTATTGGACGTAGATGTACTAACGGACAGTACATTCAAGTGGCCCAACGATACCAAGCACCGGCTTGTTAACGCGCGGACCCAAGCATAAAGCGACCCACCTCCCGCCCATCCGACCGAGGGGCGCACCGCGTAACGTGCGGTTACGAAGATCGCGAACATGTAGACAAATGACGTAAGATAATTTTTTTTAGAGAGCATGCAGAAGTGGTACTAGTAATAAGGTGGGAAAGATCGTTATATACTGAACATAAGATCCGAAAAGGGTTATGGATAGCATAGTTAGAAAAGCAAGCATGCAGGGCTATTGGTAAAAAATGTCTACTACTTCTAATAGGTGCAGCAAAGTTAATTTGGTTTATTAGTATTCCTTCTTGAAAGTCATTTTCTGCCGTTGTTAAATCAGGTTATAAGAACTAGGCCAGAAAAGTGCGTACAAGTAGTTTTGTTGTTATGTAATCATATAGCTGTCATTGTGACTGGAAAAGTGCTGTAGCTGTAATTGTAACTGCAAATTTAACAATGACTGACTTGTAATGTATATTTATAGCTCTTACCTTTTACTTTTTCTGAGCGAACTGTGACAGCAGCTTTTGAGCACTCGCATGCAACGCACACAACAATGCGTATGCGTAACAGAGCGAAAGTCAAAAAGTCAACATGCCTCGAAGCTGCCGCTTTCATTAGCATTTAGGGAAAGGCGCGTGAAACTACTTGAATTCTGCTGCTTGCTGCTTGGCTGGCAAATCACGCTCACAATCCCGATATGAGCTGATAAAACTCACCGAAAATTGGCTTCTCGTTGAGCGGTCGCATAAATTAGCGTGCCACATTGAGGCAGGCTCCGCAGGACAACCCGAAAGCTTATTGCTGTTGTTTGTAAATGCGTTGGAGGGAATGCACGAAAAAAGGCTAAAACGCGTAAGCGCTTACCATTTAAATGCTAAATAGCTGGTAAAAGGATAACGCATATCCTTATTGCCATACAAAAAAAGTAAGAATAAACAGTTTGACTAGCACTCCTGCTGGGCGTGGCGCCACAGCCCAGCAAAAAATTAAAGTGTTACCAAAATAATAACAACAAATTGCCGTTGTAATAACATCAACAACGACTAGACTCATTCGCGAAAATGTTGGGACTCTCTCGCAACGGGAACAACACCAACAAGGACATTTTTGTTGCTCTCAACCGCTCGATGGGTGGTCTCTCTGTCTCTGTCTGTGTGTGTATGTGTGTGTGTGTGTGTGGCACGAGGTCACGCGCAGCGCTGCCTGCCACGACAGGCAAAACGACAACATTTATTCAAATTGCATTGCAGGTCGACATTATATCAGCTTGACATGCGATAATCAAGCCAACAAGCAAGTCAAAATACCAAGTCAGCAAGCAACCAACATTTAACATACATTCACACACACACGCACATATATCTCAAATGTCGGAAAGTTGTGCCAAAAACTAATCTAAGCGATTCAAAGGTTTTGCTTTTTGCTTTTTTTGTGGTTCGCTAAGACATTCGTCTTGGTAATAAACGGCAAAGCAATCGAAAGACTGAAGAAGCAACTGCCTAAACCGTCTAATAAAATATTTATTTTTGTTTGGTTCGAGGTTGTTGTATTTAAGAAATGAATTGGCTTGATATATATTTGCTGATATTCATCAATATTAAGCAACATTAAGGGGCTTGATAAATTGATGCAAATGTTGTTAAAATGAAATAGAAAAAGGTTTATATATTCTTAAAGTAAATTTCTTAAATACTTTAACCAAGTTAATTCCAAAAATGTTGATAATCTTTAACATTTTGTGCGATAAAAAAAACTCATCACCGAAATTGCACCGAGTGTTTAATGGTGACATAAATTTGAATTCCTCTCCCATTTTTGGACAACTTTTGTTTTTGTCTATTGTCTCAAGACATTTCCAGTTTTAACTTAAGTCGTTACCCCTTTTTGAGTGTTTAAAAATGGTAAAAAGAACGAGTTCAATTTGAGTGAACACCATTACGATCGTGTTTTGTTTTGCATTTTGCTCAGGCGCCAAAAATAAATTAAGGAGCGAAAATGTTGCCTTATTTTTATCTTTTTGTTTCTCTTGCGGCCTTTGTTGGCTGCCTTGTTCAGTTTGAAAGCCGCTGTCGTTGTCATTGCATTCATATATTCTTTTTGGTTTTTTTGATTTTTTTGCTACGTTTCACGTTTCAGCGTTGAGAGTTGGGAGTCGGTGTCTTCGGTTGTCCTTGTTGTCGCTACTTCTGTTTCACACAGCGCAGCGCGTGCGGCGCTTACAATGTCTCAGCTGAAAAATCTGCAATCTACAAACGTTGCTGCTGCTGCAGCTCGACTCCAAGCTGAAGTTGAAGCTAAAGAAAAATGCCTCTGAAACGTGCGCAACGTTGGCCGGATATCCGTTGTGAAACGAGAGCAAAGGGAAGTAGGAAGGGAAGTAGTAAGGCTACTGCTGAAGCAGCCTTTAATCGTGCCTCAAGTGCAGGCTGATGCTTCTGTGTTGGCCCGGAAGGTGCAGCTGCCCCAAAATGCACAACTTGCTACAACTTGTGCAGCTGTGGGGCTTTGCTAGCGGGAGTTGCGTAACTTAAATGTAACCTAAATGCCCGGCAAGCGGATATGTCGCATAAAATTACAAAATGGTTGACGCTAAGTGGTGCCTAGCTGACAAGCAAAGCTGCTGCCAGCTGGCGATAAAGCATCTTTCCCATTGCCTGTCACCAAAACTAATGCAATAATTAAATCCATAACCAATTTATATTTATGAAATAAATCGCACACAATGCTCGGCAAAGACGAAGGAGTTAAGTGCATATTATTGTCGAGCAGCTGTGCCAAAACCAAACAAACGAGTTGATTGCGATTTATGGCAAACACACGGACAGTCTCTATGATATCTAATTTATTTGTGTACACTGAGAAAATAGCTATTAAGAAAGCTTAATACTAAGGACAGCTCATCGTATATTTTGAGATATAGTACATGTTTTTTCTTTTCAGTGCAGCAGCAGTATAGTTGCTGTGCGGTCGGGTGGAATGGTTGGAAGGTGCAACACGTTTTAGGGCCATGCACAATTAGTTGAGCCGCAGGAAAGCTAACCAATATATAATGCCTGACAAATGCAAACCGGTGCACATACGACATACATGACAACTAAATAAATACAAGTGGTGCTTAAGAATGGGGGGAGGGGAGATGTGGGTAGATGGGTTGCAGTGTTAATGTTAATGTGGTTGTTGATGCTGCAATTGCTGCAGTTGCGAGATCTGAATTTTGGTGCTTGGTGACATTTGCTTAACCTACCGTTGACAAACACGGCGAATGCAAATGCGTATGCTTAATATTGTATAACTCGGTATGCATGCCAAAAAGCACATTAACTGCACCACATGCAAATACACACACACACCAAGTCACACATCCATGCAAACATGTAAATGAATCATTTTGAATTGTACTCGTTGTGTTTGTTGCTGCTTTTGAAATTGCCATGCGCCATCTAGCGTTAGAAAATTGAATTATGAATAATTGCGTTTTGTTGGTTGGCTGCCGTGTATATGTGCTTCTCTGTGTGCTGTGTTGCTGGCATATTGCCTACTTTTGTGCGCTCGCTTCCGGCATCGCATCCCCTGCTCCCGCATTTCGCAGTTATCACTATTTACATGCGGCTGTTTTAACTATTGCATAGACAGAAAGCTACCTATGTTTGCATATGTGAGTTTATGTGTGTTTACTTTGGCTTTCATATTGCAGCAGCCCACATAACATGTGCTGCGGTTAGCGATTACAGCTCATTACATTGCGCTTTAAAGCAATATATTAAATTTCTCAAAAAACTCTATAAAGTGCAATGTTTTTCTGCCCTTTTAACAAGCTAAGCTACTAAAAATTGCTGAGAATTATGTTCACATTTTCTTGTTGAGAAATTAACTTTAGTTTGAAGCTTATTTAAATGATAATTCAATCAATTAACAAATACTTTCTTATTCATAGCACTATGAAATCATTAAATTCGATAGTTTATTTATCGTGCTTTGACATTAACTTGACTCTGTTTGGATAAGTTTACAAAGTCATTGTGTTCAGTTATTCAATAATACCTCATTTGGCTTTTCGGCACATTTGCAGGCAGCGCACGAGACAATTTGACAGGGTCATAAGTGAAATTCATACAATTATATACTTGCAGCAGCTAATATGCGGGAAGTTCCTTAAGGCTTGACACCACACCCAAAACGCACACACACATATATATATATATATATATGTACGTATACATAGACTGACATTGGCCCTAATCTACTTAGTTAACCATTCAGCGGATGTCACAATGCCAAACAGCAAGCGAACAATGAACCTATAGCCCAGCAACAACCAACAGCTACAAGCTTGGCCAAAGCTTAAGGCAAAAGCATCTTTTCATTGTGAGATGCGCTGGTTTGCTTCTGCTCTGTTGCTCGATAGATGCGGTCCGAGGCGAGGCAAGGCAAGGCAAGGCAAGGCGAGGCGTCGCTTTGGTCATTTGCTCGTTCCTTAAACGCGCCAACAAGAGCAAGCAGTTGACAAAATGAACCGACAGCCCTGATGAGTGTAAAAAGGAAAATCTAATTTAGACCAGGCAGACTCAGTCTTGATGGTCATGGATGAGACCACCTTTCCTCATACCATTGGCTAAGTCATGTTGTGGCAACAGGCAGCTGGCAATGTCAGTTGGCATCGCTGGGGATTAGAGCTGAATGCGTGCTCGTGTATTTTAAATCAGATATCGTGACTTTTCACTTTCTACGACCTAAAACAGGAATTCTAAGAACAACAAAATTAAAGTAAAATAAAAACTATATGTACGAAATTATTTATAATATTATTCGAAGAGGCTGGCCATTGATTTTTATAATTTTTGTTTGTATCTGCCAACACACAAATAAATAAATTGAATTGGTTAATTTTTTCAATTTAACATACAAATTGAAATTGTCTCAGCGAGATATCTGAAATCAATCTCCTTGTCTCTTTTTCAGGCATTCGTGTTTTGAAGCTATTATTCAGCAAACAAGTCGAGATAAAAGCGCTGTACTTGTTCATCCCTAAGCACAATGTTACAGCAGGTAGCGTGTCGCAGAGTTCATGGAGCGTACGGTGTTTGACAGTAATTTTGATAAATATATTTGCAGCTTAATTTTTATAAAGTTGCACGAGGCAATTTTGGCGAGAGGCAAGTTAACTAATATACGGTCGACTGGCTGACATTTAAATTTTTTAACAAACATTTTGTGCCAAGGACCTTTTTGACGCTCACTGAACTCTGTGCTACCCACTCATGTTGGCCATATGTGCGTCCTTATTATTATTAAATCGCATACTCATTGCCCTTGCCGCTGTTATTGTTGTTGTTGTTATTGTTGGGTGTGACTTGCTTGGGTGTTAAACATTGTTATAAACGCGCGTCAACATCCAACAGCTGCTTATGCTCGTCATCATAATGGAAATTGAGAATGCTGCGGCGTTGTGTAAGGAAAATGGGATTGTGCGTTTGCAAAAGGGCAAAGAGGAAGGAGATTTGCCCTGAGACTGGTATTTGATGATGCCTTTGCGTTGACATTTATGTAATATGTCCTTGCTTTGCTTGCTTCTTTTGCTGCTGATGAGCGCAGGAAGAGAAACTTAAAGCAATTGTTGCGCCTAATAGACATTCATGGGCAACCAAACCTTCCCAAACGTAGCGGGTCCATGACAAAATGTTACTTATATATTAAGTATAATTTTTTTTTACTTGCCTTTGCTGTGGCATTCAATAAATTCAGTGGGGCATATGATTACGCAAAAACACAAAAATATGTGACGGTGCTCACATGCCACGTCATCTTGCCACACGACTCTACTGCTCATGCTACACTCTAATCAATTGTTATGCGTCGACTCGACTTATGCAACGATCTGTTGTCCTCCTCTTCCTCATACATACATACATTCTTTATTCTACATTCTTATTTATCAATGTTAGAATGAGGCAATGTCGCGACGCCGTCGTCTTCATTGTCGTCGATTGATGCGGATGCGGGCATAAAAGGCAGCTCATTATGGCTGAGTGCCATATAATTATGGATTTTCTATGGAAATGTGCTGGCGTGCTTGCCTCTCGCTTTGTAATAGGGCTTAAAAAGTACTTAGCATTGCACTCTAACCAACCAATAAACAACGAACGACATTCAATACCACCACATTAAATGCACGCAAAAAAAGGAAAACAGACATAAGCATTAGAAACTTGAACCGCCAAGAAAGTCTTACATAATGAAGGTAAGCACTTACGGCTTGTTAGTTCTTCTTATTATTGTTATCATTGGAAAGTATAAAAATACTTTTTGATCTTATATGAAAACGCTTACAACTTTTAATATCCCCTTGGCAAACTTTGTTGATAGCAAAATTCTTGATTTTTCTAACTTTCCGTCAATTTTTTTGACAGCTATTTATAACGATAATAATGAATATTAAAAAAAAAAATAATAATAAGTCTTCCAACCAAATCTTTGTTTTTTATCTGAAGTGTCAGCTTTGCAAATAATATGTAAGTGTAAAAATTGCGCAACCCAGCAAAAGTATAAGTGCTATTGAAATATTTTTAAGAAGAGCCTTACCCACTCGTTAATTCGAAAACAAGCTTAAAATACAACCTTGAGAGTGTGTTAAGGACACCTCATTCGCCTTTTAATTAATTAGCCACACAACCAACAAAAGTAAGAACAAATCCCTGAAACAGTCGAGTGAAATATATGAGTTCTCAGCACGCGATAAGGGGAAACTGCGTCTGACGCTGACAGAGACGCTGACGTTGACGTTGACAGTGACCAAGACCGACTGTTGCAGCAATGAACTTTGACACAAAATGTCAACTGTAGCGCTAGCAGGATGCTCTCTTAAATAATTATTGTTGTTGCTGTTGATGACAGTGTCACTAAAAACATCTTACAACGAAATCTATTTAGCGAAAAAGAAGAGCAGCCAGACAAAATCAGCACACAGCTAGGGGTAGTTGCAATTAGGCAGCGACTGCTTAAAAGTGCTGCTCATCCGCCCACCTGCCACCTCCCCCCAAGAAACTGAAGATGACAGCTAAATGAAGATGGCAGCAGAAACTGCTTCAAGCAACTGCATCAAAAGAAGGAGCATGAGATTGAGGGGCATGTAACATATTTTTATAAACTGTCAAAAAGTTTGTTGCGTCTCTGACTTTCGCAATGATGTGACAGTTGCCGCCTGTTGTGATAAGCAAAAGTTTGCTGCCTCGTTTTTTTTTTTTGTAATATTTGGGGCCAACTTTTTGTCAATCTTAAAGCTTGTGTTGCATGCCTCTATTGTGTAGCAATTTTAAAGCTGATGCCTAATTGAAATTTCTGTGGCTGTCAACCAGGAAAGCGGCATCTGTTTTCTTATTTGCCTTTTGTCGCGTGAACGCTTACGGCTGTCAGCCTCATTTCGGGATTGAGCTAAGCTCTGAGACTCAAGCGAAGAATATGGCTGAGTATCTTCCCTTCTTGGGGGCACATGCACGAGCGCCTAAAAGTACACACAGCATTGATATAGAATACGTGCAACCGCAGCGTGCGTTCTATAAAAACCAGTCAGGGAGGTTGAATAAGGGGGTGTCGGGTGTAGGGGTGCGTGAGAAAAAGTTTTCCAGACGCACAATAACAAAAAGAAAAAAATACAAGACAGAGAAAGACACAAAGGAGAAGAAGAAAATATAAAGCATAACACTTGACATTGACAAATTAGTTTCAGAAGAAGACAACAGCTCGGCATTAGCTTAGTGGTTGGGGTAAGTGGTGGGGTTCAATGGTTACACTCAAAATTATATTCTTCTTGCATTTTACGTTTTATTCCATACAAAATTTTTGTTTGTAGGAATATAGAACAATAATGTCTTACGAAAAAATAAAATATTATGATTTTTGAAAAAGAAATTATCTTTATATTATAAGATTTTCTTTGTCTTATATACTAAACAAAAAACTTATTACTATTTTTAAAACAGTACAATTTTAAGCAACATCATGTTTTGAGGATTGTCTATTTAACGGAGTCTTTCTTTAACGAACCCAAAAAATAATTCTTGGGTTTTTAATTTATGCGCAAAATTTGTTTGAGTGTAAGCAGTTGGATGGGGCAAGAGATGCGTCAGTTGGTTAGCGCAACTTGTGCTTGCTCTGTGCAGGTTAAAAATAATAAAATACCTACTGACATGATAGACACGAAGGACTTTTCTTTTTATTTAACGTAGATTGGAAAAGTTTCGACAGTATCCACTGGACCAGCTGTACTCGCGCCCACCCGCACCCATCCTCTCTGCCAACACATCGTCGGCTAGAAGTACAGAGGCACTCAGTTCGACTTAGTCGCACTTGCACTTAAGTAACTCCGCAACAATAGCAGCTGTGATTTGGCCCGTTGGTTGAAATAAAGTCCCATCGGACAATACGCTCTCTTCCTCACTCTCTCTTTTGCTGTTTGCCTCTGCTGTTGTTTGTGTCCCATTGGTCCCAAATACCTGAACATGTGTACCTAATTCTGCTTATTATATAACTTGTAGCTAGTTTGAATTTGTGTGTGTGTGTGTGTGTGTGCGTATGTGTGATGGATATTTGGGTCATGGCTGTGTGCAAAAGGGAAGGACACAAATTTTTGCAAAATTTATGGCATAGCTGCAGGCGCAAAAGTAGTTAAAGTAAATCTCAACATTCAGGCGAGCAGCGCAGCGCGTCGCTTCGTTGCCGCCAGTTTGTGCATTAAACTTTGCCTAATGAGTTATGTGGCGGTAATTGTGTGACGCGGCAAGTAGCATGGGAATGCGTGGGCGTCAGCAGACTTGCCAGCTTAGCTGAAAAACAATTATAAGCACACCAAAAAGTATGCAAGCTATTTTTTATTTTGCTACTGCATTCCAAGTACATTACTTAAGGCAGAACTGAGAAAAGTTCTGCCCAACAGACAAACTTTACGCTTTTCAATTTATTTGCAACTTGTAACCCAAAGCGGGGGTTTGGGGCTTGGAGCCGGGCAGTTGTAGTCAAAGCCTTGCAGCGGGCTACCATTATTGCGTCCCGAATTATGCAGCAAATAAATCAGCGAGATCAACGAAATAAGTGGCCATTCTTAATGCCCGTCAATCAGGACTTACAACATCGCAGGCGCCCCACAGCGAAATGTGAACGAAAATATGATGGGAAAAATTTAACAAAAAAATGGTGAAAGTCGAATTTTAAATGTTCTTAAAACAGGCAAAATACTGTAAATGTATATAACTACTATGAACCTATAAAAAATACCATAATAAATAAAAGTAACATAAGACTATTTTTTGTTAATGAAATAATTTTCATAATATTAGTTATTTTCAGTCGATCTTGTTGACAGACAAGCGACTTTATTTCCGTTTTAAGTTTAAGTGTTTTTATGCGTTCGAAGAGATTGATTTCAAGTGAAGCTACGTAATGCAAATAATCTCGACCAGAAAGTGTATTGAAAAGCAATTTTTATAGCACTGATTATTATTTACGAGTACATTTTTCCCAATTTCTTTCAGTTGATGCCACTCACAAAGTTTGTTAAGCAACACAAAAGCCGTAAGCGCATTAGACATTTCGCGGGGGATGGCAAAAGAGCGGAAGTAAAACACTTGAGAATTGTTTTTAAATTTATCATTGAAAATACATTTTCAAAAAACTTTACAATTTTTTCGGCCAACTCATACACTAATGTATGCGAGTGCAAGTAACAACAAAAATATATATATATATATATATATATATATTTTATATTTTTTTTAAGACTCTTTTTCTGTATTTTGTTAAGGAATTTGTTGAAGTTCGTTAGAAATGAAAACAGCACGGGAAATGCTTAAGCAAAATGCTGCAGCAAATTTTTTCCGACTCACTTTTTTAGTCTTCTTTTTTTGGTCGTTTTAACTAATTTATCAGGATTGCTCGATGTTGGCAACCCCTTAGCCCATATCAAATTTCCCATTCCTCGTACTCTCCCTCTCCAGATCTTCACATCGCTGGCTACGTAAGTGCGCCACTTCATTTGCATTTAAAATGTTTTCGCCTGTGCTCACTTTCAGTCTCAACTTTGGCCATTCATTTGGCGCATTTCGCTTTGTTGTTTGCCAACTTTCAGCGTTGCGGTGAGACGCTAGCCACACCGCCACAGTGGGTCAAGTGGGGGGTCGCTCCAATGTTTATTTGTTTTGCAGTAGCTCTTCAGTTTATTTTATTTTTTCTCTTTGTCTCTATTTTTATTCTATTCTTGGTTTACTTTAATGGTTTTAGCCTGAGCCTGGGTTTTTTTTTTTGTCAGCTTGTGTTTGGCTTTATCGATTTTGATTGCGCCTAGGACAACGATTACGATAACGATTAAGATTACGATTACGATGATGGGCAAGGGTAACATTGGCAGCGGCTTAACTATAATTTGCGCAAATTAAATGCTTTTGCTCGACTGTGAACGCGATTTTGAATAATCGTCGAACATTTACGGCGCACTTTGAGTGCTTTATTTATTTATGCTTCGTTTGTTCCGGCTCTGCTCTAAGTATGCAATAAAATTTTGTTCAAGATGCCTAATGAAATTTGGGCAATATAACAAAAACGTGCATAAAAAACGGCATTAAGATAAAAGCGTAAAAAAAAGATGAGCCTTTTAATTTATGACGGACAACGAGTGGGCGTGTATCCAACCTCTAACCCCTCTGCCCCACACTAATTGTAAGCATTAAATTTGCTTGTCCCTAACACACACACACACAGACACATACACACACACGTATGAACGTATAAATATATATGTATGAAACATGGCAAATTAAATGCTAATTGTGCGTAACGTGCCTTTGAAGAAGATTATGAATTGGCGGACATCAGACATAAGAAATGCCATATTAAAATTTTTTTTAAAACTTTTAATTCATTCGCCCAATGTCCCAAAAGCGAAAGACTGCTGCGCCTGCAGCCGGCTTTAAAATATATTCACATTTCAGGCATATACGATTAGCTTTCGAGCTCTCAGTCTAGTCAATTGGGGTCGCTTTAAACAGCGTGGTGTTGTTTGCTAAGGGGAGGAGGAGGAGGAGAAAGAGAAGGGGGGCGGGTAGTTGACAACATTTTGTATAGCCGAATAGCAACTTTGACACTTCCGGAAAATTAATTACTTTAAACTTAGCCAACTGGCGAACGTTTCAGCACCAAAAAAGAAGAATAAAAACCTTGCAGCCACAGGGCCAACGAGGGCTGACTGAAATTAAATAATAAATTATTATTTCTGTGCGAGCCAATGAAGTGTGCCAAATTTAATGGCGCCCATGGAGCGCACATAGTTAGCGAGTGCTCCACTTCAAAGTAATTGCAGGAACAACCACAGGAGACGAGAGCTGCTGAATGGAGATAGAATCAGAATCAGAGACAGAGTGAGTGAATGTCTGTTGAAAGTTTTGCTTGAACTTACACTTGCATTTCGATTAAGCTTATTAACAATAGCAAATAAATAAATTGCACTAAGAATAAGATCATCTGTTTAAGGAGAGGAGATTGCTTATTTCAGTTAAGATCTTCACTTTTTATAGACGCTTTTCTATCGAAATTATGAAATTTGCAAGCACATTTGTGTGGTAAGAATAATTATGAGTTATTGAATGTTTCGTCTGTTGTGGTGTGGTTACAAAAAATAAAAGATGTAACAAGTAAAAAGACTCTAGTCGAGAAATCCCGACTAGACGATACCCTAAACCCTATATTTGTGTATGTGTGTATAGGCGCATACAGCAGACTGCTTACTCAACTTCAATGTTTCATATCTCTGGTACAGATAAACGCACATACGGACGGACATACGGACGGCCATGGCTACATCGACTCGGCTGTTGATGCTGCTCAAGAATATATATTCTTTATAAGGTCGGAGATGCTTCCTTCTGCTTGTTACATACTTTTGCACAAAACCATTATACCCTTTTTACCCATTTTTAATGGGCTTAGAGTATAAAAAGGGTTTGAGCACTGCTCACTTAACATTTTGAATAGCCAACTCTCAGCGTAGTAAAGTATTTTCTGTACGGAGGTAACATGAACTTTATATTACCATAAAAAGTGCGGATTCATCTATTTACAGAGCTTGTAATTTGTTTATTTTATTGATTAGTAGAAGAAACAAATCCTTTTCAAGGAATCTTTGCAATTCCATAAAATAAGTTTGAAAGAGTTTTCCGGCCTGTCTTAAGTATAAAGCGATTTAATAAAGAGAACCTAATGAGTGGAAAAATTTTTTCTATTTTTGATATAAACTGATATATTAAATCGTCTTATAAATTGTATATATTATTTATGGTTAAGTTAAGAGATTCTACAAAGAGTACCATGTTTCATAAATAAGGAGAATTTTAATGTGCTCAGGGTATAAAGATTAAAATAAATATCTTTTATCTTTCAGCATAATTTCATTTCGAATAATTATGGACGGTCTGTTGACGACGCTTCAAAATGCGACGGGTTATTTTTTTACGTAGGATCTTGTTCGCAAATTATTTATTAGACCGAGTCTGCCTTTTTCTCTCTTTAAGATCTCAAACTGTTAAATTATGATAGCTCACACTTTTAAGCTAAATGGTTTTGTCTGTCTTCAACAAATTGCCTAAAAGCGGCGTCAGTTTCCCCTTTTCTACCAACCAGACTAAAAGTGCTGCTTGTCAAACAGTTTATGTGACGCAAAAACACATTCAAACACCCACACCAACGTTTGCAATTTTTCGTTGATGCTGTCAGCCATTAGTTGTCGCTGGCGTGTTACAATTTATATACATATATATATATGTATATTTACAGGGGGCCGAAGGGGAGGAAAGAGAGAGGTGCAACTGGCTGAAAGTTTACGTTAGAGTGCACAGAATATTGTCAAAGTCAACGACTTGTGCAGTCAGTCTGACATTTAGTCAGTTCGCCAGTTTGTCAGTTTTTCAGTTTAGTCAGTGACTCGGCAAACTTACCTAGCGTTGGCAAAAAAAAAAAATAATATAAACTTCAACGAACATCCAGAAGTTATTAATATTATTATTATTATAAAACATATGTTGATGTAACAAGGCTTACCTGCAAATTGAAAAAAAGAGAAAGAAAATAAGACATTAGCAGCAGTTAAGATAAAAATAAATATGTTAACATACAAATATTCAAAATGGAGCACAAACAGAGAAACACATTAATCTGAATAATCATTAAATACGCTAAAGAGGAATATACTCCAGAGAGAGACAGAGAGAGACAGTTTCTTAGGCGTGTTTGCAAAGCAAATTAAAATTGATTACCTGTCGGCAAGACAGCTAAATGGGCATAAAAAAGCAGCTTAGCAGTATTAATATATGTTGAATACTTATGCATATGTATGTTTATAGGTATTTGTATCCACACGAAATGTGTCAATACATTTTTATGCGAGTGTGTGTGCCACGCCCACTTCAATCTTCCACTCCACTAACATTGTTTTACATACGAACAAAATTTACATATGTATGTGATTTATTTATATATATATTTTTTTCTTTTGCGTTTATCTTTTATTTTATTTCTTCTTTTTTTCAGGTGGTCTAAAAACGCACAGAGTGGAAAAATCTATATTCATAAGCAAAAAACGCACACGCACATAAATATTTATATATATATGTATATATATATATATATATGTGTGTGTGGAGAAAAATAGAGAGAGTTGCCCCAAAATTATGAGTACGCGTGCTACAGTTTAACAAAAATAAAGCAATATTTTTTGCATGACACACACACACACACACATACACACTCACACAAACACACCTCAACACATACGCACGGCAGCCGTAACAAGTCTTGTGTGTAAACATTGCGGTTGATGGCAACCCTTTCATTTTTTTGTAGCAATTTGTTCGCCTAAAAGTATGCCGCAACAAAAAGGTTGCCCCATCGATAAGACACACAGGTGGGCCGTACCATAAAACCTAGCTAATGTCATAATTTGACACACATTCGCCCTCACGTACACAAACACACACACATTCGGTTACTTTGAGGCGTTGAACATGTTGTCAGATTCGAACCCAGATTCAGATTCAGCTACAGATTCAATCGCTCGCTCAATGCGTCATGCAGTCAGAATCATTCAAGCCATACATGTGCGTGAGTGTGTGGGTGTGTGCGCGTGCCTGCCTTACCTTTTTGCTCCCAACACACCTACACACACGCACAATGTCAATGTCAACTGCTCTGCTCTGATGAACAAAATTTACACGCCTTATAGCTGCTCAGAGTTTTTTGCCTCTTTTTTTTGTTTTTTTCGATTCTTGTATACCCTGTACTAATTAAAATTGGTTGAAGAGATTAAAATTACACTAATTCATTAACTTAAAGATTAAGCACAAAATAAAATGTAAGTTCTTAAAGTACAAAATATCTAAATGTTATGTATTGCTATAATTGTTGCAATTTAAAAGTTACTGCCAGGTTCTCCTAACTTTAGCAAAAAAAAAAGTTAGATTTTAATCATATTATTATGTGCTTTGTTAAAGGTTAAAACATTAATGAGTTGAAATATTTTTTTTAATAAAACTTTAATATTATTTTGAAGCTTCAAAGCGTAATACTGCCCAAAATTACCAGTTTAACATATTTAAAAATAAAAACTCTATTGATAAATTTGATTAACAGAGCATTATGTAGCTGAGCCTAACTCAACTTTTTGTTTGTCCTTTTTGTGTGATATTTTCAGGTTCATTTAGCGTTTAATGCTTGTAAAGAAATTTTAATTTTATGGCCAGGTGCCAAACGCAAAGTCCATAGCTGCCAGCCATATCCATAACTAGACGGCCTCGTTGTTAGCCAGGCGAAGAGCTTAACGAAAAAAAACCAAAAACAAAATTTAACAAAGAATTATGCATGCTTCAGTGGCATGACTGCTGTTGTTGTTGGTTTGAGGCAGGGTACACCTGAAGAGGTATTCTAATGCGAGTTAAGCTGCTGCTGTGGCAAGCAGCAAATGACAATCGCACGCACACACACACACATAGACACTCACACACACACTAATCTTAGCGAGTCAAATTGCACGCTCAATCAAATTCCGGGCAAACATTCAAGTTATGATGCAAGGGGAAGACGTGTGTTCGGGCATGGGGCATGTGTGTGGTTTTTGGTCCGCAGCCTGCGGTTAAGTTTCGTGTTAAGTTGACAAATTATTTTGGTAAATATTTGCGTAATTTCGATAATCATGTTGCGCCGATAAGTTTTCGAATTCAAGCTCCAAATCCGGCTTTAGCTTGAATTCGGTTTGTAGGCTGTGGCAGCTGCGGTTTACTCATCGCGTGTTGCCACAAATTGTTGCGATTATGTGCGTGTGCGTATGTGTGTGTGTGTGTGTGTGTGTGTATACCAATGTTACTTAAAAGTACGGCTGCCTGGCAATTAATTAGCTCGCAGACAGAAGCGCATATATTGAATATTAATTACACTTGCCGCTTCGATTTAGGGCGACGGCTAAAACAAACACTCGTTGCATAGACACAAAAACACTTCAGGTTGTCCCCAACATTCCTGTACCCCTGGATTAGGGGGGTGCTCCAATTTAACAACTATACCATAGTGGAGGACACTCGATAGCCCGCACGGACACTCGACTTTGTGGTGTAATTAACACCTGACTAGTGGCAAGTCCTATGGTATAAGTGTGTATGCGAGTGTGTGTGTGTTTGGTCAGTGGCAGGCCAATTAGCTGAGCGCCCTCGAGCAGCAGGCTTCATTAGCATTAGCAGCACTTTGGGTTTGGGTTTGGGTTTGACAATCGAATCACGAACTAAAAACTCAAACTTTTTACAAAAGAGAAAAACGTATAAAAAAAACGAGACCACAAATAGAAGAAACTTTTTGACGGCTTGGCTGCAAGTATCCGTGACCGTGACACATGCTGCACAATGCTAGAGCTTTGTCTGTGCATTGCCCGTATTAACAACAACAACAACAGCAGCAGCAGCAATAAAAAAGCAACACTTTCTAATGAACTTTTTGACAAAAACAACAAGAACTACAATTCTACCGCAAAAATCTAAATACAAATACATAAATTTATACAAAAAGGCAGGTAAATTTCGTGACCATAGACCATAAAGACCAGAAGAGAGAGAAAGAGAGCGAGACATTCGCAACGAGAGCATAACTAAAAGAGCGAAAGAGAGAGAGAGAGAGAGAAAGAGCAGGAAACAATGGCGAAAACTGTTTTTAAGCCAGGCATGACGACATGGCGCAAAATTGAATGCAAAACTTGATGCGGAGTCAAATTAGTCGAGTTTTCCGTATTTTCCGTTAACTGCGCTCCAACTTTTTGGCCGAAAAGCCTCGACTTAATTTGGCTTAAGCAAAAAGTTATAAGGAGCGAGAAAGAGAGAAAAAATTCACAGAAAATTATGTGGAAACTGTTAATTCTATTGCCGTTTTGGCGGATTGATAAAGTTTGAAAAAAAAGTAGATAGAAAAAGAAAAGAACACAGAAAAATTACGCGGATATTGTTTATTTTATTGCCGGTTAAGCAGATTGATCAAGCTTATAGTGTGTTTTGTTTATGAACAATTTAAAGAATTTGTGGAATGTTCCTAATAAAATCATATAACAAGCTTAATGAAAATTTTACGGCTTTTCCGCTCGTTTTTAAAAAAAACATTATTTTGTTTTTGAAAATGGTGTCTGCTCGTTTTTCCTGTTCTGATGTGATATTTAAGCTTTTGGCCTAAAATTAATTCACTTTTAGTTTTTTAATACGCAAAATTGCCTTTGTATGTTTAAACTAATTTTACGAAATAAATAAAAAAAGGAAACAAATAAATTCGACAGAGTTAATTAATAAATAGATCCAATATGATTTTCGTATATTATAAAAATCGGGTTTCACAATTATCGTCGCTCCATCAAAATGTCTTATTAAGTAATTAATTTGTTATATACACATTTATATAAGCTTTCAATAAATGCAAAAAAAGAAAAAGAAACACAAAGATAAATGCATAAAATTGAGATAAAGTCTGAAAAGCATTTTTGCCCGCAGCTAAAGTTTACAATGCAGGCGAAATGCGATTGCCGATAAATCTCATTGATTGGCCTTGAAATGCAACAATGCGCCATCAGACAGATAGGCAGAAGTAGGCAGAAGCAGGCATCATTTTCTCATTATGGCCGCACACACAGCAAAAAAAAAATAACAAAGAAACCAACAACAAGCCAATTTCATGAACAGCCCGCGGCAACCACTCACTATATATATAAGAATACAACAATAAAGGTAGAAGGGCAAACAGGCAGCGAGAGAAAAAGACAAACAGAACAGGCTGAAACCAACCAACCAGTCAGCAAGAAGGCAAGGTCAATTCTGTTCCCACCCACAGCATTGATCGGTTTGATTGGTTAGGGAGGGGGTGAGGTGTGTTGAATTGAGAATTGGCAATTATATTGGCGCAAGCCAAAGTGCGTTGAGTGCCTGTTGCTGTTGTTGTTGTTGCAACTTCAGCCTGTGCCTGGCCCATGGGTCATTAATTATTTATGGACTCTAGACTTTACGCACATGAATATAAAAACATTTTGCTAAATGGTTTATTAGGCAGCGCAAATTACCAGTTGTTAGGCAACCCTAAACCCACGTGACTCACACACACACACACAGAGAGAGAGACTACCTGGATGTGTATGTGTACCTAAGCCTCAGAATGCACCTGTTTTTATTACTAGTTTGTTGAATGCATTAAAGGTGCATTAGCGACGCGCGCCATGTCTGTGTGGCATGCAGCATGTCGCGACTGCAACGCATAATCAGAACTCTGTTTGCTTATCGGTCTTTATTGTTATTGTTGTGCATCGTTGAACGTTGTTTTTGTTGTTGGTGTTGTTGTTGTGTGTGGTTGCTGCCACTCATTTCCGATGCACGTGTGTGTGCAAAGAGGCGGAAAATCAAAAAAAAAAAAAAAAAGACAGGCAAAAAATGCTTTTTTCACTTATTGAACTGAGAGATAACTTCATCTTCAACAAAAGGCAGACAAATTAGTTTAGCCTATTGGAACTTTAAATTTTATTTTAAAAATGTAACCAAATTTTAAAGTTGTTATGAAATGCGTCATATGAATTTTGCTTGAAAATACTCTTAAATTCTTTATTTCTACGTTTGATCATTTCGACTTGAATGTAAAAAGTTTTGTGTGCAATAAAACATAAGATATATGAAACATGAAATATATTTAATATTTTTGTAATTTTTTAATTCAATTTATGATTAAGATATGTTAAGAACAAGTCAAATAATGAATAGCAATATTAAATAATCAACTATGAGCAGGCTAATCATTAACTTTAAACTTTTTAATACAATATTAATTCACACTAATTTAAACCAATTGATTAATTAAACTAAATTTCTATGTCATATACTTCATTGTGTGAAATGTTAATCACTCAATTGTTTCCACATTTATGCTTACTTTTAAACTATTCAACAGCAACAATTTGTATAAGTTGCAGATATATTATAAACATGTTAGAGGGAATCTAAATTACTGAATAGCACCATCAACAAACATATACATATTTATTATATAATATTCAAATCAATGACTTAATTCAAACTTCCAAAGACAATTCAACAACTTGCAACAACGATAAAACTTTATGTGTATATACAAAATTAAGTTTTATGTTGCACATCCTTCGGCATTTATGAGTTAAATACCAAACACACACACACACACAGAGGCACACTCATACACACTCTGTGTGCTGCGGAATCACTTTACTGCTGACATAGCATCAAACCACCCGCAACAGACCAAAAGATCAAGAGACAGCAAGTCGAAGCAACGTTTTTCCCAGAGGGCGAACAATTAAAACCATTCATACCGACAACAAACAAAACTAATAAACCACATCGCCAGCTAAAACCATTCAAAGACAGCATCGCCACGGACCTTTGGTCCAATCTGCAACTTGGCTCCACACTCTCCAGCTCTCAGCTTACAGTACACCGCTGAGTCTTTGTTTTGCTTATGACAGAGCAGGAAATGAGTCAAAGCTCCGAAGTTGGGGGCTCCGAATGTATTCTCTGTTTACACAAACACACAAAGGCGAGAGGGAGAATAGAGTTTTTTTTTTGTTTTTTTTTTTGTAATTTCGCACTTCATTTAGCGTTAAATTAACAACAACGAAAAATTCTTCTTAAATTCCCAAACTAAATTCAAAATGTTGAAAGTGGCACAGCTCTTGGCATTTAGTCAATAAAGCACGAAATATCCATAAAAATGAAACACAGACGACACGAAGCAGAAGCAGAAGTAGAAGACGAGAGAAGAGAGAAGAGAGAAGAAGATAAGAGAGGATTGCTTTGTGGCACGAATCGGCATTTAATCACAACTTGAGCGAATATGCAACCAGAGTCGGCGATCGGATGGCTGCGTGCTGTAGCATAAACAAGAATGAGCACGCGGCTTTCAACAAAAACAACAACAACAACAGCAAGCTGAAAAAACCTTCCGGTGATGCGCTTCAGTGCAGCGGAACGAAACGAAACGAATTGAAACAAAACGAAATGAAACGAACTAAGCAGCAAAATAACTACCAACAGATCAGCTTGTCAGAGGCAGCAGCAGCAGCAACAAATCTAACAACAACAAAAAAAACATCTGCATAATGATGAAGATTGAATGCCCTTTGGAAATATATAGGCTGAACACTTTTATTAAAAGCGTTATATACAAGAACAAGTTGACTTACAATTAAAACTTATTATACAAAATCCTTTAATATAAATATATTTTTTGAAAATAAAGTTTTTAATGATTAAGTTATATCACAAGTCTCGACCTAACGCATGTGGTTATGTTGTCATGCGTGCACCATACATAAAAAGAATAATAATAAAAAATCTGCCAAAAAAAAAATATATATATATAATTAAACCTAACCTTCAATGATTAATTTTTTTATTGAAATTTCCATGCCCTTATCTACCCTTGTTAAACTTACACCAATTCTGTTTCCTTTTTTAATTGTTTTTTTATTTAATTGACCTGTTTTAAATTCACACCAACCTCAGCAGTAAAAAGTGTTAATTGGCTTCACAATGTGAAATTGAATAGAAAAGAAAATATAAACATTGACCAAATTCTGATCCGTTGAAACTGGTTTATTATATAAGCGAGTTCAGCTCTGGTTCGGTAATCATGACTGGCAAAAAATAAGTATCTGAGTAATAACAACAAATTTGCTACCTGCAACTGCTCAACACACGACACACGACGACAACATAGGGGCATCAGATTGTTCAAAAGTTGTTTTTAAATAAAAACTGTGTGAATTATGCTTAGTGCTGCACCTAAATGACGCATCTTTGCCTCTTATAAGTTGACCTTTAAAAGTGAGAATCAAAATTTACAAAATGAATTTGATTTCATGTTCAATACATCTCTATCAATGTGCAACACGTTTTGTGTGAAAATTATAGTGCCCTATTGCAAGGGCATAAGGAAAAACAACAACAACAACAAGAACAACAGCAATAACTGCATAACGACAACAAACAACAAACAACATTCATTGAAGACACCAATCTAATAAATGCACAGTCGCAACACAACAAACACCAATCGCTAAATGTGAAGGCCAAAGAGCCAGAACCAAAGCCTTGCTGCCGCCGTTGCTATGTGGCAGCTGTGGCAGTGGCAACAAAGTGGCCGCTGGGTCAGTGGATGCTAACGATGCGACATCGGCAGCGCATTTAATGCACAGATTTCTTGGCTGGCTATGCACATAAAATTGAATTGAATAAAGAGCTGGCCCATTGTTAGACGCGACTCTAGCGACCAGCGGGCAGATTGAAAATTGTTGCTGCTGCCGCTGTTGCTGCACAGAGTCTTGTTGCTGTTGCTGCTGGCCAGGCAGCCTTTCATAATCGCAAATTGATGCGCCAGCAAACGTCTTCGTCTTCGTTTGCGTCTGCGTCTGCGTCTTTGTATTTCCCCTTGCCAACCATCACAACGTTGTTTTGCGCTGTGCATTGGAGCGTGGGAGCGCTTCGAGCTTTGAAGCGCATGTGGCAACCAGTAAAACACATTCGACTAGACTCGTTTTTGGATACATTACGAGGAGGTGAAGCAGTAGAAGCGGCTCGAATTTTAGTTATTGGTTAATGGTAAAACCATGCGTTGGCCAGCTGTGCGCGTTCGCCTGAATTGATAACCGCGAAATGACAAAAGGCACAAAATACGAGGAACAAAATTCGTTACATTCAATCTTTTTTGTTATACCCTGGACACACACACACACACACACACAAATATTGGTAAACAGCATAAATATGCGGATATGAATATTGCAGAAGTGAAATATGATTGAATATTGATATTCAATGTTATACGTTAAAAAGGTTAAAGATGTTTGCACTTCAAAGACAACTTTTAATGCAATGCAGAAACATTCCATCCATACTTATAAATTATCTTAGGAGAGTATCAAAGTTCTTTTGGAAATGTATATAATGATTTCTCTCTTGCTATTTTATCGACATGAAACATTAAAAACAATTTAACAATGAAACTATTTGAACACCCAATATATAAATTATATATTTCACTATCGTTATAGGGTATCTCATTCCTTATCTATAGCATATTCCCATTTCTTATTTATGAGTTTTATGTCGCTGCTGCTTCGTTTCGATACATTTGGCATGACGCTGATATTTTTCTTTCTCCGAATTGATTTCTTATTAATTTTACATTTGCAGCTCGTTGGCTTTCATTTGGTGACATCGTCGCTTGCCTTTCTTTCTGTATATTTTTTGTTTCTCTACCCTTGGGATGCCTTTAGGCCAAGGTCCAGTGGGGCTATGCCCCTCAAACTGGTGGCGCCTCAGCTCTTCATTGTCGGCTTTTGTTTTAGCTCGAGCTGTTGTTGTTGCTGCTTTTCTTTTATGGTCTCTGCTCATTTTAGTCTTGCCTTTCTTTCTGCAGCTGTTTTCGCTGCTTTTGCTGCGGCTTTGGGGGCTGGCTGCCTTTGTTTTAGTTAAGTTGACCATTTGTATACAATTTTGCAACGTTTTGTGTCGCCGCACGCTTATCTTCCACAAAAAATATAACAAGAAACAGCAGCAAAAGAATTGTGTCCAGAACACCATGTCCTATGTCTGTAATTTCTCCCACCACACAGAGAGACAGACAGACAGAGAGACATTGAGCGCATTTGTGGGCTCATTTATTTTCATTTGCTTTGTCATAACAATTTTTGCTTGTTGTTTTTCTTTTTTATTTCAATGGTGTGGAGGCATTTGATTGTGCTCCTTTTGCGGCAATATTTGCGCCGTTATATTCGAATTTGTTTTATTTTTTGCTGGCTACTTAATGCGATTGCCGCAACAAATTTGATTTGCCACTCGAAAAGGACAAAGCCGCCCAAAATAAACTACAACAAAAAATGGAAGACAAATACGAAATCAAATTAACATAATTGGCACCGATTTGTGATCCCTACCATATATAAGAGAGTGAGCCTGCCGTTTGGCACTTGAATTTTGGATGAGGATATTAAGTCTCTCTCTGCATAAGAATGACAAATGAGCAGCATGTGAATCATACGACGTAACCCCATACATACATACATACACACATACATACATTCATATGTATGTATATGTGTGTGAGGACAGCCTGGTCAAATGTGTACTTAAGCAGCTTTCAGCAGCAACAACAATGACATTAAAAGCAACAATAACAACACCTTCGTGCTGTGCCATTTGCGTGGCATTCATCGAATGTCGAAGCTCGTTAGCACCTTAAATGCGAAAAGAGACAAAATACGATAGAGAGTTATATAAGGAGCGAGTGTGTACACAATGAGAAATCTATATCCAATTGTAAATATTCTTTGAAGATCATTTCTAATAACAAAATTAAACAAAAATATAAAATTAATTTCAAAATAGATTCCAATATTATAAAAATAATATTGCCCTCAAAGGCAAGCTAAACAAGCTAAAAAAATAATAATAAATATATAAAAAAGAAATCCTATAAAAACGAAATTAATTTTTATTTAATTCTTTTACAATTGTAATTATTATGGTTTTTATGTTTTTGTGCATGTCATGTTGAAAAGTTAAAATCATATTCGTTTTACAACTATACATTTTAATTGCATTTATTTATCTTAGTTTTTCTTAATTAACTTTGTCAAAGGCGATAAATGCCAATTCACCTTATCCTCACTATTAGCACAAAAAAAAAAAACAAGTAGAAGGCTCTAGTCGAGAAATCCCGACTACACGATACCCTGATCCCTATACTTTACGCGTACAGTCAGTGTTTGCAAGTATGTGTGTTTGTATGTACGCACATACTGCATACTGCATACACAACATCAATGTCCCATATCTCCGGTGTTTCTTAACCGATTTTAATAAAAATTTCACAGATTGTCATTATTTTGTTCATTATTTCAAATGCCATTTCAAAGTTTTCAAAATTCAAGATTTTGTTGTTATCGATCCCATGTGTATATCGAAAACGGGATGAGTTATCGAAAATCGAAAACAAACTTGTACTGCCTAGGGATTAGGCGAGCTTAAGTTCGAAATCTGGAGTCTCTAGCTCTTATAGTCTCTGAGATCGGTTGGCTCATACATACGGACAGACAGACGGACGGACAGACAGACGGACGGACAGACGGACATGGCTATATCGACTCGGCTGTTGATGCTGATCAAGAATATATATACTTTATGGGGTCGGAGATGCTTCCTTCTGCCCGTTACATACTTTTGCACAAAACCATTATACCCTTTTTTCCCATTTTTAATGGGATCAGGGTATAAAAAGTCGAAAATGTGTCACAAGAATAAGTTTATGTTGCTTCGGGCTTATCGCAAAAAAGAGCTTAGCAGCAAAGTCACATGACATATACTAAGCAAACACAAAAGACCCAAAAGTTCAATGGCCAATTGTATGCAACAACATTTTCAACCAACATCAAATCGATATCAGAAGTTTATACAAGAGTGTATTTTAGTTTTTAGTTAACAAATTACATTTTAGTGCACTAGACCGAAAAATTAAATTTTGGTTCACGCAATATATCTTTATTCTGTGTCTATGCGATTTCCATTTTGATTGTTATACGATATATATGCAAAAAAGAGGATTTTGTACTGTGTACCGAGTCGAGAGTTCATATAGTATGTACGAACATGAATAAATACATACATACATAGATTACTGTGGATGCCACAGGCAAGCCAATTGTAAAAGTTTCAGTAAAACGATAAACGAATCGAAAGGTAAAACGTAAGCGGCTTAGGAGTCAAGTGCGTCATGTGTGGCAAAAGTAACAAAAAGTAAGTAAGTAAGGGGAAAAGTAACACAAATAATAATAATAATATTATTATTAACTAACGGAAAACAAAAGCAACGTGTAACGAGATAAAATTGAAGATTTACGAGCATCGAAAATAATAATGCAAAATTAATGGGCAAAACCAACAAACAAACAATTTTCATTTTTCGATGAGCTGCACGAAGTTGTATATTGTGGCTCATTACAAGTTGCACGTTGCACGAGCAAGGCATTTGCTAGTACAACAACAACAAAAAGAACAAGCAGTTACAATAACAAAACAAGCTGCACAAACATTACTAATTAGATTGAAGGCAACGAAGAAGCTGACTTCGTGAAGTTTGCCTACTCCCACTACAACACAAATACATGCAACAAGAGCAGCGAGTAGAACTCTTGAGTTGAGTTTTGAGCAGACAACATATTGTTGACGACTTGCAGATACCACGTACTTTAAAACTGTGTCAATGTCTGTGAACTGGAACTAGAGCGTTGAAATGCCGACGTGATGCTCAAAACTTAGTTCTTATTTTTATTTGTTTTTTTTTTTCATTCTGTGCTCATTTCTGCTGGCGTTGCAATTATTGTTTTGGATCCGCTTCTTGCTGCTCTTACTGTTTCTGCTTGTTGTTGTTGCACGTATAATTTACACGGCCAGGCCAATTTACAGCGAAGAGATGCAGAGGAGAAAAGGGCCATGAAAATCGTGCCAGGCCAAAACTTCCAACGCGACTTCTACTACTTGCCAACAATTTTGCAGGTGGGCGTAAGCCACTAAATTGCCCATGCGAGTGAATCTGCAAATGTGTGCCTGTGTGTATGTGTGTGTGTATTTGGACACCTGTATATCTGCACAAGTCAGCGAAGCGCATCGACAAAGCCGTCTCGGATTGTCTGCATGCCGCAGATCAGCATCTGCATTTGATGGAGTTTGCATATTTCAAGGCACCATTGACACCATTTAAATCCCCCCCACCCCCCTACTACCCCACACTATCGAAATGACGCCGTTTAGCATAACTATACTAAATTATATGGTATACTACATATCCATTTATGTAGTATTTACGCATTTTAAGGGTTACGCACGTGACTGACTTGAATACTATCGAATACTTATCGAAAATAGTCAATGAAACTTCAATTATTTCGACAATATTGATTTGTTGTTGAAAGTTTTATATCAGACAAACCTTGTTTGATTATTTTTTGATTTTATGATGAATATTTTTATATCGAGAATATGGCTTTAATATTCAAACTTAAACAAAAAGAGTCAAGTGTTATAACAAAATGCAGCAAAAAAATGAATTTAAATCGTATGGATTATTTAATTTAATTTTGTTTTAGTCTAAAATACATTATAGATATAACATGCTTTAGTTTAGCAAGCCAGAGTTTGACACGTAACATGACAAGCCCTACATAATGCATTTATTCATTGCTCTTAACGTTATTTATATATTTTTCAGCTGTTTATAAGCATGCAAATTGCCATTTTAGTTTGCTCTTTGTGCATTTTGTTTTTTTGTTTTTTTTATACCCTGATCCCATTAAAAATGGGAAAAAAGGGTATCATGAAGTTGTGCAAAAGTATGTAACAGGCAGAAGGAAGCATCTCCGACCCCATAAAGTATATATATTCTTTATCAGCATCAACAGTCGAGTCGATATAGCCATGTCCGTCTGTCCGTCTGTCCGTCTGTCCGTCTGTCCGTCTGTCCGTCTGTCCGTCTGTCCGTCTGTATGTATGAACGCGTCGATCTCAGAGACTATAAGAGCTAGAGACTCCAGATTTCGAACTTAAGCTCGCCTAATCCCTAGGCAGTACAAGTTTGTTTTCGATTTTCGATAACTCATCCCGTTTTCGATATACACATGTGATCGATAACAATAAAATCTTGAATTTGAAAAAACTTTAAATGGCATTTTAATTATTAATCAAAATAATAACAATCTGTGAAATTTTTATTAAAATCGGTTAAGAAACACCGGAGATATGGAACCTTGAAGTTTAGTATGCACTACACAGTATGGTCGTACACACACGCACAAATACTTGCAAGCACTGACTGTACGCGTAAAATATAGGGATCAGGGTATCGTCTAGTCGGGATTTCTCGACTAGAGCCTTCTTACTTGTTTTTAATTGAGTTTCTCGTTATACAACAAACAATTTGGTTTTGTGCAATAAATATTTCGGAGAAATTGCATTTAAAAACTACGCAAAAGTTAAGTCAACTTTATCATTAAATGGCAAACCAGAAAATAAATTTAAAGGAGTTTTAATAAATATATGTATTTTATTTAATTCTGATAGCTTTTTTATAAAATTTATATATCTTAATATTATTTTTACGGTTATACCTATTTAGATATATTGATTCTATGAAAAAAATCAAAAATGAAAGTTGAGCTCCGTTATTAAGACTTTCACTCATCAATTGACAACTTTTTTGACAAGTCCAACATTTATGAAAATATAATCCACAACCTTCATTTATTGAGAATTTGGCATGTTGGTTCGTTTGATTGTATTATGCAATCGAAAATCAGGTATTTTTGCTTAATCATATTGGAAAACCATTTTTATTTCGTTGTGTCACAGTGGACATTCCAGTGATAATTGCCCACATCTATAAATACATAGATACTTAATATACAAATACATACGTACATAATAGGTATATAATTTCTATCATTATTTAAGCTGGCCAACAAATGGATTTGGTTTTGTTGTGCGTAATGGCTAATTGCAACTAGCAACGAGCAACGAGCAAACGAGCGACGCGTCTCCAAAGGGAGAAAGTGTTTGTCATTGCGGCGATCGTTTTATGGTTAATGGGTGAAGACGACACCGTTTTTTCTTTTTTTGTTTTTTTTTTTTGGTGGCGGAGAAGGCACCTTCGTAGCCATCAGTTGCGGCTCGTGGAGGCAAAAACAACAACAACGCATTAAAACCCAATCAGAGTGTTGGGGCGTGGCATTCGAAGGCAGCCAAGGCAAGCCGAAGCAAGCGTTTGGTATCGGAGCCATCAGCTAATGAGACTTTGACTGCGATTCCAGCCCCAACTACAACTCTGAGGCCCTGAGCTGATGGCTGTTTAGTTTTCGATTTGGCTGCCAAATAACACAAGAATGGGAGATGGAGAAAAAAGCATGAAGATAAAAACTAAAAACACCCCGTTCCCTTTTTGGGCCGACAAACTGTCAACGCATGTCAAATGAAAGATACATTTGACAGGTGGACAGGCTGACAGTGGGACAGACGCTCAATTAAAGCCGCCAAATGAGCCTGGTCAAAAGCGAGCTGGGGGCATCGAAATGAAATCAATTAGTGCAAATTAGTGTTTTGTGTGGCAGAGCAACGTTTTGGGACATAAATGCTCATGGCACAACGCGCACTCGCATTCTTTGGCTTGACTCTTCTTTTGTTGTTTGCTGTTTGGCATTGTTAGTAAATTATTTGGCTTTTGTACATTTTGGCTTTTGATATGGGGCGTCTAATGAATTTTTGAGTAGAAGTTCATCAGACATTTGATTCGATTTTGAATACCACAAACATGAAACGAGGCAAAAATAGCTTTATGACTTGATGCTAAGTGGATTTGGCTTTTAAGCTGGCTCGTAGTTCATTGGCACCGCCACCCTATCCTCCACCCGCCCGTCGGCAACGTCGAGTGATTAACGGTACTCGAATTCAATTAGTGGATTTCAAGTGCAGCGCCCCGGGTTAATGTCGCCTAATTGCAGGCAGTGCAACGGCAGCTAATGTTGCCACTCGTTAAAAATTATGCGCTTATCTAAATGCAACCAAGTGGGCTTCCGAACACTCAAAGCTTGGTGCGGCGCGGGATGCGGAAGGTTAAGGGAATACAGCATGAATGGCAGTCGAGTGCATTCGACCAAATTACCAAAGTGCTGATGAAAAATGATATGTGAAGCTGAAGCAGAAACTGTTTTCAATATATACATATAGTATTTGTACATGTGTCTGTACGATGTGCATGTATGTGTACAAATCAGACATAATGGAAAAATTACAGTCTGATTGCAAGAGCAACAGTAAATTATACCCTGTTTGCATAAATATTTGTAAAAGGGGGATGTAGGACACGATTATGTTAGGAGTAGAAGGTAGTACATATTAATAGCCTAAACACCCATGCTAATGACTATACTATTTGAAATCTAATTGATTTCAGACTACCAACAAAGCTGAAGCAAAGTTAAATTATATATTTGTAGCCCCAAATATGAAGCCCCAAATAGTTAAAGCCTATTAAATTTGATAAGCTTATTTTAAAATAAACTACTTTAACACATCTATCTATAGTTGGGTACGGGAAATACGTGTATTGTTGTCGTATAAAGTTGTTTCTTTAAGTTGCATGCAACAATTTATACACAATCTTTGAGGTATCACAATTTTTTCAATGCATTAAACTTTTATAGATATCCAGTGAATAATAGCACTTGATTCTTTATTTATTCGGCTCACATTAACTTTTCAATATTGCATTTTTAAATAAGGTATTTCAATTGTTTATTGCTTTATTTTATTTTAATTTTTACTGCTTCCTTAACATTGTAAATATTGGTTTTTTACATTGAAAATAAATACACAACAAAATAAATACAATTTTTATATTTATTTTATATGTGTATTACCGCAAATAATAACACAAATAAAGGAAAGTTTAAATTTTATTGAATTGAATTGACCCCAGTCCATACTCACATAGCTCAATCGAATTAATTCCGAAATCTTTTTTTTTTAAGTATTTACATTGTTCTCATCGAAAAATTCATATCTCCCTTTTAGCAAGTCCGTCTGCCCGATTTTAAGTGGCAGTTTTTTTTTCTAGTTATGAGTTTTTAATTATTCGATTTCATCATCAGCGCATAACGATATGATTAGGCGAAGTGGATCTGCCAGACTGAAAACGCAATTGCTACGCAAATGATTTTCTCAATTAATGATGGAAAATTGTAAAAATGATTTGGTTCTATGACTGATTTTCTATTAAAGCAAATAAAGTTATTGATTCGTCATTTGAGTAGTGGACCTTAATTACCTTTAATTGCTGCGTTTTTCCGCGAAAACCGACTTAGGAAAATGAAGCCAAAGAAAATTCACCTACTAACTTAATTGTGAAATGTTGCATGTTGAATGTTCAAGCAAAGCCGGCAAATTCGCGGAAAATGTTTTAAAATGCATTGAATGGAAAGTAAACTAAGCCAATTGATTGAATTGATTTCGCGGAAAGTGAATTTTACACAAACAAACGCACACATACATAAACAAACACACGCATTCAACACATACACACACACACACACACACACATTTCAAGCAGGTAATTGGCTATGAATATTATTGCAAGCCAAGTGTTTCAAGGACTTGAATGCAACTTCCCACATTGTATGACACACACACGTGTATGCATTTTTCTACTTAATTGAGAGCACACATTCCTTGCCTCCCGCCCCGCTTTGTAGTGCACAGCAAGCGCTTCGAGGGATTGTCCCTTGCGTATTTCCGTTTCCGGCTTTGACAAGCCAAGAACTTTTATTGTGGGGAGAGGCGGGAAACAAAATAGTTGTTGCACCGTTACAAAATTTAATTTACATAATTTTTTATTTGCATCATATAGTATTGTACTCAGAAAAATGGTAAGTTCTTTCTTCTTTGGAAATCGGTAAGTTTTAACTTTTTTCAATGGAAAAAAACGAGGATAGTCTAATATATATATATATATATATTTATCCAAAAAAAAATATATATAAAAGAGCTTCTAAGACAACAAAGAAGTAAAGTAAAAAAATTCAGTTAGCATTTACATTTAAAATTGATCCGGAATAAGTCTTGAAACAACTAAGCTGTATACAAAACATAAGGTATCAGTAGAAAGCTTTTTTTTCATTTTCTCTATTTACTTCAAGCTTAACTAAACGTTAAACTTGTTAAAGCTTCGAAATACATAGCTGCCATACAAGCCGTTGGTAAAAGCAATTTCCGTTTGAAATAAAATAAAGAAAATCATATGGCATTCACACATCGAGACTATAATTTCTTACTGTGCATGCAAATGCAACAATGCAACTGCTGCACTTTCGGTGCTCTATGCCTCACTTGGCTAATTCTAGTTTAATATTCAAATTATTTTACATTTTCACAAGCATGAAAACTTCTGTTGAGGGTGGGTTTTTCTCGCCACTTTCCCTGCCTTCTGTCTCTCTATCATTTGAATTACCTACGGGTATTGTAATTTCTCGAGCTGGGGTGTTGTTATTGCAACAAACTTGCTTTTGCTATTGCTTGTTGTTGTTTTTTTTTGCTGTTGTTGCCTCATCGTAAGGGAGGGGCGTCGGCATGTGTGTAGGTGTGTGTGTGTGTAGTTTAACAAATACAAATTCTGTTTTATAAAGCTGCAAATACAGGCACCGAAAAACGCAACGCAATGCCGCTCTGCTAACGTTCTGCTTGGTTGCCTGTACAACAACAACAACATTATCAACAGCAAGAACAACACAAAAAGCAACAACGTGTATGTGTGTATGTTTGTATGTGTTTGTGTTGTAAAAATTCATAAACGGCCGAGTTTAACGAACTGCGTTTTTTCTCGCATTTTTATTTGTTGGCTTTTGTTTTGCTTTCGAGTTGAGCCGCAATGGCAAACCAATTTTCGGCGATCTCCATTCGCTTTTCGCATGCTTCTCTGCACAACAACAATTTTTGAGTGAATTGTTCAGTTAACCCGAAGACAGCTACAAAATTACAACAACAATCATCAAGAACAACAAAGCAAAAAAAAGAAAACAAATCAAAAGTTAAATTGAAAATTTTTGCACAACAACCAATTTGTGTGTATGTGTGTGTTTTGTTTTATTTGCACAAGAATTTTTAATTCAATTATGAATATTTCATCTCATTCTCTCACTCTCTCTCTCTCTTTCTCTCTTGGCTTGCTCTTGACGGCTTCTGCGCCTTTTTCGGCCATCTGCCCAACAACACCTGCCTAATGAAGCGATTGTGCCTTAAATGGGATTTTCAGATTATATTTTATTATTTGCAACCGACACAAGTGTTATGTTGAAAGTCCTTGACCGGATAAAACTCGGCATATACTACAATATTCTCAAATTTTTATTGAAACTTTTATTGGAATTTACAATTTTAAATTCTTTGTGCGTACGTTTAAAACTTAATCATTTACTATTTGCAAGAACAAAAAGGATTTGCGAAAAATACCATAAAATTTAATATAAAACAAGTAAGAAGGCTCTAGTCGAGAAATCCCGACTAGACGATACCCTGATCCCTATACCTTACGCGTACAGTCAGTGTTTGCAAGTATGTGTGTTTGTATGTACGCACATACTGCATACTGCATACACAACTTCAATGTCCCATATCTCCGGTGTTTCTTAACCGATTTCAATAAAAATTTCACAGATTGTCATTATTTTATTCATTATTTTAAATGACATCTCAAAGTTTTCAAAATTCAAGATTTTGTTGTTATCGATCCCATGTGTATATCGAAAACGGGATGAGTTATCGAAAATCGAAAACAAACTTGTACTGCCTAGGGATTAGGCGAGCTTAAGTTCTAAATCTGGAGTCTCTAGCTTTTATAGTCTCTGAGATCGACGCGTTCATACATACAGACGGACAGACGGACGGACAGACGGACGGACAGACGGACGGACAGACGGACATGGCTATATCGACTCGGCTGTTGATGCTGATCAATAATATATATACTTTATGGGGTCGGAGAAGCTTCCTTCTGCCCGTTACATACTTTTGCACAAAACCATTATACACTTTTTTCCCATTTTTAATGGGATCAGGGTATAATAAAACTAGAATGTATAAAAAGCATAAATAACTGCAGCTATAAAACAATAAGAATTTTTAGTTAGCTAAAGCTTTTTCGATTATAAAGCCAGCAATCAAATAAACCTTCCTTATATGAAAAACCTGCCGTCGGCACAAATTTTAGTTTTAAGCCTAACTCCACTTGAATTTTCAGTATTGATATGCAATCAAAGAAAATTAATGTAACGTCAAAGCGTTCTTTAAAACGTTTAAGCTGAGCAATAATATAATTAAAGGGATTTTTTTATTTTTTTGAGTACATAAAAAACAAATACTATATCTATTTATTACACGTACAAAATGTTTCACAACTGAACTAAGATATTCCTTTACCTCAACTATCTCAATTACTTGCGAATTCTATAGGAAAATGTT
The DNA here is from genome assembly GCA_035044605.1 of Scaptomyza cyrtandrae. NCBI lineage: Eukaryota > Metazoa > Arthropoda > Insecta > Diptera > Drosophilidae > Scaptomyza > Scaptomyza cyrtandrae. Next base: position 23,236,135 of record JAWNNS010000640.1, read on the forward strand.
TCAAGAACTCTACAAAAATAAATCAACCAATAATTGATCAGTTTTAAGCTTACTGCAATAAAAAAAAGCAACTTTGTACTCTAGAAAGGAAATTGTATCAAAAAAATACCTTTTGTTAAGCTTTAACAGTTTACAGATAAGTAATTAAATTCCACGAATCTATAAAAGATAGCAGAAATAGTAAAAAGCGAAAGAAGCCAACAAGCAGTTTTCCAAGCGGCAGCGACAGCTTTATAAACTGTAATGATAACGATGCAAACGAACGCAAAACAGTTGCGATGAAATACTAAAAAGCAACCTCACCTCACCTAACTTACCTTACCTTACCCTACTTTTGCCTTGCACTGCCAATTTGAACGCTTATCCTTAAACCCAACGGCAGGCACTGTACCCTTGCCTCATTACTATATGTATGTGGCAGAGATAAGAGCAATTTTTTAACGGGGACATGCAACATTTTTCTTATTTACGAGCCACGTAGCCATAAAACGCAGACATAAATTTCCCTGGCAATGCCCAAAATCCAAAATATCTATCGGAGGAGTATTTGGAGCTGAGTAGGCGAATGGAATAAATACATATATACATAGATTTCTTTGTATATGAATGCAATTCCGAAAGGAATAAAGAAATTGATATAAATGTTTATGCAAACAGACAAGCTGGCGTCATGGTGTGAGTGGGTGTGTGTGTGTGTATGTGTGTGTGTGTGTGTGTGTAGGCAAATAGATGGAATTATGTGAAATGTGCGAAAATTTTTAGGATAATGTCTCAAAGAAAGCGAGAGAGAAAAAAGTGTCATCAGTTGAAGCTGAAAGCTATTGAATATGAAAATGTCTCTTTTTATGATATACAAAAGTTATGCACAATTTCTCTAAATATAAACGAAGCTAAGAAGTTCCACTTAAACTTAAGATTTATTTTGAAAAGTCATGTGTGTACAGTCTTGACTGGATACGTTCAACTAATTTTTGCAATACAAAAGCTGAAAGCTATTGAATATGAAAATGTCTCTTTTTATGATATACAAAAGTTATGCACAATTTCTCTAAATATAAACGAAGCTAAGAAGTTCCACTTAAACTTAAGATTTATTTTGAAAAGTCATGTGTGTACAGTCTTGACTGGATACGTTCAACTAATTTTTGCAATACAAAAGCTGAAAGCTATTGAATATGAAAATGTCTCTTTTTATGATATACAAAAGTTATGCACGATTTCTCTAAATATAAACGAAGCTAAGAAGTTCCACTTAAACTTAAGATTTATTTTGAAAAGTCATGTGTGTGCAATCTTGACTGGATACGTTCAACTAATTTTTGCAAGGTCTTCACACAGTTATAAACTAATATTTTTGTTATTTATAGAAATAACACAGATCTATAAAATAAGACATATTTTTTTATGTGACATGAAAATCGTTTCTTATGTTTCTAGCGTTCACAGTATTTTTAGAAAGTAAAGATAAAGACCCGAAAAAGTGTTTTCAGTAGGATTTTTGTCTTAAACAGAAGTATCAAAAACATTTAAATATTAATTCATACATTTCTTTTTTTGTTCAATCTTACGACCTCTAAAATTTAATTGCGATTTTTTAGTTTATGTTCACTTGACATTCAGATGTTTACTTTTTAAAGGTGTTTATTGTGCTGTGACTCCATTTCATATCCATCAGATACACAGAAAAGGTTGTTCATAATGTTTTTAAAAATTCATTTTGTAATCTTGCATGCATACTTTTTGAAACGTTAAGCTTCAAGTGTTCACTATAGCAAATGTTCACTATATCGAAAGATGACTGCATAATATCACATCCTTTCAGTTCATTTAGCTAAGGAGTGAGGCAAATTTTTATGCACACTCAATTTTATGTGCAAAATAAACACACACATACAGAGAGAGAAAGACAGAGAGAGAGAGAGAGAGAGAGAGAGAGAGAGAGAGAGAGAGAAAGCACTTTAAAAATTTTGTGTGTTCCCCAAAAAAAAAAACAATTTTCGATTATTGCGCATTTTAGGTGGAGAGGGGTTTGTTGGCTTTGGTTTTGGTAACGTTTAAACTCACGGCAATAAACATTAATAAGAATGGCAGGCATTTAAAATTAAACGACTCCACCGCACGTGCCACCCCCGTACCCCTACCACGCATCTTAAGAAGTGTTGGAAAACAAAACTTTTGCTTTTTTCGCTTGGTTGGCAATTTAATTTTGAAGTGTTTGGTGGGAATTTAAGACCGTTTGCATATCAAAACCAAATGAAATCCTCCACAAACACACTCACACACACACACACACAAAGAAAAACACAGCTGGCGCCGTCAATGAAAATTAAATTTCATTCTTCAAGTTGGAGGTATGCCGTAAAACGAAGGATTTGCGGGTGGGTTGGGAGAGGGTGGTGAGCAATTAGCGGAAAATTGTTTAGGAATTTTGGAGAAGCGTTCGCGTTCCGAGTTAATTGCAGTTGTTTTATTTGAAAAGCGCCCTCCACCATCCGCCGACCCCCCACTGCCAAAATATCATTAGCATGAATTTATAAACAATCGAAATGCTCGGCTTAATTAAATTTTATTGTGTGACCAGTTCCAAGAACAAAAAGGAATCTATCAAGGACTTTAACTTGGACAGCGAATGTCAAGAACTTAAATGACAGCTGACTAATAAAGAATGCAAGAATGAAAGGCGAGCGAAAGGCAGAGAAATTGGCAACAATCTGAGTGGTTATAATAATTTTGAATAATTGTCCATAAATATTTATCACAGTGCATCGCACATAAAAAGGGCAACCAAGCATTTAATCCGTTGTATATAAAGACTTTTATTATATATTTTAGCCTTGGCCTTTGAGATGAAAGGCCCAAGTCCTTCTTGGCTCGTAAAGATATTTTTGGCCGTTATTTTTATTGATGAGCCCCAAAAAAAATGTTGGCAATGATTTTTTTTCAACGCTTTGTTATTGTTATTGTTATGTTGTTGCAACGTTTGTAACTTTTTTTCCACGTTTTTTTATGCTTCTTTTCGCCATTTTCTGCTTGTTTTATGGTTTTTTGTCGAGGACACTTTTTGGGCGAAAGTTAAGAGTTTAGCACGAAACTGGAAGTAAAAGTGTGTCAAAGTATTTGTTGCACGACAACACTGAAACTAATACACTTGTCAGGGGAATAAAAAAACACACACAAGCACAAGCACACGCACAAATACATATATACATTTAGAATAGCATGTTGTACTAACCACAAGTAGCAGCTAGTAAATAACTCGTCGTTGCATAGTTTCCAGAGCACGTGATGTTTGTATTTTGTTTGTTTGGATTTTGGGTTTAATCTTTGATTATTTATTAATCAAACACCAACTGTTATATTATTTATATGCCTTTTCGCGATTTTCGGTGGGTGTTGTCTGCCCGAGTTTAAGGTTTCGCGTTGGGATAGATTACACTGTTTTCATACTACTCTCTGTATTATTTTATTTATTTTTTATTACTATTGAATTATTGTGATTTTTTACTCGGTTTTCACTTGGTAGTTGGTGTGTTTACTGTTAGCGCGAGAGTGAGTTGCGCGTTCGCCGTGATGCCGAACAATCCCGCACGAAATCCCAAAGTGAACTGAACTTCAGCGTTGACGTTAGTGGAACGTAATGTCTCAACTTACCGAGTGTTAACTGTTCTCTCGCTTAGTGAGCGTCGCGTTGCGCTACGAATGGAATTGGAATCGTGTGGGTGCCAGGAACGAGCGACCTATGACAATGTGCTCAAACGTGTTTTGTGCCGCGTTGCATGCAACATGTTGTGTTTACGTTTTTTTTTTTGAGACGGCTTGCCCATGCTTCTGCCCAAATACCGGCTGTCATGCGCATGTTGCTGCAACATAGTTGAGTAACTTTATTTTTATGTTGCAGGCTTTCATTTGGATTGAGTGATTTTTTTTTATGTTATGTTAAATTCATTTATACAATACAATGCTTGCAACTTAATCTTAAATATTTAACAACTTATTTAATTTAGGTTACCTATGGAGATTATTTGCCTATAATATAATTTGATGGCATAAAATAAATTAATTTCAAAACAAACAAGTGCCCCAAAATTTATCTAGTGCTCATTAAACATGCCACAAAATATTTTGCTAAAATTTCGTTGTTTACTTTAAATTAATTATTTTTAAAAAAGATTTAGTATCAAAGCTGATGCTCGCAAAAAAAAATATTAGCATAACTAATGTATGTCGATTGCTGTGTTTAGCAAGTTTTCTTTGTTTAAGCAAATTATTTATTTAAATTGCACAAAAATTTATTTATTTGCAATTTTCTTTGTTACAAGTTTGGAGAATAATATTAAAAATAAAAACATTTTTTATTGCTCATATTTACTTTTTTTAAATATATTTTTGTTTTATTGTGAAGCAAACAAGTAGTTTCATAAGTCAATAAACGTTTTTAATCAATTTTTGATTTAGAAAAAATCTTGGCTTTACCCACAACTAGATTGTTCTATTCTTATAAACCAATTCTTATTTAACTCAAAAAAAACATTGATGTTGGTTTAACTCTTAATTATTTTATTAAACATTTACCCTGAACAATTCTAAATTTAAAAATCAAGCGCTCTCATTGATTTAGAGAATATTATGGAAAACTATTTTGGTCTTTTAACATTTCCTATTGAAGTAAGACATTAGAAAACTAAATCAGATGTCTCACAGTAATAACACACACATACACACACACACACAAACACATACACACACACCGACTGCTTTGGTGAACGTTTATAATGTTCACTTTGCCGCTTCAATAAACAAAGTCGCTGTAACGGCTTTCGAGTACTCGTAAAGAGAGTCGCCTAGAATCGAAAGAAGTATATAGTATTTGTACATATATCTGCCCTGATTATGTCGCACAAATTATGGGCTTAAGGTAAACGCATAAAACGCATCGCTGACTTTTTGACTCGTTCTCTTTCCCGTTCTCGTTTTATGCCTTGCGGTCTACAGCGACATTTTTTACGCCCGACTGCCTCCCATTCAAGACAAACCCACACCCACATTAACGGGGCGGGGAGCAACGTTTAATTAAACATTTTTAGGTTTACATGCGAGGTCAAAAAGAGATAAAGTTCGAAAAGTTTTAAGTGCCAGACGTTAAAATGTCAACTAAATGCCAGACGACAATCTGACAAAATTAGGCGAAAGTATTTCACCTGAACAAAAGTTTTGCGATTGTTGAGGCTTAAAGATGCAAAAGAAAATATTTTAAAAAGAGTGTTGACAAAGTTAGTGGTGATAAAAAGTTCCCTAAGCCCATCACTAACTGAGAAAAGCAACAGGATTCATCAAAAGTTATGAAGTGGAAGAAGGACTTTGAATATGATGTTACAGGATCTTTTAGTTGCATTTTTTTTCAATTGAACTTCCAAATTTGTATAGAAATTGATTTCTAGTATAGAAAATGTCGTTTTAATGAATTTCGACTGTATTTTATGTAAAAAATTATTCTTCCACATTCCCTATTTTCTTCACTATTATACTATTAAGAATCTTTCCTTTAAATTACATTACATAACATTACATTACAAACACCATTACTTACATGTAAGTGGAGTAATCGAGAATCGCGTATTCCACCTGAACTGGTTCGTGTCGAATGTTGCAAATCGTGAGCCGAAAAGTGTCTATAAGCTCAACCAATTTTGAGAGCAGTGCACTGATCAAAAAAAGAAGAGAAAAGTTGTTTTAAATTAATAATATAAGAAACAGTTTATTGTTTGCGAATGATATAACATTTTACCATTAAATATACTCTCTGCCTCTTATGACATTTAATTCATCCAAATATATTATTATAAGATATAATTATAGAAAGACAGGAACTCAAAGATCTTTTATGCTTAAAAAATATTTATGCCAAAAAGTAGGCAAAAAACTTAAGGATTCAATCATTATAAAAAAATTGATAAAACTCGTTAAAATCTTTTTATCAATATGAAATATAATCCAAATTCAACTTCCTAACGTCGGAGTATTTTACAAGTTTATAAACAATATAAATTATTTTAAACCAATTTATGCACAAATTCTTTGCTATGTAGCCACAAAAATTTCCATTAAAATCAAATAGAATTTCAGATATTCCAATGCTTAACGCCACGAACGAGAGAACTGCTAGAAGGGCACTGCAGAAAAGAGGTTTAGCTGAGGCAGAGAGCGAATGAGTGGACAGAGGGGAGAGGGAGGCCACTCAATGGGAAGCTTGAAACTAAGATGAGGCGACAGCGTTGACAACAACAGCAGGAAGCGTGTGACGCTGACAACACGTACCTAATGACTAATGGACTCTTAATGATCTAACAAGGTGTGCACACACTCAGACAGAGACACAGGCACCCCAAAAGCAGTAAACACAACAAACAACATGCAATGAAGCAAGGGCTTGCGATGCGGCTGCTGCTGCTGCTGCTGTTTGGCGGATGCGCGATGCTGCTGACAAAGTTCAAAACTTAATAATGCCACATTAGTTTTCGGCTACACAACGACACAACACCTCCCCCCCACCCCCCCCCCACACCACAAAAAAAAGGAGTTGCAAGGCGATACGCTAGAAAGCTCCTTGCTGCAGGTACTTTACAGCCAAGCAACGTTTGCAACGTTCGGCACGTTCCAGCTGAGTTGGGTGCTGCTTTAACTGCTGTTCCTTTCTTCTTCTTCTCCTACTTTGCATGTATGCAAAACTCGTCCTTAAAGGACACAGCATCAAAAACAACAGCAATAGCAACAACAACATCTTTGTCTGGCAGCGCTAAAAACTCAACAAAATTGCAAAAATTAAATTAGTAAATTTCGTTACAAACTTGTCCAAAACTTGCAACCGGGGCACGAAAGGGGGTCAGGCAGCTGACCAGCTTGCCGTTCTCACGGCATAGGTCATTTCGTTATGTCTGTCCCCCTCCCACCCCCTCTGAAAGTTGTTATGCCCTGTAACCATTTAAAATGGGTCAAAAGTGTATCATGAGTTTTCGGAATACTTTCGAACAAATCGAACGGAAAAGTTGTTTAAAATATATTTAACGATATTTGTTGTTATATTATTCAAAATAAACGAATCAAAAGGGTTAACAACTTCAGGCTTAACTTTTTTGCAGTTAAGATTGATAACATGTAATTTTAAGAAGTAACGATTCAAAATTTGAGCTTTACAAAACGGTTTATTGCTTTTTTTGATTAAAAATAAGAATAACCATTTAAACTAACTAAAATTTTAAATGTTACTTATTTAATTTCTTCATATATCTAATTCTATCTTTACACAAAAATTTCTAAATATTTTTGATGACATTTTCTTGTACATTTTTGCCACGGTTTCAGTTCGTTATTTTGCATTTAAATTGAAATCCAAAATTATTTATTGCATACTCTTAAATTGGCATTTTGTTGTAAATATGTATTTCATATAAACATTGTTCAAATATAGATATAAAATTGATTGGGACAGCCATTATTTTAAGAAAACTGTCAACAAAAGTTTTGTGCTGTCAATAAAATAAATAAATTCTATTTGTGCAGGTATTTGGCGTCTGTTAACAATTAACAGACAGTACAAGCATAATTTCATATTTCTAGGAAAGCCCTAAGGCATTTTTTCTTTAGTAAAATCATACAAATGGTTTGTATTTTTGTTTGCCAAAACGAATATATACGGATGTTTGTTAATGTAATGAAAATAGGTATAAATAAATATGGTTTAAATAAGATTTTACTGTCGCTAGATAATTTTCATTATAGTCAGTTCTTAAGATGTTATTAACAACCAAACTTAAATTATATTAAATATATTCAACATCGAGTCAATAACAATTTGAGCTTGTTGTACAGGATATTTTCTTGTCGCCCGACTCTTAAATTCAACACTAACTATTTGTTGTTACTGGGACATTTTGCGCTACTCATGCGCTTCATTAATCACATAGCTGTCAAGCTATGCTGCGTAGCCCAATGGGCCAAAGCAGCTGCCGCTTACCAGCTTTACGGTGAGGTAAGTTTAGGCAAGCCAAGGCAAGGCAAGGCAAGGTTAAGTTAGTGTTAGTGTTGGGTTAGGTAAGTTAAGGTAAGCTTGACTGCCAAAATTAAGCCTGGCTAACCGAGAAAACGAAACGAAACCGTTTTACACGCCGTCGCACAAAGCAAACGGATCCAAACATATGTCAAGTAATCAGCAGCCAGCCAACTTTGTGTGTCAGCCAGCCAGCCAGCCCGCCCGGCAGCCAGCCAAGCCAACCAACTGAACTGCTCAAGTCTCAAGGCACACAAGTGAAGAAGAGATCTCTCTACTGATTCCGGGGCGAACTTTGTGACGCCAGCCTTCGCGGCACATGCCAAGCATAAAATTGAATATGTATCCAAGAATCTGAGTTTTCCCCTCTACCTCTTCATGACTTTCTCTCTCACTTTCTCATTGGTTACAGCAAAATGAAGCCACCACAGACGGCAATCGCAACCGGTAAGTTACTAGACGAGCCGACGAACTGTGCGTTAAGTAAACCTTGCAAAACAAATCCCAAGCAGCGTCGCCAACGTTGACGGCGACGCCAGCAACGACGTCGTTTACGCTTCGCTGCGTCAACCTTTGTCCAGGTGCGGACTTAATGCGACTCGATGGCAGAAAGTGTTTTTCTGCAATATGCAGAAAGTGTTTTTGGAAAGTCGATAATAATAATTTTAAAAATAATTGTTTAAAAAAAATATACATTACAAATTATGTTAAAAATTTGTACTCATAAATATGTCTATCCAGAAAAAATGAATAAAAAACAGTACATTTTGTCTTAAATATTTTTAAATAAATATTTAGCTTCACAATATAAGTTCATTAAACTATTCAACAATTGTATTTAATTTTGATTATGCATTTCAATTGTATGATAAGATGATTGAAAAACTGTTCAAATAAATATTACTACTACTGTTAAATATTATTACTATTTATTTTGTTATTACTAATAAAGTGTTTAATTTGAAAGATCTATATCTACAACTTAATATTATATTTTTAGTTTCCCTAAATAGGCGAATGTCATTATGTTTTGAAATGAGTTCTGCTTTTTGGTTAAACGTTTTCTTTTTTGAACACCTGTCCGCAATTCAAGTAATTATTTCGCATTCAAATATAATTTTGTGGTTAAACAACGAATGCGGCCCTGTGCTCGACCTCTCCGATTGTACGCAACGTTGTCGCTGTCATTTCGAACATTGCACAGCAACGGCCAGCACTTGGTATGAGTATGGGTATAGATTTGGGTACACATTGTAGGAAGTAGATGGACAGAGCGACGCCGACAAATTTTGACTTGCCGTTACGCTCGACTGCACCAGCGACAGGGCAACAGGGCAACAGTGAAGGGGGCGGTTTTGTTTACATTTAAACAACAACGGCTGAATATGGTAGTAGTAAAGTATTTTAGGCCCATAAAGCACACGGCAACCGCAAAAAACGTGAGTACTGGAAAAGTGGGGAGGGTTTTTATAAATTCAGTGGTAGTTGTTTTACTTTTTTAACGTGCATGGGAATTTTACCTGTTTGTGTTTTTTTTTTTCTTTGTTATTATTGTTTAGTCTTTGTTTGTTTCAGTCGAGTTATTTGACCAATTGGCACACAATGTTTAAAACTGGCAAACAGATCAGAAAGCTGATGAACTTCCCACAGGGAGACAAAACACACCAAGTAATGCTCACAGTCGGCTGAGTGGCATTTCAGTTTATTATGCGTTATAATCAACAACAACAGCTAGAGCTAGAGCTAGAGCAACACGAAGCACGAAGCACGAAGAGCCAAGCATCCTTTTTTTTGTTTTTGTTTTTTTTTTGCGGAGCAAGCCTCTATGCGCCACTTTGCCAGTAACTGCCTAGCAACGGCTGTTTAAGCCTTCTCCACCTGCTTGCACTTTTTTTTCATTTGCATCTCTTTGTTTGCCTCAGGAGGAGGTGGTTGGATGCACGCCTGCTGTTAAGTGCTTTCCACCTGGCGGGCAGACAAGTTCCGCTATATGCCACACACACACATAACCACACACACACAAACATACATACATAACAGGATGATGGTCGCGATCCTTTTCGCCCCGCTACAGTTTTTTTTGCTGGCTTTGCTCATTTGTTGGCCTTACTCATTTGGCTAAGTGCGTTGAAGTTGTTCGTTCGTTGGCCCCACGCTGGCACCTTGTCTACAGAATTAGGCTGTCTTCACACACTCACATAGTACTAACACATACACACGTGCCCATACACACATGCACAGAGTGCAAAGTGACGTTGCCTGATAAATTAAATCAACTTTTACTACGGACACTGCGTTAAACGTGTTGCAAATGTTACGCGCGTGTGTGTGTGTGTGTCTGTGTGTCAACTGAAACGAGGCAGAGAAGTCGTCGCACTCGAGACTATTCAAATGATGCAACCTTCCGCTAGCACACAGCATCCGCGACAAGTGTCCACGTGTGGCGCAAAAAAGCATTTACAATCTTAATTTTTTTTTTTTTAGCTTTCTTATACCCTATTTTAAACTCGAAATGATAAGGGGAGAATTGTTGCATAGCAATAGACATAAGCGCAGAAAACAAGCAGATGTTGATATAAACAATAAAAGCTAGAAAAATATCATAAGTTAACCGTTTAACAACACAATAAAAGAATACACCATACATTTTATTGTAGAATTAATATTAGTAAATTTATTAATACTTAAAATGCCTAGGTTTCTCGAACGACAGTTACAAATATTTCATTACTTAAGATCATTTAGCTTATTTTTATTTAAAACAGATACTTTTTTTTATAAAAGTCTTTTGGATAGCAAGAATATATGAAACAAACAATATTTTTCAAAATTCATTTGTTTTGAGTTTTGTTCATTAAATGACTTAAAATATATAAAATTAAGCTTTGCTTCTAATTAAATTTCGAATATTTTAATTTTAAAATGTACAGGTTTTTTCATTTATATTTATGAAATGAGTAATAACATCATCATATCATGTTGAAGCGAACTACAGGGTATCACAGAGCTCTACACTCTCAATTTACTTACTTTGTATGAATTTTTTTTGTATGTTGCCAACAATTTAAATGGCAGCCGTAACGGTTGCTACTGCTGCTGGTGCTGTTGCAAGTCCTGGGCTGCCGCTTAGGTGCACGCACAAGTGGTCGCTGGGGTTTGACACGGAGTCACTGACACCCAACTCCAACACCAACAACATACTTACTTTTGTAATGTTGCGCTTTGTCGCTTTGCTCCACTGTGTGTCCACACACAGCAGCAGCAACGACATCAGCTTCACCTCGACATCAGCTTCACGTCGACGTGCTTCAATACTTTAATATAAAAATATGCAAATTATTTTTTGTTGCAATGCAGCCGCGCAAATGCCACAAGCAGAGCTTGACAGCCAGCCAGCTAGCTGAGTAGGTGGCATAACCACAAGGACGAGGGTGAGAACAAAGGAAGAGTATGAGAATGTTAACGGGAAAAGATAGATAACAGAAAAAGAGAGGGAGAGAGAGAAAACGACGTCGACGGAGACGTCACTTTAATTAAAATTAAATACTTTTATGAACAGCAATGCCAAAATGTGTGAAGCCAAAAGAAAGAAGCGATAGGAACAAAGGTAAGGGGACGGGGAATAACTGCACCACTGGTTTATCAGTGAATTGATTAAAAAGTAGCTGAGGGCCACTTTTGCTGAACAAATGCGCATCAAAGAAATTTTGTTTATCTTTGCATCTGCTTCGCACGGTCGCTGATTAAAAATAAGAATATATTTATCTACTCAAAGTTAACATGCTCAAAGTCAAAAGATCTAAAATTCAAAAGCATGAGGGTTGTCTTTAAATGTTAGCTTAACGTTAAGTAGGAGGTAAACTTTTCAATTAATTGCAAATACATTGTGTAGTTTGTACTATTATTAGTTGTATGAGCTGTATTAGTCAATATGAGCATACCTTAAAATTTTTTTATACCCTGAACCCATTAAAAATGGGTAAAAAGGGTATAATAATTTTGTGCAAAAGTATGTAACTGACAAGTTTATATATACTTGAACAGCATCAAAAGACGAGTCGATATAGCCATGTCCGTCTGTCCGTCCGTATGTATTAACGCGTCAATCTCAGAGATTATAGGAGCTAGAGATTCCAGATTTCGAAAATAAGCTGGCCGAATCCCTAGGGCCTAGAGAGTACAAGTTTTTGATAACTCTTCTCGTTTCCGATTTACACATGTGATCGATAACAATAAAATCTTGAGTTTAGAAAACTTTCAGACGGCGTTTGAAACATTAAGCAAAATCATGACAATCTGTGAAATTTTTTAATTAAAATCGGTTGAGAAAAACCGGATAAAGAACATTGAGGCTTAGTATGCAGTATGTTGTACGCGCGTGCACATACACACATACTAGCAAGTACTGAGTGTACGCGTAAAGTATAGGGTTCATGATATCTAATCTTCAAAAATCCAAAATGGCATGGTTAATGGTCTTGGACTTTATATCTAAGCGAATAACAATTTATATATAGTTGTTAGAAAGCTTTTGGAGACAACTACAAATAGCAAGCCCCTAGTATCACTCTGACAAATCTAGAACCAGTTGCGAATTCGAAGGCAAGGGAAGTCAAAAATAAATGGAACTCCAAAGGGTATGCAACACTATTTGAATATGTTTATTTACTCAAAGTTAACATGCTCAAAATCAAAAGATTGAAAATTGAAAAGACAAAACAATATGAGAATACCTTAAAAACTTTTTTCATTTACTTTATAAACTTCGTTGAAGTCTCGCAAGATAACCTTGAACTATGAGATTTGCTGCACAAAATTAAAAAAAATCCTAACAAAATTGGATAAAACGGCAAATTAAAAATCTATTTACAAACTCAAATGCAAGTTGTTGAAAATAAACGGAAAACAGACAAAATGTGAATTTAAAGAGATATTTTGGAAAGTCTTTCTAATATCACTAGTAAAACTTAAAGCTTCCCCTAAACTTTTCAACATTTAATTTTGACAAGAATATCTCAATATTTCCGCTTTCAAGCTACATTAATGTTAAATGTCTGCCAACAATTAGGATGCCATTTTGCAATTGCTTCTCTTTTCTCTAAGTGAATTAAAGCGCTTTATATACATACTTATAAACTTAATATATATGTATGTGTATGTGTGTCTGTATATATTTGAAAATTGTTTCAGCTTAAGCTGCATTTGCTAGTTCGCTTTGCAAGTGGACCTCGCTTTAGTTTTTCCAACTCTTTTCACATTGGGCGTTGATTTGCTTTTTTAGTTGCTTGTTAAACTGCGTACTTCTTGTCGCTACTTAAGACTGTTGACTTTTTCTTATCATACCCTTTTGGGAGCACAATGTATGAATACTTTGTCAGGCACTATAGAACGATATGATTTAATCCGCCTTCAATTGAACTTTTGTGTTAAACAAAAGCGGTTAATAAGACATAAATATAAAAGGAATAAATTATATAATTGTTATTATGAATATAAATATGCAAATGTTCAAGTGGATTTAAGCTTTCGAATAATATTTGCCAACATTTTGTTAAAAGTTAAGCAATTTCAAATAACAAAAAAATATTCTTTTCTCAAAAAAAATTCAAAAATATCTTAATATATATCTACTTTGTTTTGTTAAGGTTCAGAATGTTTCAATTTTTTGCTGCAAAATGAAAATATTTATTGAATAGTTGAAAAAATCATTTTCAAGCACATAGGTTATACAATAACAAGTACATAGGTTGTACAAAACAAGGCAAATATTATATATGTGAAAATGACTGCATCAATAAACATAACAAACAGCAAAAATTTACAAAAAGTAAACATATCAAAAAGTTGATACATATTTCCGTAAAAAAATTGTTTTCAAATGAAAAATGTGCACTAAAAAAATACAAATGTCAATATGCATTATTTTAAAAAATAACTGAAATATTGCCTGTAGCTAAGCGAAACATAGTTTAAATAACAACAGATAAATTCTATTTCATGTCAAACGAAGTGTATAAAATATTCGACAGTTCAAGTGGATATTGCTTTTGTTTTTTTTTTTATTGCTTTGTGTCCTGGTCTGTCTGTGTTCTGTGGTCTGCGGGGCGGCTGTCACCAACTGGCAGCCAGCTGAAGAAATAACTAAAAACTATTCATTAAGTTGGCTCTGTTTGCTTATTTATCATAACTTGGCCAAACCGGATTGCAACTGGTGCTGCCATAGAAATCTTTTGGCACTAGCAGAGAGACATTTTTTCAATGAATTAAATAAAGTCTTCAGCTCAACTCTCACTTACTTTTCTTTTATCTATTTCTCAGTGACTTTTGCTCAGTGCGTTTGCTTTAATAACAGCTTAAAGAGCTTTAGCCTGGACAGAGCACAGCCATTGTCCACTACAGAAAGCGAAAAAAAGCGTCAGAGCTGTATGAAATCGATTTAATTTCGTCACTGAAGCGAAAGTAAACAATAGCACGAGAATTCCAAAAAGAAGCATCAAAATTGAGCTAGCCCCAAAAAGCAACAACAGTCACAGAAAAGTTGTTGACAGCTCACGTTCGCGTTGTCCAATAGATGATGTTGCTGCTGTTACTGTTGGTCCTGATGCTGATGCTGATGTTGATGCTGATGCTCACTGTATGTGTGTGTGTAAATGTGTTTGCAACTGTTGTTGTTTGCAGAATGAAGGGAGTATACGTAATATTTTGGCGTTTGCGTTCGCGTTGTCCAACCAACCAAAATGCCAAAACCAAATTAATCACAAATATTACTTATTATTGCACGCATGTTGTGTTTCTTAGATGATGTTGTTGCGTTTCGATGTTGTTGTTGCCGGTTGTTCACAGGTCTATTTATATATCAGAATTTGTTGTCAATATGCTGCCATTTCAAGCAGTGCACGATACAAAAGTCTTATAAACTCATTTCTTAAAAATGCTGAGTAATAAAATTGTTCATATTATAAATTTAGTTTAATTCAGATTACATATTGTTTTTAATTTATTAATTTTTTTTTTCTTTTTCAAAGTACTAAAATGTTTATATTAGATTAATTTCAACACCTGTTTAAGTGCAAATTTTGTAAATATTTTAAAAGGAATATTATTGTAAAATATTTGTTCAGTTTTAGAATGAATTTGTATTTTTTTAAATATCAGATATACACAAAAATCTCTTTAAATATGTTTTCTAGACCAGATCGGCATCAAATGTTAGCATCCTACGCATAGGAGCGATCATTAACATAAATATTGTCGTTAAATATCTCTCGAATGCATTTTATTCTATTAAATTTATAAGCTATTTTTAATTATTTAACTAAATACTTTTTGTTCTGTGTTTTTTCTTTTATTTTTCAAGAGACTAGTTTCAATAGATGATAGCTTTAAAAACGTTTCTTTTTTATCCACAGTTCCGACAGTTGGGCGTGCCGTGGCTAGTGGCGCCGGTGCCTTTGTTTAAGCACGTTGCTCTCTTTCTTGACATTTACTCGATTATGTTTTCAACTCATGTTTTTGGAATTATTTCATTTCATTTTTTGAAGTCACATCTTCACAAAACTCATTTCTCATTTCACATTTCTCCAGGTCTTTCCGTTCTTTCAGTTCTCAGCTTCTTCGCACGTTCATTTCAGCCTGGCTTTTGAGTTGTGTTGTGTGGCACTTCATCATTGTTTGTGTGTTGTGTATTTATTAAATTGACACATGCTGACAACAAGCAGATAACGGTCCAAGCCAGTGGGAGGCGGCATACACTTCACTAGTAGCTGATGGTCAGCAGTAGCTAAAGCTGGAGCTAGAGCTGCAGCTGAAAAAGGAGCAGCAGCAATATCATCAACAGCAGCACTCAAGACAACTGGGTTTCTTCAATTGCTGCCAGTTTCTGCCCGAAATAAATTACTCAAAGTCAAGTCATACCCAGAAAATACAACTTGAAATACAATAAGGGCGAAGGGCAAATGAACTGACTTACTTGAATTTCAGTTGCATCGCATAAAGAGAAATGTTAATTTTTCGCAAAATTAACTTTACTCAAGTTATTATGCTCGACTATGCAAATGCCAACAGCAAACTGCAAGAAATTCAGCTGCAATAACAACAACAACAAACAGCAATAAGTATATAACAGCGCCACGCCCAACCGAATCACTTAAGTGGGCAAACGCCTGGGCTGCAGCTAACAGCGAACCATAAAACAATAATTGCAACATCAACAACAAGCAGCTGCGTTTTGGGGGTTGGTGTTTTTGGCCTTTTTTAAGCTGTTAACCCTTGACTGAATAACTTATTATTATATTTTTGAGTAATTTTTCATCATTTTGCTGATGTGAAATTATGAATGCATTAGTGTGAAAAACACTCTTAAAATGTTACCAACATAACTGTTTAACTTTGTTGGAGCCGCTTCTGGGCCAATATTTATCTTTAACCAGCTGTATAAGTTATGAAAAAAAAATGCGTTTAACATTTGTTGAAGTGTAGCTGCAAATAAACAAAAAAGCATTTCATTTGATTTGATTTGAAAAGGTAAAGCCATGAAGTACAGAGTTAGGTGAAAAGGCATTTCCCTCAAGCAAAACCATAAAAATTATTTAATTTGCAAACCAAGTATTACTTAATACAAAAAAAAATCTCTATGAGACTGACATAAGTTGGAAATCTCCTATATTTGAAAATAAAATATTTTATAAATATTGAAAAGCAGTGTTATTGACAATCACGTTTAAATTTGTGAAAAAAATAATATTAAAATATACGTGATACTAAGTATAAATACTTTTTTTTAATATTCTGCAAAGTTTTTAACGGATTCAATCGGATGTTTATGCAACATACCAACGAAAAATCTATATTTTAGCCCAGACTAACGGGTAGGTTAAGGGGTTAAAATGTTTGCCTTGCACACTGCTCTAGTTTTTCTTATTCTTCGTCTTCTTTTTGCTTGCAGTATTACTATATAGCTGGCAACTGGTTTTCTTTCTGTTCGCCTGATTAAAACAAATGAGCAGCGATTTGTCATGTCACTGCGTTTAAATTTATCATTTTAGACGACAGCCGCGAGCGCCCCTGCAATTGTTGCAGGGTGTTGTTGTTATTGTTGTTGTGTTATTGTTGCCCGTTTCCTACATGCCCTTCCGTAACGCGCAGTTTTGTTATGCTTTCTTTTATAGCCAGGTCCACATACACTATAAATGTGTATATTGTGTGTGTGCTTGTGTTTGCTTTCGCCATCTGTAAAATTCGCTTGTTTGTTTTTCCTGCTTCCGGCAGCGCCCCCAATGCAAAGGCAGTGGCAAAAGCAAAAGGAAAGGGGACACAACGGCGCCAAGATCACAGCCAATGCACATTTTGGCTCAGATTCTTTCGACTCCGACTCGCAGCTAAATTTTATGTGGCATATGGCAAGGCGCAACATTTTTGTTAATGGCTTGTAACAATTTTTTGTTGCATACACAAATCCGTTTTGGCTGGCTACTTTTTTACCAGTTCTAAGCTTTTTTTGCTTCTCTGTTGCCGGAAGCCAAAAATATTTGCAGCTAGCTTGCTGCCTGGCCATTGACATGACTGTGCACATTGCAACATGCCACACACCCACCACACCACCCACAATTCCCAACAATTGTTTGTTCGTTTATTTCCTTCCAGCTTTTTTTCTCATCAGTTGTTCTTGCTGTTGTGGCTGTTTTTGGCAATTGCCAAAAGCATAATTCGATTAGCTTTTATAGCAGCGTGTTGAACTGCAATCATTGCGGAAAAATGCCAATTAGAAAAGTTACTTGCCCCTAAAGCACGCTCTCTCTCACTCACTCACTCTATATCTCCTTCTCTCTCTCTCTTTATTTATGCTGCGTAATTGCTTCAGTCACTGCTGACTGAGTATCCAATCTGGAGCTCAATTCTTGCAGCCATTTTTTGATTTGCAACATGATGTTGCTGCTGGCTCAACTTAAGCTAATGAGCAACAGTGGAGCATAATACAAAGTCAATGAAACTTTTTGCCTTACAATGCTCAAAATAGCAAAACACAAAGCATGCCACATCCACACACACAACTATACAAACAGGAAAAACAGCCAACAATTTTGGCAACAATAAACTTCATGATGCCAGCAACAGAAACAGTAAAGGCAGCAGCAACGGCAACATTAGCAGTGGAGGTAGCTAAAACTATTACACACAGCACCTGTGATAACATCAGCAGACATACACACACACACACACAAACA
This sequence comes from Scaptomyza cyrtandrae, assembly GCA_035044605.1. Taxonomy (NCBI): domain Eukaryota; kingdom Metazoa; phylum Arthropoda; class Insecta; order Diptera; family Drosophilidae; genus Scaptomyza; species Scaptomyza cyrtandrae. The sequence goes on from JAWNNS010000640.1 coordinate 23,254,402, forward strand.
CACACAGACCCACCTTTCCCATAAACTTGAATGTTTCGTTTTCACTTTAATCAAAAACTTTCTGCAAACGCCACCAAAAATTTACATTCATTTTAATTTTACGCTAAATAAATTATTATCTATGCAGCGAATGTACAAGTGCAACTTGTTGTGTACGTGTGTAAGCTGTAACAGTTCCAAAGTTTTCCCAAATAGATGGACGGTAAGAGAGGTATAATGTTGCAAGTGCAACCAAAAAACTGAACTGAACTTAGAAGCACCTCAGATGCAGTTTGAAGGTTTTGCGTTAATTTGGATTGAATAATGCCAACAAATTTTTGAGCTACCTTAAAAAAAAAGATGAAGAAAAGGAAAAGACGAGCAAGTGGCACATGATGCACAGAGACAAATGACTGGACCACGGCTGCATTTGCAGCACAACGCAAGCGTAATTAATAACTACGCGAGGGCGGACACGAACAAAACTTAGTATTTGGCGAAATAAGAACAAATTATTACAGGTCAGAACTAAATAAAAATGTATGCTGACTTTTTGGGGTCTAGTATAAAACTCGTTGCTCTAACAATAAAATAAGAATCTAGTGTAAGGCGTGGCAGAGAATACAACTTATTTTGAGCTGGTTGTGATTAGTAGCAACTGCAACAGTTGCTAATGTTGCTGTGCGTATCTGTGTACACTGACTGCAACTGTGTCATTATTAGTGTTTCGCTGTCATTTAAGTTGGCGCCGATGCAGCTGTTGGATGCTGTCTTCTTATAGTTGCTGCCAGGCACATTTGTGGTACCCGAGCGGAACTTGCGATTCTGATAACATTTTAATGAAAACTGTCAGATGCAGCTGTATGAGAGTGTGCATGTTTGTCTGCGTTGCAAGTTGATGGCAACATGCGCCACGCCCAGCACTCACCGAGCCCAATTGCTGCTGATGCTGTTGCTGTTGCTGCTGCTGTTTTGTCAAGTGTGAATTCAACACTTGTGACTTGACATTTTTAGGCGAAACGCGGCAGCAGCAGCAGCAGCAACAGCAGTAGGAGCAACTTATGAAGATTTCTGCACCGCAGGCTTAAGGCAACAACCACAGTTCGCTCGCGCTCGCGCTCTCACTCGCGCTTGCTAGCTCTGCCTTTTGTGGCAGCAGCTGCACTTAGCTGTACATTAGGCGTCGAGCGAAATGAATGCGCGAAACAATTCTGCGGCTCATTGTTTGCCCAGCCGATGTGCGTCTTGCCGTGCGTTGTCACTGCCCCTTCTCTGTGACTTGCCTCATTTTCCACGACAAAATTAAAATTGCAAGCGTCAGAAGAGCGACGCTAAGGTCGTAACTACACTCAAAAATTTAAAACATTGCACAAATAGCAAAAAAAAAAACCATAAATCAAAAAAAATAAAACAATAAAAATACACTAAATAATTAACTAATATGTTGTATAGTAAGATTTGTTTGTTTTAACTATTGGTATGATTTTTTTCTCAGTGTTTGAGAAGACGGAAGCAGTGCAGCTGCTTCACAATTTTGCATTTCAAATTTACACAAATTTCAAATTTGTCAAATTTGATTCGCTTTTAGCAGCAATTTGTGCTGCTTCCTGCTCTATAAGTACCACAGCGCTCTATACAACGCATACGCCCTGTGTTACGTGGTGTCTTGAGGTCTCTTGATGTCCAAGATGAGGGCGCACTGATTAACATTTTAATTGTGGCAACGGAAATAAGCCTTTGGGGCCACGTCAAATACGTGACAGCCTAAGCGCCAGCCACAGCGCAGGCAATTAAGTTTGTGCCGTACGCGCCAAAAAAAAGTATGCAACGCAAAACGCTTTTAAAAATGGCTTACGGGCACCATTTTGTGAATTTGGTTTTTGCCAACCAACTTACTATGGGTAATTTGAACAGTTTTTATGGCCAAAACCCATTTATCGAAATTCGATTGATGAACTTTATGTTGACTGCTTTACGTGGCAAAAATACCCCTATTTAATATTAAAACAAAAACTGAACTTTAAATGGACGAACAAAATGAGTCGAACCAAGTCCCACCTTAAAAAAAAAAAGAAGCGTTTGAGAGTGTTTAATGAATGATGTTAGAGAATGTTGTTACACCTGCAACGTTTTGCCATAACCGCAGATATTTCAATTTAATGATCATAACCTTATATATGACATTGTGGTGTTATTTGTAAAACGGAACGCAGTGAGGGGAAAAGTCTATAAAGTAATTGCCGTTTTTAATCGCCTTAGCTGCAGCTTATCACTAACTAGCTGCAGATTTTGCCATATAAGAGGTAGGAAATATAAGCAATCGTATTTTGATCGATTATTTCTATATGTACTATAAGATCTACTTGTCGGATTATGCTACTTGTTTTTAAAAAGTTTGGTTCAGATATCTTGGAAAACCAAAAAGTTTTTCGTACGAGATATTCCATTCTTACCGATTGTTCCTTTAGGAGCTTTATGATATAGTTGACCGATGTCGCTATTAATTTTCTACGATGTTAGTATTATAATAAATATGTTAAATGCCATATTTAGTCCTAAGAATTCAACACAAAAAACCGAATTTCTTTTGTAATTGATTAATGCCACAAAAACTGTTCGATTACCCATAGTGCAACTGCTGGCAACTCAATTTGAGTTGCAAACGACCAAAGCATTAACAGAGGGCATAGGGAGCCACAATTCACACACGCACACACACACACATACACAAACACACATAGGATTTGTTTGTGCATCAAATTGCAATTGCCGTTGCACATCTATGAACGTATATGTTGCAACAACAACGACAGCAACAACTAAAACAAGAGGTAACGTCAACAGAAAACACAACATACAGATCTGTTTCAACGCAAAGGTGTGCTTTCTGTTTGTATATTACAGAAAGAGAGAAAGTGCATGTGTGTGTGTGTGTGTATACGTATGTGTGTGCCGAGCGGAAATAAAACCAAAACGGATATGCTTACTAAGTACCTGTACCTACACAGCGGCCACATCCGCCGGTGCTACGTTTGCAGTAGACTTCAACGCCAGTTGCCAACTTGCCACACCCTCTCCTCCCATAACCTCTTTACTACCATTCACAGCCATAAAGCAAGCTTTGTTTTAAGCCCATTGCCCCGTTGCCCCTGTGGCAGTCGTGTTAGTCGTATATTTGCATTCATCCATTTTCGTTATTCTTATGCCCTTTTGCGGAGAAAGAGTTTTTCTATTTCTGTTGCAATTAGTTTATACGAGTGTTCTAATTTGGTAGAAATACATTTTTAATAACTAATTTAGATGTAAAGTCACTATTTAACATAACAGTTTTAAATATTCTTAAGTTATATCATATTTTATTCAAATCAACATTTTTTTTAATATCCCATCGCCAGGGGATATCATAAAGAAACAAATATTAGTCCCAAATATTAGTCGCCTAATAAGATTCATCATCTGTTGAATTTTTTTTTGTTTTTGAATATTCTTTAACTTGATAAGTCAAATATTCAGTTTGCAATCTGCAAGAGTATTTAATTTGACACACACTTTGAAAAGCTGTTTTCTTTGTCTTATTTTTGTTATTTAGCGCTTTGTCTGAATTTCGTTCGCAAATTTGTTTGACTGCTTCGAAATTGTATCGTTGATAATGGACAGCGTCGATTTTTCGCAGAGATTTATGAAACAATTGGACCAGTCAATGAACTGAATTTTGAGCTCATTGCATTGCTAATGTATAAAAAAGTAGCAACAACAATAAAAACACTCAATTTAAACACCAGGACTCCATCAAAGCATCGACAACGAAGTTGAATGCACAGTTGACTAAATTTTGCTTTAAGTTTTTTATGTCACTGGAACTAAAAAAGTAGAAAATAACAGAGAGAAGAGAAACAAGCAGAGACTAGAGAACGATATAGAAGATGCAACGTAGCTTGGCCAAAAAAGTCAATTTCCAGCACAGATTTAATGTCACGGTGGATATCATATGTACTGTATGAAATCACTCCAACACGAAGTTATCGGGTGCAACCGCATTTACCGTTAGACGTAGTCTGGCAAAACTTTCTAACAAACTTTTGCAGAATTTGTTCATTGTGTTGCACATGGCCAATATACACTTAGAAACTAAATCAATGACGAATGTTCATGGCGTCGCCTAAATTGATTTTTTATGTTATGATTTCTTAGATTTAAAAAAAAAATGTATTCAATAAAAAATTTAATTTTTATTAGAAGTCCTGAGAGAGGATTTTAATTTTAAGCCTTTTACAGTTTTTAAGATAAGCTTTTAAGCATTTTAGGCATTAAAACGACTTTTATTATCTCAGTGCAGCATAAGGTTTTCTGCCTTATCCTTCTCAGGCCACAGCAGCAACAGAAGCAACTGGCGATGATTTTGTCAACTGAGTTAGTGTCACATTGCAGAAGGCGATTGCAACGCCAGATGCTAATTATTCCAACAAAAGGAAGGCGTGGCAACCGCCTTCGACTTTGTTTCGACACTTCAGGGCGCTTTTGTCTTGTTAACACTTTTGGCCAAGCCGTCAAGTGGCCCGTTAAATCGCCTTAGCATTCGGCTCGTCGCCTTTCTTTATTCGGTGGGGGGTGGTTGGGGGGTGAAGGGCGAATAGGTTACAGATTTTAGCAAAGATTTCCGCTCGGTTCGCCGCTTTTTCAAATTAATCCTCTAAAATGAGTTTAAAGTGACAGTCAGCTGAGACCCTTCCCCCACTATCCTTGTTGACGTTGTTGTAGGTTCAATGCTTATGTACATATATTTTTTTTTTTAGTATTTCTGTTTTTGGTGGGCGGCAAAACGAGTTTGAGCGCTGCCCGAAGAGATGATTTGTTTGTGCGACAGAAACAAAACCAAAAAATAACAAAAATATAACCCGTTCTATATATATATATATTCGTCTATATACACTCGGATATATTGGAAGAAAACCAAACATGAAGTGCGAAAATATTTTTCGGTACAAACCGAAGAGTGTGAAAACAATGGCACTGTGCAATAATATAAATACAATAAATTGAATATCATTTGTTTCTGCGCTCCAATGCGTTTACCAACTGACAGGGTCGCACAACAACAACAACGCCCACGTGTATTTGTGTGCGCACATGAAATGTAATAAAATGCGAACATTGCAGGTGTCAGGCAACGCGACGGGCAACTGTCAGGGCGATGACGCCCGGCAAAGGCCACACTTTTGCGGCTAAAATATACAAGAGCACAAGTGAATACACACACGCACACAAAACAAAACACCCAAATACACACAAACACACACAGCCAACACGCAAAAGCTGATATTTATGCAATTTAAAGTAAAATACAAAACTGTCTCGCTGCTGACCAACGTGACGTATGCGCAATATGCATGTGCATACAGCCGAGCTGTCACACAATAGTTGCGTTGAGTTTGGGTGGATTGTGCACAGGTGCAGTTGCATGATGGCATCTACATATATAAGTGTACGTAACATACACATACACATACAAGTACATACATATATAAGCTTTTTTCAATTCTGACCAAAAATGTCGAACGCGCTTAGCCTTAGTCCGGCGCCGTTGGCGACGCTTTGACACGAAACAAATTTAACTTTTTCATCTCGAGCGCACAAACAACAAAACAAACAAGCACACACGCATGCACACACACACACACTTACTCAGACGCTGAGCGATTGTGGGTTGTGAGTTGTGTTTGTTTTTGTAGAGATGGTTGGTGTTCGGGTCGTGACTGAGTTGAGTAACTTTATAATGCAACTTTGTTAATATTTATGTATTTAGAACTTAGGAAAATATTAAAAAACTATTGAAGGTAATCAAAACTGATCAATATTTGAAACTCAAACAAAATAAACTCGAACTGCTATAACACCTTAAAACTATGCAAATTTACTTGTCCGATTAAATAAGTATAGCACACAAAGTGTCCATAAGGATCCACAAGGACTCAAAAGACAGTGCTTTAAGAATAATATTTAAGTTTGCATTTTATTGAGTGATTATTCAATAATGTTGCTGGTAATTAACTGAATCGAATAACACATCGCTTTAGGCTTAATGGCAGCTCCGTGTACTTTAATTGTAACTATTTTGATTTTGCAATTTCTACCTTGCACTTTGCAATTAAACGTAATTATTTTTGTGATGTAAACACAGATTGAGCATAACAACTAAAATTAATGATGTAACTGATTAATTAACAATGTCAAAAGTAAACTACCCGATTATTCATTAGATGTATCAATAATATATTTCAATACTTTATAGCTACATAACTTTTTATACACACCCTTAACACCCTTTCTACGTTTTGGATTGTTGGCCACTTTGCCAAAGTTAATTTTGACATACGTTTTGGCAGACAAGTTTTCAATCCAGTTGTCCTTTTGACTTTGGTTTGTGGCCGCATGTAGCCACAACGCGAAATAGACTCTTCCGGTCTGAGCTTGCAATCCCGTGACACGAAACAATGCACGGATCGTGGCCAACTCTATTTTCCGAAAAAGCAATCGGTGGTATGTGGTACCCTTTTGCATGCTTTACGCTCTGTTGCATACTTTCAGGCTGCAAAGCGATTTTGCGTTTTTGGCATAGAACGAAAGCGTCCCCAAAGTGAGAGAAAAAAACAAGCGTACAAAAAATAAAAGGATGAATGATGCAAAAAAGAAGAAGAACGAAAAAAGGAAAAGAAAAAAATAGTAAAGTGAGCAATGCCGCAAAATGCATAAAATATGCGCATATTTAATTTTGACTAGGCGTGCGGCCAGCAGAAACTGAAGCGGCGGCAGGTGCACAAACCAGGGTGCAGGTTGCAGCTCGCATCTTGCCCCATGCATTGCTGCATGGGTGTCGCGCTTGCTGTTATTGTTGTTGTTGCTTTTGTTGTTGTTGTTGTTAGTGTAGCACACTTTCATAAATATGCATGCGGCAGTTTGTACTTTTAATTAAAATGCAACGCAGCAGTAAAAAAAATAAAATTAAAAAATACTATCACCCATAAAACTGAAGACAAGAGCAAAGCAAAGTGTAAGCACAGAAATTTTGAGTATGCCTAAAGATTGATTGAGTTTTTTTTTCTTTTTCTTTTTTTTATCTTGCGCGCTACAAAAGAACAATTTCAATTACACAAAGTATTCGAGAACGATGAGTTTTTTTTTTAATACTTCTCGAACGCAACTTTTTGAGGCTAATTAATTCATGCAAATGTACACCCCCAAAATCGGGCTAAAATGAGGCTAATTATGCGGCGCCATCTTCAAAACCACCCCCCCAACCCAACCCACTTCTCTCTATCTGTCAGCATTCACAGTCGCATTGACATTTTTGTCAATGTTGTCAACATGAAATCCCAAACAGAAGTGTCATAAACTTTGACAACAGCAAAATTCAAAATGACAAAATCCCCTCGATTTTGCATGTCTTGCTTTTCTCTTGTGAAATACAAGAGGGCGTCATTTGCTCTGTCGTTTTGTAAAATTAATTAAACAAAAATGTAAGCAGAGTGCAAATAAATTTTTAGCGCGTGCTTCCAGCTCGCCAAAGTCAAACTTAAATGAAAATTTCTCAACAAAGTCTCTATGTCTTCCTGATAAGTCATAGTTGTTTCGAGTTTGGGGTTGTCTAAAACTTTTTTGCATTGCTTCTTTTTAATATTTGAAGCCCACTAACTTTTTCAGCTCTTGTTGTCACCTTAGAGCGCTTTATTCTCATTATAAACTTAATAACTTGTGCTGATTTCTAAAAATTACATTAAAAAACAATATAAAACAATCTTTTCGAAGAGAAAAAGTTAATTAAGTTGTGCAACTAATACAAAAATTTAAGACATGATAGTTGAGATCTGGAATTGAAATGTAGTTAAATCAATATTAACTAAATATAAACTGTCTACAACCATTTTGGCATTAACTATTAATTTCCATGGAAATGTTCTATCAACCAAAAGTGTATTAACTTAATGTAAACATCCGTTAAGTAATAAGACAAAATGGCAGCACAAATTCAAATGTTTATTCATAAAAAAATCATTAGCTCGTGTTGATTTGTAGAAAATTGCAATAAATATTGCATTTGTCAAAAGATTAAGCAAGAACATGAGTTCCTCTTCTTCGCTAACACGCATCCACAATAACAATGTAATTTGCAACAAAAGGTTTTACGCGAGAAACAAACAGGAGGGCAGAGCGAAATAGCTGTGGCAAAGAGGAGGCCCTAAAAATAACCACGACAGCAATAATGGCCGCAGCCGTCGACAGCGAAGGAGAGCAGTGAAAATGCAGTGCAAGGGAATGAACTCTTGGCGCAAAACAATGGAAATTGCACTTAAGAAAATGAATTGCATGCAAATGAGCACGTTGATGGTGGGTGGATGGTTTGGTGGTTGCTGTTGCTGTTGCCCCGGCTGGCAGCAAGTGGCAAATGGCAAGCAGTTGAGTCGGCAACTGTGTGGCAGCTGCCGTTGTTGCCGCAAAACAAAACCACAAGTCAACCGCTGAACAAGCAGCTCAGCAGCAGCAGCAACAGCAACAACTATACAAGCTGAGGTGCAAGTAGCGAGGTGGCGCCACTAAAAACCACAGTCAACCATTGCAAGTCTACGAGGTGCAAATACTTCGTCGTTGTTATTGTTGCTGCTACCGATGTTGTTGTTGTTGTTGTTCGCAATAAAAATGCGAAAATTTCGTACATTTGATTTGCGGCAACTTTAACGACATTTTAATGCGCTTTGAAAATAAAATCGAAAAAAAAACTGCCAACAACACACAAACAAAAATCAATCAGCGGCAATTGCCGTTAACTCTACTCCTGTTTGTGTGTGTGTGTGTGTGTGTGTGTACTGTTTTCGTGGCAAATAAAAATGCACACTTTTAATCAAATTAATAGTTACGTGGCCGCAGCATAAAGTGCCACGACCATCACAGTGAGGTCAAGCAGCCAATGTTCAACTCTTTCTCACTCAGGCTCTCCTTCTCTTTCTTTCTCTCTCTCACCCTCCATCGCTCTCTATTACTTTTGTGCGTCATTCAAAGTCGAGGAAAAGCTCCGCGAGCTAAAATTACACAACTGGAACATACCCTGTATAAAGGAACACACACAAGGCATATATGACTGTAGGTCGAACAGTTTTCATATTGTTTGTATCTCAAAATCCTGATTCCGATTCTCTTGAAAGATAATCTTTTCGTGGAAGCGGATTCAATTAAACATGTTTGTATATACTGTTTACTGATCACTTTTGCTTTTACCCATAACAATACTAGTTTTAATCATTCAAAGGATATCAAAATGTCTCTGTTGTATGTGTGTTTGAAGTGTTTTAGTGTATCTGAACATTTGTGTGATGCATGGCGAAAACACTTAAATCGCTTTGGCAATCAAATTCGAAATCAAAATCCGAAATTGAAATACGCAAACGAAATTCTGAAGTGGTCTCTATATCGCAATGTGAAATTCACTCACAAGAGCACACATACGAAAAAGTTGTGGTGCCACGATGTGGCATTTGTGAGCGGCGTGATGTAGCAGTAGTGCATTAAGTGCTAACTGCCGAAGCTTAACTGGTAAACAACTTTTAAACTACTGCAAAACTGCTGCTGCACTCAAAGCCTTCCAACTTCTGGTTGGCGGCTGGTGGGGGGAGGGGGGGGGTTGGTTAGTTGCATTCCGGGGGTTGAAAGAGGACGCCTCTAATCAATCAGTGCCCAACTGTTTTCACAATTACATAAGTATTCAGCTCGACCACACTTTCGAAATGGTCTAATTACTTGAACAGCCGCCAGCAGGATTTTCAAAGCCGGACTCCTTGGTTTACCGCAGCCAGAAAGAAGGAGGCGTTGGGGGTGTTGATTTTTCACACCGCATTTTTGTCAAAAGCTGCCAGCAGCGCACAACTTTCATTGAACACATTTTTCTATGCATCGACCAAAAAACCATAAATAAATAATTCAATGCGAGATTTTAGTTAGTCGTATAAGTTTTTTTATTTTGTTTTTTTTTTTTGTTCCAGTTGATTTGCTGCTGCGGCCTAACCAATAAATCACTCATTAAAATGCCCCAAACTAATGCGACAAATGTGCGCAGCGGCCACATAAATTAAAATTAACATTTGCTTCTGGTTGCAACAGAGCCTGCGTATGTGTGTGTGTGTATTGGTGGCATCATGTGAATTAGTAAAATAAAACCTCAACATGACGACCACAAGCGGCCGCAGCAGCAATGCTGCAATTTAATGAGATCAGCAATACAAACGCACACAAACATAAGCCCGCATTATAAAATACTCTGCAAATAATTAAGTATAACGAAATCAATCGAATAAAAAGTTAAAATATTCGTTTGCTACATTTTGACTGTAAGAGGTATTATGTATTATTAGGATTTTAAATATTCAGACAAATTGATCAAGAAATAGGCTTTAAAGTTGATACGATTTTTCTTCCTTTTTCATAGATCCAAATGAGATATCACAGATAGCATAAGCTCAAACTTAAAGCAACCTTGATCTTATTGACATGAAAGCTTGCATTTAAACTTCGACGTTTCTAATTTTATATGTCTATATATATATATATGTCTATAGATATGGCAAAATCCATCTTTTATGTATGCTTATCAGGAATGTATATTATTAATGGGATTAAAAAAAGCTTCTATAGCACAATTTGCACAATTTCATAACAGCTTTTCCATCTTTTTTTTGTAATAATTTAGTTTAACAAACGATTTATGTTTACACTGTTAATGGTTGCTAATTAATATTGCGTGTCATAAAAAAATGTTTAAGCCAAAAAAGTTTAATAATTATTATTTTAAAAGTATTTGTTTTTTTGGCAATCAATACATCTTGCAGGCAGAATAAATTCTTATTGACCTCAAAATGGCTAAAAAAAAAATCTAATATTTATGATGTTTTTTTTTATAACTTAAAATACTTTTATACAAATTTTAAATTTGTTTAAACTAAGCGTATGATTGTTATGAGAAGATCAGATAGCATATTTTTACTTTCTTATATCAGATCTGGTTTAAAAATAAAATAAATTGACGTGAAATCTTTTCTTCCTCTCTCTCTCTCTTTTCCTTTTGATTATCTTTTAGAAATTGTTTCCATATAAAATATAATATAATACAAAAGCAGTGCATTTTGTCCAGTTAAAATAGCACAGCTTGAGATTTTTGTGGTCAATTTGATGGCAAATTAAATAACAATGAAATGAATTGCTATCAAAATACGTAAATATTATAAATTATTAATGATAAAAGCTTCAAAGGGCGCAAATTTCAATGACGCTTCCGTCGCATAACAAAAACCAAAACAAAAACAACACCCCCGAGCCCAGTGACAACATTTAAAAGATGCTTGTCCACAAGCCGCCATTCGACGAAAAGGGTCAAAAGGGGTTAAGGGGAAATGGTAACGTCTTGTGCGCACCTGTTACGACCAGAGCCAAAGCAGGGTAACTAAACAAATTTGTACAGCCTCAAGGCGACATAAATTTTTCCTTATGAATAAATTATTAAGCAACCAACCCGTTGGGCATTGAGGCGTTTGTTTTTTTCCTCGTCCTTGGACCTCGTTGGGACTCGACGACAAATTTTTGGTGAAGCGGGCTACTTATTTGCGGACATTTGCGGGTACCACTTGACTTGGTCCACTGACTTCGCCCGACTGTAAGTGTCTTGTTCTTGTCTCCTTCCCACATCACTGGAATCCATGTACACTTGTTAAGTCCTTCAACGGGCAGGACAACGGCAACGGCAACACAGCGACAGCGACACTTAACACTTGCTCTGCGAGACCTTAAAATGTGTCTTTTATTTTATGTACACACACATACATACAGATGTGAACATATAAATTCGACTCATGTGTTTAATGTTGTGCTAAGATTCAAGAGGGACTTGAGATAATTTATCATGATTTATTTGGGGGTGGCAAAAAGTAGGCTACACTTTTTTGTACAAATTTTTCTATACTTAGAATCGTCTTTTTTCTCAATTATGCCTGGACTTATGATTTCACATTAAAAACAGCTTAAAGATTTATTTTCTGCATATGTTAAAGCCATTATAATATTTTGCTGGTTTCTTAACTTTCGTAAGAATCAAAATAAATTAATAATTACATTACGACTAAATTGCTTTATGTTTAGCTTCTTTAAGTCTTTGGCAACCTGGCAGAAATCGTTCCCCTAAATTTCTAACACTTTTTCATTCAATTTGTTAAAAGGGCTGATTGAATAAAAGTGTGTTAAAATGATGGAAGCTTTTAAAATTATTTTTAACCATACTGTTTTGAAGGTTAATTATTTTTTAGTAATGTTTAAGTTTAATTGAAACCTTAACTCTCAAAATATTTACATTGATTGTTCAGTTAAGTCAAAGTCATTTATCATGTTCCAAGTAATTTTAGTAACTATTCATTTAATAGACACAGAAAATGTATAATCTGCGCTTTGATACAACCTAAAACATTCTAGGCCAAAAAGTTGTTTTTCACGGAATTTCGTGAACAATAACTATGGTTTTGTATTTCTATTTTTCTTTTGACAAAAAACTAAATATAAATATGCATGTTAAAATTAATGACAAACGTTCAACGCGCTTACAACGAAATTGGCGAAACTTATCGCCTCATAACTATAACTCAAACGCCCATCGATCATTCAATAAACTGCAACCCAAACCAAAAAATAAATAAAACATAAACATTGAAAAAATATACATATATTTAAATGTGATTAAAGTTCAAATATCACAAGCAAACAAACGTGATGCTTAGCAATTTATTTGAATGCCATTCGACGTTTAATGCAATTTTCTAAATTGCATTGATTTGTGTGTGATAAAAACACAGAGAAAAAACTGTAACAACAAAACAAACAGAAACAAAAACCACGACAATAACAAATGTAAATGCAAATATCAAAAATGATTTTAGTGCCAGAAATGATTGCAATTTGTGTGAAGCGATGCGCACTTTGATGCTAATTTAAGGCAATTTAATTGAAATCATTTTTGGTCAAACCTCGGGGCAACGAATAATGGAATTCAATTGCTTTCATTAGGTCGAGAGTGAAATGGGGTAGAGGGGTAGGGTTTTGTGGGCTGGCGAGTTATTAAATTGTTGTAAATAAATAAAAAATAAGTTTGGAAAACAACCAAGAGGCATGAAATCGAGAAAAGTTGCAAAACATATTGCCAAGTTTCTTATCCCTTTTACGAGCCCTTGGGCCAAATAGAAGTTGAAGCCCTCAAGCCGCAAACATCAATCAATCAAGAAGGGCCTTCCGAAAAGCAAACGCACAACTTTTTAGCTGTGGCTGGACTCTGAGCCCGAAAGTATTTACAACATATGCAACTTGTACAATGTGGCGTATGATGAATACTTAAGAGCAAGCATTTTATTATTATCAGACAGACCTTTAACGGGGCCTTACACAAACACAAACACACACAAACACAATCACAAACACATACAAAAACACATACACACACATTAAAAACATTGAGTCACAGAGACGGGCTTTTTCAAGTTAAACTAATCCATGAGTAAAAACTTTTTTCGGGTTTTGGCTGGGCAACAACTTTAACGTTTGGCATAAGTTTAGCTTCCACACTTTTACACTTGGCTTTTTCTACGGCTTAGCTCATTCATGAATAATTAACGGCATTGTTGTTGTTCAATAGCGTCGGCGGTTTTGTCAAAGCAGCCAACTCATCCATTTACCACCCAAAAAGTATTTTAGAATCGCTGCAACTGCCAACTTGCATCCCAGCCATACACACATAGATATACTATACACTATATGGATATCTCGCATTGTAGGTTGTTCTTAAAGTTTTAACAGCGCTCGGGGCACAATGCAGTGGCTGCTGAACTTGTCGGCCAAGTCAGTGCAGCAAGCAGTGGCTGCGAAAAACCAAGTCGAAAGAAAGCATGGCTTATAAAACTTAATTGGATTTTGATGCCAGCAGCGGGGTAATTTGATTTGCTATCCAAAGTGTGGTAAAGTCTTCCTCTCTTACTCTCCCACTATATGTGTTTCTTTCGCTTTTATTAAGCTTACATTCATTTCATAACCCTACATATATATCCTTTTTCCATTTGCACCACTTTGCTGCACTGCACACGCACCACTTGGCTAACTGACGCTTTTACTGCCTTTCATGCTGACCAGCAGCAACCAGCAACAAAATAGTTTAATTCTGCGACTGCCAATGACCGACTTCAATGAAATGAAGTGCACATGCAATACACCATTTAAATGTGCGCACGTGATTTTTGATCCAGCTAAAAGATTTTCGCTCTCTCTCTCTCGAATTGAACGTGTGCTGAATTTTTTTTTAGTATGAATCATAAACACGACTTTAAATGGTATGGATTTTATGTGTATAACGAAAGAATTTTATTAAAGCGTTGAACATGTGTTGGGTGCACAAAAAAAATGCAACACAACATCAACAAACCTTTTTGTCATTTTAAATGTATATATTTATTCCGATTAGTTACGTTGTAGATCTAACATAACAGTTGAAAATCAGATTACATAAAGAAACTCTTAGCAATAGTTTGCTAAGTAATATTTTTGCAAATGTTAATAATAATACATAACTAATGTGATGAAAAGAGTTGAAAATCACACAATGTTAAACTAAACTTTCAGGCATACCAGTTTGTTTTTATACCCTCAACCATTAAAAACGTAACAGGCAGAAGGAACCATCTCCGAACCCCATAAAGTATATATATTATTGATCAATATCAACAGCCTTCCGCCTGTGTGTATGTATGAATGCGTCGATCTCAGAGACTATTAGAGCTACAGACTCTAGATTCGGATCATAACCTCGCCTAAGCCCTAGGCAGTACAAGCTTGTTTTCGATTTTCGATAACTCATCCCGTTTCCGATATAAGCCTGGGATCGATAGCAACAAAATCTTGAATTTAGAAAACTTTGAAATGGCGTTTAAGACATTAGATAAAATAATGACAATCTGTGAAATTTGTATTAAAATCGGTTTAGAAACACTGGAGAGATGGAACATTGAAGTTGAGTATGCATTGTGCAGTATAAGCGTAGACACACATACAGAAACATACTGGCAAGCACTGACTGTACGCGTAAAATATAGGGATTTCTCGACTAGAGCCTTCTTACTTGCTTATACTTGTACGTAAAAACTAATTCCTTTCCACTCCAAATGCTTGCAAATAGCTTTCGATTCATTTAATTATGCATCAGCCATTTCAATTGACTGACCTATGAATTTCTACTTAATTCTTATCTATAATAAGAAATGTTCACAAGTGCGAACATTAACAGTAACGTTTGAGAAGCATTTGTAATTAAATGAATTCACTGAATGCTAAAAAACAACCAACAACAACAGCGGGAGGAGACTGGCTGCCATATCCGTTTCCGCTTAAGCTGCAGCAACAGTAACAGCTACAATTAGGAATACGCGGCATTAAACAATTCAATTAGGCAGCAGGCAAAATTAGTTGAGCTGCGACACCAAACAGAGCAAAAAGAACTTTCATCTGATGCGTATTCAATGCGCTCAGTTTTAATTACGACGAGAAACAAGAGCGGGAACAATCCGAGTTTTGACTTCCGTATTTGTTGAAATGTGCAGTGGCGTATGAGTTGGAGGAGCAGGGGCAACAATGTCCAGGCGCCGACAAAATGAAGTCTTAAATCACAGCATGTTGTTTCCGCTGCACGCGCCCCGCTTTTAAAATGGAGGATGGTGACTTAGAGAGCTGCCGGCGCGGCGCATTTAACGTTTTGTTTCCGGCTGCGAGGACAACACACTAAGGACGATTATGTCGCCTGCGCATACACAGATCCCAATCGTCCAGTGCGAATTGTTTTTTTTTTTCAGTTATTTTCAGTTATTTTTGTGTATATTTTTTTGTTCTACTCGCGCGATTGGCTTGTTTTGCTCTTTTGGGTATTATCAGTTGCGGCTTTTATGTCATCATAACCGCAACTATGGGCGCCGTAACAACGAGCTGTCCCCTTCTCTACTCTGGAATGTACTGGTCCAGTGTCCTGCAAACGACAAACCGTGAACTAAGAACGTTTGGTAAGGGGGGCGGCGGAACGAACAAGCGAATGTCCGTTTACATAAATTTCGCTGTGCGGCAAAAGGAAAACTGTCGAGCGTGCAGAAAAATGAGATGACAAATGAAGTTTGTCGGCTAATGGCAGAGGAAATGCGAACGGTGGCATGAGCCACTAGAGGGACGAAACGACGAACGATGAGCATGAAGGAAGGTTCAGTAGGTAGCCCGACGAGCTTACACTTTTTGTGGCGTGGCAATGAACGGAAGTTGAAACAAACAAGTAAATAAATGGCGCCAATTGGCCGGCTCCCGGCGACGACAACGACGCTCCACTTTTAAACCAAACTGACTGCTCCGGCTAACCGGCTGCACTCGGAGAAAAGTTTGCTTACAATTTAGAAATTAGTCATACTTTTGGCGATACGTGTGTTTCTCAAACAGCAGGTTGTGTTAATTTTAAAAATAAAAGTATTTAATAACGAATTTTTTAAAATTTATTTTTGTTGAATTAACAATTTTTTTCGTACCCGAAAAGATATTGTTTTAAAGAAATAAATTGAGTACTTAAGTTCAATATACAAATTATTTATACAATAATAAATATTTCTTAAAGTAAAAGTAATATACATTCAATTTGAAATTGTTATTTATATTGCGTTAATTGCTTAAATTAAATTGTTATTTCTTTCTTATAATTATAATTATTTTTATTTTCTTTTTTAAGTGTTCCTTGGTGTCAGTTTGTTGTTTTAAAATTTGTTGGGGCTGCACACGCTGTGGGAATTTATTTGGTAATCTGAACTGAGTCAGCCAAAGCGATTATTACGAGAGTAAACACAATCCATTTTCGCGTGTTGATTGCTCGAGCTGCTCTCTCCCGTTGCAGCTGATAATTAACAGCCCTGCTGAACAACGGAACTGCCCGCTTAGCCAGCCTCATCAGATATCATTGTTCCGCCTCTTCGCTACTCCCATCTACTTACTCATCATATCTTACTTCAGCCGTTGTGGCCGTAATTCAATATTAAAAACCAATATCTTTAACTTGCACAATAACAACACTTGTCTGTTTTGAGGATGCCTTCTCGCAGAGTAGACACTGTATATCCTATGATAACACAAACACACACACACACGCACACGCACACTCAGACAGAGAGGTTCACCCCCTGTGGCAAACAGCTAGGAAACATAAACAAGCAGAAAATCTAATCGCCAGCTACGATCAAAGTGTACAGTTTTGATATTAAGTTCAACATTAAATGTGTAACTACCCAAGTGTTGTTGGGCGGTGAATAGCCGTTTTGCCCAATGGCCAAAAGTCTCCTACCAGCTGTATATTTACAATATATACAAACACGTATACATACGTTGCGTATACGTAATTTGAGGGGCGTCATGTGGCATAATGTGCCATCAGCTTTGGTTGTCCCTTCGCTTTTTGGCTGCGGGATACCATAGCATTTACCAACACATAAAGTCAACTTTGTCGCTATAACTGTACAGCTCTCTCTAACTAACTATATAATTTATACATATATATATATGCATGGTTTGTGTGTGTGCTATAGTAACCCCTGGGCGTTGTAAATATTATTCTTATCTTACACTATAAATCTACATATGACAATTTTCGCACAGCTGCTGGCTAGCGGGCAAGGGGCAACTAGAAAGTGGCAACAAACAACTGACGACACTCGACTACATCAGCACATTGAACCAACAAAGCTGCATCTTAAAGTTGCCATTGATTCTGAGTGGCTTTTGATCATTAAAACTATAACATCAATAAGTTTTTAGTATATCTATAACTATCTTTATATTTTGTAACAAATTAAATAAGGTAAATAAATTATTGTAATATTAGCGAAGGATCCTTTATATTGAGCCATAGCTAAATCCTCTTCATAAATACAAATCTTCTACAAACGAAGAAACGCTGTTGTGCTTATTCTGGTTATTATTTTCTACCTTCTGGTTATAAGATCGATAAATTTTAGTATTTTAATGAGAGATAAAACTTAATTGAATAAATTAATTCTCGACCGCTAAGCATCACAGATCGGACACTTTAAAGAGTAACGTTTAGTCTGAAATTCTCAACCATCTCATTTCTACTTTTTTGTTTCGAGTATTTCTCTATATTTTTTATGCATTTTTATTTTTCTGACTTGCTGTGAGTGCAAATTTAATTAGCAGCTGCCCTCAGTGCTCACTAATTAAAAATGGATGTTTTGTTTCCTTTTCATAGATTCCCGAAATTCTACAAAGGACCATCTTACAAAGCGCCAGTCAAAGGCAAAAGCATGACTGCGAGTGCAAAATATAGAGTAAGTTCAGTTGTTTGGAGTTTGCAACCAAATGAGTGGCAAGCACTGAGCTCACACGCTTATCTTAAACTGTCTCGCACCTAAGGTTGTGAGAGAAACTGAATGAGAGATTTGCAGAGTTGTCACAGAACTCGCATAAGTCATGGCCACATGCTACACAGTTGAGCGTTAAGGCAGATTTTGTGGCTGTGACTGTGGCTGTGACTGTGGCTGCAGCCACTGAGACAGTTGGTGCATTTGGCATGCATGCAAGTGTGCCGCATGCTTTGCAGCAATATGTGTGTGTAGCACATACATAAAATCGCATAAATCAGGAAACTGGATACATGTTGCGCTGGCATACAAAAGGATATACAATTGCTGATAGCAAAGAGACACTAACACACACAGAATAACACACACACAAAAAAAAATCTTACACATTTAGAGGGTATGTGAAAAGGGGTAGACTAGGAGACGTCCTGTACCAAAGTTAAATATAAAGCAGGTTTATTATTAATAAATTTTAATATTTAATATTATTTTTGTCAATTCATATATTTCATTTAGATGCTAACTTTAATGTCCACAATTTTAACACTACAAAAAAATATCAATTAACATCAAAAATAAAACAAACTTTTTGAAATAGAATGATGTACATAAATGATGTTATAAGATAGCGATTTTTATCAATTCTACCAAAGATATCAGCCTAATCTATGTGAAGCAATCTTCATTTATTAGCTCTTATCATCTCTATTTGGAATACATACAGGGCATAAATGGAAGCACCATACAAAAACAACCGGCTGCATGGCAAAAAATGCACGTTGCAACAACCACAAGACCAGAGGAGGTGCAGCAGAAGCAACAGCAACAGCAGGAGCTGGACATGTCGCGAAGCATGAAAGCAAAACGCAAAGGACAATAGAGTGTGGGATCATAAAGGCAACGGTGCCAGCGATGTTAAGTTTTAAGGCCATGCGACTGAAAGTGAACCACATACACGCATACACACACACACACACACACACACACACACTGTGACATACTCCAGTACACTGTGGAGACAAGTTGACAATTGATATGACATAAATTTATAACCAAAAGATACATTAAGGTTTTTGAGTTTTAGTTTTGGAAGTAAGAAACAAAAATTTGGACTGCTATATGTTTTGAAAATTAAAAAACATATTAAGTTTTTAATACTTTTAAATAAACTTTGTTGTTTGAAAATAATTTCTTTATCATTTTAAATAATTTAATAGAAATTGATTTTTAAATAATAGTAAGCCGCTTATGATTATATAAAAGTAAAGGTAAAATAAATATAAATAGTTTTGTTTTATGTCTGGAAAAATATGTATTTTATTCGTTATGATACAGCAACTAGATAGTACGACCGTGCCTGCCTGGCAGGTGAATCTGCGCCTGATAAGATACCGAACGGTAGAATGGAGAAGCAGTGTACGTTGATTGCCTCCGCTGGATTTTGTTGGCATCAAAAAAGAAAACAGCTGGCGGCAGGAGGGTGCTGGGACGGCAGGATAGCTGCCACTTAGCTTTGACCCTAACGAATGCGCGATAGTTAGCCAAACGATGCGTTGCCTTCGAGAAGAGAATAGATGAGATGAGTCGAGTCGAGTCGACTCGAGGCAAACTCTATTGCTCTATGGGCGTGGTCATGTCGGCCATGTCGGCCATTTTGCGTTGCGTTATCAGCGGTCAACGCAACATCCGCATCCCCATCCGCGACATCATCCGCGTCGGCCGCAACACAACGCAACGCAACGAAAGGCAAGGCGAAGCTAACTTGGCCGAGGGCAAGTTGTTGACACTTTTATGAACTCCACAGATTGGCCATGTTGTGTGGCTTTTTGTTGCGGTTTGTTGGCCTTAACAGCAATCGTCTCTTGTCCAGTTGCCCTTTTTTCCAGTTGTGGCTTCAGCTGGACCTCAACCACGTTTGCCAGCCTTGCGCGTTAATTCGATGTGTTGGCGGACAGAATCTAAAAGGAACAACAGAATTTCTATGAAATTTTTCATTTAAAATTGTCTATGGCAGAAATATCAAAATATTCATTATATGATTAAGATATTTAAGTTGTATCCAATAGAAGCAAGATACATTAAGACTAGAAAGCTGTTCTTAATCCATATAATCCTAATTTTTTTCCAATAGTCTGTTTATTAATATTTTTCTGAAAACATAATCAAAAACGTATTCTGTTAAATAAAAATGTAAAAGATATTTTTCTTTGCTATGTGTAAAAGCAAACTTAAATTTTAACATAGCGGCAATAATGACGCTGAAAAGAGAAATAATGAAAGCAAAAGGCAAAAGCTCAAAAATTTATAGACAGTTGAAATTCCAGGAAACACTTCAATCAGCCAATTTGCATCTAAAGAGCGGCCTACTCGTTGAATGTGTGTGTATGTGCTTAAAGGGCGGGGGTAGACAACTCGTTGCGCCAGCCACAAGGCCATTACAGAGGAGGTGTCCATTCCGGCTCAGACACTTGAGAGTCCAACGGAGGCAACGAACCGCCTGACATCGGCATTGTAGACTGACAACGATAAAGCCCCTACGTGACGTTGCAGTTGACATTGTCGTTGTCGGTGACCACGACGTAATACAGCTGCCACTTGACAAGGTGCCAAGCCGAATATTACCCACATAACCAAGCATTACCAAAACAATAAGTAAAGGTGTGATAGCTCTGAAAGATACCCTATATAGTTATTCTGCGACTACAAAAGAATAGTTACAGAGATGCCATTATCTGGCTGTTATGTAAAACTAATACACTTGCTTGAGAATGTAATGCTTAGGTGTATAATAGCAGCTTCTAGTACAAAGGCCAAGAAGTGGTCAATTGATGGCAATTAATTGCAATCGTGATAGCTCATTAAAATGTCAGCTTTCCATAAATTCGCAGTAAAAATCAAATACGAAGAAAAGCCAAGAAAAAATCTTCGACGTTCATTTGCCTGCTGATGCTGATGGCAAAGCCATACTGACATATTCATTAGGTTTCAGCAACAGCAGCGCCACTCAGCAATGATTTTATGCCACAAGGCCGCCTCCATCAACTGAGAGTTGTCTGTTCCGGTATCCTATTCAGCGCTTGTAGTAATATTTTAATTAAAAAATTTCTGCGCAATGCGATGTCAGTCCGTCATTCAGTTGGGTTGCGAGTGCTCCTCATTATGCGCTTGCATTGTGCTCTTGTGTTTTTCGTTTGATACCGCATCCAGTCTGTAACACAATTTCTATCTCTATCTGAGAGTTTGAGCCCCCACACCCCCCCCCCCCCCTTTCACTTCCTACTCGCTGGCAAAGCCAAGTGACAGTCTGACAATTGTCAGAGGGTCGCACAGCCGCAGTTGAAGCACAAGACAAACAGCTTTTTATTGCAATGACTACTGCATACTGAACAATTTTAGCGTGTCCTTGGCCAGGCCGAACAGCTTTCATGGCATCCCTCTACTACTGCCCTAGCTTCCTCTATATCTAGAAGCATTGGCTTGGCCCCAACCGATTTGTCAGGCTTGAGAAATGACCACACAAAAAGACGCAATAAGTTGGCCAACTTGGCTGTTCAGTTTTAAATTAATTGTTTGTGCACCAATTGTATATGCTCGCAAGTATAAATGAAATGGAAACAACAAACACACACACACAGACACAGACGTACTTGCAGCTGCTAGTTGTGTCCTTGCGTGTGTGTGAGTGTTGTAAGCAACGTTGCAGGCACAAGCAGCAACGCCCTTACATGACAACTGACGGGCCCACATAGCGTATGCGTGCTGCCAGCTGTCAGCAGCTAATGGGATACAAAACAACTGCAGCACCAGTGAAAGCTTTCCTATGTGTGTGTGTGTGTGTGTCTGCGTGTGTTTTAGCCAAATACACATAAATAATGAAACATACCACACTTGATTATAGCCCGCAAATGCAACGCAACGAAACTCAACGCTAAAAAAGTAATTAAAATTTGTCAACATTTATTTCCTTTCTCTTTATTTCTCTTTCATTCTTTAATGCTCGGATTTTTAGGCATACGCTTTTGGTGCATATGTTTATTAACACTCACACACACTCACGCAACTTAAACAGCAAGCTGCGTTCAACACCTAACCAAATATCATATAAAAACCCATTAAAATGCAAAGTGCCTGGGCGTCGACCACAAATGCTTAATAACAATGTTTTTAAAACGCAAATATTTGTATAGCAAACAAATATTTAACATAATTGCAACATTAACAGCTGTTCGTGCGTGCGATTTCAATTTTGATTTATTCATCACTGCCATTTATTGTTTTTAATACCCTGCTAAAACACAAATATTATATGACCATGGGGAATGCATAACAGTTTTGTACATTCAACAAATTCAGCAATCCACACTTTTTAATGTATCTCCTTTGAATTTCTTTTGTAACTTATGAAAGTTGCTTTAAGAAAATTGGTCAATAATTGAGACGAAACAAATAATAATTTAACTTGACTAAATGAATAAATTAAAATTATCTATAAAATTTTAAGCATTAGCCATATAAATTGATAAAATTTCTTATCTAACTTAATGTAGTTATAACCAATTTAATATTTTTAGAGTCATGTTCATTTTAAAAACTTTAAAAATATAACACTAAACATTTGAGGTAGAGTATACCTTTGGCTTATCACTCTTGATATTGATTCATTTATTTATTTCATTTTCATTTCTCATTTGTTAACGTTTATAAACGCATATTAATGGCCTGAAAGCAGTCTGTCAATGTTGTACGTTAATAACAACTTGTTCTCATTAAAAGTATAAATAAATATATACAAATGTGTTTATTGAACAGAAACTGAAATGAAAAGCTCGTTGGCCATTATCATCGTCGATTATAATTATTATTTGTATGCATGTGTGTGTGTGCGTGTGTGCGTGTGTGTGTGTGTGATGGGCGAATGGGCGTGGCAATCAATTGTTGTCATCATATTTGTGCGATTTTCGGCTTATCATTATTTACATGTACTGAGCTCTAAGCGCTAATAGCTAAACTATTCTAATCCATTGTAAATATTTGCTCAAATGCCAAACATAATGGCGGCCTGTCAGCTTCTGTGTGTATATATATGAGAATGCTTGTTTGTGTGTGTGAGTCATTGTATACTGATATGTGGGTCGCACAGCTTCATTAATATTGCGCAAGCACTGGACTGTAGCAAATGTATGTAAATACTGACACACTTTTTGCATCATACCTCCTTTCCCTTCCTCCCCCCAAAAAAAAAAAACATAAATGTATGTATGTATCTATGTATATCTTAAATATTATATCGTATTCGCATGTCGAGCAAGGATATTCAATAGACCGCAAATAATGAATTCAATTCTGAGAATCAATAAAGCTTAATACTCATTTTGGCTAAGGCTACGGCAATCAACTTTTTACCGCACATTTATTTTGTTTTGGGATTTTGTCTTAAATTACTTAAATGACTGTTGATTAAAGTAGAAGTAAAGTATATATATATATATATGTACTAGCGATGTATTTATAAATAGTTTAGTTAAATTGGGCCATGAATTCAATTCCCATTTGTGGCTTTCTTGCTGGTTTTCTCTTGACAAAGTCAACACTTAGTGCCTAACAAAACATTTATGGATTTTCAATTAATAACTTATTGCTTTATAATGGTCTTGCGGAAGGTATAGCCACGTTTGTAATGTTATTTGGTGTATTTTTAAAATATGTAAAAAGAACCTTTAAAAATGTCAATGTTATGTAAACTATAAAATGAATTAAGTATCAAACATTGTAGCGAGTTTAATAACGAAATACAGCAAACGTTTGATTTAAATTAATTTTTCGATTGTTTATGTACACAATAAATAAAAAGCTGAAATAACTGATTGTTTTTTTAGTTATTTTAGTTTTAAATATGCGTGTATACTTTAAAATTGCAGGCGTGTTACAAATAAATTATTAAAAAATTGTTTGCAAATTGTTGCTGAATCAAATTTCAATTTGCAATTAAATTGCCTTATTTTACATTTGTCCATTTATGTGTGTGTGATTTCGCGTGCTGTAAGCCTAATTTAATTACAAATCCCATAAAATTGGCAAGCAACAGCAGCCAGCAACAAAACAAAAAATGGCGTTCAATACTTTGGACAATAACTGTGCATTTTAATTAAATGCAAATAAGTGGCAATGTGCGTGTAGGATGTCTGTCTGTGTGTGTTTGTGTTCGTTTTCGTTGCTGCATATTAAATTTTGCAAAATTTCGGTCCGTTTGATGAGCGCCGTGAGCAGCCGCCGCCCGAAAGTATGCAACATTTTCAAATCAAATTGCGGAATGTTTTATGCAATTATGCATGTGATTGTGGCCAACTTATAGATGTGTGCGGGTGTATATGTCTGTATTTTTGAATGTTTGTTTGTGTGGAATTTTGGTGTTTGCTGCCGGCGTCAAAAAACACATTGCGTTTTTCATTTGGTTTCATTTGTGGCCATCCAAATTTGCAGTTTTTCTCTTGTCCAGCGGGCAACTCTGCGACCATTAATGCCACTTCAACTAAATTATAAAAAAATCAGGAGGCATACACACACACACACACCCGAGTACAACATTTGCGACGGCTGGGGTGTGCGGCAAGTGTTAAACTTGTGAATAACATGCAAAAGTCCTTCGCATCCTCTTTGCACATCAACATCAACGGCTGTTGGCCGCATGTTAAACACTCGAATGCAATTTGTCAGACAAAATATCAATGTGTGTGTGTGTGTGTGTTTTTCTTAGGAAAGGCAATCGCGCATTGCATGTTGCAACACGTTACATAAGCAGAGAAACATCTCCCCCCTTCTTAACTCTTATACCCTGTTTGAGAATTTTCTGTCGGCTGTTGGCAGCTACAAAATTTATGCATACGCAAGCGCCACCACAACGCATAATTCACATAATTTGTAGCAGTTGCATTTTTCGCCACATGTTTCATACATCTACTTGCCCTTCTTCTTCTTGTTGTTTTTGTTGTTGCTTGTAGCTTGTGGCTGCTGCAACATTTGCGTATTTGATATGTTTCGTTATTGTGGCGGGAAGGGAGTTAAAGGGCAAAAGTGACAGCAGGCAAAAGACAGCAATCGCCGCTGATGCATTGTTGATAGTCGAACAAATTCTGGCCAGGCACTTAGCATAAAATAAAATTGCAATGCAAATTTCCAAGCAAGAGCGAATCCATCTATCCATCCATCCAACTATCCATCCATCTAACTTAGTATTGTGCTTTGTTGTGGCCCAAGTTTTACTGAACATGACTCAGAGGTTCTTTCCAAGTCTGTGCCGCAAGTATCACTTAGTTTTTCGAGGAAAAGAAAAAGCGAATTGGCGACAACACTTAAAGAAAACATTCAATGGCAAATTTAGAAACCAATTTAAGTGAAAGTTTTTTGTATATTATTTTGAAAATCTACTAAAGCATTAAGTCTCAGACAACTGTTCTTAATTAAACATCTTATACAAAAATATTAAAAGTAATAATAACATATATTGGTTTTCTGAGAACAAAATTTTAAATTTTCAAAATGTATTTTATTAGTAGTTTTGTACTATTTTTTTCTGCGTGTACCAAAGCGCTTTGTATACCTATTTCCTTTTTTTAAAGAGGGATTTGCTTAAAATTCGATTGCCTAAGGTTTTTTTTTTCGCATCTTGCTGGCAAGGGCTGCTGACGACAGGCGGGGTTTATTAAAAAAGGGTAGGCTAAAAAGGTAGCTATCGGTAGCTGGCGGTCTAGTTTGGGGCTTAAAGATTTGGCATTTAGGCAGCTCACACACACCTGCTGGCCATAAATTTAATGATCCCCAGAGTCCTACAAAATGACACATGGGCATAGTTAGGCAGGTCTACGGCGACAGATGCGTTATCCCTACGTATCTTTTTTTTATTGTGAATTCTGGTGTTGTTTTTTTTTTATACTCCACTTAACAAATTGATGGCTCAAAAAGACGCAAGGTCTAGGGACAAAACGTTTATTTCACAGCTAAAGACCTTAAAATGGTACAGTATATATGATATTAAAGAAATAAGTGGTGAAAGTGCCTAATATTTTATAAGTCAGCCAATGCATGCATACTGCTTTATTAAGTTCTTTAGAGGTAAATAAAAGTGGAAATATTAAGATCAATATTATATATTGTGCACTCTTTCTTAGTGCTATAAATCTAAGATTCTAAGTCTTTGCTTATTATATATATTAGATAAAAGTTAAAATTTTGAGTTAGTTTTATTGTTGTGCTTATAAAAAAACATAGCTAAAAGTTAAACATTTAAGTTAATTCTGTTGTTATCAAAAGTAAGCTTTAAACAAAAATAAAACATTTAAGCTTTAATATTATTGATAACGTAATGCTGTAATGATAATTATATTCAAAATTAATAAATAATAGAACCCTTATGTGAATAAATTTTATCTAAATTAACCAAGCTGCTGCCATTATAGCGAAAACAATTAAAAAAATGACCAAACATTGTATAAACTATCCCCCTGTTGTGTACAGTGTACAAATATTATTTTGCTGAAATACAAATTTATGACTGTAATATCGAATTTTGTTATCATCAACGTACAAAAAAGAAGCGAAGCTACTATGTGGGAGAGGGCGAAGTTTTTAATTAAAAATCTGCCAATAAATTATTTGTCACGCGAACAAAGACGTTGCCAAAGCGTAAGAAGAAGCAGAAAAAGAGCGCGGCAGCAGTAACAATGATAATAATAATAAGCAACCGCAACTCAAAAGAAAATTCATTACAACAAATATTTCTCATTAAATGATTATGCAAAGGCATTAGCATAGACAACAAGAAGCCAAGTTTCGCAGCCACGCAGCTATAGTTACCCCCCCACTGCCTTCTGCTTTATGTGGCATGCAACCGTTCGTTTGTGCGTTGTGCGCTGTCTTGTCAAGGCGTTGTCTGCGTGGCAAAGTTTTTCAAATTGAAAATGCAAACTCGGCCTTCAGCTGCACTTGGTCACGAATGGAGCGGTGCATGCAACAAAGCGTTGCCCTGTACAAAATACAAATAATATATTTAAAATAGCCACCAAATGGTACACAGCAACAACAACAACAACAATTTACAAAAGCGCGAAAATACAAAACAACAGATGCGAAAAAGGATTCGTCGAAGCATTTGGAGAGCGGAGAGGGGGCGGTGTAAGTTCCATTTTGCGTTTGCAGGCAAGTCAAAGTCTTAAATTGAAAATGAAACTTAAATTAAAATGCTAACTGAAGTGGAACGAGAATTATATTAAAACCGCAGCAGCAACAGCAACAACAAAAGTGCAACAAAAACAAAAGCTGCAAAAGAAAGGCGTGCCGCGCCCACTTTACTGTCTGTCTGTGCTGCCCGCATTGGCATTGACAGTTTTGCAGTTGCAGTTGCTGCGACCAATAAACTGCTTTCATTGGCACTCTGTGGCATGCCACAACAGCCTCAAGTTTGTCAACAATAATGAAATTGTCAATGAAGCCATTGTCGACATTCACAACATACCGAGCACTCTTCTAATGAAGCAGCAAAAAGGTAATTTATACCACCATATACTTGCCCCACATATGTTGCTGCTGTTGCTGCTGCTGCAACTTTCAGCTCGTTAAATACATAAAAAAACGGCACACATAGTATCGGTTTATTGTTTGTGAGTGTGCGGTGCTTCTTCTTCAGCAATGTGTATTTTTCTGCCCCACGGAGAATATTATATAATAATAAATATATGCAGAAAGAGATATTTTTTTTTATTCATGTCTACAAAATAATGAATTATAAGTAGAAAAAACTATTCAAAACTATATAAACATGTCCATTGTTCAAATTATGATTGAGTACATTTCTGTAATTTCTTTTAGAAATTAAGAATCGCTTTGATTAAATGTTTATAAGTCACAGGATTAAGTGACAACTTGATGCGTAATAAACAACAAATTAACTGATTTGAAAGCACTTTCAATAAAAGGATAAGCTAAAGTTTTATAACTGTTTCATATTTTATTGTTTCCCTTTAAGAAAATCCATACAGTTCGAACCATTTCGGACATAATTTAATGACCCATATAGCCAAGGATACCTCCTAAGAGAAATAGCAAAACGACTTGAAAATTCGCTTTAAATCTTTTGCAAGCAGCTTACCGAAGCAGAGCCGAGAACACACAGAGCTGGAGCACAAACAGTTTAGGGTTCTGAAAAGGCATTTGATAGCAGTGTTTTTTTCCGTTGAGTAGTCAATAAAAATAAATGTCATAAAGAGCAGCTTAAGCGACAAGTGCGTCAGCGTGCAAATGCAAGTGAGGGAACGTCTCAAACTGTTCCCACTCAACGCCCACTAAAAAGTATAAAGCTGTAGCAGCACTAACATCACTTTTGCTTGGCCTTTGAGCTAACAGACAAACAAAACAGGCAAACACAAGGCAACAAGCACAAGTTCGAAGATACGTTTGCAATAGCATCTGCTGTTTGGGCAGCTGCAATGGCAATATAAACTAGAAAATAGTCTGTACTAAGCTGTACGGTTAAGACGGTAAAATGCCAATACTGCATGTATGTATCTATCTATGTTATATGAGTTGCTGTCTTGAAGTTCAATTTGCCATGCAGCAAACTAATCAAGACATTTTGCCACTTTTCAGTAAACTCAATTTAGTGGATTAATAATAAAAATGTTGCATACTTACAAGCGCAAGCTCTCGACAAGCACAGTGGACAAAAAAGAAAAAACTTTAAAAAAAAATTTTATTTATTTTGAGAGAAAATTGGAAAAATAATTAAAATATAAAAAGTAAAAATAAATCAACATATGAAGTTATAAATAACATTAATGGTTTAATTTAAACTTATTAAAATTTGGTATCCATGGATATAACGAAAAATCATGGGCTTCCTACTAAAGACCACACATCAAAATTGGCTTATTATCCTGCATTTTTGATCGCTTTCACAAATTAACATTCTTTCGAGAAGATTGTATTTTTTCCCCTGCCTTTTTGCATACTAATGATGTGCACTACACATGAAGCTGATTTAATTTCCGTTACACCTGCAACACACACACTGACATACAGTGCAACGGACACCACCGCAAGTTGTGTGTCTTACACATACAGAAACTCGCTGGCAGTATACATACATCCAATATATGTACTATATTACTTTGTCAGCAAATATAACTACTTAGGTGTATGTGCGACTGTGTGCGTGTATGTGTGTCTTAGAGGGATGGGTGGAGTTTGTGGGTGTATGTCATGCATCAAACTTTAACATAAACTTGGTTGCCGCATCCGTTTCCGCTGCCGCCAACGACGCACGGCAATGAACGTCGACTCTCTAACGTAGTCTGTTTCAACTTAATTTTCTTCTTCGAAGTTTTTTCGTTGCGCAAGCGTGTGTATGTGTGTGCGTTAGATATGTTCTACATGTGTGTGTGTGTGCGCGCGCGCTTGTGTGTAGGTGCTTCTTGTAGCTACTTAACCGACATGCTAGTGAAAACTGCCACATTCGCTACCTCTGTCTCTGTCTTTGGTGCTGTCGCCAGCATTTTGTTGTAATCTAGCGTAAAAAATGAATTATGTGCACATGCATTTCTTATACGAAGTTTGGAAAGAGAAACTATAGTAAAGCACCAACCCAAACATCCATCCTTCGTACATCCTCTTTGCCGTTTGAGCCGTTGAGTAATGAGCAAATGAAATCCGGCTGCTTATCTTTGTGCATACAAGCAGCGCCTCTTTGCGGCCGCTTTGTGTGTCTCAGCAGCACATTAAGTCCTCATCTCTTTATCATCTTATTCTATGTCGCCCTATCTATTTAGAACAGTGCACAAGCACGTTAAGTATAGATATAATAGAGTAGTATAAAAGAATTGCCTACTTCAGGAGGCCCTGCATCCGTTTTTCTTCTTCCCTTTAGTGGCTCAACAAAGTTAATTACATTTGCATTTTGAGAAAATGCAAAAACAAGTCAATGTCCCTTAAAATTATACATAAGCCTCATCAATGGCTCACCTGTGACCAACATATTCAAAGCAAATAAATCAATCGAAATATTTATAATATACATTATTAAAAAAGCATATTAAATTTACTAATCAAAACTAACCAAACAAAAGACTGGGAAATACTCGGTATCATAGCCTTAAAATTGCGAAAATACTAATGTACTAAGGAACTAAAAACTGTATGTGTTTGTTATTTTAATACAGAAACTAGCTAACTTAAAACTTTTAAATACTTCATTTATAATATGAGAAAAATATGCAAAAGCAGTTTTAACTTTTTAACCAATTTATACACATTCAAGAATATAATAAAAATCTTAACACACAATGCATACAACTTGTTTTCCCTGCAAGAAAAAGGATATACAACTAACACTTTATGGCAGTCAATATTCAAACTGCTTAACAGTCTGACAAAAGGTATTTGCCTAAGCACTTTTGACAATGAAAGTTCATTACAATGAGATATAGGTACGAACGTAAATGCAATCAGATATTTATTGTTAACACACGCTCATTGTTTGCCATCATTCATATCATCAATCTATTTTCGAAGGCAACATTGAACAATGCAAACAACCAATTTGTAAGCATTTTGTAGTTAGCTTTCCATTTTGTGGTCTTGTATGTTATGGTGTAGCCCTTGCAGCCATTACACCATTTACACATTTCATACACAAAATATTCAATTAACTTTCCGATTTATCATTGCTGCACAAATTAAAGTACTTGGCAGCACACACACATTCACATTTAGTCCAGATATGTTTATCTGATGACCACCCTAAAAGCCAAATGGTAATTCGCAACAGCTTTTCTGTTTTTTTTAAAGCTATTTCGATGAACATTTGCAGAGGACAAAGGATTGACAATAACCAAGCCATAAAACTGGCAACGCAACACTCGCAACACACTTTGCCGCTTTCAACTTTTTGACAAGTAAAACTGCAAGCTCGAAATCAATAAATCATATGATGGCTGCCAAAGAACTCAACTAAGCTCAACTGAAACTACAATTGGGTGGGTCAGAGGCAGGGTTGAGAAACTGGTGTGATGTGTTGGGGTTGGCTGTATCGATATAGGTGGCTGGACCACACATTGTTTCAATATTTGAATTCAATTTAATGGTAGCTAATTGAAAAAACAGCGAGCTGAGCCCAAATTGCGGCAACAATAATACATCTGAGTTTTCAGAGCAACCGGAACAAATTTTTAGCATACCCTGTGTAAAAAGAAAATTTAAGCAGCATGCATCTTGGGAATTTTTTTTTCTTTGGTAAATTACAGCTAGAAATTTGTGGTTTGGATTGCAAGAGTTAAATATAGTTGATTCGATACAAAAGTTAGTGAGTTGTCTATATATTATTTTACTATGACCTTATTTAATACATCCACTCACTATCACGATCATGCTAAGGCTGGCGTGCTTCGAGCGCATCAGTCTTAACATGTATCGCGTTTTCTCTTAACAGACCTTATCGAGTATAACATTATTACTTAGTGTACTAGTGACCTGCTACCGATGTGTGCTAGTGGTGGCATGCTACCAATTGTTGATTATATTCATAATGTATGCTCTTAATTTTGAGATAAACATCCTTTATTCAATGTTTTTTTCAGTGATTCAGCAATCCATACAAAGTTTTACTTTTGCTGTTCATTAAATTTATTTTCAATTTAAATTAATTTCAAGGTTTATTATATTCATTGAATTTTTTTTTTTTTTTAATTATTATTATTATTTTCTATATTTTCTAAATATTATGTGCTGCTTTATAGAACCACGCCTTGATGCTCTAAATTGTTCCTAGTTAAGAGGTAAAATTTATCCTATCATTACAAACTCGGGATTTTCTGTTTTTTCTAGACTTCTATTTATTTTTTTTACATTTTTTTTTCCTGTAAAAAATTGCAAAAATTTTTTTGTGTACTGGTGAATGGACACGGTTCACTGGGTCATGTGAGCCATATGCATATGCATGTGTTTACATGTTTGTGTGTGTGTGTGTGTGCTTGTGCATATGTCTGTGTTAGCTGCGATGCCAGCTGTGTGGATCTATCCCGGGTGTTGAGTTACTTGCACGTTTTGATAAGTGGATTTAACAATCAGCAGCAAGCACAAAATGCTACAAAAAAAAAAACTGTTTTGTATGACAAATAGATCAAAGAGCCGATGACTTTTTTACTGAAAGTTAGTTCATTCAACGAACAACGGTTTAAATTTCAATGTATTTTTTTTTTTGTCAATCAATATATTTTTTTGCACAAAATATTGTGTGCATTTAAAATAATATTGCTGCATCATAATAAGAATGTTTATAATCAGGTATAGAGAATTTTAAAAAAAAGATCCAAACAGATTATTAATATATTATTTGTTTATGGATTAAATTATTTGTAAACTGTTACATCCTTCATATAAAGAAAAAAAAGAGACAAGTTACGGATTTTAATTGAGGATTTATATAAAATGAAATCATTTAAATCATATCATTTAATTAGCTTGACTCTGTGGCATTTTGACCCAGTAAGCATTTCGTGACCTCCAAGAAACCATGAAATATGACTATATTATATGGCAAACAAATTGGCACACAAAACCAAACGCAAATAGCAAATATTGAAAAAAGTTCTCCTTGCTGTTGTTAGCATTTGAAAATCACACAAGACGTGACCAGAAATTAAATGTGTTTCGCACAGATAGAAGGAGCTTTATAAAAATTTCATAAAAATGAAAAATAAATCCCCTGCAAAGACCCAACCAAAATGTAAGCTCACATATTTATAAATATTAAAAAATAAATACATAAAAATTACATTTTACATGTGCATGTACAACGTACAAGTGTATGGGAAAAACCAAAAAAACTAAGAAAAAAAAATTGTATATATTTTTTAATATGTTTTACGAGGATGGCTGGTGAGCTGAAGCGTTAGTTGTGCGAATGGCATTTTCAGGTGATTTATATATTCGTCAAAAATGCACAGTGCGTGTTGGCTTTATTGTTAGCCCCCTGTCTGACTGACGCTTCGGGAGAGTGAAAAGGGCTTGTTGGCATCAATCTAATATGCTTCCAGGCTCTTGGCAATTGCGCAACTTACACTTAGAAAAAATAAAAAAATAAAAAAAATCGTCAAATAAAAAGATTTTTTTCTAATGAAAATATCTTTTATTCATTATTTTAATATTCTTTTAAAGTGAATAGAAAAATGTGTTTGAAAATTTTTTTTAAATAAGTGATTACGTCCATAAGGAAAAGCATTTAATGATATAAGCAGCACTTTTAGAATAAACCAATAAAGACATATTATATACAGTTTTTATAATGACACAAACTTTCGGGAACTCATTTTTAAAAAAAAAGTTTTATCTCTCCTTTTTTTCTGAGTGTACATATAGAAAGAGTTTCGAGAACCAGTGCACTCGACCCTGAGCCACTAATATTTGCCAATGTAGTTATGTAACCAGTCCGCACACTTTAGCGCAAAAATAGCTAATATTGCTGAGTGCGTAGTCAATACACACTCAAACACCCACATACACACTCACTCTATAGAAAGTGCATTAGATGCAATCAAACTGCTTTGCTGAAAATGTCAAAGCTGTAGGAACTATATAGAAACATTAACAACGACAACATAAAACAAAATGCAACTGAAAAACTCATAAAACGCAACTTTTGCCCAGAAAAGCATCAAATTCAGTGGCAAATATTGTCCAGCACAGAATGTTCAACACACATGCCCCGGAAAGTAGGCAACGTTTCACACTTCCTTTCTTCTTTCATTTTTTCTTTGCGTCCTCGTTTTTTCGCAAGATTCCAGCTGTGTGGCAAGTGTTGAGCTAATGCAGCAAAAGATAAACGTTGCCGTAGTATAACGAACATGCGTTTGCATAATGAAGACCTATTACTATGTCGCGCTTGATCCTTTAAAAGCATATGATATGTGTTGGGGGTTTTAAGATACGCATTTGTTATAGAAGTACTACGTGTATGTGAGTAAGTATTTGCTCGCCACTTTCCTATGTGGCATACATGGTGCGCAGCAACGCAAAAAACTTGTACGACAATTGCAGCAGCTGTAAAACGAAAAAGACAGAGAGCACAAACGAGGAATTAATTAATGGCTATGCAAGTATTATATTATTATATATTATATTAAAAAAATGTTAGAAATCCAGTAAAGTAAACAAGGAATAAGTGCAAAAAACTAATTGCGTTATTACATATCTTATTCATGATTATCTTGAAAAAGAGATGTATCGGAAGAGGCTCGCATAGGTTCAACGAAGGGGGGCCTTGAGAGTAGCTTCGGCTTATCGTACGGTCTCGGAGCCTGCTGTGTTGGTGATCGCTGGGGTGGCACCAGTACACCTTCTGGCTAAGGAGCGGCGGATGGTTTTCCTAAGGAGAAGGACAAAATGCTTCCCAGGAAGAGAGAGCCAACACACTTCTTGCATGGCAGAATTATTGGGAGCGGAGAAGTAGGGGGAGATGGACTGCGCGCCTTATCACAGACGTGGAGCCGTGGACCAAAAGAAAGCATGGTTAGGTAGATTACTACCTACCATAGCTTCTGTCGGGACATAGTTACTTCCGCCACTACCTTCAGGAAACGGAGACAGAAATTACACCCGATAATATAGTTGACATTATGATCCAAAGAGAGAGGAACTGGGGCCGTGTGGCTCAATGTGTACAGAGAGTTTTGAGAGCTAAGAAAGCCGATCTCGAACTAGAGGTCCTTTAGGGCCACATAAAGGACCTTGCCCGAAGTAATGTGTTAAACAGTCCCAGGCAAGCGTCCAGAGTCAATCGAGTGGGTCGACCATTGAGGAACAAGGAGAGGGGTTTTAGCCGGTAGACTTGCTGTTAAAGCAGAGGAATCCGGCACACGGGTTGCTATTCGGGCACGCCACCTACGGCACGCAAAGTGTTTTCCCTCTCCAGCATTTGCCCATTAAAAACCAAAAAAAAATTAATGATTATGCAACTGCACATATCCTCGGATTTAATAATTTTAAAATTGATTATGAATTTGATAAGCTAAAAATACTCACTTCTGTCATGGTGCCTCTGGTGATCTTCATGATAACTGTAGCCTTAAGATAAGCTGGATTTTGTGAACGAGCTATGATAAAAGTTAAGGATCTACGATATCGGACATCCGCATAGCTCCAATTTTGATTGTAGACAGCCTTCGAAATGCCAATGCTCTGTAATAAATAACATTTATAGGAAGGTTATATATAAACAAATCTTCAAAATCTTACTGCATCGGCAATAAGTTGTCCATGGTGGCATATCAAGTAGGCCTGGCACATTGAGGAAATGAGAAAAAGAAACAATTTAATCATCATTTCGGGCGTAGCGCCAATTGTCATCTGAAAGCCCACAAAGCAGATTATAAACGATGAGATCAGAAAATTTAAAATTAATGGAACACCGAAAATCTCATTCAACTGTTCGGAGAGACGCAGCAGCCGCTCATGATATATCACAACTTCGGCGAGGAATCGCGAATCCTTTGACCATTCGCCACTCAGCTCATGCCTCTCAATCATCCGGCCCAAATAATCAAAATGCATAATGATCAATGTGGCAATGGCGCAGAGCAACAAATCCGTCGAAACTTGTCCAGCAGCCGAAGCGTATACTGCAATGTTCTCGGATAAGAGCAGAAGATAATAACTCCAATGGCCCTTCCAATTCCAGGGCACATAAATCTGATAGGGCAACGGTTGTTGCATTTTATTAGTCTTCAGCCACAACTCGTAGATGCAATATTGCGCAACATCAAACAGATTATATGTGCAAATGAGCACAGAGTAGAGCATGGAGAAGGTAAAACTGATGCGTGAGCAGGATTCCAAATATTTATCCAACTGATAAGCCGACTGAGCTTCCTTGCCATTCGGAAACAGTTCCTCCAGTTCCCGCACAATGTGACTGAGCTCCGTTTTCTTGAGCCAAACAAAAGTCATTTTACTCACGCCTACGAGCACAAAACCAATATACGACATGACCATAATGGCCTCATCAATGTGCTCTCCACTCGCAAAGGAAATCAGCACAAATACCATCTCGACGAGAAATATAAAGCCAACGTTGAGAATGTTTGTCCAAAACGTAATGCATCTCCAAATGCTGGAAACTTTCGAACTTGACGCTTTCGTATAGGGCTCAATGCCAAGTGCCTTGTAAAAGAAGTTGGCATACTTTAAAAAACTCTCCATTTTAGCCAGTGGCATTTTTCGTTTGACTTCTTCACTTGTCTTGCTCTTGTATGATACTTTGGACTGTGGAATGACTGCCCGCACTTTTATAGCCCGAATAAGAGACATTAAGTATTGAAATTGTAGTTTACAGTTAACAATTAAATGTTGTGCACCGCGTGGGAAAATTTCGCCTTACGCTTGCCGTATGCCAAATTATTAGCTATAAAATGCAAATGGTCAACGAAGAAACCAATGCAATTGATAAATTCAATATTCACAAAGCATTAATGTCTAACGTTTTAAATAACTCAATCTGTAAAATCACGAAATGACTAATACGTCAAAAATAATCTATGATATGTAACAAATTCATTAATTATTTATTTATTTATTTATTAATTATATCAAAATATGTTCTGATGGAGTTAAACAAAGATTCGGATGCAAAGCCAACCTTTAATTTTCCGGCTATTCATTAAATTTTCAATACTTTTGCTACTGAATCAGATTTTACATATTAATGTTGTTTAATATTTTGCTTCATATCACTGCACTTTCGACACTTTATCCAAGAAATAAGATGCTAAAGTCCGCCTAAAATTTGAAAACAAGCTCTGTGCAAGGGCCATTAAGTGAGACTTTTATTTTATCTAGAAACAACATTTAATAAAAAAGCGAAAAGTTTTTACTTACTTTAAGAGTTAAAAAAAAAAATTTCAAAATATTATTATAAAAGTGTCTCTAGAATATTTAATCTAATTTAATCCACTTTCAATGAGTTAAAACTCTTGTTAAGGTCCTACTAAAGATCTAAGTGTTGCAGGTCGATAGTAGTAGTACACATATCGATACACAACCGATAAATGTGGTGGTGTGTTGATCTGACCATCGAGTAGATAAAGTGTCGCGATCATCGTAGCGCTGAATAATAAATAACGAAGGTCATACATGGTTTTTATCCGGTGTTAAATTTAAAATGTTCTTATTAAAATCCAGTACGAATATTATTTCAATCTAATATTATTGTGTATCAATATTAATACGTCGACACATTGAATTAGGTATGATACATTTTATTTTACCATTTCTCATAGTTATTCTTGATTTACCATGTGTGCATGTTAAGTCAATCATATTCATTTAATTCTAAATTATACACGAAAATAGTTGGACTAACCATGAATATGCTTATTTGTACTGCGTTTTTCTTTGGGCGTATCAACACTTAACTGTAAACTATAATTTCAATACTTAATGTCTCTTATTCGGGCTATAAAAGTGCGTGCAGTCATTCCACAGTCCAAAGTATCATACAAGAGCAAGACAAGTGAAGAAGTCAAACGAAAAATGCCACTGGCTAAAATGGAGAGTTTTTTAAAGTATGCCAACTTCTTTTACAAGGCAGTTGGCATTGAGCCCTATACGAAAGCGTCAAGCTCGAAAGTTGCCAGCATTTGGATAAGCATTATGTTTTGGGCAAACATTCTCAACCTAGGTTGTATGTGTCTCGCCGAGATGGTATTTGTGCTGATTTCCTTTGCGAGTGGAGAGCACATTGAGGAGGCCATTATGGTCATGTCGTATATTGGTTTTGTGCTCGTAGGCATGAGTAAAATGACTTTTGTTTGGCTCAAGAAAACGGAGCTCAGTCACATTGTGCGGGAACTGGAGGAACTGTTTCCGAATGGCAAGGAAGCTCAGTCGGCTTATCAGTTGGATAAATATTTGGAATCCTGCTCACGCATCAGTTTTACCTTCTCCATGCTCTACTCTGTGCTCATTTGCACATATAATCTGTTTGATGTTGCGCAATATTGCATCTACGAGTTGTGGCTGAAGACTAATAAAATGCAACAACCGTTGCCCTATCAGATTTATGTGCCCTGGAATTGGAAGGGCCATTGGAGTTATTATCTTCTGCTCTTATCCGAGAACATTGCAGGTTACGCTTCGGCTGCTGGACAAGTTTCGACGGATTTGTTGC
Organism: Scaptomyza cyrtandrae; assembly: GCA_035044605.1. Lineage (NCBI taxonomy): Eukaryota > Metazoa > Arthropoda > Insecta > Diptera > Drosophilidae > Scaptomyza > Scaptomyza cyrtandrae. The sequence goes on from JAWNNS010000640.1 coordinate 23,293,045, forward strand.
TCTGCGCCATTGCCACATTGATCATTATGCATTTTGATTATTTGGGCCGGATGATTGAGAGGCATGAGCTGAGTGGCGAATGGTCAAAGGATTCGCGATTCCTCGCCGAAGTTGTGATATATCATGAGCGGCTGCTGCGTCTCTCCGAACAGTTGAATGAGATTTTCGGTGTTCCTTTGCTTTTGAACTTTATGATCTCATCGTTTGTCATCTGCTTTGTGGGCTTTCAGATGACAATTGGCGTTGAGCCCGAAATGATGATTAAATTGTTTCTTTTTCTCATTTCCTCAATGTGCCAGGCCTACTTGATATGCCACCATGGACAACTTATTGCCGATGCAGTAAGATTTTGAAGATTTGTTTATATATAACCTTCCTATAAATGTTATTTATTACAGAGCATTGGCATTTCGAAGGCTGTCTACAATCAAAATTGGAGCTATGCGGATGTCCGATATCGTAGATCCTTAACTTTTATCATAGCTCGTTCACAAAATCCAGCTTATCTTAAGGCTACAGTTATCATGAAGATCACCAGAGGCACCATGACAGAAGTGAGTATTTTTAGCTTATCAAATTCATAATCAATTTTAAAATTATTAAATCCGAGGATATGTGCAGTTGCATAATCATTAATTTTTTTTTGGTTTTTAATGGGCAAATGCTGGAGAGGGAAAACACTTTGCGTGCCGTAGGTGGCGTGCCCGAATAGCAACCCGTGTGCCGGATTCCTCTGCTTTAACAGCAAGTCTACCGGCTAAAACCCCTCTCCTTGTTCCTCAATGGTCGACCCACTCGATTGACTCTGGACGCTTGCCTGGGACTGTTTAACACATTACTTCGGGCAAGGTCCTTTATGTGGCCCTAAAGGACCTCTAGTTCGAGATCGGCTTTCTTAGCTCTCAAAACTCTCTGTACACATTGAGCCACACGGCCCCAGTTCCTCTCTCTTTGGATCATAATGTCAACTATATTATCGGGTGTAATTTCTGTCTCCGTTTCCTGAAGGTAGTGGCGGAAGTAACTATGTCCCGACAGAAGCTATGGTAGGTAGTAATCTACCTAACCATGCTTTCTTTTGGTCCACGGCTCCACGTCTGTGATAAGGCGCGCAGTCCATCTCCCCCTACTTCTCCGCTCCCAATAATTCTGCCATGCAAGAAGTGTGTTGGCTCTCTCTTCCTGGGAAGCATTTTGTCCTTCTCCTTAGGAAAACCATCCGCCGCTCCTTAGCCAGAAGGTGTACTGGTGCCACCCCAGCGATCACCAACACAGCAGGCTCCGAGACCGTACGATAAGCCGAAGCTACTCTCAAGGCCCCCCTTCGTTGAACCTATGCGAGCCTCTTCCGATACATCTCTTTTTCAAGATAATCATGAATAAGATATGTAATAACGCAATTAGTTTTTTGCACTTATTCCTTGTTTACTTTACTGGATTTCTAACATTTTTTTAATATAATATATAATAATATAATACTTGCATAGCCATTAATTAATTCCTCGTTTGTGCTCTCTGTCTTTTTCGTTTTACAGCTGCTGCAATTGTCGTACAAGTTTTTTGCGTTGCTGCGCACCATGTATGCCACATAGGAAAGTGGCGAGCAAATACTTACTCAAATACACGTAGTACTTCTATAACAAATGCGTATCTAAAAGCCCCCAACACATATCATATGCTTTTAACGGATCAAGCGCGACATAGTAATAGGTCTTCATCATGCAAACGCATGTGCTTTATACCACATGCAGTAGCAAATGGGTGTGTTTCGGCTTTTTGTATACTAATTCAAAATAGACTCAAATCAACACCCAGAACAAAAATCGTAGTACAAAAAAGAATATAGCAAAATCCAACTATTTTCGTATATGATTTAGCAGTAAATATGATTATGCTTAACTTGATTTGTAAACATATTTTATTAAGAATTACTACGAAACGGAAAAATTGTCATTTTAATTTATTGACGCACAAAAATATTTGATTCCAACATTATTCTTATTGTATTGGCACTGATTGGTTGCACGCTGTACGTTCGGTTCCAATATTATAAATATTAATGTTATTTGATATTTTTGTTTCATATTTACGATTTCAAGGACTCGAATCTTATGGTCAAATTTATCGAAAAAAATATTCTATATTCTGCCTCAAATATCATAACAAGCCCTGTACAAGGGCCATCAATTGTGACTCTTATTTTATGGTTTATTAAATATCCCTATAGTATTTAATCAAACTCATTGAATTAAATACTTAAAAAAAAATTATATATATATATAAGGAATTTCACCTATTCATTATTTAGTTAAAACTGTTAAAATGAAATAACAAGATGATGAAATATATTGTATTGTTTTAACTCCATCGATAAAATAATATTAATTATTAATTTTATTTGGCTCTTTAAGTAATAAGAATTGGAACCCTACACAAAACATAAAGCCCCATTTATCATTAACTTAAATTATAGCTTATAGCTAAAAGTTAACTGTCAACAGTTGCAGCGCGTGGTAGAAATCGGTTATAGGCTTAACATATGCCAAATTATAAGGTACAACACACACAAGGACGCAGGCTAGAAATATAATTATTATTTACATTGAGTTGAGTCCATTGAATTGAATTGGTATACAAAAAGCAGAGGCACGCCCACTATCGACTGCATAATAGATCACTTGAAGATAGAATCGACATCAACACACACACACACACACACACACATACAACAAACAAAACACGAACAAACAAACACACACACACAGAGTGAGAAGTGTATAAATGGAAAGCAGCCGGAATGGGTACGGCAACAACGGCGGAAGCCAAAGAAAACAGAAATCGAGCAATTGAAACGTTTAAATAAATGCAATGGAAAACGAATCAGCGCATCAAACCAAACGAAGTCATTTTTCACCAATCGATAGATAGATAGATAGATAGTTAAATGGATGAATTCAAAATGTTTAAAGCGGGGAAATCGAAATTGGATTGCTGAATGGAGGCTACCCTCAAGTCGCCAGCAACTCAAGCGCACTTCAAATAAATTAAATCTTCAAGTTTCTCGGCAAGCCAGCGGTTTCGAGCGTACTATATCAAAACTGCTCGCTAGCCCAATTACAAGTTTGCCATGTACACTTCGAGAAAAGTTTGTCCAATTGAAAGTTATGTGTTTGAAATATTTACACTATAATGAAATTTATGTTTATAAGTTGGTATAATGAATTAAAGCTAATGATCTCCGCAGAGAGATACGAGTTGCGTATTCTTACAATCAAATTTTGTTTCCAGTGTACTTTTTTTTTGGCTTTCTCGTTTGTTCATTAATATGGCAAAGCTGTGTGTTGATAGAACATGCACCAAAAGGTGTGCTACGCAACGAAGAGCAAAGCAAAGTGTCTATCCACATTCTGCTTATGCACATAAGAACGGGCCACTGATTTTAGGCAAATTGAAAGACAAACCTTTGGCTCAAAAATGAAAGGGGAAAGCGCGAAATTGTGGAACGGCGAAAGGCAAAAGAGGCAGAAATTGCGTATCTGATCGTAGAACAGAAACCAACGGGAATTCCCCTCATTAATCACGCATGAAAATTTTGCTGCGCATTTCCGGCAGTTTTTTAACGATGCAATATCTTTTGCGAAAAGAAAGAGCGAGATAGAGAGATGCTAAGAATCTGTGAAATACAATTAAACCAGAGGGAGGAAAGTTGCTCAAGTGATGGTCCCAGCAGCGCAACGAAATTGTTTTGTTGCACAAATCAGTGCAAGGGGGCAAGGTTCGGATATTTCGGGGCAGCACAGATTGCGGAAGGCGTCGCAAAACTTTGCCAAAAACTTTTATGAACAACCCAACTAATTTCTCAGCATGTATGTTTATGTGTGGAAGAGTTTGCCCCAATGTTTTGCTTTGGTTATTGCGCCGGAGACCATAAGCTGCCCCATGGCGGGGAATTGATTTAAAATTTCCTTGCACCTAACAGGAAATTTGCATATGTGCAAAAAGAAAACAACCAGAATCATTCTATAAGAAAGCCAAAGTTCAAACCGTTTGCACCTACTCTCTGATCCCTATCGTTATTGCATGTTAAAGCTTCAAAAACGACTGCCACTCGATTTAAAATCGTATTACACTTTATAATGGTAACTTGAGTTGAGACATTGTCCGACATCATTTAATATACAAGTACAACTTGACCAAGGCGTCATTTGCAATTGCATCAATTTGGGGCTCAAAGTTCTCATCATGTCATTTTCGGCACTCAGTTCGGTAGTCGAATAACAAAATAAAAAGCAAATAAAACTTTTCTTCTTCTGCGTTGACTGACTGTTGAGTGCCCTGTAATGTTGTATAGTTTCCTAAATAATTTTTAAAAAAAATTTTAAGAGAAAAAAAAACGGATTGTCAGTAAATCAAAATTCTTTTGTCTGTGATATTCAACAGATCTTTAAAAGACTTATTAAGCTTACTAAACTTAACCGGCTTTGATTAAGTATTAATACTATTTCATTTTATTAAAATAAAACACAGATGTTATACTCTTTTATACTTCCTCTTTTATACCTGACTAGGTGCAGGGTATTAAAAAATTACATAGACATCAAAGACACACTCATACACACACAGACAGACAGACACGAACAGCAGCAGCTAGCACATAATCCATTGTTAATTTTACATTTGGTAACAGCTTCCGCTCGACAAGGCAAATCGTGCAGCTAGTAGAGCCCGTTGTTAGCCATGCCGAAAAGTAGTTGTAATGCACTTGCCCCCTTGTGCGTGTGTACATACATACATGCATATGTGTTTGAGACGTGTTAGTATGGGTGCGAGTGTGTGACATTTGACACATTTGCTGCGGAAATGTGGACAGCACAAGAGACAGACATCTGGATGTTAGTGTGCGTGTGTGTAAGTGTGTGTTAGTTTTTGTTGGTGTGTTGATGCTCGTTTGTTAGCAGTAGCCGCAAATTTCTATTTGATGTGAAGTCTCTGCGGTCTTGGCCACAATTTTTGGTTATGCCCAAAATGCTGAGCACACAACCCTTTAAAATCGCCCTCTCTATGTGTGTGTGTGTGTGTGTGTTTGAATATGTTGACTTTTTGCTTTTGACTGCCATGAACTTCAGACCTTGCGGCTATCAAGTTCCAAGGCTATTGATGACTTTTGGCTTTTGTTTTGGCAGGCCAACATTTTGGTTAGCCAAAGTATTGTTTCTGTTGGCCACTACTGATCGGCTGGGTCAAAAATAATGCCCGAATATATATGCAGCAATTAATTAAACAACAACTTTTGCGTATAATTAATTGTATATTATATATATATTTAGCCCGAATTGTTAATGGCAGGATATGCATCAATGTGCACACACAAACAAACACACACATTCGCAAAAACTGCTGGCCTAAAGCCTACATTCAAATATATTACAATGAGAACAACATCGTCGCCTGTTCTTCTGTCCTTCTCCCATAGTTGCACCGGATGACATTGCCTCTTATTGTTGTTAATTTCGTTGTTGTTGTTGTTGTTGCTGTTGTACGTATTGTTGTCCATGCGCACCAATGGGCAAATGAACAATTTATAACCGCTTAATTGAACACATTTAGATGGAAACAGTAACCACCACACATTAGGACATGGCTAAGCAAACGGGCCAAGCTTTGGCAGCTATATAGTAAGGACAAAGCTCCAAACGATAGAATAGATAAGTCGTCCTTAGCGCTCGGACCAAAGACAAGTCTGTAAAATCAATGACAGTCCGGCCACATGAGCAATTGCTTCTGCAACATGTGATGTGGTTGGAGTTCGTATCTTAGTTAGCAACTGGTACGATAATCATCATCAGGCAAACAATAATAATTACCATTAATTTTGCTCAAAGCTGAAACTAGAGATGGGCGCATCTTTTAGTTAATTAAACATCAACTGCAAATTGGGAAAACGCATAAAAAGATTGAATATAGAAATATGAAACATTGTTGGGAAAAGAGTAGAATTTTTGTAAATTTTAAACTGTATTTAATTAGGAAAAAATAATTTTATAATAAATTTTAAAATAACTTTTATTGATATTTCAATTAAAAACTAAACATATTTAATTTCATTTTGTGGTTCAATGTACCAATTTAATAAGTAACTCATAATTATCAATTTAAAGTAAACATATTCAGGACTGTTCTAGATTCCAAATCGAAACGAAATCGAAATCACAGTCTTATACTCTTGTCGTACCACATTTCGATGCCAATTTTGGATTGAGACATTAAGTATTAGGGTTGCCCTTATGCAGAATGTCGGAATCTAATTTAATTTAATTTTTTCGATACAAAGTGAACTAAGTTGCATCTTAAGATCATACTTGTTTGTTTTTTTACACACATATAACATGCAAAACTAGATTACATAACGTTGCCGATCAACTTATATTCTTAACACAGCACAATAAATAATAAGAAAATAAAACAAATAATAATTAAAAAATGATAAATCGAAAATACCTTATTTAAACCATTCCTCATGTATGGTAAAGATGCCAAAACAAACAGTTAAAACTAAATTTACTGAACTGTGTATCTATCTTTATATTAATAAACAAGAATATTTATATAAGTGTAAATGTAAATATTTTGATAACCAAAACTTTAACAAATAATGTTGTTAAAAAATGTTGAATTTATTCAAGAAATATATATATTTTTGATTCTAAAAATGTTTTCCCACATTTAAACCTTCGTGACACGATAAGAAAAAAGAACACGACACACACTGTCAGCTCTAAACTAGCTGGTTGGATTATTAAAGACATTTCAGATCCAAAGATATACATAAATAAATGCATTACATATATATAAAAATACACATATAAGGTGCATATTAAACTTCTTGTCCAAGAAAAATATTTATTTTCGTTTCGAAAAATGTTTTCCCATTTTTATATCTTCGTGACACGATAAGAAAAAACACGACACACGCTGTCAACTCTAGCTGGTTGGATTATTTAAGACATTTCAGATCCAAATACATACGTACATTAATAAATGTATATGTACATAAGTACAACAAAACACATATAAGGTGCATATTTAACTTCCCTTCTGTGAACTAATTGACTTCCTGCTTTACCTTAGCACTGGCAATGATTCAACTATTTGCCAATTGAGAAAGCTGTCCGTAAGTGATGCCTGGAGCTGAAAGTTACACTTGAGTTTCTGCCATACGGTAAGAATTGTTATCTCTCCTGTCCTTTCCGCCCCTTCCTCACGATTCGCCTGTTCGTTATTAAATCCAAGTGCGAATTTAGCGGCAAGTGGCATGTCAAAGGCAAAGATTTATTCACACTGCCTTTGTATATCAGCTTCGTGGGTAAATTAAATAAGTAGCTGCCAATCCAATGTTGTCTATTGTATGTTGTCCATGACACCCAGACTCATCCAAAAGCGAGAAATCACACAAAAGCAACCGCAATTTTCTCAAGCAGCTAACAACAAACAAAAGCAAACGAAACGCTTCTCGGTCATATTCCTTGAATGGAACAACTTAAGCATTTTAGCTTAACAGGCGTAAGCCGAGGCTATAAGCTCTACAGGTGAAAGGTAAAAAAAATTGCACAACTTCGCAAAAGTCTTCCTTCCCAACCCCCTTCCAAACTTGTAATTGCCATTTCATTCAAATCGACAGCCAAAATAATAAAATTTTTTGGTCTTCCTTGCAAAATGTGAAGTATTGAAGAAGGCGGCGGCGACTGACAGAATGTGATCAACCTCAACTTCACACATCCAAGCGGCTTAAATGGGTTTTATTTAGTATTTGTAAACCACAAAATAAGCAAATAAGCATTAACACTTAGTTGAAATGCCATGAATATCAATACGTAAAACTTATAAATGACAGTTTATCACAGTAAGAATACCATATCTGTGTAAAAAAAAGTTTATCAGGTAATTAATCTGTCAATATTTAAAACAAAACAGTAAAAATACCATATATGTGTAAAAAAAAAAGTTAATCAGCTAATTAATCTGTCAATATTTGAAACAAATTTCTATGTATTAAAATTAACGAAAAAAATTATAGCATGTGGATATATCAAGTTATATCGTGGATGTATCGACGTAACGGGCAAATTTTTTTTTGTGTCCCCAACTTTTTATTAATTTTTTAAACTCGTTTCCCTGCATTATTTGAAATTTAGGCCGTACTAGTTTAAACCAATTTGCGCCAACTTTCAAATAACCAAAATAGCTACCAATAAAAAGCTAACCGCTGCGGCACGCACATGCAATACATCAGGAACTATCGTCGCAAATTTTGCGTATCGAAAGAAAATGAATTGCATCAGCAACCTTAATTTACTTTCTTATGCTTCTATGATAAATTTTTTGGTACTTTACGTCAAGGAAATGAAGGTATTTTTAAAATAAAATCAGACTTCCTGAAGAAGGCGGCAAAGTCGTCGAAACGTGTTGTATCTTTAACATTAATTTTTCTCAAAAACTATTTTTCATGCTTTGGCTACTGTAAACGCCACTTTTATAAATTGTATAATTTGTAAAGTGCGCCCAAGCCTTTGCTTATGTCAGATATCAGCAGCTATTAAAGTACGTGTTATGCTATAAAAGTCTGGCATTTAAGTCAACTTCTATCCGCTTAAAAATAAAAAGTGTTTAAGTCGAGGTGTAAAGGTCGATTCTTCTTCAACTACAAATTATTACGCCAATCTTAAAATTAAGTACGGTCACACTTGCCATGTCGACAGCTGTTTTAATTGTTTTGTTTACGTTTTTATGGAACGCAGTAGCTGTATCAACACAAAGCAAAGCAATTCGACATATCGAACTTAAATATCTCTAACTGCAAAGGTTATAAGTGTTCTGAGTAAAAACAAGATACAAGCAGTTCAACCAGAAACTGCTTTTGAGCAACAACTGGACTTTCTCTTCATAGTCATTAAGTGTAAGTTAAAAGTGGCCGAGCTATGTTTTTATTATTAAAACAGCATCCAATCGTGAAGGGAGAAATTATTTGCCGTTTATCAGTTGCGTACGCTTCATAGTTGACCCGTATATAGATAGGGAGCACTAAAAATAAACTGTATAAAGAAAATTACAAAGTTCATAATGCGGTTTCTTATTACCTAAATTTAGCTTAATAAAAACTGTGCGACCTTTGTTTTGATTTGTTATCAGAAATATTAAAAATCGAAAGGGCAACAGTCGATAGAATCTTTCTTATCGGCAACAACAAAATTCTCAATAGATAAGAATCAGGTGTTCTAGCCTTGGCCCTGAACAACAGCTAAATATAACTAACATAACTAATAACGTTCTTTGTGCATTCGCTTACAGTCTCATTAACCATATAATGGGTGTGCAAAGCAAGCTGCTTGATCCATTGTGCATTACGTGCCAGGATTTCCAGCACCCATGGACGGACAAATGTGTAAATGCGACGGCGGGACTTTTACTTTCGGCCACGCCTTATTGTTTGCGTGTCTATACGATTGTTTATGCCTTCTCGCTGCTGATGCGACATCGTGTGCCAACGCTGCAGGATCTGCGAAAGACTCTGGTGGGAATCGTTCAATCCACGGCATTTCTTGTGACAAATGCATACACCTTCATCCTGTATAATTGCCTGCTAAGGAATCTGCTGGGGCGTTACTATTTCGGAACTGTCGCCTTTGTGCCCTCGTTTCTGTCCTCGTTGACAGCCATTGTGGTGGAGCGACCAGCACGTCGTCCACTGCTCACACTCTATGTCGCTAACGTGGCCACCGAAGCACTCTGGAGGATGGCCGAGTCTCGAAAGTGGGTGCGATCCGTACCCAACGGACAGACATTCATATTTGCCGGCAGCATGTCGGCTTTGTTGTATATTTATCGTTTGGGTGCATCGAAGGACTCCATCTTCAACATACTGCGCATTTTTGTGGGCAATGAAGAGTCTGGTCCGGTTGTTGTGATTGACGACATGGCGCCCGGTGAGCAGCCTATGCCATCAAGGCATCGACCCACAGTAAATTTCTCCACCGCTGCTGATTGGGTACGCATCTACAGCAATCTAATCCATGCCAGAAATGCCAACTGCAAGCACAAATCCAGCTGCATCAGTTATGCCACTCTTGGTGGATTGCGACCATTTATGGGCGGAGTGGCCTTGCAAGTGGCTCTAAAACTGGTGATGAATGCAAAGAACGTTTTTCGAGGCAACATGATGTGGCGAAAACAAATCTTCAATAGGAACACCCTACAAATGGGCTTGTTTATGGGTAGCTTCTCTTTCTTGTTTAAGGTGAGTTGAAAAATCGAAATATACATATAAAACCAATGCTAGGAAGATCTTACGTGAGAATAAGTTATAAACTTTAAAACACATTAGGGCATTTTCTGTGGCTTATATTTTTGTCGTAAAAATTGCTGTTGATAAAAGTTTTTGATATTTTTTGGCAACAATTCCAATATCTGCATGAAATTTTTGAAGACATTTTGATTTCTTCATATTTTAAAACCCTGAAAGTATAAGAGACATTGCACAAAACCAATATGCTCATTACCTTCGGTATCAGAGTATAAAATTAGCGCCCTCGGTTATCTCGGTTTCGATATGAAAAAAAAACCATTTACACTTTAATCTTTGCTACCTGGCCTTAGAGTAATTAGTTTTTAAAATGACGTTCAATTGTTAAAAGTGTTTTGTAGCAAAACATCTGTCACAAAGTCTAGCTAGGTCTAGGGGTAATACATAATACATTATACATAAATATGTATATAAATATTAATTATTATTACAATTACAGTGTGCCCCAGTATTTGAAACTTTCTAAATTATTCGTTTATTTAACTTACAGTCCATGTCTTGTTTGCTGCGACACTGTTTTAATCAGGATAAGGCTGTGTTTGCGATACCTGCTGGTCTGGTGGCATCCTTAGCCTTTACCCAATATCCAGACAACACAGTCGCCTTGTACGTCATGTGGAAGGCTATACAAGTAGGTTCATTAAATATAAACATATATATAAAAAAACAATTCAATTTACTAACTTATCTTTTCTTTTGCTCAGATACTCAGTGGCATTGGTCAAGAGCGTGGTATTCTTCCACGCATACCCAACTTTATGCTTTATATGTATGCATTCTTTACAGCAGTACTTTTCCATGCTGGTATTATGGAAGCGCAATCGTTGCGACCCAGCTACTACAAATTTCTTCAAGCCATATCGGGCGAGCGGTGCGCATTCACTTTTTAAATACACTTTAGCACTTAATATTCTAAATATTTCATAACTTTTTTACAGACTCAACAAGTTTAATTTGAGCGCATTCGATATTTTCGGCTTAAATACACAACAGCAATCAATGGATATGGTGAAAAGCTTGAAAATCTTTGACACACAATCACTACCCGCATACTCATTTGCCTCCTGAACGAGCACACAATTGGAGTCGAACTAACATGTGCCTGCAAAAAAAGTGCTATCCATTAATAAGTCTCAGCACTTAAAGTGCGAAAATGCTCCGCGTTCGACACGCCTCTCATCTTATATACCTTATATTTTTGTATGTATATATTTGCATGTATGTATTAATTGTTATATAAATTTAAGTGTAAGTTAGAATGTATTTTGTGCACACGGCTTAGAGCTAGTTAGTATGGGTGGATATGACAAATAAGCAACTATTTTTTTATCGCTACCAACTTCTAAATAAAACAAATATCAACGAAATGTATTCAATATCTCTTCAACTGATTAATTTAAGAGCGCAACTAAGAGACGAGCGGCAATTGATAAATACATACCCAGAAAAAATTATTCATGTAATTCAAGATAAGCACCACACGCTCTCTCGTTTAACGATGTTTGAGTGTTATGATAAGCGATGACTGGAGTTCTCCGAAACAAATTGTGTTCAATAGTTGGCCGCTTTATTGACAGTCGAATTCGAAGCGTTTAGCAGTATAGTTTACTTTATTACTTATTTGCCAAATCTATTCTGTGTTAAAGGTTAAACGATTAAGCTAAAGCGTAAACAATACCCTTTTTAAAAGTTCGGATTGTTTTTGCTGCAAACTTAACTTAGCTTAAGCCAAAATAAGTGAAGTGGTGCACATTTGCACTTTGTATGTGGTTTTGTTCCATCGATAATCTTATCACTCGTTAACGACCAGGTGCGATAATCTTCACAGTTACGCTTTAGCATTAATCGGAACATAAAATACAAACCATGGCCGCACAAAGCAAGCTAATTGAAACTGCCATCAACTGCAGCTGTCATGATTACGTGCATCCATGGACAACGAGCTGTGTGGCCGGCGGTGCCGGAATTTTACTCGCCGCCATACCCAGCTCTATGCGTACCTACAGCATCGTCTATTTGGTAAATATCAGTAATTTAGTATAGTATTATCAATAGAAAAACCCAAAAAAATACTTACTAGTGCAAACTTTATTAATCGGAAATGCCAAAAGCTGCAGCTAAGATTCTAAATTGGGATCATGTCGTTAAAAAAAATCAAGCAAGCTTAAATGCAATTTATTTTTCTGTGATCTGTAACAACGCTTAACAGTCTCGTTGTTGAAAATTGTGAATTTTTGGTTTTTTTGTAGTTTACACCGTGACGTGACATTATATTTTTCATAATGATTTGCACAAGACTTAACTAATTTAATTTGGTATCAAAGCATTTATTAAGCGTGACAATTACTGTTCCACTTTTATTAGTTTTCTTGATTTTTAAATTATTTTCATTAGCAAACAATTTAGACAACTTTTCATTTAAATCGATGCAAAAATATAATATATGTAAATTTTTTCTAGTGATTTATGTTGTCAATAAAATAAAACATTATTTATTCTATTTTATTTTTAATCTTTTTTTTGCTGTCATTTTTTAGATTACTTTTGTTCATTTATTTTTTTCATTTCGTTTAAAAGCCAAATATCATTTGAATACCTTACTTCAAATAACTAAAATCAACACTTTATTTAAGCTTTGTGCTTGTGTATATAAGTTGTTAATATTATAATTATTACTTCATTTTTTTTTTTTGCTTACTCTTATATTTTTTCACAAAATCGAATCATTCTATATGCAAACAGAAACTTTATTATATATTTATAAATATTTTCAATTATTAGCTGGCACTGGCGATGAAAATGCGTATTCCAAGAGTTTTGGACATACAGCGCACGATTGTTGGAATAATTACGTCAACGGCATTTCTCTCGACGAACGCATATATGTTTTCATTATTGGTATGCCTGTTGCGCAACATGTTGGGTCGCTTCTACCTGAGCACATTAGCCTTTATTCCTACATTTTTGGGAAGCTATATGGCTCTGTGCTTTGAGCGTCCAGAACGTCGCACCCCTCTGGCTTTATATGTGGCAAACTTGGCTTTGGAGGCATTTTGGAATATGATGGAGGCTCGTGGTCTAGTTCGCTCCATACCCAATGGACATGTTTTTCTATTGGGCTGCAGTTTGTCAGCATTGCTGTATATGTATCGGATGGGTGTGCACAAGACACAGGTTAAGGATGTCACCTTCAAGGCGTTGCGAATTCTCATCGGCAAGGACGAAGAGGGTGAAATTAGAAAGCCAATAAAAGAGTCGACTCGGAGTTCAAGTCAGCAATCGCTTAACTTTGGCAGTATTTCGGCTTACGTTCAACTCTACGATCGTCTGCGCAAAGCCAAACATTCCAGCTGTCCACATCGTGAGGGATGTGGTCCTTACGTCCTGCTGGGTGGCCTGAAACCCTTTCTGGGCGGTGTTGGATTACAAGTGGGCCTCAAGATACTACTTAACATACCCAAGATAATTAAAAAGCAATTGGACTGGCGCAAACAGATCTTCAATAAAGGATCGCTGCAGCTGGGCTTGGCTCTGGGCTCTTTCTCACTGATATATAAGGTAAGTTTTATAAAATTAACTGTATAAAGGAACGATTAGGAACGCTATCTTCGGCATGCCGGAAACTTTCGACTCAGCTAGCGATGCTGATAAAAAATATAAATATATATATATATACTTAATGGGGTCCGATATGCTTTCTGCGATGAACTTTCTAATCTAACTAATCAAGCAATACTTTGTCGTTATTGACTCACAGACTGACCGACTAATGAAAGCGCACAGTCCAAACAAAAAGTCATAACAAACCAATTCTTTCGCTAAATTAAAATTTATGGATCTAAGGTGAAACTAAGATCGGATATTTTCGAAATGCATTATCAAGTGGATACATTTTGAGGTGAAGGGTTACTGTGCATTTGAAACTTATATTTTTATCGTAAATAATATTTGTTACTCTTAAGGAAAATTAAATTACTATCTAAGATTTAAATATATTTATATAAAATGATTCTTAATATTAAAATTATATATATAATATTTATTAATAAATAAAAATCAATTCTTTATTGTAGGCTCTTTCTTGTGTTCTGCGCAACAGTTGTGGGTATGACAGTGCCATTTTCGCAATACCCGCCGGCTTGTTGGGCTCTATTGGACTGTTGCAGTTCCCGAACATCACAATATCGCTGTATGTGATGTGGAAAGCAATGCATATGTTTTATGTGTGGGGCATTAAGGAGGGTGTTGTGCCCGAAGTACCACACTTTAACATGATATTATATAGTGTGTGCACAGCTGTGCTTTTCCACACTGCAGTTTTGGAGGCAAAAACAATCCGCAGCAGCTACTATAGATTCCTAATGGATATGTCTGGCAAGAGGTAAGACTTGATAAAACAATCTCCTTGTCAAAAGGTAATAGATTAATAATAGATAATAGAAAGTATGAATACCTTGTGGTAAAATATTGTAAGATGCATGTTTTTGTCTTTTCTTCAAATTTTTGTAAGTAAATATTTATGGTATGTCTATTTTTATACCTGATTGTAAGTTAAGGTAACTCAGTTCGACTTAACTATTGAAACTAAATTTTCATTTAAATCAATTTTCAACTAATAGTAAACAATTTATTAAAATCCTTTTTAAACTAATACCTATCAAATTTTTAAGTAACTATTTTATTTGTTTTTTTCTTGTCATAGGTTAAGTCTCTTCAACCGGGAACCCCTCGCTGGCTTCGGTCTAAGGAGTCATGAGCAAACATTAGAAGTTCTAAGGAAGCTTAATATAAAGATACCATCGTCATCTTTACCTATCGCGCCATTGTCTATTTAAAGCCTTGTCGAACAAAACGAATTTAGTTAGTGAATGAATGCCTTCAAAATGGTAGCTGGATAATCTTATGTAAATAAATATTACTGCTGTATAATTTGAGAGCATAAAAGCCAAGGCGATCGAAATAAAATGTAACAAACTGTTTGTAACGTTATGTTTGTGCATGCCTTAAAATTGGCCATAAAGTGGGGCCGGAACATTCATCACATCAGTTAAAACGACGAACGTTGACGCTCCTCATCCTCAGTTGCTTCCTGGCCTAGGCGAACTACTCAATTATTTACATTTATATGTCATAGAAATTTATTGCCCGCCATAACTCACTCGGCTAGCCAAAAAGTGCAGCGTTTAAAACTTACGAAAAATAAATACGTATATATATAAAACAGAAAAGACACAAAATGTAAATAAAATAAAAACGAAATAAAACGGCATTGTAAAGAGCGCTGTCCTTGGCTCATGATTATCTTGGCTAGATGCGTAACGGGGCTTAACAAATGAATTATTGGCCGGGTCAAATTTAATGGCCTTCATTTGAATAGGTCCAGTAGGGCTGGCACAAAAGCTTTTGTCTTGCGTGGCAACTCTTAAAAAATTGTGTGGCAACTCTCAGCGATGAAGGCCTCATTGTTGTTTTACTGTAACTCAGTTTGGAATTGAGCTTCAAATAATGAAAATGCAAATTGGTCGGTCGCTGCTGTTCCAAGCAATTTGCGAGCTACCCGAAAGTGTGTAGCATACTTTTCTAGTGCCCAGCAATTGCAGCCTCTTAGCATTTATGAAATTTATATGCATACCACAAGGGTTGGGGAGGGGAGGGGAGGTGAACGTTGCGAACGAACCAGGCAGCAACAAGGAGCCAAGTTAACAGCATGGCAAATACAAATGAACCAAGTGACAAATCTCATTAATCACAGCGAAGATTTTATTCTGCAATGAACGAGATAAACATCTTTTGTGACTGTATGTGTGTGTGTGCGTGCGTCTAGAATTATCAGCTTAACAGTTGCAACTGTTGTTGTTGTCCGCGTTGGCGCCTAGCTAAAGAAAAAATGCATATAAATTGAATATTATAAATTGTTACCAGTCCAACTTCTGTTACTCATGCCACTTACTTAGCGTTGCGCTTAGTCCGTTGCTTCGGCTTGTGGCAAAGTTGTAACTTCATTTAAGTCAATCACAATTCCCATCTTTTTCTTCTGCCTGCCAGCCTGCACCCCTTACCCCTTTCCCTTTCTCATTGCTCTCAACTCAAGTTGTAAACAAGAAAATTATGCAAATAAATTAGCTCGCCCTAGTTCGACTCGTGCATGCAACTTGCAGCAGGCAGCGCTTGTGGCACAACAGATCGTTAAATCGAATAAAAAATTATGCTCACAGGCTCTTCAAGTAACCAAACAATTAAAATAAAAACCATCAATAACATAAACAAAACGTTGTTGATTAAAGAATGGTTCAGCTTAAAAACTATTTGTAACGAATGCAAAAGAAAACAAGTAAGAAGGCTCTAGTCGAGAAATCCCGACTAGACTAGATACCCTGAACTCTATACTGTACGCGTACAGTCAGTGCTTGCAAGTATAAGTGTGGGTGTGTACGCGCATACGGCATACTGCACACTCAACTTTAATGTTCCATATCTCAGTCGTTTCTCAACCGATTTTAATAAAACTCTCACAGATTGACATTATTTTGTTTATTAATTAAAATGTCATCTCAGAGTTTTCCATATTCAAGGTTTGGTTGTTATCGATCCCACGTGTGTATCAGAAACGGGAAAAGTTATCGAAAATAAACTTGTACTGCCTAGGGCTTAGGCGAGCTTAAGTTCAAAATCTGGAGTCTCTAGCTTCTATAGTCTCTGAGATCGACGCGTTCATACATACAGACGGACAGACGGACGGACGGAAAGACGGACATGCCTATATCGACTCGGCTGATGCTTCCTTCTGCCTGTTAAATAATTTTGCACAACTTCATGATACCCTTTTTCCCCATTTTTAATGGGTTCAGGGTATAAAAAAGCATTAAATATTATAGGCCAATTCATTGATTTTAACTTTTCAAAGGTACACATTTATTAAGTGGATTATTTCTAAAAACATCACAAACATTCATTTTAAACTGACCAGATGATGTATTCCTTTTTAATCTACATACATAAAATGTATATGAGGTCCGTATAAACCTATCTGAGTTCGATCTGGAGCACTGCCAGCCGAACCAACTCCAATGCGCATCTACTCCAGTAAAGGTGGAAATTAACAGTTAGCTAGGAGTCCCTTGGGCTCATCTGGAGATTTCTAGGCTGATCGAAGCCTACATTGTGCGTCTGAATAGGTAGATCAACTCTCTTGCCATCAACCTGCTAGACAACAGCATCAGCCCCCGCCGTCTTAGAAGACCATATTTACAGCAGAAATTGAAATTTCTCACCCCCTACACCCCGTTCTTAGCACACTACCTCACTAATTCACACAGTAAACACAAATTAAATACCAGGCTATATAGAAACAATTAGATGATTAATCTATGAGATAAGTTTCAACTAAAAATCATTTGGTGAAGAAAAGGATTTTATGCTGTTATCATTTTAGTCAGGGAAACACAACCGATTCGTTGCGAATGTAGAATCAAAATGATTCTCTTCATGCGAATACACTAGTTGCCAGCTTAAGAGAAAATGTAAGTAAAGTAAGAATGTTATGTGTACAAGAATAGAGAATTTTATGTTTATGAATAAAGTGAGTACTTACATACGTGTTCAGTACAAGCGCTCTTGAAAACTGCAAGTCATCAATTCTTTGTCGCTCAAGTAGCTTAAGAAATACGATATTTGATGTAAACAAATTTGTCCATAGAACTGCAATGCTTCTTTAGCTTATTTTTTAATAGTTTCTGCTATTATTTTTCTAATATTGATGTAAGTAAGAAACTTCTCTAAAGTATCAAAAAGTAGCTTTCAAGTTTCGCCATTATTAAGAGAAGTCACAATACAATAACATGTATTAAGACATAATAATAAATAAAAGCATTCAAAAAATAAATTATATATGCTTTCAACATATGTAGGATACAATTTTAAAAACATATATTGTGCACTAAAAGTTTGTATAAATTTGTTTTCTCGTCACAAAGAAATATCTTAACTTTTCAACGGCATATGCCAAACAAATAACTAACATAACAGATTTAACAGTTGCAGCTTATCTACTTTTCTCATAGGAAAGCTATTTAGGAAAGAATAAGTCTCTTGGATGCAATGGATTTTTGTATAATTTAAGAAGAGAGAAATACTCGCCTGCACCAGTAAATATCAAACTTAAATTGTACATTTAATAGCAATCTAAAATGAACTTTCATGCAAATGAACTTCTGGATATCTAATAAAAAACACAAAAAAGAAAAGAAAATAACTAACAACAAATAAAGTAGTGTTGTTGCATTGGCTGAATGTACTACGTGTGTGTGTGTAGGTGATTGCATGTGTGTGTGTGCAAGTTCCTTGCTGCTTGTTTTTGTGTGGACTTTCCTGCTGCAGTAAATTACATTTGATATTTTTACGAAGACAGCACAAATGACAAGGTATGTCAACGCAAGATAAGCACTAAGTAAAACGAAGGCAACTCATGATAGCTGCTTGGTTGGTTGCTGAGGGGCGGGGGACTTTACAATTTGTGGGGGTGGAGTATCCTTGTGAAGAAGTAGGAAAACTATGAAATAAATGCCAATTTTTTTTCTATCAACCACGTCGCTTGTCGTTGAGTATTTTTTAATTAAAATTTCTTAGTCACTCTTTTTGCAGCCATTTAGATTTTTTTGAGTGATATGGAAATTGAAACGTGATAGAATATATATGAAGCAACAACAACATCAAACATTGAACGACTTTTGGGCTGCACATAAATATAAACAAATTATAGATAAGTGTACTTTTAACCTGTCTGACTTATTTTTAGCATAAATATCTAATCAATTATACTTTTATATACTATAAACCACAAACAATAAATGCGATTGGATATTTAAATTGTATTTTTATGCTATCTGTGAGTATATTAGTGGAACCTGTCTTATGTTAGATACTATTTTTCTTCATTTTTAATTTATAAGTTAGTCAATCTGGAAAATAGTTTGTTTTACGATATCAAAAGTTTTTTCACTACTTCATTTGATAAAAGACAACAGAAATAATTATTATTAAGAAAATAACATGATTTTATATTTAAAATCAAAATCAAGATTGCATTTTAATACACAAAATTCTTATTTTCTAGAATATTAATTAACTTTTTTGTCACCTATTACTAAGCAATCAACAAAATTCTCTTTGGTTATTATTAAGACAAAATCAGTGTAAAACTAAGGCTTGGATTACCAGTTGTTCCAATTAGACCAACGGCGTTGCCTATAAGCAACAAGTCTACAGTAAATATACTACTTATAAAATCTGTTTATAGTCGTGATATAAATCTTCTTAGCACAAATACTTTAACGGTTATTCGCAAACTAGTAGCTTATATCTGATTGTTTAATCGGCGCGATTGCCCCAAAGGCATGGGTAGTAAGTAGCTTATCAAAATTTGATAATATACAAGAACTCTGACAACACAATCAGCAACATGTTGCCACAGTTGATAAGTTGAGTTAGCAACATTTGCAAAGAGCACTCAAAGCTTTAACCGTTGCATTCAAACACGCTCGAACTTGATGCCAGACCCATTGCCGGATTGTTCTATGACTAACGTTCGGCTTGTGCTTCGGCTTTTTAAACGAGGTTCGTAGTTGTAACGGGAATCGTATGCATTCGTAACTGCAGCTAGGCGTGCATTACGCGATACGCATCCTGTGGAACCATTTTGACTCTAACTGGGTTAGTGGTACAAGTTCAGTATGCTCTTTGGCGCAGCGCATGTGTTTCAATTCCACTTGTCGCATCCACATCTGTGGAACTGGAACAGGATAAAACACTGATGTCAATCACCAGACGCTGTGAGTGGCCCATGAAGTACCAAAGGGAATACAACGTGCTTGACATCAGCCGTTATAATAATATTACGATACTGCCTGAGCTTAAGTCGTATCGGATTGAAATTGTCGAAACTGCATTTGATGCAAATTTGTACTGTTATTTTACAGAAAGTCCTTTTCTGTTTTACGTTGAACAATTTATTTATTTAAAGTCTGCGAAAAATTTAACTGCTTTTTCAACTTACTTCTTAATTTTTTTTTTCTAATTATAAAAAAAAATTGGATAACTCTTTAAATTAACCATTTGGTTTTTGTCCCATTGCATAAACTATAAGAAAGTTCCACGCGATAAAATAAATTTTATTCGATTTGTTGTCTCTTTGTCTTTGCATATTAATACTTGAAAATTTTGTTATGTTTCATTCAATCCGATCACGTATTTGTTTAACAATTATAAAAATATAATTGCACTTTTTATTTCATATATTTTAAATTGGATTTTTTAAGTGTTTATATATAGTATATTTTAAAAAGTAAAGTAACAATTTTTTAAATTCCCAACAGTGCCTTGTTTTGTTTTTTTTTCTAGTACAAATAGTATTGAGTCTCTTAATTTGTTTGTTGTTGAAAACCCATTTTAAAACATTACAAGCTGGCATTTATAAAACTTATAAAGCCGAGTTAACACGTTAGTAGCGACTAGATAAAAAACTGTTAGCCGCATCTCTACTACATCACCTGCAATACTTATATAAGCTCAGAGCCCAGTTAACAGCTTCATATAACCTAATTGGCGCTACAACGTTTACCAATTTGTCAACGATTCCAATCTACATCTACCTTTATATCTGCTGCTGCTGCTTCTGCTTCTTCTTTCATCTGGATCATTTACTGACGTGGTTTGCATCAGTTCGGTTCACTTCCTCTTTTGCTTTGTCTTTAGCCATTTTTGCCATTGTCGTTTCGCTTTTGAAGAAATACTTTTGTTTGTTTTCCTGCAGTGAAACCCATCCGTTGGCAGTGTAAGTTTTTATTCGACACCACCACTGCCACCAAAATGCATCAAGTGCTGCTGATGCTGCTAGCAGCTTCCTCTGTCGCCGTTTGCCGTTGCCGTTGACAGTGCCCAGTTATTGGCAATGTTGGCGGCTGTTAAACGTTCGTTGTTCTTTGTTCGTTACTTTTGCCGTGTGTTCATCACCCCCCCCCCCCCCATGTTCACCTCTCTCTCTCTCGCTCTCTCTCTATCTTTGTCTCCCACCTTGGTTGGTGGCAGGAGCATTTCTTTGTTATGCTTGCCGCTCGACAATTGCGCCGCTGATTGCCCTCATTTCAGACTTGAAATAATATTAAAAACTTTTACTCAACTCGAGGTGCTGTCTAACTGTCTGTCTGTCCGTCTGTCTGTTTGTCTTACCGTCTGCCATTCAGCCGTTCACCGGTTTTCATGTTCTCGCTCTCATTGCTTCCTTTTGTCTACCAGCAGCAAGTTCTTTGCCGTTGTCTTAGCGCCGCCGCCGGCTGTCAGTCCAATTCCTTTGTCTTTGCTTCTCTCACTCTCTCGCTGCGCCTAAATGTATGCTTTAACCGCACTCTGTCGACTGCTGATGTAACTGCAACTACTGCTGCTGCTGCTGCTGCAAGTGCAACTGCAGCTGTGCCCGTATCTTGGCGCGCTTTGATTTTCATCTGTGTCTGCTTTTATTTACCACATAAATCACGTTGCTCTGGCACTGGCCGAAAGCCATCGCAAAGACATTTCTATCTATCTACTTAGCCTCAGCGCACTGCTCGCAGCACTTCCTTTGCCTTTGCTATTGCCTTTGCTTTATCTTCAAAAGCACAGTTGTTGTTCTCGTTCTCGTTGTTGTTGTTGTTGCTACTTACTGTTACTAGCTTCAAGTTGTTCACGTTTTTTTGTCCTCTACACTCTTACCGTTTTATATATATCCTCTACTCATTCTTCTTCTATTTTGTACATACACAATAACAACACTACTTTTTTTTAGCTGTTAGTTGCTATTTTAACGATTGCCCATTTTCTTTTCATTTTATAGAATTTTCATTGTCTACAAAGCGTGCTTTTGCTTATTTCTTTTTTTTTTTGTCTTCCTTTCGTCCTACCTCTAAGTGTGTGCTTTGTTCTTGTTATTTCATACCCTCTCAGATGGTGTTGTTGTGAATTATGCCACCAGAGGTGTAACGCATTAAGCTATACAACTTGGACACAACTAATCTCCATTTTAATAAAACTTGCCCTTATAAATTTAAAAAAAAACATCATAGTTGGTTTTTCTTATTCAAAATATTTTTCTTACTATTTCTTGAACGAAATGTGATTACGCGATTTTTATACCCTGACCCCATTAAAAATGGGAAAAAAGGGTATCATGAAGTTGTGCAAAAGTATGTAACAGGCAGAAGGAAGCATCTCCGACCCCATATAGTATATATATTCTTTATCAGCATCAACAGTCGAGTCGATATAGCCATGTCCGTCTGTCCGTCTGTCCGTCTGTCCGTCTGTCCGTCTGTCCGTCTGTCCGTCCGTCCGTCTGTCCGTCTGTATGTATGAACGCGTCGATCTCAGAGACTATAAGAGCTAGAGACTCCAGATTTGGAACTTAAGCTCGCCTAATCCCTAGGCAGTACAAGTTTGTTTTTGATTTTCGATAACTCATCCCGTTTCCGATATACACATCGATAACAACAAAATCTTGAATTTGAAAAAACTTTAGATGGCATTTTAATTATTAATCAAAATTATAACAATCTGTGAAATTTTTATTAAATTCGGTTAAGAAACACCGGAGATATGGAACCTTGAAGTTGAGTATGCAGTATGCAGTATGGTCGTACACACACGCACACATACTTGCAAGCACTGACTGTACGCGTAAAGTATAGGGATCAGGGTATCGTCTAGTCGGGATTTCTCGACTAGAGCCTTCTTACTTGTTTTACTAATAATTAGACAAAAAAATAAATCCAATATCCTTAAATAAAAAATCTGTCAATGAATTTAGAACACGTACAAGTTTTAAAAAAAAAGTCTTTCAGGTATTTTACTATTTTCCTATAGCTATATACCAAACCTTCTGTATAAGAAAATCTGTATCAATTACAAAATGTTTTTCGAACATTAACTTTTTACATAAATCAATGTATATTTTGGTGTTGAATAATTGCATTATGATATTACATACTTAAAACAAATACAAAATATATATGTAATGTGTAGCGTTAGTCATTTAAAGTATTGTGAAGAAAAAATATATAATTTTTATCATAAATTCTGGAGATTTTAAATTTATTATATTTAATTTATTATTTTGGTTTTATTTTTCTTTGTGATAAATCAGACAACTTATCAAATATATAAATTAAAAGGAACAAATTTTAAAATGTTCACCAAAACAAAAAAATTTAACTAAAGTACGTTTTTTTAGTTGACACTAAACTTAACAAAATTGATTTGACGAAAAAAAAACATTTTTTACCAAAAAACAATTGAATTTATTTTTACCTGCAAGAGTATTTAAAGCTGAACATTCGAAACATTCAATTTTACCTGTTTCACTTTTTCACTTTTATTTATTTATTTTGTTGTTTTTTTTGCGTTAGTTCTCTTTTTTTCGGCGCGATAGCACACGTATCCGCTTGGCGATTTTTCAGCAATTGCTCTTGTTATTTTGTTAGTGTTGTAGTTGCCTTAGCTCGCTGCTAGTATTACTGTGTATGTGTGTAGGTGTACTGTATGTGTAGGTGTCTGCTTTTTGGGGGTAATTGATGATTTACAACTTATTTACGCTTCAATTGTGCAATAATTGAAAATTGCTCCCAATTCATTTAAGCATTCCTTAATGCCCCTTGTCACTGTTGGCAACTGGACTCGCATTCGTCTTACAGGTCAACGGAGGCATCTATCGATTTGGCCATGTTTGCCTTGCCTTGTGGAGTGTGGCAGCTTTCTTAAAGCTGGTAAAAATGTTTAATCGGCTTTAGCAATTGCGCTTAAACACATGGCTGCCGCATGCCTCTTACTTGATATGCAACACCAATGGGAGCATGCCAAATGAAATGGTTAACGGATTAAGCAGCACCAGCAACACTAGCAGCAGCAGCAGCAGCAGCCGCAGTAGCAACAACAGGAAACAGTTGAAATCTTTGGCAGGCAGACAAAAGCGAAATGTTGATCCACAGTGGAAACGACAGAGCTGCGGCTTCCCCAAAACTTGGCATTGAGCCACACTAAAATTGAAATAGATGCGATGCAGGCAACATTGCAGCTTGGCCAAAAATGTGGCAGGCTTCACTACTTGCTACTTGGCTTTAAGTTCGGTTTGAAATAAATGAAGCAGCTGCAACAAATTTGCACTGGCCAGCAAATTTAATAGCTTTCAACTTGACTGCAACACTAGAAGCAGCAGCTGGTTCAAAAATTTTTGTGGCTAACATATGGCTAAGCAGCTGGCAGATTGCAGCTCAGGGCCAACATTGCGCATACGTAATGCAAGCTCTCGCACTTTCACACAATTGGCAAGAATATATGCCAACAATCTGTGTACACTTATAAAAAATGGAAATAATTTAATCAAAGTAAGTTTTACAATTGTAACTAACTTTTTA
This sequence comes from Scaptomyza cyrtandrae, assembly GCA_035044605.1. NCBI lineage: Eukaryota > Metazoa > Arthropoda > Insecta > Diptera > Drosophilidae > Scaptomyza > Scaptomyza cyrtandrae. The sequence goes on from JAWNNS010000640.1 coordinate 23,317,837, forward strand.
TTTAGAATTGCTGGAACTTGTAAATTAATTAATGAAAATTTTTTGAAGCCTGCTCATTTTATTTGTTTATGAAGGTAAAATATGTGTAAAATATATTTTTGTGTTTAAAACTTATAGTTATTGTAAAAATTATCTTATTAATCAATCTCACAACTTATTGTTATTGTGAAAAATCCATCACCGAACAGACTTTAAATCATATATTTTTTTGAACAACCAGACGACTTAATCAAGCTATTTAACTACTTATTGCTATTTACAATTTCATTGAGTAAGGATTTTTATTTTTCTCTATGTTCATTAATTACACTTTAATTTTTTAGTTTTCCCTTGTTTTCAACATTCGGTCTGCCAATTATTAAAGTCATTAGAAAGACCTGCAACTGGCAGTTGTGTGAGAACATAAATTGCTGACTGTAAACACATAGCAGGTAGCAGGTAGCAGGCAACGAACGACAAATGACAGCCCGACAGCAAAATGTTGCCTAATTTTTACTGTTTTTTTAGTTTGGTTTTTGGTTTGAGGGCAGCGCGTACACAGCGCCAACATTGGACGTTGACAAAGTTGCAGTCTACGATAAGTGAGCCACATAAATTTGTTGGTCAACGCTGCTGCTGCCTCTGCTCCAGCTGCAGCTGCTAATTCGCCAGTGGGGGCGTGGTCATAAACAAAGAAAGAAAAAGGGAAAGAAACTGCAAGCACAAATTATGCCTAGAAGCTGGACGCAACAAATGCGATGCTGCATTAGCACTCTACACACACACACACACATACATACACAAGCACACAGAGTGCACACACGCAGAATTCAGCGTACAGAACAGAATACAACGACATACAGTCTATAGGCCAATGGGCTGCAACTGGCTAGCTCGTACGAGAGTACGAGAATGGCTATTAGATTACGCAGCGAGCATTTAACAAGCCTCTGCCCTCTAGCCCTTAACTCAACGTTCCTGATCAGCTGCAAGTCGCAGAGCTTGCTGCCATTTGGCAAAACCATTTCGCATTTGCGCTGTCATCGTTCTATGATATGTGTGTTTGTATCCGAGTGTTTCTGTGTGTCTATGTGTGTGTGCATGTGTGCTGCGCTGATTATTTTGTCGGGCAGCGAAATTAAGCCAGTTTTTGGTTGACTTCATGTGAGCCAATTCAGTTCAATGCTTAGAATTTAAACTCCAAAACGTTGCAGTTCAACATTGCGTATAAGTGTTTTATGAACCAAAAGCGTTTTAGATAACTAGCTGAAACAATACTCCAAAAAAAACAAGCACTTAAGAAATATTTAAAATACAAAAAAAATATGTTTAGTTTAATTGTAGCTTTATTTGTTATGATATCATATTTGATTTCGCTTCATTTGTTATGAAATAAATTTATTGATGGGAGTCCAATCAATTACTTTCAATGAGTTGCTTGTGCCATAAATTGATTATATAACAAAGGTAACTATTCTGATTTTTTTTACTTTTAACTAGTTGCTTGGTCAAAGTCTCCCCGCAATAAAGCCAACTTAATTGCTTGGCGCTCTAAGCGTAATTAAATGTACGGCTTCCGTTTCTGAGGCAAATGCCAAAGGAAGGATGGCTGCCAGACGAGTTTTTATTGCTCAAAGGGTTGAATGTAGCAACAAACGTTGGCCACCAGGCATCATCTGTCTAGGCCTTCGATGGCTGTTGCTTTAGTTGACGGCGAAATAAAAAAATTCAACCGGATGCTTGTGGATTCGAAAATACCCTGCAGCTGAACAAAATCTAGTCAAGCAGTAGAAATTTATAATATGCAAACCATATTCAAGCTTAATATCTCATACTCATATATTAATCTTATTAAATGCTTTGAAATCTTTTGTGTCTTAACTTCAAACTGATATCAAAATGAATAACATTTATATTGCAACAGGGTATTCTAAGCTATTAAGGATACAATTTTAAAAACGTCGCACACTTGGAAAAACATTTAAATTGCTTTTATCACTTAAGCGAGTGAGGCGGGGAGGGGGCAAGAACATCATGAGGCACAACTAACGAATATAGCTAGTGCTAAGGACGAGCCATAGCCATGTTGCCACTTGATGGAGTACACCGATTTGACTTGGACCGATTGTTATATGCAGGCATTGAGAAACTGTCTATCTCCTACTCAAAAACTCCTCCGCCATTTCCCACACACAATTTTCATCGCACTTGAAGCGGAAACGGAAGCGGTGAGCACTCATTGTCAGGCTCAGGCACAACATTGTTTGCCCAGCGCCATTTTCTCCCCATTTACCATCAACCATTTACCATCTATCCGCCACCTCAATCTATCGGTTTATTTCCTGTTTTCTAGCTTAGCTACTGTTCTGCCGCATTCTTTTTTTTTTGCTTGTTTTTTTTTATCTATCGATTAAATACTCTGGGCTCGAAGCGTGTTAAAGTACATTTGATTTGATTTGTTGCTGACGTCGTCTTTATTGTTGTTGCTTTCTGTTGCTGTTGGTTTATAGACAGTTGGGCGGGTGGTTGGTCGGTCGGGCGGGTGAGTGAGCAGCAGTTGTTGGTGTGACACTAATCGCTCAGTTAGTTGACGGCACCAATTGAGGAAAAATTCAACTCAACGCCACTCTACAGCCAGTCAGTCCCCTGCCGCACACCACACTGCAAATGGAAATGTCCGTCAACAGACATTCGAGTGCCACAGCATTTTTAATGCAATTTGTCTGATTTGTTGTTGACATATCTGTTGATGTTGTTCTTTTTCTTGTTGTTGTAGTTGTTGTTATTGTTGTTGTTGATGGGTTGTCGTGATTTGCTGCTGATTTTGTCATTTAGTGATTATAAAGGTTTGGTTTTTTTTTTTGTTGCTGTTGATGCTATACTATCCGACATAGCATCATGACTAATTGTTATCAAAATTAAGTGGATTTCGCGTTTTAATTGAATTCGTTGCGTTGAGTAAGTCAAACGTAATCGTAATCGTCTGTGTTTGTTTTAAAGCCAAATTACGTGCAAGTAAGTGGCTAAGCACTTTAGCCCCTTTTAGCTGCTAATGCTGCATTCAGTCGTCAGAGTCCACCTTGACTGTCGCCCAACGGTTCAGTAGCCGACAGTGGCCTGACAACAATCAATGTTCTCTAATTGTTTCCGAAAAGACAGACTGACCAATCTCTTCAGGGGCCCACCTTCAATGCATTTGGCCAAGCGCAAAAACTAGAGTTGGCAACATGCTGCAAGATGCTCAACAGATTGTGTATAGAAAGACGAAAATCACATTGACAACACATTTTCATCATGAAGTGAATTTGGTTTTTGAACGGTTAGTAAATCTGTTTTTTTAATAAATATTGTTTACCATTACGATTACTTGAAATTCTCCTAAAATATAACTATTTATTGTAAACGTAAAATCAAAATAAAATATTTTACTTTAAAGCATAAATATAAAATGAAAAAAAAAAATATGGCAATTGCTTTAGAAGTTTTGGTTTCCCAAATATAAGTAGACTACAAGTTTCTAAGCTAAGCAAGATAAATAACCACAATCACAATCCGAGAAAATTTTAAGTTAAATTACAAAATACCCGAAAATTTATATAAAAGAAAAACAGTTATATTATATAGCTATAATTTTGAAGGTTTGCTTTATCATTAAAAACATTTTACGTTATGTTAAACAAACTTTTCTTTACCCTTGATTTGTTTGAGTCATGTGCGACACGTTTCCATCTCTAGACGGGACGTGAATGTACAGTAAGTGATGGCAATGTCATTGCTAGAAACAACTGCAGCATCAACAACAACAACGAGAACAACAACAAGAAAACAGCTGCATCTATTGCAGACTCTCCAGCTGCATTGCAGTTGTAGGACACTCAGCCTTGCCGTTGTCTCACTGATGTCGTGTACCAGCACCCGGTGATGCTCTCATCAACATCCACACACACACGCACACATTTAAGCATGTTTTTGTGTGCGTGTGTGTGTCTGTCTGTCTGGTAGAGACAATTACATGACCTAGCTGACCAACTGGCCAGCTAACCAGCAGTCCAAGTGAACCAATGAAGCCAGACAGCAGCCAGCAATCAAGTCTGATGAGCGGAGTTGCTGTGGTTAGAAGCTCTCAGTAATTTTCAGCTGTCGAAGGTACCACCGACTGTGGCATTATAACATGATGAGCCTCATTCAGTAGCAAATCTGTACGGCTATTAAGTGACTGCTCGAAGTGCACCGCCTGGCAACAAAAATAGGACTTTAGAGACAACTCTTGCGTCGCAAAATCTAAAACTCGATTGTTCTAATCAAAGGGAGTAAGTGGGGGAAATTGTTGACAGGATGCGTTTACGGATGCGTCTTTAATTTCTTCCAGGTTCAATGCAGACCACACATTTGCTAACCAAAACGGATTAAGCTCTTTATTATCATTTCTAACGATCAGATACCGTGTAGTCTAGAGTTAAGTCGGGAATAAATATAAAACAACATACAGAAAAAAGGAAATTTAGTAAGAAATTCAGAGGTCGAGCACAAAGAAATCTTTATTAGTGTATAAGAATTGAAAAAAAAATTGCATTAGTTTAAAATACATTTTGAAAAAAAAGTTCAAGAAGCGTAAACGAAATATTCGCCTTAAACTAAAATTTCCTCAAAAATAAACACAAAAATTAATTTATTAAGGAAATTGAATGCTGAACGCATAAAAAATTAAGTTTAAACACAGAACTTAACGTAAAAGCCAACTATGCAACACAGAAATATTCTTCCTCCTTCGCTATGTGTGTTTTAAACAGGTATTCTTAATTCACAAAAAACAAAACAAGTTGTTACTTAAGTTTGAGTTGTAATTACCACAAAATAAATAAAATATTAGGATTAAAAGACGAGCAAACCTTGAATCCTACTTATTGGTTTAAGAACCACAAACGTCTTCTGCTTGTTACATACAGAATCTTAACAGTGATATACAAAATGAGTATTAAAACTGAGTTTAGAACAACAAAGTTTTTCAAACGTCCTTGCCTGGAGCATTTAATTACTGTTGAAGGCCAGGCAAAAGCAATGGGTCTTATGTTGACTTTGTCGTCTGCAACTTGGCTGGGCTAGAAAAACCGGAAATTATTTAATTGTGACCCAGACAAGTTTCATATAAAACAACTGATTTACTTCCAATCTGTCCGGATGTGGGACTTAATGAATGAAAAGCTGCACAGAGGCAACAATCTTATGATTTTATATTGACTAAAGTTTGAGATATTGGCACACCATGTGCTGCCCAGCATGTGTCCTTCAAGGAACATCAACACCAAATAAATGACACCATCAAGACGTTTAAAGCTGCTTCGGCTGCTGCTGTTAGCAATTATGGCAATTCAAAGTCACGTCGTATGGCAACAGATTTTCTAAATGATTTCATAAGTGCTCAAAACACACACAACTTTTCCACAAAGGCAAATGCCAATGAACTTTGCGGGAGGGGAGCACAGTCGATAGAACTTTTGGGCTCACATTTTCGTACATTTCCTTTTTTGACCTTAAGTCTTTAAGCAGTTGTTGCTGCCACAAAAAAATCTTCTAGCATTTCGAATTGCAATGCAAACAAATTAAGTATACTCCGCTTATCACAGTTTGGATAAATGATTCGTGGGGCACTATCAACATAACAGCGGGTGGCTGAAGCGTATCATCAACCACAACTGTAGCATACTTAAGGGTGAGAATTATCGGGAACGTTACCAAATAGGCGCCTATAATAGCCAAAATGCCCTTTTAAATGGCATTCAATGAGCCTCCCAGCTACAGAGGACAACAGTCGAGGAGGAAAGGTAAACAAGCTCAGATTGAAAGGACGCAGGAAACACAGCAAACGATGATAGTGATAGTCCTTGCCGGTGCAATGGCAATAAATAAAATGCCGTCAAGTGCTGGGAGACTGACTGTGGAAGAAATAAACCAATCTATTCAAATTTATAGCAACTATAAATAAAAAAGCTTTCATACATGATTTTTATGGCTGGTCATTATGTTAATAAATATTATATGGATGTTAAAATCAAATAAATCTTAATTATTCAAAACAAATTTTTCTTTAATTTGTTTCAACAAAATGGAATGTACTTATTTTCCAATTAAGGTTAATATCAATAACGGCACCCATTAGATAAGTGATAAGTTGTCATTTATTTACCTGCACCTTTAAAATAATATTAATGATTTATTGCAGAGTTAGAGGAAGGGTGATGAAAACGTTTTCCCACGCATTTAATAGTTTTGTTTTTGTGAAGTTTAATGGAATGACAAACTTAAAGAGTGAGAAAACAATCAGTACTATCATCAATCAATCGGTTGTAATTTATTATTAAGATAACCGACTTCAAAATATAAATTATGAGCTTTTAATTTCTCTTGTAGCAAAAATAATATTTGATGTATTCTTTAATATTTAAAGTCGTGTAAAATAAACGTGTATATTTATATAACTTTTGTTTAATAATACATTTTTTGTACTTCTGTGAGGCGAAATAAGAGAAGAGTAAAATTACAAAATCCATTTTGTCGATGTCAACTACATTTAAAATTTTTTAGAACAAGCGATTCGCTTTGTTTTAAACACCACTTAATATTGAAATAATATAACTTAATTGGTATCAAATTTTAAATTTAGTATCAGCTAACCTTTATGGGCTATGATTAATTGAAAAAATCAAATTTATGTGACGTTGAATGACGTCGAATAATTTTTGAAATTCAAATTCAACCCCAAAAGATCAATCATCAATTATGCCCACAGTGCGGTTGCCCTCAGTACGCTGATACATATATATTTACACAATGTTTTAAATCAATTTATCAGCTTAACTCCACAAACGAAGGAAAAGAGATAGAAAAGAGCATGAACGCAAAGGATGCTCCATAGTTGATATTAACTTTGTCCCGGTTAGCATTTGGTGCGCTCATCAAAATTTATCGATACGAAAAAACAAAGCCAAAGCGAAAAAAAATTTTTAATAATGTACACTTATTTACTTACGGCTTAACACGCGATTAAATTCTAATATGGTTTTTTATGTCAACTGACACAATGGCAGGTGAATAAAATTCATCGCATCATTGACAAGTTTGTCATTAAAAGCGTTTATTATTGCTGCGTTAAAATGTGTGTGTGTGTAAGTAATGACTATCTCCTGTGGGAGCTTATCTCCGTTAGCGTTTTATTACCGCGCTTAGCTGGCAAACAAGTATTGTAAAGAATCTATATAGTTGGCAACTGGCAATGACTTGATAAAGATTGATTGATGGATGGACTGGTAGTGGTTGATGCTGTTGCATGCTGCTTGGCATGACAAATTGAGCTGTCATAATATTTTATATATGCGAATGTTACAAGAGTAATCCAATATTACGTATACGTCGCATCGCATCGCACCAAAGACAATGCAGCTTATATCCCCGCACGAAATCATCAGCATTAAAAACAAATCATTTTACACACACACAGTTAAGCTTTAATTTTGTGCTTGGCTTATAAATGTTGGTTTACACACGCCGTGTTTATTTAACACACACACGCATTTAATGACACACACGCACCGCTCGACTTGATGAGGTAAATTAAATATTGCAACACAAATAGCAATAAAAAAAACATGTTGCGTAATTGCATGCATTTTATCACACACACACACAGAGCGAGAGCATTAAGGCCAATATCAACATTCGCTTTACTAAGAAAAATGACGGCTTAACCAGGTGTCGCTTATATATATATATGTATGTCGACTATAGCTACACACACGGTCACATTGTATGTTATTAAATAACAGGTACGTGTTGCATGCAAAACTGGACATTGTGGCACAGATTGTTTACTTTGCCTGAATAGTTGCTCATTGAAATCTATAAAACGAACTAAAATTCATCAAAATAATTATGAAGCTTTAGCAAGCGCAGCTGCCAGCAAAACCCAGTTACAATTAAATAACCGAACGCTTAAGCTAAAGCTAAAGCTAGAAAGGAAAAAGAACCCATCAGAATGCCAGACAGTTGCAATTGTTGTCGCTGTCGAGCCACTTGTCGCGCTGTGCGCCCCATTTTCAAAATGTCATTGGGCGCGCCAAAAGAAAGAATTAAAAGACAATTGAAGGAAGGCAAGAAATAACTGTTATGGTGAAACGAATCACAATACCCTAACTTTTAGTTTCTATGAACATTTTTGAACATTCGTTTAAGGCAGAAAATTTATAAGGATATTTATGAAATTAATTAAGTAAAGGAAGAGTATGCGTATTTTAATTAACATTTTGAACATGTATATTGTATCTTAAATAAGTATTTATATTATCAGCATAATAAATGATTTTGGAAATGTCATTATTTAATGAATTTGAAAGTACTACTTACGTGTAGTACTTGTACAAAACTTAAGATATTTTCTTAACTTAAGATATTTTCTTTTTCTTATTCAATTTAAAACATTTCCTCTAACATTAATATAGGACTGAACTTTAAAATCCACATAAAACAAAACAACTTGTTTGATTGATTAATTAAAATGTAATAAAATAACTAAAAAGTTTATTCAGCAAACTGATTTCATTATATGTGCCAACTTCTTAAACTGTGCGGCCTTACGCTTTGCCGGTTCATTTACAACTCTTCTTGATACATATTTAAGTGGTGCGCTTATACTACGATATACTATCGATTATCACAACTTAATATTCGACTTTGTGGATAGTTATCGACATCAGCTGCTAGAGCTGAATTTCTATGAATATGCTATGAAATGTTTCCATTATTGATTTTAAAAAAAACTTGTGTTTGGTGAATGAAAGCTTAATATTCGTATCTGTTTTGGCACACTCATAAATATATAAGTATTTCTATAAGAATAACAATAACATTATCACATTGTAATATTCAGTTGTGTTGTTTTTGACATATCGTTACATTTTGCACAACAAATTTGAAATGCCCGCCGCTTGAAAAAGAAAGGACATAAGAAAAATGTTTTATTGCCGCTGCGCAACGCATCTCGTTGCAAGTCGACGCGTCGCGTTGAGTCGCGTCTTGTTGCATGTCTTGTTGCACGCCTTTGTTTCAACTGTCAGCTGTCAGTTGTGTTGTTGCGGTGGTTGCCGCTTGCCGTCGGTTTGGTTTGGCTTGGGGTTTAGTTTGACTTTAAGCTGCTCTCCAATGCTTGTGCCACATAATGTTGCAGTTTATTGTACACACACACATATATATAAACTTCAGTCTGTTGATAGTAATATTTGGTCTTAGCTGTTGCTTCTGACGACATACATTTGTATTCATTGTTGTAGTAGTAGTATCTGGAAAACTTCTACTTCTTAACTCTTAAAAACATTTCATTGTTTATTTTGCTACGGTTTCTTAGCTCTACTTTGCTTTATTTTTTGGCTTCTTGTTTGAGGTTTTAGAAAACAAAAGCTGCTTTTTGCCAACACACTTTGCTAATATTAACGCTAAAGTGCACAAGGTGAAAAACTTGTTTGCTCAAAATGGACTTTAGTTCAGACAGTTGTACCAAAGTTGACCATCTCCGCTTTCAACTGCACCTAACACAATGTACGAAATACAAACTTATTGTGACTTAAAAGTTATGTTGTCGGAAAAAAAAACTGATATAGGAGTTAGCTTGCACTTTGTGATTTTAAGAAGCTTTAAAAAATATGAATCGTTGTCAATTATCTAATATTTGTTGAATTTGAGCTTGAAACTCAAAAACGAGACAGTTTGTGCCATAGTTCAGATGCTTTAGTTGCTTTCAAACATGAACACACACAAAACATTTGCACTAAGGATATATATAATAAATAAATATCTACACGTATATATAGTAAAAATAAATATATTTATATATATATTTATTTATGTATGTTTTTGCAACAACTTTTCTTTCACTCTAAAGTACTTTTAAGCTTCTAAAAAGTTACCAAGCCATAGAAAATTCCACATGCAGATTCATTTACACATTTAAAGTCTTGTTTGTGTACAGACCAACTTGCACCTGTTTGCATCGTCAAGGTGGGGAGCAATTGCCTGTCACACGCACTTTGTACAAAGTATAGGTATTTAAGTAAACCCAAATGTAAACAACAATATTTAACATTGCAGGAAAATTGTTAAAATTCATATTTTCAACGTCGCAAAGGCAGTTGTAGTTGCAGTTGCAGAAGATATGTTGCTTGTTGCTTAAAGCAAGATTTAAAATCATCTCATGTCAAATAAACGTTTGTTTGTGAAACACACAAAAGCAATAACAAATAGATAATCAAATTTTGCAAATATCGGGCAAGTTTCACAGCACAAACTTTTCAATATTCCAATATGTCAAGTAACAACCTCTAAAGAAATGTATAAGCGAAGTACTGACCACAAAAAGCTAACTTGCCACACACAGACACACAGAGAGATGAGAGAGAGAGAGAGTAAAGTTTTGTGACATCAAGTGCATGGAAGCAGCTTTGGCAAGCCGCAGGTGACAAAAGTTTAGTGCCCAACAAAGTGTAGTACTTTCTAGCCAGTGATAAAATGCTGGTCTAAAAGAATAAACACAAATATAACAAAATCCAATTGGTTGCTTTTGTGGCATGGCATGGCAAACATTAAACATCTAAAAGCATTTGTGGCAAGCTTTTATCAAATGTTACAAATGTTACTACATTTTCGCGAAAATAGTTTATGGTTCGGCCTTTGTAGTTGCACTCAAATTTTAATACCCTGTAATAGACACAAAAGGGTTTAAAGGGTTAACAAAATTAACGAGAAACAGAAACACGTAAAAAAAAACATTAAAACAAATAAAAAATAACAACTTAACTTAACTTAGCTTAAGTTCAAGGCCTATTTAAAAAATTATTTTTTGGCTCTTAACTATAAATAAATATTAAAATAAATTTCTTAGTAATTGTTATTATTAATTACTTAATTAAAATACAACACATCATTTTTTATTTAATTAGAAAGTAAAAGAAAATAATTTTAAAAAAATTACTTTCAGAAATTTGTAGTTTTTAAGTTTCAGGCCAATAATAATAAAACAAATTTCTGAAGTATTCCAAAAAATGTATTTATTATAAAAAAATATTTATCTAAAACTTATACTTTAAATATTAAAAACCAATAATAAAAAAATATTTATTAGAAATTTATACTTTCAATATTCAAAATCAATAACAAAGTTACAGATTACAGAACTTCACAAAAAAAAAAAAAAAGACTTCGCTTTTCAAAAAAGACTCATAATTGACTAATCAATATTCACAATATAAGTAAAAAAGAAAAAAAAAACCACTAACTGGCTTAGCGAGATTCTAAGGGATATCTTCTAATTTAAACAATCTTTAATGAAACACACCGAGTTGTTTTTGATTCAACATTTTGGCTGGCCAAGTTACCGCAAACCCAAACGCTAACCGCAATATCATAAATATTTTATGTTGCGGCATGTTTTTGTAATTCGTTTGTGTTTGCGGCGTAAATTTTGCTATTCTCGAATGTTTTTCGAATAGTTGCCCTTTGCTTTTGGACAAGTATCTAGAATTTAAAAAGCTGCTGCCCCAAAGCAGCAAACGTGCAACAAATTATACAAAGAGCACCGCGCACACTTATCTGTAATTACACAAAGTGCTTGCCTCTTCATAATTAGCCGTGCTATTCGCAATCAGCAAAGGGTGAAAGAAGCTTGCAACTACTGCCACAACGCATTCAAATCCTTGCGGCAACTCATAATAAAATAGAGATAGAGAGAGAAAGAGAGAGAGAGGGAAATTAAACGCACCTTTAAAACCAATTAAGAACCGAGCTTAGAATGGCTTAAATTTTCGCCTGATCCCACATAGGAAAGCACTACTGTGAAAACAGTTGCTGCAACAACAAGCTTCGATCGCCCTTTACAAGGGTACAAACTCGGCCTATTGTAGGCATTCGGCTGTGTGAGTCGCCTTGGTAATCGAGATAGAAAGAGAGAGAAAGAGAGAGAGAGAGCGAGAGAGCGAGAGAGAGAAAGTACAGGATGCTGGTAATGCTTGCGGGACATGTACGCTCATCCCGTTACAGTTACAGTTGCGCTTTCAGACATTGTTCCAACCTAAAACAGCTGGCACAGCTGAGAGAATCGTTGCGACAGCGGCAAATGTTGCAATTATTATGCAGCAGCCACATGATGTGAAAGCATGACATGCATTTCTGTATATGTGTGTTTGTGTGTGTAAAAGTTCAATATGTAAATGGGAATTGTGTGCGTGAACTGTCAACACATGAAAATGAAACATTCACCTTGGGAGACATTAGCATGAACAACGAAAACAGGCACCAAAAACAAACACACACACACACACACATACATAAAAACATACACATACACACACAGACTTACACTTGTACATGCACTCGTATGTATACATCGTATTGACCACAAACAGCAGCAACAATTGTGACACACATTTTGTGGGTTACTGGCCCAGTGCTAATGTAGAGACAAAGGAAAGACGAGAGGATGTGAGAAAGTGAGAGACAAAGCAATAAAGGAAAATGTTTTTAAAGGTCTTTAAAGAGCATAACACGGAGTTTGTATTTGAAATAATGCTAAAACTAATATTTATTTCAATTATTGTTAATTTTAATCGACATATTGCACATCCTTTCTTTAAAAACTATTATTTGGTTTTAGTCACTCGTAATGACTCGTTAATACATATTTTTATAACCTGAACCCATTAAAAATGAGTAAAAAGGGTATAATGGTTTTGTGCAAAAGTATGTAACAGGCAGAAGGAATCATCTCCGACCCCATAAAGTATATATATTCTTGATCAGCATCAACAGCCGAGCCATGTCCGTCTGTCCGTCTGTCTGCCCTAGGCAGTACAAGTTTATTTTCGATTTTCGGTAACTCTTTCCGTTTTCGATATAGACATGGGATCGATAACAATAAAATATGGAATATAGAAAACTTTGAGATGACATTTGAATAAATAAACAAGTTAATGACAATTTGTGAAATTTTTATTGAAATCGGTTAAGAAACACCGGAGATATGGAACATTGAAGTTAAGTCAAGTATACAGTACGCGCGTACACTCACACACATATTTGCAAGCACTGACGCTACTCGTAAAGTATAGGGTTTAGGGTATCGTTTAATTGGGATTTCCCGACTAAAGCCTTCTTACTGGTTTTATCTAACTAACTGTTTATCTTTATTTTTTATATATTCTTTTTTATTAAACTTAAGTAATCTATAATTTAGATACTGCATATAAAGGGAAAATAAATTATTATTGGTTTATAGAAATTTAGTGAGGTAGAAAAACAACAAGCTTTGAAATTGATATAATTTTATTTTTTAAATTTAAAAATTTTACTGCTCTTAGTTTTTCCAGAAATAATTTTAATTAAGTAGTTATAGAAATAAACTTAATTCAGTTATTATAATTTATTTGAAAATTTTGTATCTAAATTATTTATAGTTTTAATGTTTTATTTATATAAGATTTGATTTAAAATTAAAAAAATAAATAAATATATGTAATAATTATATGCTTAAAAATGCTAATTCTAATTGTTTGTTAAAATTTATTGAAAGATTAAAAATTATTATCATTATTATTTGTTGGGCTTAAAATTTTATTATTTGTATTATTAATGTGAATTCATTTGTAAAGTTTATAGAAAATAAAATTTCTACCTTATCTTTCAATATAGATAGTCGAAGTTGATGAATTTAAATTCTTACACTTTTTAGCACAAGAAGCACAAAACTTTGCAAACGAAATTAGTTAATTCAAAATGCCATTGAAGCTTAAAATTTGTAAGTTTCGCATCAGTCTTGCAAAATTTACAAAAGAGCTTCAACTTATATGCTAGCAGAATCCAATATTATATTGTATATGTACTCAACGCTTAAGACGATTATACAGACTTAAATCTGCTTAGGAAAAGCAGAGAACTTCTTACAAAAAAAACGCAAGAAGAAAAAAAAAACAAAACAAAGAGAAAAAACCACAAACTTATGTTAGTATTTAGCAGAAGGCACTAATCACACTTTAAGCAGTTGCAAGATGACACTTAAGAAAACGTTTTTCGCACAAGCGCCAAAAATGCAGCAAATGATTTGCAAATATTTTACACTTGTATTTTCCTACCAAGTGTTGCTGCTGCAAGTTTTGCTGTAAGAAAAGCATACACACACAACTGACATGTTTCATGTGTGTGTGTGTGTGCATTTGTTTGAAAGGCACGCGCTCAATAATTAAGCATAGATGCCACAAAAACATGCACACACACACGCATACACACACATGCAACAACAGTAATCAAGCTGTTTTTGTTGCTGCATGTTGGTGCAACATGCGGCGTGCTTTTGTTTGGCCACCGCTGACATGAGCTCTGTACTGGCAATACCATTGCGGTTTCTCACATGTCGACTTAATTAAAGAAAACTTAATTAAATGATAAAACAGCATCAGGCCAACGCAAAACTATGCGAAATATTTCATATTATCTGGATATATATGTACATGCTTGTACACAGAAATATGCCAGTTGCAATGATCTGAACAACATATTTTTTTTAGTTATTCCTTTTACTTGTTTTCTGTGAGGCACTTGTCTGATCTGAGATTGCTGAGATTAGGAATGGGGCAGGTACAGTTATTTCTATGGCATTCCACTTTTATGACAGGCTCCTTTCAGCTGCCTAATTGCCGCAACAATTGCCATCAACAGGTGTCGGCCAAATGGTTTAAAGCACTTAAAGGGCCATTCATCGTTGCGTCAATTATATTGCCTCGAAAGCCGGATATTATCAATGTGCTGCCTGCCGTGCATTGCTCCAGTTGCAAAGTGACGTAAGAGCTGGTAAAAAAAATACAGCTGCACTGTTTTTATACACTTAGCGCAGTGTATTTTAATTTTTGCTTTTGAAGAGAAAACTTTTTTTTCCGTATGTTTAAAGTTTCACATAATTTCTGGTACACAAAACTGAGAGAATTTCAGTTCGTCTAAGTTAAACTTCGTATGTTTCTACCGATAATACCTTAACATGTCTAAGCTACAGATTACTCTTAAAAAAATATATTTATATATATATAAATATAAATTACTTAGCCAGAATAGTTATTCAAAAAATTAAACAAATATTAAAAGCTTAAAGTTTTTGTTATTTTTTTTGAAAAATTAGGCTAATGATAGATTCTTATAAATTAAAAAATATAAAAAGTTAATTGCATAGACTATGTTTAGAAATATATATGTATGTAAATTAAAATGGTCAGTCATTGGTTAATGTATATAAAACTCAAAGTTTTTACAGGATTTAAATCTGCAAGCATATGCTGTACTGCATGTAGCACAATGATAAATCCATTTATCCATCCTTTTTTTTTTGCTCTTATTAGAGTGGGTTTTAAATCCAGCTAGTACTATTAGAAGTGCAGAATGCTGGCTGTTGAAAAGGCCCAGCAATTCAGTCGTAAACGTGTGTACTGTTTGAGAAGGACACTGCACTCTCTCTTCTAATGGCTTGTCCTTGCTTTCGTTTTGGCCCTGTTGGAACACACAAAACAGATACATTAGCGACCATAACGTATGAGCAAGCGACTCTTGAGTGTGTGTGTGAGTGTGTGAGAGTGTGTTTGTGTGGATGTGCATGTGTGAAATGAATGGCACTGCTTTTAGATGACTATGCTGAAATGGGCTCTATAAGTGTTTATGCAAGTGGGTGTATGTGTGTGTGTGTTTTTTGTGCTGCCTGTTGCCGCCTGTTGCCAAGAAAACAGTGACACTTTTCCGCATGTTATGCCTGTTGTTGCAATTGTTTGCATTCACCCACACACTCACACACACACACACACACACACAAACAGATAGACATACATTTACATGCATGCCTCAGTGCATGCATTATGGCATTGTCTCTGTCAATATTGTTGCAATGTGGCACTGTGTTTCGACTACAACTAGTAATATGCAACACAAACACACACATTGCCAAAAGCAAAAAAAAAACTAACTTGCAATATTCAAGTCGACAGAGAGAGAAATAAAAAGTTAGACTAGAAAATACCCTTAAGGCGAAAATCTACAGAGGATTTAAGTTTATTTGAATTTAATATAGATCTAATGTTTAATTTAATATTATGAAAAATGAAAGTTTTTTAATGGGAAATTCTATGTTAATAACAAACCTTAATAAAACTTTAACAGAATGAATAATATTACTCAAAAGTTTTTAATTCAATCATTTTCATTCCTATCGATAATATGTATATCGGATATTTTTGTGTTTTAAACGTCTATTTATATCATTTAAACGAAAGAAATTAAGCTTCAAGATTTTTATTACTTTACTAAGAGTACAGAACAGCAAAGTTAACGATAGTTAAAAAAAAAATTTATTTTCTAACCATAAGAAAATTCAAATCCTTTGCGAACTGGCAGAAACTTTTAGATACTTCCTGTTTTGGTTTTTACATAAATTTACATAACTTCATTGTACACTGTTTTACCCAGTTTTGAATGGGTTTTAGGGTATGGAAACATTTTTTGCAGTCATTCGGTCTTCAGCTTTTTGGCCGTAAAACTTTAACAGGCCAAAATTCAACTGCAACTAGGTTCGCATGCAAATTAGCTTTGCCAGTGCTGGGCCAAGTGCTTATAAATTGCAAACTTTACAATTGCATGTCCACTCAATTTGCCATCGAGTAGCAATACACACACATACAAAATGGCACACAAACATACACACAAAATAGCACACACATACAACATCCGGCGGAATAATGGTTGTGTGCACACACGATGGCTCCATTCGACACATCCTGTTCAATGGAGGTGCCAGCGATTTTTGAGCAATTTTGTTGTTTACGCGCATTGATGCTAATGCCAATTGCTGTTGGCGCTAGTTGCTGCTGCAGCAATACACAATTTTAGGGTCATCGATTTCCAGAGAATAATACTGCCATCCCCATCACTCCCCTGCTGCTGTTACCGTTTTTTTATGTCCGTTGTCAAGTTTCATTTTGTAATGATCATGTGCACGTGACTGCAGCCAGAAAAGCAAATGAAATTGACGCAAAGCCGAAAATAAAAGGCCCAGCAACGCACAACAAACCCCTTAGTTTGGGGACATAGTTCATAGAATCTATTCCAAAAAGAAGAGAAAAAAAATCAGCGAAATGTTTTGGTACCCATTATATTATTGACAGTGCAATACTCTGTATTAGACTTCGGCAAGGAATATTGTTAGTGCTTTTTTAACTAATATTCAAAGCTTATTATAAGCTTATTGTTAATGTTAAAATTTTGTAACTTTTCTTTTCGATTAAAATTTTTTTTTAGGACCCTAAATTGAAGTTGTGTAAAATACAAGAACTTAATTTGATTGATTTATATTTATATAAAGTTAAAAAGCTTTTGAATATATATTATTATTATATTTCAAATGCAAGATACTGTCTTATTGTTTTTTTGCTACATTTTTGAACTAATAATTATTTATGAACATGTTGATTTATCTTAAGCTCTTTAAAGATTATGTTCTTCAGCTTTTGTGTTGAATATTATTTTTAAAGGATTGGTTTTAACAAAATGTTATATATAATTTAAAATTCTCATTTATCAGATCTCTGAGCCGATGGGTTTTGCCAACAAATTCCAACACCTGATCAGATGCGAATATATGCGAACGGATATATTTTCAAATTTAGCTCTATATTATCGCTATAAAGTCAGGCAAACGAAAGAAGGAATATGCCCCTTTTATTATTTGTAAGCAAAGCATAAAATAAAACAAGAAATGAGCAGCAACTTTTGTACAGATTCTACAACACGGATAGAAGTTTTTGTTCCTGTTTGCCTTTTTTTATGTGTGTAATTCTATATACCATGCAGTAAAAGACTTCAATAGTTTGAAACCTGTTTTGCTGTTATTTTGTGCTGCATACTCTAACACGCCAAAAATAACTGGCGGCATTTATTAATTCCTCTCTCTTTTTTTTTTTGATGTTGCTTCTACTGCTGACCCTTTGTGCGTACATTTGCGTATGTATATTCGATATGTAAGAGAGTGTGTGTTATGTTTGTTAGTAAATTACCAGTGATGACTTTCGTCGCCACCGCCACGCTTCCAAATTTGATCGCACAATTTCTGTTTGATTGTTGTCATTTCCGAGTATTTCGGTGTTGCTGCAGTTCCGTTTCATGCTTTTTTATTCATTCGTTTTATGGCATGTGGAAATTAGAAAATCATTTTTTTGTTTGGCTTAGCAGCGTTCGTTTTTATGTGTTTGTGCTGCACTCTTGTTAAATATGTTGTTGTTTGTGTTGTTGCAGTTGCAGTTGAACACATTAAATGCCTTGCATGCGAATTTTTGCACATATTGCAAATTAAACTTCCTGTCGCACAATTAGTATCGCATCCGTACGCTAAATAAAAAAATAGAGTCAAAAGAGACCAAACATAAGAAAAAAAGAACTCTGTGTTTTTTGTGTTTGTTTTAACGCACAAAATTCTCGCATATCGGTCGTATTTTCTGTGCTTTTCACAACTGTTGTTGTGAGGCAAATTGGAAAAAGCGTTTTTCTCTCTATCGCAACTTAATGTTGTGCAAATTGATTTTTGACAAGCCCGAATAGAAATCATTAATTCGTCATGCCAAAAACTCACAATAAACCTAACAGACGGCGTGAAGCTTTAATAAATTTTCGATGCATAGCACAAACGAAGCGAAATATGATGAAATAAACCATAGCTAGTAATATACATATACACATATATATAAATATAATTGTTAATTATAATTATATATATATATATATATATATTTATATACTTACTGAATTGTTATAATAACATTGGTATGAGAAAACACTCTTATAAAAATGTAATCCATGATTATTTTTTCATAGAATGTATTTGGTAAAAAAATATATTAAAGTTTTTATTTCTTTTACTAACTGTTAGCGTCAAGAATATTATAACCCTTTTCTTGTTTTATTAAGATTGCCATTTTACACAACAAAAAGAACCTGGTTGGTGCATAAAAAATAATTTGCGCTGTAAAATAAGATGCAGCTTATCTTATCTTTATCTTTCTTTTCATTCGGAGTTGCCAGCAAAATTTAATTTGCCTCAACACTACATTCTTACAACTTTACAATAAAGATTACAGAGAAAACAATAGCAACAAATAAGTTTTCCTTCAAAACCATATTTATATAAAAAAGAACACTCCTTAACATGTATTTTCTATAGAAGCGAAATTTCAGGCTTTTGCTTGTCCTCTTGTTTTGATTTTTACGTTGTCAAGAAATGCAGTTAAATAAACCGTGGTAAAGCTCAGTTACTTATTGAGCATGACTCGCCAAAACAAATATATTCTTCACCGATCAGAATTGTACAACATAAAGTGACCAAATAAAACTCCCGTCAAGTACTAGCTTTGGTATTTTTGGTATCTAGGATGTTTAGTTCACAATATAAATTTCAATCAGGAAAAATACTACAACAAGCGTAGTGTTGCCATCTTTTTATTGTTAACATATCAGGCAGCACAGAAAGTTGTGTCAGCTTTAAACAAGCGATAGCAAATAATTATTTACAACTTTTAAAACATATTAAAGACAGCATTATAAAACGGTCTACTTTAAGTTCCATCGAAAAAAAAACAAAACAAGGCCCGCAGCTGCACAGATTCAATCATATATCAAGCTGTGTATGAACTTGGCATACACATAACACAACTCATGTCATAATTATGACAAAAGCGGAAAAGGAATATTACAAGCTAGCCACAACATGACATTACCATGGCTAACGGCTGGTGGCTGCTGGCTAACAGCTAACGCCGACGTACAAGTTCGTAATGAAAATGAGTTTTCATGTTTTGCCGCGCCAAAGAGTTTTGTTCGCTGTTTGACTTGATGTTGATTGATTTCGCGCTTGTCTCAGCTGACAGCTCAAAACGCAGGCGACGCCTAACCCATGACTTTGTTTTAGATTATTGCTGTCTCGTTGACGTTGTCGTCGGCGATTGCTTAATTAAAGCACCCATTGAAAACAAATATTAAGTTTGAGGCAGCCGGCGGGAAGAAAAGCAAATCAAAACAGTTTTAAAAAGAAAACTTTTTAATGAGTTGTGGCACAACTGTGTCCTCATCTGTTGTTACTTTCCACACATCCCTCCGCTCCCTTTTGCAATAATTTAACACACGTTGCGTGTGACGCACTCACGCAATATGCCACTTGCTGCACAATCCAATCAAAAGTTTACAATTCACGCTCGAAATGTCGCCACGCCAGGGCGTTGTCTACACTCCTCAATCACATGCCAAAAGTATTCAAGGGCCTACCTACAAGAGTAACAAATACAAAAAAATTATTTACTTTAAACATGTGTAGCCAAAAGTTTTTGTCCGTGTCTAAGCTGCTTTGGCCAAAAACGCTTTAAGTGCCAGCGTCACACACACACATAAGTATGCCATAAAAGATAGCTGTTAACGTTAAGTGTACCGCATTGTATAAAAAAAAAAAGTAAGAAGGCTCTAGTCGAGAAATCTCGACTAGATGATACCCTGATCCCTATACTTTACGCGTACAGTCAGTGCTTGCAAGTATGTGTACGACCATACTGCACTCTCAACTTCAAGGTTCCATATCTCGGGTGTTTCTTAACCGATTTTAATAAAAATTTCACAGATTGTTATTATTTTGTTCATTATTTCAAATGCCATCTAAAGTTTTTCCAAAGTCAAGATTTTATTGTTTTCGATCCCATGTGTATATCGGAAACGGGATGAGTTATCGAAAATCAAATCTTGTACTGCCTAGGGATTAGGCGAGCTTAAGTTCCAAATCTGGAGTCTCTAGCTTTTATAGTCTCTGAGATCGACGAGTTCATACAGACGGACGGACGGACAGACGGACATGGCTATATCGAATCAACTGTTGATGCTGATAAAGAATATATATACTTTATAAGGTCGGAGATGCTTCCTCCTGCCTGTTACATACTTTTGCACAAAACCATTATACCCTTTTTCCGTTTTTAATGGGATCAGGGTATAAAAAGAAGGAAAATATTAAGTACCTTGCGGCAGATGTTTACTTCTTATACTCGTACTTTTTCTACCTAATAACTTCCAACCGATGCTTAACCGAATTATGCGCTATGTATGCGTAAATTTCCATTTATGTCGCAGCTCTTAAACTTATTACGATTAAAGGTGACATTTTTTTCGAATTGCTGAGAACGTATTCATATAGAAAAGGCAATATGAGTACTACATTTTTTTAAGCAGCAGAATTATTTGAAAGTAGTCTAAACAGGGAATTTTCATTAACGTATTCGACAACTTGAAAGTTCCCATCCGATTATGAGAAACTCAATTTTACCATGTGTAAAATGCTGTTGTTTATCTTTTCAAGATAGGTAAGAACCTTTAAGCTTTTCAGTTGTGTTTTTAGTCATAAGAAATGCAATTATTTCCAAAATAATAGTAATTAACAACCAGCGTAATTAACTAAGAAAAACTATTCAAATGTCTGAATAAAGTAAAAAGAAACACAAAAAAATGTTCTCTTAGATTTGGGAACATATTAAATAACATGTTTCCATATGTATATTAAATAATATTGAAAAGATGATATTTTTAATCCTTTCATATTAAAATATTTTATTTAGAATAAAAAACTTGTAAAAAATAAAAAAAATAACAAAAAACACAAAGGTGCTTGAAAAAAATTAATAAATTAGGAAAATATATATTAACATATGTGCCTTAAATGTGGTTTGGAAAGAGAAAAATATTTTAATATTTATAGCGCCATTATTTTTACACAATTGCAAAGTTTAACGTCTTAGGTACGTTAAACTCGCGTTGCTATCTGCCGTGTTTGATATTCATGAATTGTGCTTACGAATTCATTGCACATTACATCAATTGCAAGAAAAATAATTTTATAACCAAACAACATCAAGCGAGTGGATGGCAGTTATGAAGACGCCTGTTAGTGATAGCAGTGTTGGTGATGCTGCTACTGCTGCTGATTCTGTGAGTGCTGCTGCTGTTGATGACATTACGACAACGGCAACTATATTAGGATCCATCAATGTCAGGCAATTTATGCGCATATTAAAAATGCGGTCTGCCAATGACAAACACAACGGGAACTAGGAACCCTTCAAACACATAACAAAACAAGTAAGAAGGCTCTAGTCGAGAAATCCCGACTAGACGATACCCTGATCCCTATACTTTACGCGTACAGTCAGTGTTTGCAAGTATGTGTGTTTGTATGTACGCACATACCGCATACTGCATACCCAACTTCAATGTCCCATATCTCCGGTGTTTCTTAACCGATTTTAATAAAAATTTCACAGATTGTCATTATTTTGTTCATTATTTCAAATGCCATCTCAAAGTTTTCAAAATTCAGGATTTTGTTGTTATCGATCACATGTGTATATCGAAAACGGGATGAGTTATCGAAAATCGAAAACAAACTTGTACTGCCTAGGGATTAGGCGAGCTTAAGTTCGAAATCTGGAGTCTCTAGCTCTTATAGTCTCTGAGATCGGTTGGCTCATACATACGGACAGACAGACGGACAGACGGACAGACGGACAGACGGACAGACGGACATGGCTATATCGACTCGGCTATTGATGCTGATCAATAATATATATACTTTATGGGGTCGGAGAAGCTTCCTTCTGCCCGTTACATACTTTTGCACAGTTTCATGATACCCTTTTTTCCCATTTTTAATGGGATCAGGGGTATAACAAAAATACGCAAACCAAAGAGAATGACGCACGTAGCTAGCACCGCTTGAAGCATATGACGACAGCACTGACAAAAATTGAAGAAGAAGTCAGAGAACGTGACAAAAGCAGCCATAGATCGAAAAAAGGCTTTAGAGGGGGATAGCTACTACAAATGTTACTTTAATGCATTCAAAGCTCTAGAATGAGAAACTGTGGCGATTAGTGTGCGTGTGTTTGTGTGTGTATGTGTTTAGCACTTGCACCTGCTGATATAATCAATGTACACACACGCACACACACTCTCAACACTTATGACAAATGCATTCAATTGAGTTGAAATGCATAACCTTATCAGGCACAACGGACATTGCACATGGGGCCACATAAGGTGGATTAAGCTAAGGGTGGGGGGAAAGTTATCGACAGGTATGCAGGTGTGCTCCCATTTGACACTAATACTCATGGCAATGATATCAGTTAAACTCTATTTCATATATACTACGAGCCCAGCACACGCACACCAAACAAACACTACACACAATGAGCAACAAAGTGTAGACCAGACAAAGAGAGAGAAATGGTTATTACCGAAGGCAGCCAACTCAAATAACTGAACATAACATTCCAATCCTTTTCAATCCATAATGCTACAAATTAATTAAATTAAATTAATTAATTAAGTATTGAAAGCACATAATATGCACATTTTAGAGCATAGGCTTTTAACATTTGTTTGTATTCGAGTTGTAGGCATTTAAAACTAAAGTTTTTCTTATTGGTAGTTAACATTAAAATAAGAAATAATTTTTTTTAATTTAGTTATTTTTACATGAATGATATTTTATAGAAAAAAATTATACAAATAGGCAAATAAATATAATAAAAGTAATCAAAATACGACTAACGAATTTCACTAATGAATTTTTTTCTTAAATAAATATATGCGATCAATAAAAAAAAGCAATAAATGTATAAGCAAATAATAAAAATCCTTACAAGACATCGTAATCTTAATCAATTTAATCTACAAATGTTAAGTTAGCTCAACTTTCAATAAATTGAACTTAAACATTTGGATATTCAACTGGAAGAGCTTAAGCCAATAATCAATCAATCAAAGTGCAATTCATTAACTTTTTAACCTCAGAAATAATTACACTGCACACACAAACACCAAAACGCAAATTAAACATTAACAAAAGATCTTCCTTTATCTCTCTTTGTCCCTCTTTCATTTCCATTTGCTTTGGAGCCTGCCAATTTACAAGCTGAGAGTTCAGACAAGTCCTTGCGGTATGGCTTTATGCATCAGTGTTTAAGTATGCACACATTGACATACATATCGATATCTTTTGTGAACATTCATGTATTAATGTTTACTTATTGTTATTGTCGCTTGCTTGGCGGGGTGGGGGGGGGGTCTTACCCCGGAACCGGCTGCAAGCTAAACGGAACACCAGCAGAGTGATAATGACAATTGAAACAATTATTAATTTCAATAAATTTTCAAACAGTGCAAACAATGCATGTAGCTAAATATTAACTGTAAAGTAATACACTGGCAGAAAAATAGGAGAAATCAAATACAACTTGTTATACATTTTTTTTTTTCTTTTTTTATATAGTTACAAATATAATTTATCTTTATCATGTATTTTATTTATAAAATTGAAGTTCTAATGTAACTTTCAACATTTTAGTCAAGAGGTATGTTAACTAGCTTAACTCAAGGAAAAATTGCAACACTATAAATGAAATTCTGTGCTCAATACACTTAGCTCAAACTTATCAAAATGAAGTACTCATTAGTAATTATTTGGTTATTTCGATTTCAGTGTACAATGAACTTGTTTGCCATGGTGCTTGTGTACACATGTTTGAATCGTTGAATATAATTTTATATCAATTGCAATTAAATTGCAATTGTTTAGCTTCAATGCCGCAAGAAATTGCTCACAGACACACACACACATAGTAATTTATTTTGTGTGACGGCTGCAGCCAAAGTCATTGGCATAATACGAATCGTAATAACAACAAAATAAAGTTGGCAAGCTATATGTTCTTATACAAACAAATACACAAACGCAAGCACCATTGTCCCATTGTTTGTTGGGCTTAATACCATCTACTTTGACAACGAAGGTTGTTTAAGAGAATGAATAAAATGCCGTAGTAAAAATAAGATCTTTCGAAGAACTAATAACAAAATATTTGATAAGTTGATTTTTTTTAAATGTTTATCTGTTTATAAAATTGTAAAGCACACCCAAAAATGAGTATGAAATGTTTATTTTATTGCTTTGATCCTGTAATAATAGTATCTTTTAGTCGAGCACTCTCTTTAAGCGCACACTTTGTAGTTAATTTATGCAAATTCGTTTAGTCTGCAGCATATATGTGCATCTGTGTGCATCTATATGCTCTACAAATAAGCTACGAAACAGTTAGTGCTTCTATAGTTGCAGCTCGGCGAAGTGTTTAATATTAAAACAGATATTTCTTGTCAGTATCCATTAATTAATTACTTAAGTGAAGTTGGGTATTTATTTTGTTAAATTTTCACAATTGAGGCTAAATATAGACAGAATAAATCAAATATAAGTTTTAAATAATTTATTATTTATTTTTATTTTAATTTTTCGCTTTATTGATATTTGTAGAAGAATATTATTATATAACTCACAATGGTTTATTATTAATTTAATTTTCAAATTCTTATGTTAAATACATTTTCTCAATCATATTCACCCGATATTCAACCAAATCGAAAACTGTAAGCTTTAGTAGTTATACAAATAAAAACTTCGCATATCGTATTTAATAGCATCTAAAAAATGGAAAAAAATAAGGCTAAAGACAACTGAGAACGAAACCTTTTTGGCAGAAAAAGAAAAACTTTTTTGGCTGAAAATGGAGTTAAAGGGCATGCAGAAAACTCTACAAATCAAAAGGAACCCCTGCGGCACGCAAACATATTGCAAATATTAACAAAATTAGTAAAATACCAGAAAAATGCATTTAAAATTGGCTGCAAACAACTTGCAAACGTTCCCGTTGCTGTTCCTTTTTTTTCTGTTCATTTTTTTATCCTTTAGAGACCACGTAAAATGCCAATAAACTGCGAATACGAAACTTTAGCTTGTGCTCTTTTTTGTGCGCGCGCTGCGAAAAGTTCTACGCCCCGCGTTGCAAAAACTGGCAAATGTGCTTCGTGTTCGTGTTAAAACTGTTAAATCAGACTTCATGCAGGTGTTGCTGACTTTTATGCAAAAAAAAAATAGAATAACTGCGGCAATTAAAGGTATGTGCATGTGTGTATTTATTTTTGTGTGTGTATATTGTTAAAGTTGTCTGCACGCAACAAAACTATGCATTCAATTGTAATTATGCAATGAACGATGTAAATCAGCTAAAAGAAACAAACTAACATGTCCACGCCCTAAGGTATGCAACAGTTTTATGTTGCCGCATATCAGTGCTGCATAGCGATTTATCATTAATTTATTTATTTAGGTTAGTTTATAGTTTATGACTAAGGTTAGTTTTATAAAATTCTTTTTTTGCAATCCAGATTTTTCAACTTAGATTTGTTTTCATTTATAAATTTTTTTTATTTCAAACAGTTCTAAAATTTCAGGGTTTAAAACAAAATGATATTTTTCGTTAGATTAAAAGCAATTATTATTAAACATTTTCAACACTTAATACACACTTTAAGTCAAGAATTACACAAATTGTGAGTTTAATTTTGATGACTTGCATAAATAATTTAAGTAATCTACTTATACAAATAAAGAATACCAAACAAAAATTTGTTTACTTGATAAGTGAACTGTTCACAAAATGTTTATAAAATAATAGACAATTTTTATATATACTATACAATATATTATCAATTAAGAATTTGCGCGCATTTTGGTCAATTATTTAATTTTGTGATTATACGTTTGCTCTTAAAGGAAAATTAATTGGTTTTGATCAGATTCACAGACAGTTGGCAAGGCAATTATCCTGCAGATTTGCACAAAGATGAAAGGCCAAGTTCGAAAATCTAAAGGTAATATATTTAGGTAATATTTTCGAACTTGGCCTTAATGCTCTTAATGAAAAACAATTTATTAAAATTAAATCATCATTAAACTTTTTTTTAAAACTCTGAATGAAAGAAAAATAATAATTAAATAGAGAATTTCTAATGATAAAATTTGGAGCAGAATCAAAACGATTTAATTAATTAATTTTGAATTTTAAGCTTTCTAAGAGGAAAAGAGATGGCTGGTTTTATGCACTAGAATTTGTAACATATTTTGAGACGTGTTCTTGCTATTGAATTAGAAATGTATGCGTGTTCCTGCAAAGTAACTTCAGTTAATTAAAGACCGCAACGTCAGTTTTAAAGGGCCAGTTGGCAACAGCAATGAAAATGGCCCAATGCCAGCAGATTCTAACGTTGCTCAGATACGTTGAGGCCCAACATTGACACTAACACTAACACAAGTCCAAATGCTTGTGCACTTATTGCTATGTCTATGTATGTTTGTGTGTGAGTGTATATATATTGTAGAATTGTCGAAAATGTGGAACATGGATAGACACTGCGGCGTTATCATTGCACATTTCACTGTTTGGTGTAACAATTACAGCAAAGCCAAAAGCAACAACAAAAGTAACATCACCATCAACAAGAACAAGAACAACAACAACAATTGGCACACATTCAAAACTGCCAGCAGCCAAAACAAGCATATTCCCGAAAAAAAAACCCCTTCCGTGCCTATTCCCAACCGCCTCCTGTCATAAGTTTGTGGAAATGTTTTTGATAATACTGTGAAACAAGTCACATGCTAGTATCCTTGTCTGCGCATTTATCTGTGTGGCTCTATGTTTGTTTGTGTTTGACTTTTTTTTGGTGGGTTTTCGAAAAAAAGGTTGAAGTTTTATAGGTAATTGCTTTGTTTTTGTGCGCTAGAAAGCAAAGAATGTGGTTTGAGTCATAATCTTTATAAATATGTATTTCAACTTCGTACATACTATTGGCCAAAATTTGGCAAATGTCTTGGCATTAATTTAATTTTGCAACAATCAAAATTGAAAATAAGAATAATAAAATCATGAAACTGCATTTATTGCATATATGTTTAATGGCAATAACTTTTTGTTCTGTTTAGTATTTAAAATGCTTCCAAAAATGAAAAAGTCTAAGTCGAAGAATACATTTATGCAGTCATTTTAGTACTATGCTTTTACGAAAAAAACAATGTATATTCATTAGGAATTTAATAATGTTTTAAATCTTAATATTTGTATTTGAAAATAGCTCAATAGCTGTGTTCCAATAAATTAAATCAAGTTTAATAATAAAATATAAGTTTTCAGTATATTTTACTTTGAACTAATTAGTATTGATAGTTCCATAAATAAATTAATAAATAAAACTGTATTTTAATAATAGAAAATATATTATTTTCAATAACTTTTAAAAGAGCTGAGGTTTGTAAATCATCTGAGTAGAGAAGAAATTAAATTAAATTTATTGCATTTTTAGTTTAACATATTTAATGCGGCTTAAAGTATTTTTTCTTTTTGCTTCAAAAAATGTTATAAATATTATTAATGAAAAAAACTGCATATTATTACAAAAATCTCGCTTATACTCAAAAGTGATATCAATAAATTATTATTGGGACTAAATTATATATACTTTTCATATTCCATATAAATAAAAATAAATAAATGCACTTTCCTTCAACTTTTAACTTTAAGCCGTTCAAAACTAAAGCGATTTGTCAGCAGTTTTGGTTAATTAATTTACTTAATGCATAACACAGACGCATGTGAAATGTCACGGTCAAAAATTAATTTAAAATGCTAATTGTGTGTGTAGTAAATAAATCTCAAATGACAGTGTGGTCATCTACCGTGTATAAATACAAATGCACTTCATTAACGGACTCTCTAACAAACGTCCATTCAGCACTTACACAACAAACATGCATAAATACATTTAAAACAAGAACATAAAATAGGCATGTAAATTGTATTCTGAATGGATCCAAATCAACAAAAATGAGGTCAATTCAACTGATGCACAAAGAGAAACTTTTTACTAAAAAACCCGAGTTTGTCTTTTTCAATGCCGAACAAGAACAGTGATTTAATTGGAAGCGACGCAAAAGGGTGACAAAGAACAACTGAAAAACATAAAGCAAAAGAAAGAAGTGGTACATTTGACAATAATTTACTAAAAGACACCCTGTATAAATCCTAAAAAGGTTAAGACTCGAAAAATAAATTAAAAATAATATAAATTCTTCGTTTGATGTTTACCCAATTTATTATTTTATTAATAAACCAAAAACGTGCTACAAATTTTCTGTGATCAAATATAAAAACTTAAATCATCTTTGAAACACACTTACAAAAAAAGCAGCATAGTCTTTTTTTCGTCTTTTAGTTGAATGTGCGCAATCAGACGAGCTCAAAACAATTCCCTTTCAAAACTCGTTCATGTTTTCTTCTATGCTTTATCCTTTACTAATATACAGGGTAATACTAAACAAAAAAAAATATCAGCTGTGTCAAAGCAAGTGACTTTAACATGCACCAAACAGCAAGCAGCTCATATGACTGTCACCCTGAAACAAATATGGGGATAGATGCTGCAGTTGACCAAAAAAAACAAGTAAGAAGGCTCTAGTCGAGAAATCCCGACTAGACGATACCCTGATCCTGATTTGCAAGTATGTGTGTTTGTATGTACGCACATACTGCATACTGCATACACAACTTCAATGTCCCATATCTCCGGTGTTTCTTAACCGATTTTAATAAAAATTTCACAGATTGTCATTATTTTGTTCATTATTTCAAATGCCATCTCAAAGTTTTCAAAATTCAAGATTTTGTTGTTATCAATCCCATGTGTATATCGAAAACGGGATGAGTTATCGAAAATCGAAAACAAACTTGTACTGCCTAGGGATTAGGCGAGCTTAAGTTCGAAATCTGGAGTCTCTAGCTTTTATAGTCTCTGAGATCGGTTGGCTAATACATACGGACAAACGGACAGACGGACGTGGCTATATCGACTCGGCTGTTGATGCTGATCAAGAATATATATACTTTATGGGGTCGAAGATGCTTCCTTCTGCCCGTTACATACTTTTGCACAAAACCATTATACCCTTTTTTCCCATTTTTATTGGGATCAGGGTATAAAAAAAGCTGTAACAGGCTTTGGCTTTAGCTTAGGAACAACAGCAGCAGCAGCAGGCGAAGAAAGCGCACAAATTTAATGCTGTCACACAGCAACTGAACAAACAGATACTCAGATAACTGACAGCACAATGCTGTTGCTCCTTAGAACGCATTTCTTGCTGCTCAACGCTGCAAATGAACCCTGAATGCAAAACACGAAAAAAATTTCAAAATTTCTTATCTTGACACAGTCGACTAATAAACGAATGCTGTGAAATGCTGTAATGAACTAAGTATAATTATAGATATAGATATATTTATACACTTGAATGGAAAAAGCTTTAAACAAAAAAAGTCAACAAAAGCAAGTATTTGTTTGTGTAATACGATAAAAAAGTTTCTATAAAATAAATATTTTAACCTATTTGTGGTTAAGTGTTGTATTAACATTTAGCATACAAAATTAGAATGTTCAACAGCAGTGATTTGATGTTAGCCAAGTTATCGTTACGTTAGCCAAGTTATCGTGGAATGTTTCGAATAATTGCCGACATTTGTGGCCGCGACAATTGCTTGCCACTTAACTAATTGACGATGTCATCGATTTGCTAAGGCTAATTTATTTCGACTTAGGCACAATTAGAAACGCGCCATCAACTGTTACAACTGAAACTGTTTGTTCACAGGACCCGAAATGAGTTTAATTGAGGGATTTCTGTGCACGATGCGCTCATCAAGTGCTTCAAACTGCCAATTATCAATTCGGTCGGCATGAGCTGTAAATAAGCAACTCAATCTTAAGCAGGAAATACAAGAAGACAAGTGAATTCCACAAGGATACCAACTCAAAGGAAATTCAAAACCATAGAAAGGTTATATGTTTTTCTTAACTTTTTTCACCTATTATTGGAATCGATAAAAAAATACTTTAAAAAATTAAAATCAGAAACCTTTTTATCAGATGGTTAATCCTTTTATCTTTGTAAATCTTCATGGCGTTAAGCACTGGTAAAAACAATCAGAAAGTTGAACGAGAATCTCACGAGAATGCAGTAAATCCGATTAATGTGACAAGTTTTATCGGACAAATATGACATTTAATACCAATATCAAAGGAGTTAAGGCAAGTTTCTGATGTTAATCTTCTGTTTATCTAAAAGCAACACAATAAATATTAACTTATCGCTTGTTTCCGAATGGATGTAAGTAAAATTTGATGGATTTAATATTATATATATATACATATATAATATATTTATATATATAAATATATATATATATATATATATATATTGTGCAAATTTGGAAGCACACGGAATTTTCAAATATTCATAACATTAAAAAAACAGTTTAGCTTCTAATTTAAGATTTGACGCAAATTTCGAAACTTTATTTATATATATATATATATATTATTTATTATAAATTAATATAATCCATAAAATTCTTTGACAAAGCTGTGAATTCGAAGGCAAGGGAAGTCAAAAATGAACGGGACTCCTAAGAGTATGCAACACTATTTGTAATTGACTCCATAACAACTATTTAAAGGTCGTTATTCGCTTAGATATCAAATCCAATACCATTAACCATGCCCTTTTTGGAGTTTTGAAGATTAACTGAATGACAAGGCTGCAAGGACCGCATCAATAATAGAGTAGGAACACTAAGTAAGTACGCCTAAACGTGTTGCGAGAGGTTGGCTTAAACCTGGTCGAAAAGGTGGATACATAAATATATGGATGGATGAATGTTTGACGCATCAATGCAAAATGCATTCTAACAAATTAAAAAAAAAAGTATTTAAGAAAATGTAGTAAGAAAATATTAAAAAATAAATAAAACATTTTTTTGAAAAACCTGGCTTAATCACTACCTCACGAAGGTATCAGAAGCAATTTATTTGTACTCTTAAAAAAAAATATACCATATTTACCATATATACTAATTAAAAAATAAATTCAAAAAATGTAGTAAAAAATATTAAAAAATAGATAAAACAGTTTTTAAAAAAAACTTGGCTTATTCAGTATCTCACAGTAGTATTAGAATTATTAGAATTATAAAAATAAAAATATAAACGTAAATATAAATATAAATGGAGTATAGTTTGGTAAACTTGATGTTGCAGTTGCAGATTGTGCGAGCGTGCATGTGAAGCATGCGGCATGTGCAAATGATAAAATATATATGTGGACTACGCGAATAAACGGAAAACGGAAACAGCAAACTCATGCCAAGGCAATCATTTACGCCAAATCCACAACAGTTGCGGCTTCTAATTAAATTAACCAACCAGTTCAATGGCATCGTCGCCTGTGGCACAACGGAGCAAAGGGTATCGATTATACAAAAAAAATATTACAGGGGAAAAAGAAACCAGCTTCCATTGGTCATAATGAGAAGTGAAAAATTCACGCAGATTTCACTGTAGCTGGTATATCACGGCACTGTGGAATGAAGTTATAATTTTAAATTTTTTGTGTTTTGTTGTTTTGACCAAAATTTTAAATATTTGATAAGGAAGCTAGATTAATAAATATAAAAGCTAGATTAATAAACCTGAATGTATTTGGAAAATGTTTGATAAGACAGCTAGATTAATATATAGAAACAATTAAAAGGTAAGTAAGGTAAGTTAACCACACATTGTGTTCAAAAATCAAGGCATGACATATAAAAGTTGACAGAAACTACAAAAACTACAATTTTTCACTAGTCTGTTTCCCGCTCGCTCATTACTCGACTTTCGCTGTACAATATGTTGTTGCGACAGCCGGCATCGGTGTAATTTGTTGTTGAATTAGCTAGATTTAGAAAATCTTTATGTGTTTAATGGGCACCAATACCTGAATACTTTTCTATCAAAAAGTGGAGTGAAACATTTTACTAATGAGAGGATTTGAAAGATAACATACATACATAACATACATATATCTATATATAAGCTCTGCACTAGTTGATCATTAAAAATAGCTGATATTTATATAGTAGAGTATTTATATATTTATATTGGAGTTTGCTCTGTCAAAAGTGCACTTTGGGAAATTCATTATTTTACGAAATAAATCATGCTTTAAGGTCCATTAAAAAAGCTGTGTTTTTTAAATTTGTAATCTAGAATATGTCAAAAATTCTAACTAAAAAAAATATTTTATTCATGTTTTTTGTCTGACAAAAAAAGTTTTTTGTTTTCAGATCGATTTTTATTATATTGTTTTGTATTGTTTAAATTCATAAAGTTAACTTTATTTGGGACGGTTTTTACTTAGAACCGTTTCAAAACTTTAGAATACAGTGACTTTGATCGTTTTTGTGGTTTTTCATCTTAATCATACACCATTCAAACAGTTCATCTGAAACCTATACACATTATTATTATTTGATATTTTATTTTATTTTTTTTACTATTTGTTTTTAAACACTTTTATATTATAATATTTTATTTTATTATCTTAGAAAGTTAAAAGTCTTTAACAAATTAAATATATTTTTTTGCACCAAAAGTGTGTTATTGTTACCCATAGTGC
Organism: Scaptomyza cyrtandrae; assembly: GCA_035044605.1. NCBI lineage: Eukaryota > Metazoa > Arthropoda > Insecta > Diptera > Drosophilidae > Scaptomyza > Scaptomyza cyrtandrae. Next base: position 23,351,339 of record JAWNNS010000640.1, read on the forward strand.
GTGATGGCAGTTGAAAGAGGATGGTTGAACCACAAAGGCTATGATTAATTATCGCCATTTCGTTTGCACAAAACGCGCGTGAAATGCAAGACAAATCTTTGGTCGGTGTTGGCGTTGGTCTAAAATTAGCGCAGAGTGGAGCCCTTCTCGGTTCCCCTCGGCACAGCAGCAGAAGTACAGTAGCAAACGCATCATTTGCACAGTCCTTCATTAAGCTTCAGTCATGACTGCCGCCATTTTAATTAAACTTGTCGCACTGACGCAAGCACATACACAGACAGAGGGAAAGAGAGAGAGATAGAGGGAGAGAGAAAGAGAGAAGATATAGGGAGATGGACACTCAATTGGCATTTTAGCACGGCGTCTGAGCTTATGCAACATTTAAAAATTAATTGCGAAATTGGCCAGCAAATTGCATTTTTATGAGTGTAAAATTGAAAAGTTGACGTAACACTTACATTGAGTAGTTGTTAGACGGAGATAGAGACTGTGTGAAAAAGAGCCTGCGAAGAGGCATGGCTAATTAGATTTGTATGTCTGTCTGCAGTCAGATATGTAGATGGCAAAATTGAAGAATTTTTTCAATTAAAATTAGTAAAAAGCCGACAAAAGCAAGAAAGCGGCACGCTCGCACGTCCAAATGGCAATCACAACAGCGCCAAACGCCCACCATGGATCCAATAAAAACTTGACTTGACCCCTGGGATGTCGTGGAGGGGGGGGGGGGGGTTGGCATTGGGTTGAGTAAGTTGAGTGGGTAGGCTGACCTAATCTAATTAGAAATACGCGCGTCACGAACTTGACTCCAACGAGTCCCCAATGTTCAAGCAAGGCTTATGGCCAAATAGTTTCAACTAATTTCATTTGTATTTTGCACTTTTCACTCGCAAAAGTTGTAAAAAAGTTATTTCCCTACCCGGCTGACTAACCCATGCAACCCATTCCCAACCAGTTTGGCTGACTCTACGTTAGCTAAAGCACTCACAGGTACAATTCCATTGAATGCCAAACCGCTATTAATCAAAGTAATTGCAAGTGGCAAGTGGCAGAAATGACAGCAGTGGCATCCGTGCAAGTTGGGGTGTGCCAACTTAACTTGGCCTTAAGTTATAAGCCTTTAACAACTTATCGTCTGGTCATACAGATCTTATCTAATCTATCAAACCTAAACCAGTGCAAATGACAAGTTTTTATTTTTAAAAGTTTTAATTTGAAAATAAACCATAAGGATCTTTGCTTAGTTACATTTTATTGTTATTTCCTTGTTTTTTATGTTTTTATTAAGGAAAACTTAATGCAAACAAGTAAGAAGACTCTAGTCGAATAATCCCGACTAGACGATACCCTGATCCCTATACTTTACGCGTACAGTCAGTGCTTGCAAGTATGTGTGCGTGTGTGTACGCACATACTGCAAACTGCACTCTCAACTTCAAGGTTCCATATCTCCGATCTTTCTCAACCGATTTTAATAAAAATTTGACAGATTGTTATTATTTTGACAACACTAACAATTTTTCAAATTCAAGATTTTATTGTTATCGATCCCATGTGTATATCGGAAACGGGATGATTTATCGAAAATCGATAACAAACTTGTACTACAAGTTCCAAATCTGGATACTCTAGCTCTTATAGTCTCTGAGATCGACGCATTCATACATACAGACGGACAGACGGACATGTTTATATCGACTCGACTGTTGATGCCGATAAAGAATATATATACTTTATAAGGTCGGAGATGCTTCCTTCTGCCTGTTACATACTTTTGCACAAAAGCATTATACCCTTTTTCCCATTTTTAATGGGATCAGGGTATAAAAACTGAGCAAGGAATATATTCAATATAGATAAAATATTAATATTGCACAATTAAAAATTAAATATATTAACTATTTCTTTTAAGCCAGCGGTCGGGGACATTTTTTTAATCATTACCCCAAAATATTTTTGTGTTAGTTGACATAACCCCATGGCTACGAGCAAAAAAAAAAAAAAGGTTTATAGAATAGCATGTTAAAAATATATTATTTTCAATTATGCCATTCTAGCTAAAAGTTTATTTTATTACCTTGTATTTTTACTTATTTCTATATTTGTTATTTTGTCTTTATAGTATATATGTGTACGTGTGTTAATGTGTGTATGTGTGTGTATGGGCTGTGTTTGGGTTGAAACAATAAAAATGTGCGCAAAAAATAATAATTTTACTTAATACATGAAAATCGCCCTTTTAAGCGATTCTCAAAAATTCAAGTAAGTCATGAAGGAATTTGATCTTATTTAATTGTGCAATGAATTTGTGTGTGTGTGACTGTTTTCAATCTTTCTCAAAGTTCTCTTTTCGTATCTCTCCCTCTCTCCCTCCCTCTCTTTGATTTTGGAAAAGAGAAACAGAGAGAGGGAGCATGTATAAAATTCTTTTACAGTATCTCAAGCTGTTTTATGTGTAGTTTGTTTTTCTCTCTCCCATTCTTTTCCATATTCTTCTTCTTATTTTTTACACACCACAGCTAAGGATAAAAAAAATTTAAGAAAGTTTATAGAATAGCAAATTAAAAATATATACTTTTTACTCACAAAAGTTTCATTTTTATCCCCAAACATTTTATCTTTACCCTGTTTGGGATAATTTGCCCCGGTTCCCCGACCGGAATTTATTATTATTTTTAAACTTATTTAAAATAAACTTTTTAATTAATCTAATAATTTCGTTGTGCTTAAACTCAAAAAAAAAAGATTATCGATCTCAAACACTCAACATCTAAATTCAAATAAGTAAAGCCATATCAAGCTTAGTGCTACCGACATTTTAACGTTCAACACATTTTTTCTAAAATATTTTATTTATTTTTAGTAGTTTTATCAAATTTTTCATACCTTTTTAAGTTTATTGAGTTCAAAAAGTTTTTTTTTTCTTTATTTAGTAGATTAAAAACATTTATTACTATATAAAATAAAATAAATTGATAGCTTTCAGAAATTTTTTACTTTCATTTTGCTTTGAGCCACAATCAACCAAAATTGGAATTAAGATAATTATTAATAATTAGTTATTGATTGGTAAACATTATACAAAATGATTAAACATTATTTTGAAAAAATTTATTACTGCTGCATTTTAATGGATGGAAATTATTGTAGTTCGTATTTGATAATCCATAAAAATATACTGAAGTGGTGCAAATGTGTAGGAAGCATTTCCAACCACATAACTAATAACAGTTCTCTGTCAGCAACTACATCGTAGTCGATTAAGCCATGTTGGTCTGTGTGTTTGATAAACTATGAAATCTGTTGAAATTAAGTTATGCTAAGCAACACGAAATGTAACTACTTGTAAGTCTGGTAGCCCTAATAACAACCGATATATTATCGATGTATCGTGAGCGCATTGAATGAAGAAGATTATAACGCCATGTAATAAAGAACACAGATATATTTTATACGACTCATTTGATGTTTAATCTGCAGTCCTTAACCCACAGAATTAACAACAACAAAAGCTACAGAACTTAAATGTATGCAAAAATTTAAACAAGTGTTTGAACTGCATTTTTGGGTAGCAGTAGCAGACTTGTTTGTTGCTTTAAAAATCACATGAGGATAAGCTAAGAATCTTCCACAAAAGAAAATGAAATATTAGTATACAATATTAGCTGCTTGTCAAAAAACCATGATATGCTAAAAAGATAATCACCGGTTGGTAATATCACGGGTAAATTGTCAACACGATAGAAATCTTTGATTCCATTCAATCCCTTAAGAAAAAATTAAATGTTCAGATTGAATATTGAAATACAAACACTGTAACATACCACATAAGGGCAAGGATGAGTCCAAGTAGAGGTGCCATTCATTATATTTAGCAATATTTTTCCTGCCGGATGAGTAACTTTAAGCATCAACTTGCACATATCAATTGTATAGTCTATTAGCCATGGCTTATAACCATTTTCCTTCTTAAACATTTTCATTCGAACTAAAATGTCGTTGAATGGTCTCTTGATATTTCCTAGCATCGTAAGCGTTGTCTTATTTCGCCTTATTGCCCGTAAACGGCACTCGGTAAGCGCTAGAACTGACTTATCGAGCGATTTACAGACAACATTTGTCATCTTAAAACTATATTCCTGTTTAAAAAGAGATTTTAAATTGATTAACACAATTTCGTTAATGGCTTACACTGCTGCTCCTGAATGTTAATACTAATATTGTCCAAAAAGCAAATCAAAAAATAAGGCGCTTAGGAGACATGTCGCTTTAATAAGTAAAGCTCTATTGTTAAACTAAACACAGGCACAGTTTGTCGCGTATATATATATATATAAAATATATATAGATATATATATATCAACGATCATTATTTGATGAGCCTTAGATTAATTAAAACATTATTTTATATTTTTTTTTCGCTTATTACTTTATAATGATAGTATTTCAGCAATTTATTTTTGATATAATGTTGCAATGGCAAATTAACTTTTACAGTACATTTTTGTGATGCTGCTTGTATTTTTTATAACAAAATATAATTCCAGTGGTTATAACCACTATGTTTATAAAAAATAATTTATTTATTATATTGTCAATGTGTTTTAAATAGTTGATGAAAAACAAATTTTTACTTAAATTAAAAGCCTTGTCTAATATGCGTATAGCAAATGTGAATGCAAATGCTCCTCAAGTTAACTTTAAAAGGCTTCCAACAAGCAAGTGACAAAATAATATATAATTTATAGGATGTTCATTAAAACTGTAAAACGCAGCAGCTTACAGTAATAGTTTTACAGATCTCATTGGCTCCAACCAAAAAGCTACTTTGAAGACAATAATGTACAAGTTGTGTATATTAATTTAAATGAGTATGATGAGATAGCAATACATTTACAACAACATTAAAAACATTGAAGAATAATTGCAAATAAAACTTATCTTAGAGAAGTCGAAAAGGTTCGAAGTTAATGCGTTCGGCAAATCGATATTGAATATCTTCGCATTTCTGGTTAGACAAAATGAAGCAAGAAGTGCGCTGTGTTTAGTATATATAAATAAGTTATAAGTACGTGTATGTATTAAATTGTTTATGAATGTCAATTCTTCTATCTACATAATAATACAAACTAAATGTATTGCTAAACTAAGTGAAAACGGTACAGTCGAATACAATCGACTGTGGAATACGCTGACCCCAGGCAAAAAGTCTTTTTGCAAAGGGGTGTCTTGGAGGTGGCAGTTGTGGACGGCCTTGTTTGATGTAGATCTTTAGATCACCAGTTATATTGCTATATAATTATTTTGTAATCAAAGTTTTAATGCAGAACATTAAGGGGCATCGCCAACTAGCTTTAAATTAAAAATAGTTTGTTATAAAAACTATTAAATAATTTGCAAACCATGTTTTTAGAAAAAAATACAAATTCTATCTAAAAAATTAGTTTACTGTTAGATGTCAGTAAGAAAATGTTATTGGGTTCAATTATAAGAATACATATAAATAACTATAGGTGTGCATTGGATGATCCAATAATTATGATGTCACAGCCCTGAAATAAATTAATTCGCAATACAAAGTTTAAATAGGTTTGCCAAAGTTTTCTGGATGCCCTAAATCTGTAAGCAGAGTAATTTCAGCTACTCGATAAACAAACTTTCATTAATATTTATGTTTGTAAATAGACACATTGAGCGAATAAATTAATTTGCAATGTAAAGTTTAAATAGTATGTATGGCAAAAGTTTCTGGATACCCCAAATCTGTAAGCAGAGTAATTTCAGCTACTCGATGCGCTGCTGCTGCTGCTGGTTTTGCTGCCAGTGCTGCCATCCAAACGATATATTGACTTATAAAAATGTCAATATCCATTGTGAGCCAAAGAAAATTGCGATTGCAACCAACCAAGCAAACTTCTTCCTCTTCATCTTCCTTCTTTTTTTTATTTATCTATTTTTTTTCTTTTGCGCAGTTGAAAAATTGTATTTCATTTCATCAAATGAAGAGAAATCGTACATTTTTATAAGGTCAGTGAAGTGCACGCCGGGAACGGGATATGGTTGTGCTGACTGGCAGCCGAGCCTGGATGCCTTGGCGCCTTGTCGCTTTTTCGCTGGATGCACTTCGTCACATTGTCACACAGTTTTATTCAATTTGCCATAAGAGTAGATATTTATATGTATGTTAAAGTAAACACAAAAAACATGAACACGACAAATTTGACATATATAATTTTATTGCAGCTATGGATTAGATGCAATGCCCAGTTTTAAAGCATTTTTCATTCGTCGCTTGATCCATTGCTAAACTGACTTCCGGTCTAATAAAAAAAAAACCATCTCAAAATATAAATTGTTTTCTCCTTCTGCAATGACTGCATTTGTCAATTCTCACTTACTTCATTTGAGTAAACACATTTGCTGCATTTCATATTTCTAGTCACGTTCTAAGCATACATAACACACATACAGATAGATATACATACACATACATGTGGTATATGACTGCATATATGTTGTATTATTGTGCATATTTCTATGTCATATGAATAAGTCAGCTTAAATTGTAAAGTCGTACATATAATGCAAACACATGCATTGCTACATACAAAAGTTTAACCGTTTAACACGTATAGTTAAGTTTTTACATTTAAAGTACAGTCGAGGATTATAAGTGTTGCAAACAATTGTACGATTAACCTTTAATCCTTACTTATCATAGACAGCATTAAAGCAAAACACAGTTACCCCTTTAAAGTAGCTTCAAATAATAACAACTCATACTTTTGTTTTCAAATCATTTAACCACATAAATCATAAGCTCAGAAAAAAAAAAACTCTCTAAAAAGAAATTGTGAATTTGTTACAACAGCCGAAAAAAAACAAGAATAAAAGGAAACTTAAAAAATTGACATACACAATAATTAATTTTCTTGTACGTTAAACGACAAAACACAATAAAAATAAGAAGAATGTTTAAGAATGAGAAAGAAACATTTTTCTTGTGAGTGAAAGTATTTATTTTGTCATTTATTTTCAGATATCAGATATTTTTTCGATTTCATTTCTCTCACATTCACACACATTGTACTGGTATTTGGTTTTTGTACAATTTAAAATTCAAATAAATGTGCTCTTTTAGATAGATTATAAAAACTTACTTTAGCAATAACTTATAGGTTATATAATATTAATTAGACCTTAATAGCTTATTCTTTAAATACTTGAAGTGTTGTTTTGAAGACTTTTGTAAAACATATCAAAAATTTGACAAACTGCTTCTAACAACCCTCCAAAAAACAGGTGACTTGTTTGACATAAGTTCAAAGAACACAGAAGAAATTACATTTTAAACTTTTTTTCAGTTCGATTTTATTTGTATGAGCGTCACTTTAAACGACGAATTCCGTTTATGGTTTGCTTGTGATATTGGTTTTATTTATTTAGTGTATCTTCAAAAACAAAAAACAAAAAAAAAATTGTGGCCTATCCGCCAGAAATTAAAAACAGCCACAGAATAAACAAATTCAGCGAACGACGCCGCAGGAATTTAAATTAAATGAAAATTGAAACCAAAACTTTTCGGCTGAATAGACAGAAATAAAACTTTTTCAAAATGATGGACTAAAACTTTATTAGTATGCCTGTAAAAGTAACTAAATTGGATTTTATGTATTAGAAAATCAATATCAAATACAAAATAAATTTTTCTTTTTTAAGCTTAAGACTTTAACTCAAATTGACAGTTGATGCCGTTAAAACTACTCGTAAAAAATAACAAATAAATTAAAAATAACGCAACATTTTTTAAAAAGTGAGACAAAGCTTAACCATGTTCAACTTAAGATATTACAAACTTAAAAATGTAAGGGAAAAAAGTTGAGTCAACAATTATTAAAAACACTTTTATACCTTACGAATTGCTAACAATTTTTTTAGGATTCTTCTTCGTTTCCTAATGCTTTTTTCATTTTAATATAAGAAAATTTAAAATAAGAAAATAATAATTTCAGTGATTTGATACTATTAAAACTTACAACCTAGAAATTTTAGGGCTTAAAATTGTGTTAAGCCTGTTCAATGTTTTTTGAAATTCGAAACAAAAATTCACAATTCACAGACATTTTACTCAGAAAAACTGTGTGCCAAGTAGGAATGCTTAAAAATATTGAACTAATGTTCTTAAAACCCATAGAATCTCCTTTAGTTGCAGTTTATTTCTAGGCTTACATTCATATAGAACAAGTTGCAGCATAGGAATTGGAACATTTTGGCTTGCTTGCTGTAAACGGTAGGAAGTATTATAAATCCAAACAATAAACATGAAACAATTGCATTACGGAATTGCTCACACACACACGCGCACACAAAGACTCCATTTATAGCTTAAATGCTTCAGCAGCAACAACTACAATTGCTTCTAGAATAACAATGCGAATGTGCAGTTCCATATTGCTGAAATGCAATCGCTGCTTACAGGCTTCGCATACACAGTTATGCACACACACACACACACATACAAAATATAATATACAACGTACACACATATTGAACAAAACATAAATAAACGTAACCATCAATAGTTGTTGTACAATTCTCAACTGTTTTGCATTTGTGCCTGGACGGCACATTTATTTTACAATTTATCGAAAGGATTCTGTCCCTGCACTCATATTGCCCATACGCAATGTGTCCAATGGTCAATACTCCAGACAGGCAATAAAAAATATATATATTTATGTACATATTTTACAAGTATAAATAGAGGGTACACAGTCGTAAACAATCAAATCAATAATAATACTCGTTGCATCAAGCAATAAACAAGCCCTTAAGCGAAATTCTAACATATGTACACTCATAAGTGTATGCGAAATGTTTAGAAAAATCAACAGCCATATGTCAATGGGAATGTGGAAGACATTTTACTTGTGTCTATTCAGATATTATATGTAAAGCTTAAGTCAACACATGCAACTAAATTATTTTGTATGACATTATTGACATCTGTCCACTCGATTAGAGTCATTGAATGAAATATTGTTTCAGTTTTGCCAAAAAACAAAGCTTTTGTAATTGATTGACAATAATTTTCAAACAAATTCGTCTTTGGATAAGGCTAAAATATTTTGGCATGGCCATTTCACAAAGAGTTTATGTTTGCAGATTTTTGCTTCTTGTGCTCAATAATTTCCTTTTAACTGGTCAGTATTTTAAGTGTAGTTTAGCTTATGGTAACTTTTTCCAGATATGTCTAATATCCTAATTTTGTAAAGTCCCCCTGTTAATAATATAAACCTGCAGAGCTTTGACAACATTCTTCAGATATTTAGCTGGATTTTCAAAAGCAACTACAAAAACGCTTACGCTTCAATCACAGTGGGGCTATTGAAAGAAATCCCGATTGATGACTGCTAACGTTTAATACCATATATCCTGAAATAGCAACAAAGTATTGAAAGTCAGAGACACAAGAGTAATTGTATTAGCCCTTAAGTTAAGGACTTGTTGTTGGATAGATAGAATATCCTTGTGCCTTTGGGTACAAAATAAGAAAAAAATTCTTAAATTTCGGTTGTCGAAGATGAAGTACCCCGGAAATTAGAAATATTTCATTTGAAAGAGAATTCTGCAATTGGACAATGAAAGCTATACAAAAAATATATGTGAAACTAGGAGATTTAATTGCTTATTTACATATATATAAAGTCGACTCAGGCTTGTCATCGTGATTGTGAATATAGTACTCTGTTTTCTACACTACGGGATCACAATTGTCTGTTTTTTAATACGTTGCACATTTCAACCTCTGCAGTGACGTAAAAAGTGTTGCTAAAGTTGATTGCAATCAAAAACAAGATTTTACGCTTGTATTCACATCAAAAGCAGGATAAATGAAAAAAAAAATGTGTGCAAATGGAAATGAAAATAGCAAAAGGATAGTATGAAAATTTATCCTTCAACATTGTTTTTTTTTTTATTCTTCTTTACTTTTTATAACAGAAAATTAAGTTTACAATGTTGCGCACTTGATGGGCAGGAGGCTAGTGTGGCTGTTGTTTACTTAACTAAGACTTCTTTGCATACAAAAGTGGCTCAAATTAAATTTTTTTTTACTAAAGCGTGTCCTGTTTTAAGTGTTGCTGCTCAGCCAGATGCTGCTCCAAGGCAAGCAGCATTGCATCAAGGAAATCCGAAAGCGAAATTGTTTGATTCAGCTCCGAAAGATCACCGCTTGTGTGTTGAGCGTGTGCAAGTAATGGCAACTTGCGCAAAGTGCGTCCGCTTAGACCGACACTGCGCTCTGCTAGATTTATGAGCAGCCCTTCGGCGTCCGCTTGACTGTCTTTCAGCTCCTCGGTGCGCACAATGCCCCTGTCCATCAGTTCGGCCAGCATTGACTTGTAAATTGAGCTAATGGCTGATGCTGCAGGCAGCCCAATAAACTGACGTATATCTGCACGATCTAAAAACGCCAAATCAATGCTTTGCGCCAGATTCGATGTTGCCAAGATGAGCACATTGGGAAATGCCTTAATCTCATCGAGCTGAGTGAGCACCGCATTAACCACTCGCATTGCGTCGCGTGGCTCATTGCTGCTCATGGCACTTCGTGCATATGCCAGCGATTCCACTTCATCGATGAGCACGCAAACCAAATTGTTCCTGTCCATCACCAGTTCGCCGATTTTGCCAAAGAGACGTGCAACCAATTTGCCACTCTCCGAGAACCACTTTGAAAACAAACTATGGCTGTTGATCTCCACTAGATGTGTGTAGGCAAAGCTATTCTGTGTCCTTATTGCTAACTTTTGGGCGAGCGCCTTGCATAGGCTCGTTTTGCCCGTGCCGGGTGGACCATGGAGCAACAACAATCGATTGCAAGCAATCACATTTGTGTCCACACTGTGCTTCGAAAAACTCAGGGCAGAAAGCGCAAATTTTAAAAGCTGCAAGAGAATACTGAATTTAATTATTTTAAGTTGTATATAAATATATAATATAATTAAGTTTAATAATTTTTGATATGTAGCGTACCTTTTCCTTTAATCCCTCTTCGTAAACTAAGTTCTCCCAGAGACCAGAAAACTCAGTGGCAGGCAGCAAAATGTGATTTGCAGCCACTACACTGTCAATATCATCGCCATCATCGCCGCCACCGAATAGTCCCGCGTCTGAGCGCATCTCTGGACGCTGCGTCATGTAGAAATGGTACACAAATTTAAATGTATTATGGTCGGGTTGCACGACTCCATTTTGGCCATTGTCCCTTTCTAACAATATACTTTCCACCGATGGAATGTTTGAACCCAGTGTGAATGCATGATTCCAATGCAGCGATTTTGAAGTTTCTAAATATTTGTTCAGCTTGGGTTCAATTTCTGCTCGAAGCGTCTGTAATCGCCTGTTAGCAAAAACAAATTTATAATAGTCCAACAATGTTGCAAAAACTTCGACCTACTGCTCGCTGCGATGCAAACGTACTTCGACGTGCACTGTATTGCTGCTGCTTAAAAAACTCATTATTGGTTAAAAACGCGCCGAATGGAATGTAAAGTTTAAAGAATGCAAATGATGATGTCAAAGTGACCAAAGCTTGTCAGCTGCAAAATATTTTCACAGCCATAATAACCGATAGTTTTTCTAAAACGAAACATCGTTTTAAATGGAAAACATTAACATTTATTCTGGTATTATTACTAGCTTTAGTATTTAATTGTCGACTCCAAGAAATACTTGTTAAATTTGCGCCATCCAAATCTTTTCTTTGGATCCTTTTTGCTCCATGACGGCGCCAGGTTTGGCATTAAACCAGCCTTCTGAGCCATTGTCACAAGCGTGCCCATTTTCTTATGCTGTCGATGGCACAACCTGGTAATACGCCTGGGTAGCATGCACCCGTCTGAGCGCACGTACTGAGAAAGTATGAGCACATCCGTGTGCTTAATGTCCAAGCCCAGTGTGCACTCTGGGCAGAAGGTGCTGTCACAGGCCGGCCTAAGCATCTTATTTAAGCGGGGTGACATCACATCTACTCCCTCGTAGACCAGCGCATTGTTCTCACGCTTTTCCTGAACTAAAAATTAAAACATTTTAACAATCAAAACAAACTCAACAAGGTTATGAAACATCCAAGTGTGGAAGGCACTCACTTTCTTTGATACGCAACGGCGTGGTAGTCGCAATGCTGCGCGTCTGCCAAAATGTGCCTCGAAGCGTGTTGGTTGCCGCTTTTAATAACGTAGCCATGTTTTGTATTAATCTTTTCAAGATATTTCTGCTATTTACAATGCTCTGGGTCTAGTTGTTTTTATCGGTGTATATCGATGTGCGGCAACCAAGCAATATAAACTGTAAACACTATCGATAGATAGTCGTCTTAAATAAAAAAGAAGGAAATAAATTTATGCCCAGCTTAAAAATGTGTAAGTTGTTAAATGCGTATATAATAGTTACAAAAAAATAGTAATAATATGATCTTAATATTACAGCTGCTTCTATAACATCCAAGAGCACACTGATCTCATCAATTATATCCGGCATACTCAGCTTGGTAATTTTTGCAACGCTACGTTTCTACACCCATTGGTTCAAAGACTCCCAAATTAATATTTTGTTTGGCGGCTACCTGTTTTCTTGGTTGTTCATATTAAGCCTCACCTGCTTATCGAATGCTGAAATGCTTGTTTTCGGGCCAGATTTTCAAGCCAAACTTGTGCCCGAGATTATTTTATGTTTATCCTTAACAGCAGCTGCTGCCGGCGTTGTTCATCGCGTTTGTGCGACAACGAGGTAAATTATTTTAAACGCCTCCGCTTTTTATGTTTTAATCGTTGTTAATGTTTTTAATTGTGTTCGTTTCAGTATTCTATTTTCCCTGGTGGGATTATACTTTTTGAATCGAATCTCCTCAAAGTATTACAATAGTGCAGTGGTACCTGTTGATGTACCTCAAAGGAAAAGCAAAAAGAATAAATAAATTCCATATGTATTTGATGTATGTCCGAATGTAATATCGTAATTAATATCAGAAATATAATTTACAAGCCTAAAGCAAATACTTTAATTTTATGCAGCAACTTCGTTTCCAGTCTCTGAAGCTATTTCATTACCGGCTTCTGTTAAAAAACCAAGTATATTGAAGTCAATAAAACGCACCAACTAAAACAGTATAAAAATTTTAAATACAGGTGACATAGGGGTAACAATAAGCCGTACCATTAAGCCAGATTTGGATTTATTTGCGTTGTGCTTCTCGTCTAGCTTATTTCGAAGCGATTTGAACCATTCATACATTTCCCCCTCCACTTTTGCGTGGGGCAACTCAAATCCCCGATAGCCGGCTTGTTTTAAGGCCGCATTATTAGTGTTAAGCGCTGCTGTTGATAACAGAAGTGCAAAACTCTTGACAAGAGTGTATATTTTCTGTAATGGCCATTCATCCACTATTGCCTTAGAGCTCACTGGTTTTATCATCTGCCAGATTTCTGAAATCTAACACACAAGTTAATGGAAAATATTCACAAGCCGGTAAGCTTTACAAACATTTCGATATAAATGCATGACAATCGGACACGCCTTCGTCAATTCTGCGACAAATGCGCGCAGCAATCCTAGCGATATCATCTTTCCGGTTTCGCTCGCTATCACAGTATGTGGTATTGCCCATAGTAAATGCAGCATGTAATCATAATCCGCATGATTAACAATCAGGGTACCAGCATATTTAAAGTTTTCAAGCAACTCCCTGGTTGCATAGTCTATCATTGTTGGTTTTAACATATCCGAATAGTTAAAACAATCGTTTAATAGTTCAAGATGCGCATGTTGTGTTTCAGGATCTGCCAGAAGCAGCAACATAATTGCAGCAGAATATAATGCGGTTATCTCTTCCAGACTTAATTCATTCTTGAGAGCTTTAGAAAAAACATAACAGAGCTATACTTTATTTTTAATTAAAGACTATTCCTGTTATTAACGGGCAACGTTTACCTTTCCTTTTTGCACATCTTCCTGAACGTTGTTGAACGAATCCTTAAGCTCACTAGAGTTAAAGTACTTTTCGATTGGACGCAATCTTAACAGTACTTCGCGCAATTGTATATATTTAAACTTTTTAATATCTGAAAACATCATTTTGCATTCTACAAGCGCAGCAAAATATCTGTTTACATCTGTTTCTTCACGCCTCATCGATAGTGTTAAGCAGTTGCGCCTATCGATATTTTTAAAGCATTAACGATTTGATATCTATTGCAGCTCTTCAAAAGTAATTTTCGCACGCTCGCGGACGGACGAACAGCTAAATTTTCTTCAGCAAAACAGCTTTTTTTGTTTTAATCGTAAGTACATAAAACAATTAAATATAAATATGTAGACTGTATAAAAGTGTGTATCCTACGTCTCTTTGAAATTTTATTTATATGTATCAATATATAAATATTGATGGTGAAATGCGCAGTTTTATGATAAAAGGCGCTTACTCATTTATGCGCATATGAGCGTATTGGTGCATGCTCATGTGTGTTTTGTCTGTACATAATTTTTAAGAAAGGTTATAAATACATATACAAAATTCTGTGTGTGTAAGCTTCTTTGTGAAATTTCGTGCGCATATTGAAAGAATTATGATTCATAATCAATAAAATCAATTTGAGTTCATCACTTAAACGGACGAACTAATGCGACTGTACCCACATAACAAGGAAACCTGCGTTTATCTTTTTTTTGCAAACAGGCTGAAGAGAAAGCATACAGAGTTAACGAATATGTGTGGTCTTGATATTTTTAACAATGTCGATAGACGCTCCCGATTTTGCAAAGCTCAGACAAAAAGAACCTCAAAATTATGCACACACAGACAAAACACATGGACAAACGCATGCTTGTAAGAGTGTGAGCTGTTTGAATGGCAATATATTGCTTCAAAATGGCGCCGACCACATGTCGTCGTCGTGTCGTTATCGTCGGCATTCGACGAATTGTGTGTCATTTGCTTTCTGAATTTCATTTAACAAAGTGGTGTGCGCAGGAGAAGCGCTTGAACGTCAGAGAAAAACACTTAACAACAAAGAATAAATATGTATGTATAAAGTAGTCGATTGTGATGTTCATTAAAAATAGAATTTTGTAAAATATGTGCAATTAATTCAAATGAAACCAAATTGTTAAAGTTAATATTTAACACAGAAAACACAATCACCAGAAATTGCGGTTTTCTCTTGCGTCTCTCATCTGTTGAGTGTGTGAGTGTGTGTGTTTGTATGCGTGCGTGCGTGTCATTTTTACAGAAATTTATAAGGAATCAGTCTGCATATTTGGAAAATATATACAAAATTTACTGCGCGTGAGTTTGAGGTTAGGATTTCATATTTCTGTGCAAGCTAACAAACAAACAAAAGCAAGATCTTCGACAATATTGATCTTGGTTAAGTGAAAGTGTAAGTTCAACTAGCTGAATTTAAAGATTTGCTTAAACATTCGGTGCGACAACAAAATCTTTGTGTATGTACATATACAATGCTTTTATCTGTTACATACGTACACATTGACCTCGTTCCAAACGCTCTGTCAGTAACAAAGTCAACTCGCTTATGTACATATATATATATATATTTTTTTTTTTAAATTTCACTTTGTTCTGAAGTTTCTTCACACGCTGCTTCTTATAAATGCGCGTTCTCACAGCATGCCTCTCATTCGCTCTTCTGCATTATCAAACTGTAAAAAGATTATTTGCGTACATGTGTTTGTGTGTGTAGACATATGAGTGTATGTGTGTCTGGGACACACCGATCAAGCAAGCAGGCAAAGGTTTTTTTTCTTTAAATTTGTAGGTTAGATAGCATTGGAATACGATTTGATTCAACGTGTGAGCGTTCTCAAACATATTGAACAAACTAACCTTGCATTACATTTCACGTCATATATAGATAAAGAAAATACATTAATATATATATATTCATCATTTGTTTCTATTCTATTTCCTACTTGTAGCAATTTATTGTATGAGTCAAAAAACTGAAAGACCAGTGCTATCGGGTCAACGCATCAAGACCAGAAAAAGAGGTAAGTTGTGTAGGAGCTGAGGAACTAAAAGAAGAGCTTTTAATTAAAAATATATTTTGAACTTTTATTTATGATTAGATGAAAGAGAAAAATATGACCCAACGGGATTCCGTGATGCGGTCATTGCTGGTCTCGAAAAAACTGAAGGTGACCTGGATCAAATCTCTAAATATCTAGACAGCGCGGGCAACAAGCTCGATTATCGTCGTTACGGTGAAGTGTTGTTTGATATATTGATTGCGGGTGGTCTACTAGGTGAGTAACAATTGAAACTGATCTTCAATGATTTTGTTAACAATGAACTTTGTTACAGTGCCTGGCGGTTCTATATCTCAGGATGGCGAAAAGCCACGCACAAATTATTGCATATTCGATGCACCCGAGGATATGGAGTCAATGCGCAACCATGAACAGGTTAGTAATGTGCTGAATATAATGATATAACCGGTCAATATATTTATTATATAAATTGTAAAAACAATGTAAAGATTTCTAATGTCTCGACTAACCAGTCGATCGTTTATACATGTACATATATATATATATATATACAAATAATTGTTGAACCTTCGGTGCACATTATTAGAACCGGTTATTTCTACCTTGTAATATAATCGGTGTCAAAATGATGCGAAATGAAACGCAACATTTTACTTGTCTTTATTTATCGGAAACAAACTCGATCTTTAGAGGTTTCTAATGTTGCGACAATATATTTACTTTCCATATGTGTGTTTATAGTATATGGAATCTTTGCTGCACATTATTAGAACCGGTTTGTTGTACTTGAAATATAATCGGTGTCAAAATGATGCAAAATGAAACGCGACATTTTACTTGTCTTTATAAATCGGAAAAAACTCGATCTTTGGAGATTTCTAATGTTGCGACACTTATAACTTTATCTTACAAAAATGTTGTAATTTTTCTGGGATTATTCCATGTAGTTAATTTAAATGTATTCATTTTTTCAGGTTTTTGTTAAACTCATTAGACGGTACAAGTACCTTGAGAAAATGTTCGAGGAGGAGATGGGTAAAGTTTTGCTATTCGTAAAGGGCTTTACCCCAAGTGAACGGATTAAACTTGCGCGCATGACTGCACTCTGGTTAGGTAAGCATATTTAAATAATTATAACTCGATATCTGTACTGTAAAGTCAACTTATATGCGTGTTTGAGAAAAAGATCAGAAACTCGTTAAACAGTTGGCTAAAATTGAATTTACTCTTGGTATACTGACTCTTGCATGCAAAACTGCAATCCAAATGCAAAAGCCACGAGCCCAAGGACAATTAAATACATATAAACGCAGTAGGATTTTTTTTTAATATATGTTTTACGTAATTGACTTATATCTCGATCCTTTGCAGTTAATGGCTCTGTACCGCCAAACGTATTGCTGGTACTAAACAATGAGCATCTGATTAAGGATGGCATTGCACTCGAGTTTTTATTGGAGCTGTTTTTAACGTTCAAGCAAGAGAAGGGCATTGCATATCTGATTCAGGCGCTTAAGAAAGGTGGACTGGAAAGCAAGTAAGTTGCGTCGCATAGTTTTATTGTTATTTGGAATGTTTTCAGGAAGATCTACATGCATGTCTTTGTTAATCTTTAATTAATATTCCTAGAATAATTATGTTAACGGAATTTTATGCATTTCGCAAATAAACTTTGCTTTATTTGGGTTCACATATTATTTCGTACAAAAAAAAAATATTCATATTTGGAATGATGTGGGACTTAACAAATAAAAATTTGATTTTGCAGACTTATGGACTTTTTCCCACCAAACAAACGTACTGATGAATATTTTAAACAAGTTTTTCTTGACAAAGAACTCAATGAGATCATTAAGTTGCACAAAGCACAGGCCAGCCAAGAGGCCAAACGCGAACTGCAGCAGACTCTCATCGATGATATTAACGACGAGAAGGCACACAATGAAATAACTGCAGACATCAAAGAGTTTGCACTACGTACCAACATTCCTGATCATGAGATAATTGTTATTGTAAGTGGTTTACTTAATATCTTCCTCATATAGCCTAGTATATAATACCATAATGTTATTTTAGATTTGGTCAACAATCATGTCTTTGGGAGAATGGAACAAAAAGGAGGAGCTTGTCACTGATCAAGCTGTGCGTCATCTGAAAGTATATTGCGCTCTATTGAAAGCCTTTGCGTCAACGGATCGTTCAGAATTGGCATTGATATTGAAAGTGCAAGAGTTCTGCTATGAGAATATGAATTTTATGAAAGCGTTCCAAAAGATCATCTTACTGTTCTACAAGACATCAGTATTGTCCGAGGAAATCATCTTGCGCTGGTACAAGGACGGCCACTCCAACAAAGGCAAGATGCATTTCCTTGAGCAAATGCGCAAATTCGTCGAATGGCTTCAATCTGCCGAAGAAGGTCAGTATTTAATAATTACCATTATAAAAAAAGGCGGTGGGAGGGGAGTGGTGTCCGGCAATTTTTGAGAATGGTTTTGCCATGTGGCACTTCTTACATTGTACAAAATTGCAATAGCATTTGGGTTTTTTGCTTGCCTCGTTGTTTTTAAATAGCAATAAACAATGTAGGCCAATGAAAACCTGGACAATCGATATAAGTGCCGCATATTTCTATCAATACATTTTTAAGTAACAAATAACTTTTGAAATATCATTTAAAATATGCAAGAGCAAATGAATGATTGGGTGTCCATACAACTTAGTTATAGTTACATTTGGCCAATAATCGTTTGGACAAGCAAATATATGTTTTGTAGGAAATCTTTTTGCATACTCTTTAATTTTTATAGATTGTTATCCAAAGTGGAAAACAAATCATTCATAAAGTGTGCCAGAGCAAATGAATGATTGGGTGTCCATATAACTTAATTATAGTTACATTTGGCCAATAATCGTTCGGACAACATTTCGCTATGCATTTTGAACGAGCCGAACAATAATTTTCTTCTATTTCCTATAATTTGCAGAATCTGATGATGAGGACGAAGAGGCACCAAAGCTGCTGGTCGACTAACATATATATTTAAGCGCAGTTCATTATCTCGGCAAAATCAATATTACAAATTGCTAGAACGAAGACGCCACCATCAACATTATATATATATATATATATATATGTATATATATTTTGCATTAACAACAGCCAACCGAACTACACTCCCATTTGGAACAACATATTCCTAGATGTTAACAAGACCCATGGACTCTGCAACGTGAAGAGAAAAAGAGAGAACCAAGCCGCAAAATTCAAAATTTACTGTACACAGTTGAACTAGTTTTTCTCAAAACAGCTTTCTCAATTTCAAAATGTGCACTTAAAATTGTTAAATTTATTTATTTTGATCAACATTTGAGTGAATATTAGAAAAAGAAAAAACAAAACAAAAAAATATGAGATGTAAACCAAAACATAACTGGACAAATTGTTTATATATATACATATACAAGTGAGACCCGACAAATCTTGTTATTTCAGTTGCAACTGAAAAACCAATAACAACAACAACAAATAACATTCAATGTAATTATCTTATGTTAAAATCAATAAGAAATGATTTTAAGTCAGGAATTTTAGGTAAAATAGTAAATGCAATTTATGCAGCTAGACATCGATACACAATTTACATATATACTTGAAGGACAAACAAACAAGAGAATTACAGGCGCACCATCTTAAAACAGATGAAAAACATACACAAATTCTTGGGAAACCATACATCTCAATTGAATTAAAATTGGGGGGGTGTAAATTGAATTAAAACGGCAAGTGCATGGAAAACACAAATACACATTTAACAAATATACAATTTAAAAATAAACTAATGTAAATCAAAAAAAAATGCTATTGTTTGATTTTAAACTGAAGGAATCTTTTGAACATTATGCCTAGGTATTAGGGATAAATCTTACTTTAAAATTGTTTTGATTAACAGATTTGGCAGAGTGGATCACTTCGCGATTTGTCGATGTCATATGGATAAGATATCTCTTTTTAATATGCCTCGCGCATTTATAAGGAAGGTTAAATTCCTATGTACCTTATAAATTCCGTGCGAAAATATTCACAATAGAGATGTGATCGGGACTTTTATCGCTTGGGTTGCAAACATTTCGATTACCTTGATGAATTCCAACTTGTTGCCAAGGATAAGGTCAAGTTGACGGCTTTTTTTTTCAGTGTACGAAAGTACGAAAAAGTATTGAAAAGTTTGTGGTTATTTGTTTTTGGAAATACTGTTTTTTATTCAACATAAATTTTGTTTAAGTTTAAAAGTAATTTTGTTGCATTTGTATTTCATTTTACTCGATTTTATATATGTAATAATGCATATGCTATTGGATTTTTGTTGTATTTGTTGTATTCTAAATTTGTATAGTTATTTTTTCGTGAACACGCAAACATTTGAAAATACAATTATGTGTTTTTTTTTGTTTAGAGCCGGATATGAACGTGCGTTTTTTTATTATTTAAATAGTGCAAATGAGCAGCAACAGCGGCAGACATATAGGACATATAAATTGCGAGTAATAATTTCCATTTTTTTTTTTAATTATATTTATATGAATATATTTATATATGTATTATATGATTTTGGAATTGGAAGCAGGTAAAACATTGGGGCATTTATATATGTTTTAACAAATTTAGCTACTTGGCCACTTGGCAATACTTCGTTAACTGAACGCGTGCATTAACTGTTTCTGTAACTGTGTATACATTTTATACTTTCATCGATTTCAACAACAACAGACATTGATGTTTCTTCTTCATTTATATATATATATATATACATAACAATGTGCCAGTTGCAATTGTACAAACGCACTTTGCCAGCAAGCTAGCGAAATTAGTTTGAAATTTTTGCATATTTCGGTGGCAAGCTGGCAAAAATGCTGATTGTGCGTTCGTGCAACATGCAAGTGGCACATATTTAAGGTATAGAATTTATAGATCCGCTGCACCGCACATTGCACTTTTGAACAATTGATTAACATGTCTAAAGACAACAGGATAACAAAAAGTAATCAGTAATAAAAAAAAAAAAACGATTGTACAACGAAAATTACAAGCAAAGGCATTAAACAAAATGAACAGAATATTACACAAACAAAAAGCTTGACGCATTGGCATCTACACTAACTAAAAAACGGATCGCAAAGTGTTGAGGAATGTTATTATGATTAGCTTATTTTGTTAACGCCGGTTAGTTCATAAAAACAAACTTAAACAAACTCTTATACGGATTTGAATGCACTTAGAACTTGATTTATCTGTTCAAACATACTCTAAAATATTTATATGTATGTATATTGTAATTATTGGCAAACATGTAAGTACTTATAACACATTATTGTAGCCTACATATCTGACCAAGTTATTTTTTTCACTATAAAAAGACAACGGCAATAATAATAATAATTAATAGACACAATTTTTTTTTTTTTTTAAATGAGTTCAAGATTATGAGTTTTCTTTTTCGGGTAGTGTTGTTGTTTTATCTCCATTTGTAATTGTTGTTGTAATAAGCTTGAACTTTGTTGTTGGTATTGTTTTTTGTTTTGCACTTAATAAAAAATTTAATCGGTGAACTTGCGATTAACATTGCGGCCGAACAGGGCATTACGAATTTCTGGCACAATTTGCTGTGAAATCAATTCTAATCTAGACTCCAGAGTGTTTGGTACCTGAATCAAATATAAAAACATATGAATTAAAAAGAACTTGCCCTTAAACTTAAGTTCTTAATACGCACCTTGATGCGTCCATTCAAAGCCAACAACTCAACACCTCCACACGTATCTGCTGCCAGATTTTCTTTCTCATCAATGTACAGGTCAACTTCCTTGCCCATTGCGGCTTTGTACTGCTCAGCAGCGGACTGGAGGACATTCCGAACGAGTGGCACATCAGCTGCGCGGCAGCGTAGGATTACTTTAGGCTCCATCACCTGATACAGGCCTTGCACGATCAGTTTGTCCAGAACGGTCTTGTATTCGGTTTCGTTCTTGGTTACTTCACCCAAACGTTTGCGAGCATCATCGAGCACACTGCCTACATGATCCTCACGTACTTTGAGCACCTAAAAATGTTGCCAGAAAAATACACGTTCGTATTTAAATTGATTGTTTTAAATTGTTAAGCGATTTACCTTCAAGCGAGCCTGATTGAGCATGTTTGAGGATTGGATTTTCTTTTGCAGCTCAACCTGCTTCTCCTTCTTCTCGTAGTACTCCATAATCTTGAGACGCTGTTGCTGGACGAGACGTCCCTTCTCAATATTGAACTCTTCCTCGGCTTTGGCATCGATCTCTTCGGCTTTCTCATTGGCCTCCTGCTCAATGAATGCCATCATATGTTTGATCTACAATGGTAAAATCACAATTAAAAATGTTATTAAATTCGTTATGATTTCTTATATTTATGATTATAGAGTTAATAGTTATCTGGTATGTGAATAATGAATGAAGTGATAACAAAAAGCTTTACCAAATAAATATTTGTTAAAACTTTTTTCAAATCACATGATTATGCGCTAGTTCATATCCATTCAAGGTGTATTTGTTGGGTTTTCATACCCTTTACTTTATTAACTTCATCATCATGCCCGGCACACTGTTACGTTGCCCAAAAAGTAAATATGCATTTCAATCCACATATGTTTTAACTTTCAGTAAAGTTATTCAACGGCATTGATAAGGCACGGCTGGTGCATTAACAGTCCGGTCGTGTGACAATGTCGGCTATACCGTGTTTAATGTGCTAGTTGTCTCGTTTTTACACTTTGCTTAAGTGTAGTGCGTGTCACATGACCAATAAGTATTTTAGCTTTGCGTAAATTTTTAACAAACTTTTTTTTCCTCTACTAAACCAAGAATCCTTTAGACATGTTACTTTAAAATCTTAAATCTGCGCTAAAGCACATTAAAAACTCAACATTTATGAGGATTCGATATTTAGATGTTAGATGACTGCACGTTAAAGTTCACATGACTACGTCGAGAATCCCATGACTTCGCCATCTTTCTTGTTGGCATTGAAATTATTGTGTTCAATTGGATTTATACTTCCAATGAATATTGGCACATTCTTTACTTACTTCGCAATTTATTTTGCCTGGTTAAACACTTGTTATTTACCTGTTTTTGTACATCAGCATCGCTCAAAGCCATCTTGACTGTTTTTTTACACTCGCCACAAAATCAAAATAGAAATTCAATAGTTCCGAAGGAATTCACGTACTACCGTGCCTGAAATAATTTTTAACTAAACAATGAAATTCCTAATTATACAACCCGAAAGAAATTGTCCATAAATTGACAATTTAACACGAGATACAACGGAACCGAAAATATACTTGCAGTATGAGTGCCTTCTGCTCGTCGTCTGAAATTTTCACTACCACAAATCGATCATATGATTTTTACTTCGTGATGTGTGGTGCTGTAAAGTGCTAAACTATTGTAAGTAGCAACGATGCGGGCTAATCGAAATGACTGTACACGATATTTTCCAACACTGTATTATAATCTGTTTTAGCACAGATTTCTTATATCGATAGTAAATAAAAATACCCTATTATCGATGTTAGTAATGCGGCTTTAATATACGTATATATACGCGTTGTTTGGTGAAAATTGTGATTTCTTTTGCAAATAAATATAAGTTGTGATAAATAGGCAATATGGAGACGCTCCTGGAGCAGCAGCGTCGATACCATGAAGAGCGCGAGCGTCTCGTCAAACTTATGGTCGACGAGCATGCGACAAAAAAACCTGGCGAAAAGGAGCGCATTCACAGTGAACACCGGCTTAAGTATCTAATGAAGCTTCATCACAATACAACAACACACCTGCGTGACCTGTACGAGGACAAGGACAATGAGCGAAAGGCTGAGATTGCTGCATTATCGGGACCAACTGAGTTCAATGAATTCTATGCACGCCTGAAGCAAATTAAACATTTTTATAAGTCCCATCCATCCGAAGTGAGTATTCCACTCTCCGTAGAGTTTGAAGAAATGATAAAGGTGTACAATAATCCCGATGACATGATCGCCTTGGTTGAGTTTACCGACGAAGAGGGCGGCGGGCGCTATTTGGATCTCAACGAATGCTATGAGATCTATTTAAATTTGCGCGGAGTTGAGAAATTGGATTACATTACGTACCTCATGTCCTTCGACCATGTCTTTGATATACCACGTGAGCGTAAAAATCGCGAGTACCGCAAGTATATTGAGACCCTAAACAATTATCTACACAGCTTTGTACTGCGCATTCAGCCGCTGTTAGATCTTGAGGGCGAATTGGTTAAAGTTGAGCTTGACTTCCAGCGCCAATGGCTGCAGGGCACCTTCCCCGGCTGGTCCTTAAAGGAGACCGAGTCAGCGCTCGCTAATACTGGCGCACATTTGGACTTAAGTGCCTTTTCCAGCTGGGAGGAGTTGGCTTCTCTGGGTTTGGATCGTCTTAAGTCGGGCTTGGTTGCCCTGGGTCTCAAATGTGGTGGCACCTTGGAGGAGCGTGCCCAACGTCTATTCACCACAAAGGGCAAGAGCACTCTCGACCCCGCTCTAATGGCAAAGAAACCAAGTGCGAAGAACGCCAACGCGCAAACACGTGAAAATGCACGCAACAAAGAAATTGCACAACTAGAGGCGCTGCTGTATAAGTATGCCGAGCTGCTGTCCGAACAGCGAGCGGCCACCAAGGAGAATGTTCAACGTAAACAGGCACGCACTGGGGGTGAGCGGGATGACAGCGATGTTGAGGCCAGCGAGTCGGATAATGATGCTGACGATGCGGACGATGTGCCATTCAATCCCAAGAATTTGCCACTTGGCTGGGATGGCAAACCCATCCCATATTGGTTGTATAAGCTGCACGGTTTAAATATCAGCTATAACTGCGAAATTTGTGGCAACTTTACCTACAAGGGTCCCAAAGCATTTCAACGTCACTTTGCCGAATGGAGACACGCGCACGGAATGCGCTGTCTGGGCATCCCGAATACCGCGCATTTTGCGAATGTCACACAGATCGAGGATGCGATCACGCTGTGGGAGAAACTCAAATCGCAGAAGCAGAACGAACGCTGGATTGCCGATCAGGAAGAGGAGTTCGAAGATTCGTTGGGCAATGTCGTGAATCGTAAGACTTTCGAGGATTTGAAACGGCAAGGACTGCTTTGAATTGTAGTAGTTTTTTTTATATAAGCCTCATATAATCATTTAACGCTTTATATACAATTTTTAAAACCACAAAACATACATTATATCTATATCTATTTGGTATTAGAATAAAAATCAAAATTACGATTCTGACATAATTTTATTTACACATTTCTTAAGCTAAAATATCTATAATTATTTTCCTTATCAACTACCTATAAGTGCTACCATTTTGAGGCCCACTTTGTCAACAGTGGCCAAAGGGAGAAGGGATATTTTATATTTTTCCAGCCGCTCCGCACTTTCAGCCGCTTGCAGCCATGGAAACTCTTGGTATTGCGATTCTTGACTGAGTTGAGTAAAGGCCGTTTGTGTTGTATGGATGTGCACCTTAAACTTGGCATTCTGCCCTAGTTTTGGCAATTGTTTTACGCGTTCTGCTAGTTTGTATAAGGCAGCGCTTAATTGTTGTTCGTATTCAATTAAATATTGATCTTGTTTTTGGTGCTCCTTTGCTGTGATGGGTTGGATTTCGAGGAAGTAGCTTTCCATGTACTCTGACTCGATTGCATATATTATGACTTCCAGCTTTATTTGTTGCATTCGATTTTGTAGCATATGTTGCACTGTTTTAAGCACATTTGTAAGATAACAATTTAATGCCGGAAAGGCAACAATAAACACGGGTGTATTGTAGACGCGTCGTTTTTTAAATATTTGCGGTGGATAAACACCGCGTACGTAAAGTATATGATTTAAAAATACTTCAATTGCTTCCACATGTATTGCAGCAATGTCTTCTAGTTCCATTTTGATTTACATTCAAAGAAATTTATTTCACTTGCCGCTGTAAGCAA
This sequence comes from Scaptomyza cyrtandrae, assembly GCA_035044605.1. Classification (NCBI taxonomy): domain Eukaryota; kingdom Metazoa; phylum Arthropoda; class Insecta; order Diptera; family Drosophilidae; genus Scaptomyza; species Scaptomyza cyrtandrae. The sequence continues at coordinate 23,377,452 of JAWNNS010000640.1, forward strand.
AGACCATGCAACGTACTAAAAAATACCTTTTAAAAAACGCGCTGAGTGGTCACACTATTTTTGAATAATAAACGATTCTGCCTTTTAGACTTCTTGTAAAAAATTAGTACACATCATTGAATAAGTTTAAAATGTTTGGGTCCGTTCAAATAAAAGACAAAACTTAGGTTTTTGTGGTTTATTTTGATTGCGTTAAAAAAATGCGTTTCCAAATTAGGCAACAAGTGCGGATGCTGTGCTAGATTCGTATTTCCAGTTCGGTGGCAGTACGCTCTTTGTCTTATAGTAGCGGGCCAGACGATGAATTCTAGACTCGACCAAAATTAAACGGAACTTGCCGTCCTTATCCTTGCGACTGCGTTCCAAATGCTTGCGGATGGCAACTGCCTTCTTGATCATGTGGTACAAATCCTCAGGAATATCGGGCTTTAGGCCAACGGCTTTCATTATGCGCAGGATTTTGTTTCCATTTACAAAGCGTACCTGGGCAACACCATGAGAATCACGCAAAATTATACCTAAAAAACCAAATTTATATTAACATAACCTCAAACTACAAGCATAAACAATATTTACCAATTTTGGAGGGTGTCAGTCCCTTCTTGCCAAGCTTCTTGATCTGTTCCTTAACATCCTCAGCATTCAGTTTTAGCCATGATGGCACCGAGCGTCTGTAGGGTAGAGCTGATTGGGAAATACCCTTGCTGCAAATAATTCATAAGAGTAAACATTCTTGGCAAACAAAATAAAGGAAACAGAACAAGTGTCTTCGTTGACATGTGCCTGACTTCATTCTCCACTTTTTGAAAAGTGTTCGAGTGAATTGCATACAAACAAAGTATTACTCATGCTATTGATTGATAAGGCAGGCACATTTTACGTAAACTCTCGCTTAATAAAAAATCAAAAGTTAATTTTACCCTGGTGCGTGCATACGACCCATGTTGACCGCTTAGTTCTTGTTATCGAAAAGAAAATGGATGGTTGTACAATTCCAAAATGAGTAAAAAGTCTCCATTTGTTAGAGTTGCAAATAATCGAATAGCCGATTATATAATATTCAGAATATTATTTTTGCCTATCGCGTAGCATTTAATAAGCGTGAAATGTGACCATTTGTGGTGAAGTGGTTTTATTATGAAAATGGAAAGTTGTTAATAAACGTTTCTGACTGGCTACTAGCTGAAAAGTAATATTATATTTGTGGCCGATCCTTCTAAATAATAATTAAAAATAAGATATTTCAGGTACTACGCAATAATCAAAAATATTTGAAGGCAGAAAGTACCAGATCCAACTTGTTTCATTAATATTATTTTAAAAAAGCTTGAATATTGACCGACTACGCCAATGGGAATTTTGACGAAATTCGAGACGCGTCTAGGATTTTCGGGAACACATCAACCAATCTGTATAGTTTGTTTATGTGTTTTATTTATCTATTGTGTTTTGCCCTTAAGAAAAGTCGTAGCGCTCTTAAAGCAATTTTAATTCTTAAATAGTCAGTTTATATTTCATTGTTTATTTTGTGATTTTGTTTTTATAAGTTATATTTAATTTGAATAAAGCGTATTTACCTTTTAGATTAAAAAAAAATTATCGGTAAGTGCGACCAAAGGTGAAACAAAAATTCGATTGCTGTCTAAACAATCGTGAACTAATCTAGTTCATTTTAATTTTGTGGTGTTTGGGGTGGAAGCCATTACAGAGAGAGAGCATAACAAAATCATAAATACATACGTGAATACAGAGCTAATAGGAAAACACAAAACACAGTTCGCGCCATTTAAAATATTCTCAAAACAAAATAAATATTTTATTATAAATGCTTTTACTTAATTTGTGTGTTTTATTACATCCAACAGTCTTTGTGCAACCATTTTAACTGTAGAGACGCTTGGCGTGCTTCAAATCAGTGTGTATGTGTGAATATGTGTGTCGAAGCATCAAAAAATAAACCAATTAGATAAACATTTTGTCGTCGAAAGAAAAAAAAAATAATATGGATACCGGTAAGTGTTATATTAAAAATAACACAGATGGCGACATAAACACGTTAAATACGCACATACACCCATATAAATATTGCTGTAGGTTTCACATTTTTTCTATGTGCGTGTGTGTGTGTCGTGTATACACGTGTTGTTGTTAGTGCGTTGTGTGTGATCGTTTAAGGTCTGTTCTTGGTCAGTTGCTTCTCTGCTCTCGCCATGAACAACTCTAATTGCTTGCGGCCAAGCTTGGAGAGGTTCGCATTTTATGGTGATTAAGTCAGCGTTATTTTAATAAAAAGAGAAACACAGCTTGCCACAGAAAAAAGAAAAAAATTTGATATTGTCTTTATATAAACAAATAAATAAATAAATATGTGTGATTACAGATGAACCAAACTCCAACAGTAGTGATGTAATCAGAGACATACTGGAAATAGCACGAAATCGGCCAGGCACCAATGTGGGCAAAGCCATTTTAGGGTACTATGAGACGCCTGGGCCGTCAACTCTGATTTATGCTCTCGAGGAGATATCAAAAAATACCGATTATTCAACTGACCTCCGCTTGTCGCTAAGCTACGTAAGTAATAATATCAAAAACTTTTGTTAATAAATTAAATATTCAATTACCCTCTTCCTTTTAGTTTTTAGATGAATTTCTAAAACAAATCGACAAAATGCCGCGCCGACTACTTTTTCCTGCCGCTAGCCGGGTTCTGGATACCTGTGGAAAAATCTATGGCGACCGTGTGGAGCTCATGCTTCAGGTGGTTGAGCAACAGATTGCGTCTCTCCTAATTACTGAACATAAGCCAGATGAAAGCACCAATACACCTGCTGTGTAAGTAAAATAACAGTTATAGTTGTTGTACCATGTGACCAAATGTCAAGATCCCGACGCCATGCTGTCCGATTCAGTTTGCTTATCATGACGCCGCTGATCGGCTTTTCTCTCATTCTTGTCATATTCGCCGATTCCACTTCCTGTTCCTCTTTTGGCTGAGCGGAACACATGCTAAGTTTCTTGAGAAACATTTTTTTTTCGATTTCAAGCGAAATAATAATAAGTAAATTTATTTATTACAAATCTTAATAGCTCTAAACATTGTCCCACCAATAACAGTAGATTCAAGCTAAAGTATATATATTTTTGTTTTTATATACCATCTTTAAAATTGAGGTAAACAAATCCATCTGTACGAAATTATTAATTAATTTTTTTTTTTGCTTACAGCACCAATGAGACACGTAGTCGCCGGACAAAGAAACTGGTGCACAGTAAAATCGATCCGTTTTCCTTTAAGATGGAACCCCGAAGTTTTAAAACAATGTCTGAGGAAAAGCGATTTAATCGGGTTGGTTTTGAGACAAGTAATAATCATTTACGTACAATTGAACATATGTATCTGGATCATACGCCGTCCCATCTGTGGAAGTATGCACCCATCGTAGACCCAGACAATCCTCACGAACAGGATGAGAAAAAGAACTACAAGTTGTTTAGTTACCTACCGGAGCCCAGATACAATACACTTTTGCCTGATATACAATTTGAGCGTCTTAATTTAATAAAAGAGTATTCAAATGCCAACCATGATTTGTCGGACGTTCGACACGAAAAATTAACCGATAGGGAGTATCTGGAAGAGTACATCTCATTGGAAAACCAGATGCTTGCCTCAAGATTTGGTGATATAACAACACACTCGCAAGATTTTCAATGCGATGAACAGGCCAACCGAATAGGTTTAGAGCACGAACGACCTGACGAATGTATCGTAAATTCTCCCAAAAGAATAAGATTGTCGGTAGACGACAGTGGAACAATTTTGGAAGATACGTTGAACATTTTACCGCTGGCTGATGCCTCAGATGCTCCGATGTTGAGCAGTACGTTAGCCATTAATGAAACGAGCTGCTTTAACAGCACAGCATTGGACCTGGAGCAAACGCAGTCAGAAATGGAATCTCAGCCAACACAGCTGGATATGTCTGTTACCCATGCGGACGATAGCAATGATGCTGGTATTGGCATGGAAAATCGACCGATTCCGTTGGTAACAGGTAAACTAAAATACACTCTTTTGTTTTTTTGCTTTTGGACTGCGTCGAAGAAACTGTACAGGATAACTTTTTTGTTAATGATTTGTTTTTTGTACACAAGGTTGACTCACATTATTTGTTTTGATTTTATTTTATTTACGTATGTATTTCGTTTGTGCTGTGCCTGCCTGCCTGCCTACATCCGAATGTTGTGCGCAGCTCAATCTTTTGATGACGAGGGTGTTGTTCTTACAGATAATTTAGAGGACCAGAACCATCAGCGTTTGCTGTCGCTATCGCCCAAGGTATTGGTAAGAGATATACTGCCCGGTGTGCCCGACAAAGAAAACCTTAGCGTGCGTGTTGACTCTGAAATGCTTGCGCTGGGAGGGGTCAATGAAGAGCTCGAGGAGATTGTGGTAGCGACACGCAAAGTACTATTTCCAATTATTTTAAACATTCTGAACATACCGAACAGAAAACTGCGCTCAGAACGTCAGTTTGCTCTTTCGGATGACTTCAAAATATTTATGGAACAGGTAAGCATTTTGACAATTATTTGTTTATTATTGTTTTTATAATCAATAATCTCTTGCAGCGCTTACCATCCAAGCGAGTGGCTGCGCCCAAACCACCAAGGACTGTTAATGTTCCTCCCCCGGTACCTGAAGGTGATAACGAATTGGAGTTCGATAAAAACTTTAGTACGATTAAATTGTATGCAGTTCAAGACAAAGTTTCAATTTCAATTTACTTTTAAACAGATTTCCTGGGTTTTAGACGACCCACACATGATTCGGGCTTCGATTACGAGGAGCTTCAAGCGGAAACGTTTCCTCAGGCAGATGACATTCAAAACCTCAGAGATGGTGCACAAACAGAAAATGAAGTGTCGTTAAATGATATTCCAATGGACACCATGGAAACAACAACATTAAATGAAAATAAAACAATGTCAAATGTTCCGATGGACCTCGATGAACCCATGGACACCATGGACACAACAGCACTGAACGAAAACAGTGGATTAAATGACATCGTTGTATTGCCAGATATTCCACCGGACACAACAACATTAGATGCTACACAACATGATAGTGGTATTGAAGTCAGTCTAATGAACTTTGAAACAAACTCCAATGGTTTTGACGCAACAGACTCTGCTTGGGATGCAGATGATACCATAGAAAATTTCACTAGCATCGATGAAGAAACTGATGCCAAGGTAGGACAAATTTATTAAGAGATGTTAAGTGAAGAGTGTAAGCTTAAAACTTCTCTTTTGTAGATTAATGAATGGCACCGCAGAATGGCGCCTGTGTTGGAATTAGCACACGATCGTCAAAACTTTAGCATTAAGGACCTAAACACAGAGATAATACAAAAATGTTTGGAACAAAATGGCAAAGCCACTTTAGGGGATGTTGTTAAGGGTAAAGATCCAACAAAAATGTCTTGCTATTTTCTATCGTCGCTTCTTCTCGTAAGTACAATCTTAGTATGCATTAATTGGACATTGTTGCATATAATAATGGTTCATTTTTTCTATAGACTAACCATGGAAATGTGGCTCTAAAAACTCCAAAAAGTGACGAAGCTATTACGATTGACCAGCTAGAAATAAATTTACAGAGCACTCAATTGAAACAAGTGAATCCCGAGGATGAGATAGGGAATGCGAATAGAGGACCCAGCCAATCAAACGAATCCGCCAACACAACTCCACAGCAAACAGAAAACGCACCTACAGCCGTTAGGAGGAAATCCACGGAGCCGTACCAAGATGAACAAACAAAAGTAAAAATAGTGCGCCTTATCCAACCTGTGCCAAAGGCAAGCGCTCGTCCAGATGATGCTGATTCTGGCATATCATCATTAGCGGCCTCCATATCGTCGGGGTTCTCCACTGACACATAGAGGAGGCCGCAGGGATAGCTGCTGCCATGTGTCCTACGTGTGCATGTTTATTTGTAATCTATTTAATTGAAAAAGAAATTGAGACGTTTTTAGATATAGTATAGTATAGAATCCTCGTCCAGTCGTAGCCGTAGCGATATGTTTTATGTGTAGTTAGAATTTTTTATTTATCTAACATGAATTATTCCTTACAGCAGAGGATTTTACACCGACGTCTGCCCTTTCCGTGGGCATTCAACAAAATTAAGAAGCTTCGCTGGCCGCTGACAAAGGCATTTTATGCCTGATTCGAGTTTTTTTTTTCTTGACAAACGTACAAATTTTACCCATGAGAGCTTTCAAAAAGTTGCAATTTTTAGTTTAATTTTATTATACTGCCTGTATTTAATACTTTATCGTTTAAAACAGTATTATTCATGCTTGATTTTCTATTGCTCGCAAACAATTTTGAATTTATCGCTTACCTTATATTTTATTATTATTTTTCTATTTTTTCATTTGCTTATGCTTATTATTTTGCTTTGTTTCTTATATTTTTCTTTTTATTATTTTGATTTTTATTTTATATATTTTTCTATTCATTTAAAAAATTTAGTTTTGCGTTATTATTTTCTTTTGATTATATCATTTTTCTTAAACATTTTTTTCCAATTTTCTATATATTTCTTTTTAAATTCACATTCATTTTACTAATAAACTCTCCCCATTATCACCTTTTTTTTTAGAAATACAAGTAAAAACGAAATGTAGATGTTGAAGTTCACAAAGATATACATATAATGGAAATCATGTTGAGCTAACATTTGTATAACCTTAGTACCTGATCTCCTAGTTTTAGGTTAAAACTGTAAAAATTCTATAAATTTTTACAAAGCATGTAAACAAAATCTATATACAAAAATTTGAATGTGCATTAAAACGCAATTTTTTTTTCTAGCAACCTAAGTATAAACTTAAAAATATGTGTTTGCAATTTGGGAAATTTTGGGTAATGGGATTCTTTAATAGTTTCGCAATGGTGCAGAAATGCTGTTCGATTTACTTTTTACTTAGGTGACTAATTACATTTAAAATTGTATGCGTATCAATATTATGCGTCAATCAGAGTCGCTGCCATCTGATTTGGTCTTCTCCTCATCTTTTTGTTCATCAGTCTTGTAATGGCGATATTCCTTCTTTAGTTCCCACATGTTTTTGTGCGGATTTTTCATGTTATAATCGCAAACGTCCTTAAGTATTTCCTTAAGGTAACTAATGGGCTGATTTGTTATCTTGACCAGATCCTTAATATTATAGTACTGATGCTTCTCAAAGGCATGGAAAAGCATATCCATCACAGCATTCTTATCATCGCGAGCCTTCTTGCCTTCCGCCTTCTTGCGCTCGCGATACTCAATCTATAAGATACGAATTTAAGTTATTGAAATAACATTACCAATATCATTTAATCTTACATTGTGCGCATGATCCTTGACTGGCTTGTAGTTCTGTACAATCTTATCAATGGGTTGCACGCGACGCTGCGGCTCTGATGCCTTTCGTATGGACTCCAGCTTTAGCTTCATGTAGCAAGTGTCGGCGATGGGACGGCACTCAAGCTTCTGCACAATGCGACCCTCCATATACAGTTTCTCGCTGTCTGGCGCTGCTGATGCGCCGCCAGAGCCGTTCTCCTTGCCATTGCTGGCGGCTGCCTCTGTTGGTGCCATATGGGAAAAAACGCCAAGTGTCTGCTTTGTGACCTGAGACACGTCAAGCACATGCTCCGTGGGAATTTTCTCATCGGGATCCAGTGCAAGTACAGCGGGCGTTAGTGAAAGTGATACTTGTGCTTTTTGGCCAGGCGTTTTGCTGATGCGCAGCTTACCAACATCCATATTTGTTGGAGCTTTCTCCCATTTCTGTGCAATATATTTTGGTACCTTGACTAGCCAGACGCCACGTCCAGCATTGGACAGGTCCAAGTCCTTATCAATGATTTGCACTTTTTCCTTGTCATCCTTTGACATGTTGTGGCCTTAATAATTTTTCTTTAATGCAACCGCACGTAAAAATGCAATCGCAAAATGTAAATTGCTCAGCTGGGGACAGGAGTTGCCACAGCGTAAGAAAATATTATCATGCCATACAAATAAGAAAGTGGAGTGCAAAAATCTGCGGCGTGAAGTCATAAATTAATTTAATATCATACTAAAAAAAGTTTTTAACATATAGATTTTATGTATGAATGAAACAGAAGTTTTCATAAGGTTCTTTTAATTTTTTCCATTACAAAATCGAAACATTTTGTTAAGTTATGAAACCATGCTGCCAACTCGCCTAAAGTTTGTTGTGTGAATCAGCTGGTGCAAGTTTTACACGCTAGCATTTTGCTTCAGAAATTCTATGCAAAATTGAGTAGATAGCACCGGACTAGGAAATGGCACCGCCAGCAGCACGGGCGCGCTACAATGCCAACAAGGCTGATAATCAAATACTCACAAAAAAGCCACCGAAACGTCTAAATGCCAAAAAAGAAAACGCCGGCGATGTCCTAGCCGGTAATAACAAGAAGGAGAAGAAGAAGTATATAAAAAAAAAAATTTGCATATGTACAAAATCTATTAACACTTATTTGGTTTTATTTGCAGCAAGCAAGCATCCTCCAGTGCACAAGCTGCAAACAAAACACAGCCCAATCCTAATCCCAATCCAATTATGCCCAGTGTGCACACTGCATTTAAAACATTTGTGAGTGCACGCCTCTGCAGCGCCATCTGGACATACATATCCGACTGTGATGAGACCTTTAACTACTGGGAGCCGCTGCACTACATCATCAATGGCCATGGTCTACAAACGTGGGAGTACAGTCCGCAATTTGGCCTGCGCTCCTACACGTATTTACTTTTACAAGGCGTGCCCGGCTGGATCTATCAAAAGCTGTTCAATCCGAATCCAATACTTATATTTTATATGGTCCGTTGCATGTTGGGCTTTGGTTGTGCTGTCATGGAGCGATTTATGTACAAGTGAGTAATGTGCACGACAATTCATACAACGATAGTCCGAGCTTAATCAACTTTAATATGGGTTTCATTTTCGCAGATCCATTTGCCAGGAGTTTGGCATACATGTTGGACGTCTCTGGTTGATTTTCCAGCTTTTTAGTGTTGGCATGTTCGTATCCAGTACAGCTCTCTTGCCCTCCTCCTTCTCAATGTACTTTGGATGCGCAGCGTTGGCCGCCTGGTGGCAGAAACGCTATAGCTTGGCCATATTTTTTACGGCCATCTCGACACTGTTGGGCTGGCCTTTTGCGGCGCTCATTGGTGTGCCGCTGGTACTGGAGTTACTGATACGGCAACGTGACTGGCGCACTTTCGTACAGTGGACGTTGATCTCAGGGGCGACAATAGCACTGCCCATGATTGCCATCGACACAAGCTACTTTGGCAAACTGACTTTTGCGCCGCTTAACATTGTGTGGTATAATGTGTTCACTAGCCATGGGCCAAATATTTTTGGTACCGAACCATTAAGCTACTACATCATTAATGGTTTCCTTAATTTCAACATTGTTTGGGTATGTTTTATTTCTATATATTTGTATACATTATATTAATTTGAATGGCTTTATGTTTTAGCTCTTGGCACTGCAATTGCCCATAATGCTGGTCATGGACTATTTACTTGTGCCTGCCAAGTTCGAGTCAACGCTTTATTTTCCGCGTTATATATCGTTGGCACCGTTATATCTTTGGCTATTGGTCTTCTTTGCACAGCCGCATAAAGAGGAACGTTTCCTCTTTCCAGTTTATCCATTAATTTCCTTGTGTGGTGCCATTACCGTTGACGTTTATCAACGCATCTACTTTCGGTTTAAGTCGCTAGTGTTTAAACTTAAATCGGGCATTCACTATCTGGATCACAGTATGTTCATTGCCATTATAGTGATGGTTGCCAGCACTTTGCTTGGACTTTCACGCGTCTTTGCACTGTATCGCAACTATCATGCGCCCATGGATTTGATGCTGGAGCTTAATCAGTTTAAGACAACTCCGCAATACCGTGCGGATGAGATTTATAATGTGTGTATTGGCAAGGACTGGTATCGTTATCCTGGTAGTTTCTTTTTTCCGGCACGCAATTTCCGTTTGCGTTTCCTTAAATCAGAATTCCGTGGCATGTTGCCTGCCTACTACGAGGAAAGTGTGAATGCCACTCAGCTGGTTCACCCATATTTTAACGATCAGAATTTGGAAAACGAGCACATGTACTTTGACTATGAAAAATGTCATTTCCTATTGGACTTTGACGAGGGCAAATACACAACACTGGAACCAAGCTACTCAAGACGCACGAAGGATTGGTCCATCATGAAGACCTTGCCATTTCTTATTCCTGAAAAATCACACAAAGTGCTGCGTGCCTTCTATGTACCGTTCCTCACCGATAATCACATAAAGTACGGCGACTTCAATCTACTCAAGCGGAAAAAGACTCGCAATGGCAGCTAGAACAAGCATGCAACATTTTGTGCCTAATCCGTAACCCATGAGAAATTAAAGCACCAAACTTTCATACAGCTATCATTGTTGAAATCAAATTTATTTATTATTCCCAAATGAGTTTTGTTTTGTTCCTTTTCTATTTTGTTTTTGTATTTGATGCAAGTGAAATGTCATTGAAAATTACCTGATTTTAGTTTGTAAGTAAACCACCGAATTGTTTAATTAATTTTGCACATTATTTGCCGAATACTTAATGTCAAGCCAAAGCTGTAGAGATTATCCTGAATCGAATTAGAGTTTAAGTAAAACAAATAAAAGCAATAAGATTTCCTAATTGTGTGTCATCATGTTAGTGGTATTTTATAGATAGATAAAATGCACGCAACAGTAACTTATCTACTTAAGTTGTTGCAGTGAAAGTCATTTGAACGTTTATTTATTTGTTTCATAGAGTTTATTCTTAAGCTTGTCGTTAAAGTATCGTAAAAAGTGGTAAGCTAAATTGTACAATGAAATTCGCTTGCTTAGACTACAAGTGCTGGATGTTTACAATGCTATATTTGGTCTACTACATTTACATTTGGAGCCTAAAAACCTAAACTCGACTTAGACATAAAACCTAGTCAATTAAATCTTTAGCTGCAATATTTACAAGTGTGTTGCACTGTCCTAAAAGTAGACAGTCAAATTATTTTCGGACGAGCCCATTGTATCCGATGCTGTTAGCAGATTGGAGCCTACTCCATTCGCATTGGCATTTGCTGTCGTTGAGATTGTAGTGACGCCACCACCCGTTACAGAAGCTATCGTCTTGCGATTATTGTTCTCTGGCGTCGTCTGCTGCTGCAGTTGTGGCCCCTGCTGTGAGAGAGAATCGTTCTCGATTTCATCTTCTTCGTAGAGCTGCCCGTTGGCCGAAGCGCGTGATACGATGCCTGGTAAAAAGACTATTTATAGTGAATGCTTTGGGCTGCTGGGGATCTTTGGGGTTTTAAATTTTGTTCAACTTACTGCGCACCGTTGCCGCATAGCTCTCTCTCTGTCGCTCTCGTTCCCGTTCACGTTCCCGCTCTAACAGATTGCTGGCAGAGCTGAGTGCCAAGCTGCTGCTGGCACCACTGGCCACATGATGCAGTCCATTGTTAATGGGATTTGCCATTGTTATGTTGTTGCTGCTGGGATGCTTCATGTGTAAAACGGAAACGCCTCCGCTGGTGACACTAGCACCATTGCCATTGCCCGTTAGTTTCTCGTGAGTAACCAGATTTGCAGAAGAGACGCTACTATGAGCCTGGCTGTGCACACGATTCCTTCCTAAACTCAATCCACCGGGACTGCTCTTTCGTTGCTTCTTAGAGCGCACAATATAGCAACTGAGCGCCATGATAATCAGCAGGAAGAGGCCCACAATCATTCCAAACATGCCCAACATGCTGCTATTCCACGCTGACTGCGCCAGAGTCAGACCTTCCATGGTAACGCTCACTGGCACAGAGGTACTGCGTGGCGGCACACCCGAATCCTGGGCAATGGCAATCAGATGTACTGTGGACTCATTCAGACTCTGCAACTGCTCTGGTCGCATATAAATACTGCCAGTTGCATCGATCTCAAAGAGACCAGCATGCTGGCCACGCAAAGATAGCTCCAACTTGTCATTGCGATCTCCGTCCGCTGCCTCCACTTTTCCAATCAGTACGCCCTCAAAGGAGTCTGTGCGCGACTGCAACGACTGCTAGAAAAAAAATCATAAATTTTTTGTTAATAATAAAACACAATATTATATCCTTATACAATATGTTTTACTTGTAAAACTATTCAAATAAATAGCTAATAAATATTTTAATTATTCTTTGATTACTATTATTTAGGTTAAGCAATCAAATTAAATTTAAAAATATACATATTTATGTATATTCTTTGGGCTTATTTTATTTGCTTTTATAATTTTGATTGTGGATTAAAACTTTAGTAACAAGAAAATAATTTTCAATTAGGTTTTTTAAATTCATTAAACATGAGAAAAAGAAGTAAAAGACTTATTTTTTGAATAAATGTAAACTATTGAAATAAATTCAATAAAATATTTAAAAAATTCTTTTGCAAAATTGCGAATTAGTTACTTCGCATAAGTTAGTTATTTTAAAGATTGTCAATATCATGAATCCGATGTTAATAATATAAGTACTAGTTTCTTTTACTTACGCTTTTTGGTACGACAAACTCGTAATGGGTTTCCCTGAATCTCGGCTCCCAATCGTTGACATCAATCACTTCTAGAGTGACCTCAGCAGAGGTACTATTAGTTAATCCATCGCTGGCAACGACTTGAAACTCATGTTTGGTCATCTTTTCATAGTCCAGGGGCTTGGCCAGTACCAATTCACCCAGTGATCCAACGCTAAAGAACTGTGAATTGATTGGATCCGCAATGGTATACTTCAGATGTTTTCCTGGTTTGTTGGTGGGCAGTGCCAGAATGCGATTGCCCACCGCTGTGTCCTCTCGAATGCGCATCACGAAACGCTTTTGGACAAAGGTCAATGAGCTGAGATCGCTGTGCGTACCCGGACGTGTCAATTGCACCGTGGTAAGGGCATAACGGTCAGGATTATCGATCTGTGTCGCTTTTACCACCAAAGTGGCTCCATGCGTGAGATCTGCATAGCCAATCGGCGCCAGCAGCGTTATGATGCCGTTGTGCGGATGCACACGAAAGTATTTCGCATCTTGGGATTGCACAATATTATATTGTATGGGCGCGCAGATGCCCTCATCCTGATCGACGGCCTTGAGTGGCTCCGGACGCATACGTAGTTCACCGGCCCGACCATCTGCTGGGAGCTCAGCGCTATAGGATTCGCGCATAAACTTGGGATTCTGATCGTCCGCATCGGTGACAACGACACGCAGCAACGTGTCCGAGTGTCGAGGTGGAGTGCCCTGATCCTGGGCACGCAACTTAACAGTGAAGTTCTGCAGCTGCTCATAGTCCAGGGCCTTCTTTAGCACAAGGGTGCCCTCTAGTGGGTTGAGGAACTGTACCAGTTCTGCGTATGGACCGGGTAGTACCTGATATTCCACTGTCGAAAACGGACCCGGCTGATCGGCATCCTCGGCGCGAGCCCCTTGAAGTATGCGAGTTCCGGGCACCGTCACCTCAGATAGGGTCAGCGTATAGGGTGTGCCTATCCATTGTGGCGCATTATCATTGACGTCCGTGACGCGAACATTGACGGGAATGACGAAGCTCTGCAACAAAGAACAAAACCAAAACAAAAAACAGCATTGATTGAGTTTAGTGGTGCCCAGCTCAAGATAAACACCTATTTTGCAAAGCCCGGTGGCAGGCAAACAATAGGCAAATTCTTGGTCATTGACCCCTAGGTAAGTTCAAAGCGCCACACAGCTCAGGATTCCGTTGAATACCCTTCGCACCCGACCACCCATAAAACACTGCATATATTTGCATGTTTTTTTTTTGCTTTGTAATACTCAAAAGCAACCCCCAAAGAACGAACCACTACGGAAGTCCTAATGGCTAATTTATGGCCACTGCTAGAGACCTCAGACGTCTAACCACAGGCCACGTCCTACTCCTTCTATATGCTTTAGACTTCGTCCTCGTCAGCACGAAGTTCAAGTAAAAGTTAAGTTGGTTTCTGTTTTGTTGATTCTAAAATTGAAATAGGCGTCGTTGTCTAAAAAGTTTTCAATTGTTTATAGAGTACAAGAAGTAGAAATAGCCGCAACTTTTGCAGTTTCACCAAATGCCACCTTCTTCCAACTTGATCGCATGTGCTTTGCAGTGTGAACATTCCGAAACGTGTTTACCCAATTCCATTTAACAACCTCACTTGTACTTGTACTTTGAGATTACGCCCCTTCTGCACCACAGTCAAGCTTGGCACGCACATTTTACGTCCAGAAGGGAGTTAAGTGGAGTCCCGCTTTGATGTAGGTTAATTGGTTGCCCCATTACCAATTGGTCGAGTGCAGTGCATGAAAGAAAGTTCTCTCCAGGTGCTGAATGTGGCTAAGCAGTTGATTCTAAGAACATGTCAATGGCCGCAAAATAAACTCTAGCGTGGGTTAATTAAAATGGTCACTAGGTTTGATTGACTTAATCTGTTGGTAAATTGTCGATTTTTTTCAAGCGGTTGTTATTTTATGGATAGTTCTTGTTTTCTGTTTTTAAACATTCATTCCTAAACAAAACAAAAATTTGAAAACTTTTAAGCTTACCGGATCCGTTGAACGTCTTCGAATGCAAATAACATTTACATAGATCGAAGATGGTCCTCGAAAACCTTCCTTATCTAGCTCAACAGACAATGCTAGTTCCTTGGTGCCCGCTACAATCTCAACGGGCGCATTCTTCTCCCTCAGCGATAGATTGATATCTCCGGTGTCTGCCGTGGGATCACCATTAATACGCAATTTGCCAATAATGGAGCCAACAGCTAAATCTTCCGTTGCCAAGAAACTCTCCGCCGAACCGCCACCCTCCAGATAACATCTCGAGTCGAGTATCGCTCCATTTGCGGCTGCAACGAAAAGAAAGCAATAGAACTAAAGTGAAAATTTGTGCAATTTGCATTCTACTCTCTCGCTTTCAGCTTTACTCTCTTTTCATTTTACAAAGCAATTAACGCGCCTAAAGTAAATTGCAACTAAATGGCTTTAGAGCAGGTCCAGTGGGTTATATACTACTCTATCCGTTGGCGGACAGTGTTTGCTCGTACTTTCGATGCGCTCTACTAAGCTTCCGTTTATCTCTCACTCTTTGTTTGGGTGTTTGTTTGGCAAACGGTTCGCTGCAATTTCGGATCTGACTTGGCAACTGTCTGCCAAGTCCAAATGCTGTTGGTAGACATGTTTCTGGTTTGTTTTGAAGACCGCCACCTGCCAGTCCAAGTAAAAATACAACTATGCTATGTAGACTTGGACTTGCCCGCTTGGCAAGCTGCATGAATCATGTATTGAGGATTCGCTTGTGTCGGCTTTGCTTTTGTTTTCGACTTTTGTTTCTGCCTTTGCAGCTGATTTGCGTTTCCGGTCAAGCTTCAGTATGTAATTGTGTTACTGTGCATTGAGTTTATTCAAGCAATTTTCATATGAATTATTTTGTAGCTCACGTATTTTGCTCCTTCCAAAGCATTTTGATTTACATTTAGCTTAATCGCTATTCTATCACCTCGTTAGTGACATAATAACATTGTGTAAACTAATCGTGTTTTATTATATTAATTAAAAATTGAGTAAGCTAAGTAACTGTTAATTGCTTTTGTTTGCAAGAATTTTTTGATGCTGCCAGATAATTATATTTTATTTAGTAACAGTTGGCAGCACTGCAAAAAAATAAACAGTTAGATAAAGTGCCGGCTGTATTTAGTGGGAAGGTAAGAAAAGAGAATAGAGCATCTGATCTAAAATGTCAAAGTAAAGAAGTAGGAGCAACTTGCATAATTTGAACGCGTTTTTACATTCCTCGATTCTTGCGAAAGGCCTTTAACTATTAATGTGTGTATGAGAACATGACGTAACACCTTTTCGTAATAACAAATGTACCAAAAATTAATTAAAACAAAAATAACAGAGCTGTGCAGTTGCTTCCCATAAAGTGTTCCGGTTATTTGTGCGGGGCCCTACCTTCATTAACAACTAGTTCTTCGAGTCTTAGTACATACATATGTATGGATATGCTATGTTTTTAAATAAACGTTCTGGTAAGTGGTTTCAAGAGCAAAATGCAAAGGTTTACTTTATGACCCTGGCGAGAATTTCTCTTTGTGTCTAAGCTGTGGTAGACACATCTGAGTGGTTGACGGATGATATGCTGGCAGCTGTGGTGAAATCTTCTAGCATGTGGTTGTCTCGTCTCCGTTTCAAGATCTTTTATTGTAGGTTAATTGTTATGACATTGGGCAATGCATATGATAATATCGTAAGTAGACTTTCTTTGACAGTTAAATGTTTTGACAATCATTTTAATTGCCAGTTGAAATTATATTTGCAGAATTTGTTACTACAATCGAAGCTAAGAGATTTGTAGATAAGTTACGTCGATACGGTTTTTGGAATGGAAAGTGAAATTTATGGATTCATATCTTATGAGTAAGACGTGAGTTTTTATAATCTTTTCTTATTTTATTATGTATTTCAGAAAAGTTTTAATTTGTCTAAAAAATGTTTAAAATATTTCACTACAACGAACTTTCATATAAAGAACTTTCTTATTTTATCAAAAAAATTCTGTTTTAAGAGTTTTCGCTATAACGAAATTATGTCCCCTTGGGATTCGTAATATGGAAGTTTAACTGTACTTTGTACCAATTTTATAATTATACCTGCAAGTAAATTAAATTATTTAACATCTTAGTATTAATTAGGGCACACAAATTGGTTTCTTATGTTATGCACCATATGGTTATGATTGCAGTACTAATTTTACCTTACAATTAGTCTTACTAAAAATTGCATAACTGCATGTTGGACACCATTAATTAGTTATATCTTTTGTACAAAGCAAAACTAATTGGAGTCACCACAAAAAGAAAAGAAACAGCAACATAAAGTTCAAATATCTCATGCGTAAATCCGTGAAAGCAATTTTATGCTATAAATCAAGCTTTAAAAAATCACATGAGCATTTTCAATGACCGAAAACCTATTACATAAATTTTATTTTTTTGCACATAGATGGCGTAAATAAAAAGCAACAAAATGAAAGTGACTACAAAATAAAACATAAACAAATTTTTTGGCCAAGTATGTGAAAAGCCGCCTACAATAAATGTTATGAACATGTGCATAAAGCGACAGAGATGGCAAGAAAACTTTTTTGGTACTAGAGAAAGAGACACACTTGGGTAAATGGGCAGGGAAAAGTTTCAACAACAACCGCGAAAAAAAAAAACAAAACAAAGTTCAAAAAAACAAATTTGTTCACTGTATGCTGTATTGCAATCGGTTTTTGTTTTGGTTTTCTTTGATAAAATTTCGTTCAGCCTGATGATTTTCATGAAAATGAAATGTTTCGCTCGACGTATATTTGAAAGACTGACTTTAAGATATGAATGTGGCTTTCGGTTGTTGTGCTATTCAAATTGCTTTAATCGTCATCTTTTTTGAGCAGTCTCTGTCTTATTTAGAGAGCTACTCTACTCAGTTCATAAGTTCTGTGTCGCTTAACATAATAAGCATCATTATTGTCATACGACAAATTTCGCAATCAATTTGTGGCACAGGTCAAGCCGACGAACCGGTAAAGAATTGTGACAATGCCATTACAATGTTAAAAGCTTGCAGATTCTGCCCGAGATTCTACAGTAAGACTTCGCAATCAGTGATGTATGACAATGTAATGAACCGAAATTAATGCACTAAATAGAACTGAAAACTGGAGCACTTGAGTAACTTACTTTAAAGTATTACTCATGCTCTTTTTGAATTTGGAGTGGAGGCGCCGCTTCAGAAAAGGAAAACGCCATTTGCATATCGGACGACCCCCTCTGGGAAGAGCTCTGGTTACGTTTCGTTACTTATCCGTAAGTCACGTAAAAACTTTTATTCGTCATAAATCGTTGGACCAGAACGCCGTTGACGTGTTTTCAAGTCTTTATTTTATATTATTATTATTTTTTTTCCTTTCTTATGTATCTTTTCTCTATGTTATCGAGTCGCGACGTCATTTTGTTTTGGAATTTCACTATTATTATTCAGTTAGTTAGTTTTTACTTTTAAGGTTATTTGCGGTTACATGCCGCTAATTACTTTGTTTGTTTTTATAATCAGAAAAACCAAGAGTAACGCACAAATTCCAGCAGACAACTTCAAGAAATGTCGACAAATTAACTTTTGAATGTTCTCAAAAATGTAAATGAAGTTTTTACAAGCTAAATTTCACAAATTAACAAGTAAAAAGGCTCTAGTCGAGAGATCCCGACTAGACGATACCCTGAACCCTATACTTTACGCGTACAGTCAGTGCTTCCAAGTATGTATGTGTGTACGCGCTTACTGCATACTTTCTCCGGTGCTTTTCAGCTGATTTTGATAAAAATTTCACAGATTATCACTATTTTGCCTAATCTCTTGAAAGCCGTCCCAAAGTTTTCCAAATTCACGTTTTTGTTGTTATCGATCACATGTGTATATCGGAAACGGGAAGAGTTAACGAAAATCGAAAACAAAATTGTACTGCCTAGAAATTAGGCCAGCTTATGCTCCAAATCTGGAGTCAATAGCTCTTATAGTCTCTGAGATCGGTTGGCTCATACATACGGACAGACGGACGGACAGACGGACATAGCTATATCGACTCGGCTTTTGATGCTGATCAAGAATATATATACTTTATGGGGTCGGAGATGCTTCCTTCTGCCTGTTACATTCTTTTCCACAAAACCATTATACCCTTTTTACCCATTTTTAATGGGTTCAGGGTATAAAAAACAATCCATATAAATATTGTCTTTATTTTTTGTATATTTTTAAATGTGTAGACCTTGCATTAATTCAAAAAGATTAAAATTAAATTAATGTTTGAGGTTTTTTTTTTAATTTTAACATACCGCTTGCTGTACAGAAAATTCCAAAAATTGCATAGAATACGCAATAAAGTTTAATCCACATTTTGTGCCTAAATTTTTCTCCGTTTTTTTCCACTAATATATTTTTGTATATTTTAAAACACCATAACTGTTAGAATCTTACAGGTCTTTCTTTATATTTGCTTAGCTTATAGTTAAGCATAATTTAAGTTATTTCCGAGCTATTATTTAACACTTATACTTATTGCCATTTATATCATGTATTTATTTGTGTTATTATTGCCGTTCTTTGATTCAAGCGTTCTCCTTGTTTATTTGCTTTGATTTCAACACATTTTTTTTTATCGCATGCAATTTTTCACTTATTAACACGAACCTCGTAAGGGGCTCTTACTATTTTTTTTTTTGCTCACTCCTTTGACTTCTTTTTTACTCCATATCACCGATGTGCTATAAACGTTTTACATATGAAATTTATGTGGAGTTTTTATTACATTTTTTTCTTTCTTTTGCACCTGCAATGATTGCCAGCAAGACATAGGCAGATATTTAAATTGGGTCTAGTAATGTGATACGACCTACAAAGTGTGTGAGGGGTAACGCTAAACGTCTGTCAGAGAATGGAGAGAAAGAAACATCTAGATTATAACTAGATTATTAGCTAGACAAAAAATTTTAGCACAGAAACCAAAGCAACTGGAACATTAGCCCGACCTCCCAATCCGCCCACAGTTCTAACTTCTTTTGTGCCACAAACGTCGCACATATGTCAACTGTATTGTGGTTCTGGTTTGCTGTTGTTGTTGGTATATTTATCTTGGTTCGGTTGCCAGCACATTGGCTCTGTTGTTGTTTTCAACTTGCAATTGGCGGCATTTTTAGCCAGCCGTCACTTATTGTCTGGCATTTGTTGCTGTTTCCTTGGTTCCGGCATACCCGCATATTTTTACGGTATGTGTACAAACTTTGCTGCACCCAACAGGAGTTTGTGGACAACGCTTCCTTGTGACACCCAACCCCTCGCACACCGCCCATCACGCTGTATGGCAGGTATCTTGAGCAGATTTATGGCATGCTAGGAGACGATGTGAAAAACCAACGCTGGCCATTGCCCGTTTGGCGAAAATGAAAACGTGAAACGTTTCTGACCGGATGTCGCGGAAGCGCACTGAAAGTGTCATTCACCTGAGTAAAAACCTATTTTGCATTTGCAATGTTTCAATTTGCATTTTCCATTTTGCTTAAGCCAAAATGTGTGTGCAATGTTTTTTTGAATTTTACGCATGGCATAAAAATAAAGATAAAGCTAAGTTTTTATGACGGGGAAGTCTTTAAAATTCATAGTATCTATAAAGACACCAAGATCCTTTCACTTTTTTACCAATTTTAATTTGGTTTAACGCTAAAATGTTAAAATATTGTAAAATTGAATTAACACAAGCTGTGATTTTTTTACTTCGATTTACTTTAAATTATTTATTTCACAATTATTTAAATGGAGTTTGAAGCAAAGCTGCCGCATTTAAACACGTTTTCAATAAAATTTTATACATATTATATTTCATTCTTTTTACACACATCAGGCTTGAAGCAAGTTAAGTTTATTCACTCGGCTCGTTTAACGTTTGGTTACTTTTCGTACCACACATGCGGCCAGACCACGCTCCAAACACAAACTGATTTTCCATAATGTTGCCAAAGCAGGGAATGCCCCCTAACAACGGTGCACAGAGCCAACTTACAACAGCAACAGCCTGTAATGCCGGTGCGTTTGCTTCAGTTTGTTGTTGGTCGTTGGTCATATGCTTTGGTATACTGCTCATACATACATACATATGTATATGGCTTTTGAGCGGCAGCCGCGTCTGAAGACTCTCTGGGTCTGGGTTGTGTTATTGCTGTTGCTTTTACTCGTTTTGTTATTGTTGCTGTTGTGTTGTTGTTGAAAATGTTTCCACATCACTCGTCAAGCGTTTCCATTTAAGCTCTTTACAAAAAACAAAAAAAAACGTAACGAAACAAGAAGACAACAACAAATGGCCAAACAGTGGTTGAAAGCAAATACAACAATGACTACCATGGCGACTACGCGCACGCGCCCATCATCAAATTGCGACGCTCAATGGGATTGCTTATGCTCTACTCATATGTGTAGTAGTAGTTGAAGGCACGAGTTTGCTTCTCTTTTACTTTTGCTATTTCTTTTCTCATTTTATTTCTGTTGTTTGTTCTTGACTAACCCTTAGCTTTGGCGATGCACCTGTATCATCCAGCCAGATAAATAAACCACTAACGTTACGCTCGACTGAGCCGCTCACTTGAAACCCTTCGAACTAAAACCCTCTCTGTTTACATTTGCGATTTCTTGCCTTGGCAACCAAGGCGTCCTGCCGATTACCGAGCCGGTTTTTGTACTATATCGTACAAGTAGAATGGTATTTTCATGTGCCATGACTCAGTGACATTGCATTTGCATGTGCATGCCGTTAATTGCTGTAATTTGAACTGGACGCCGACGGGGCTCCCTAACATACACATAATTGCGAGCTCCCCTTTGTATAGTTTTCTTTTTTTTCTTTCTTTGCTCCTGTTTCCTGTACAGTTCGTGCTTCCTTTGCATACTTTTAAGTAGTTTTTCGGGCCATTCTTTATTATTCGATTGTATTGAATGGTTTTTGCTTTCCTTGAGCTGTGACAGGCAACACTTTTGACTTATTTTATGACCCAGAGGTGGTTGATTGCTTTATTGAGCTTTAAATGACTATTGCTGGAACTTGAAAGGGATATGTTAAAGTTGTTTTTGTTTTGAATTCTTTTACTTTCCTGAAAGATTTTTAAGTGTTTATAAAACACTATTCAATATAAGTCATATTTTAATACCTTAACTTTCTTAAACTGAAATATTTTTAAGATACTAGTAAACGATCGCATACAGAACAAACATATAATTGTATTTAAAGTGCTTTGGCACATGTGAAGAGCATTCCTTTAAAGGAGTTTGGCTTTAATTGGTACACAATTCTTACGAATAAGATTCAGTTCAATACTTAAAAAAAATCTACATAAATAATAATTAAGCTAATTATAAAATGCAGGTTATTTATAGCTCTGTGTGATTTTGCTTGTTATAGAAACGCTCACAGAGCCTCGCCAGACTCTCTGATACCTCCAACCGATACTCATCCTGGCTGTGCGAGAATCTATTTCGCAATGTGAGCAACGCATGTCTCAAAGCAGCACTTTGAGACCAGAGTGGTTGGCACAGACTTTCGGTGCTCTCTAAGGCAATTGTGAACTGCTCGACGACTTCGGGTTGTTCCAGCAACTGTACGTAGTCCTTACTAAGCACAGATTCTATAGTGGCGCAATAGCTGTGCTTTTGCAGCCAGGATTCAAGTTCTAGGAGCACATACTGCGCAACAGTTGTTTCAATATCTGGTGAACCTTTACTACTTGCGAGTGCATAACTCTTCTCCAGCACCAAGTCACTGATCAATGTCACCACTTTTCCCTTGTTGCGTAGTTCGACATCGGTGCTACGCAAAACGCTAATCAGAGGTTGTGTGCCTGAAGTGGATAGGATGCGCTGTTGAGCTAATGGGAATTTGCGCAACAAGGCTCCGAATGCATGAAGCGCCGACGACACTTCAGCGTTGTTTGAAGACATCATCAGGATTTGTGCAAGATGTGATCCAAAATTGCGTTCAAACACTTTTATTTGCGCTTTGGGGTTGTTGCCGGCTAGAGCGCCCAGCACGCGCATTGCGGAAACGCGCAGATCTGTGTTGGTATCGTTGACCACAATGGGCAGGAGGACATCGTCTAGGCCGCCACTGTCAATAAACACAAGAGCATTGTCAATCTGATGTAGCAGATACTCAAGATTCTCTAGCAAATTAAGCTTCGGCTTTAGCTCAGATCTTAGCGGTGTTTTACTAAAGTTACGATATTGTTCCAAAAGCTGCACAATCAGTTCGCCATCGGTGCGAAAGTTCTTTTGAAAATCTTTGTAGGCTTTGCGCAGTTCCGCATAGCTGCGATGTTCCTTCACCTTACGCACCGACTCCTCAATTATGTCCGCCTTGTGCTCCAAAGAAAGCTGCGGTTCATTTGACGTGCCAGCATCCTCGTCGTCAGATTGACTTTGCAGTGCAGTGCCACGTTCACTGGGATCTAGTAATTTTGCTTCCTTGACGCCCGTCTGCAGATTGATGCGCACGTGGAGTCCCTTTGGTATGGCTTGACCTGAAAAGTGATTTGTATTAGTGTGCGCATGTTTAACACATACACGTAAGAACGAACCTTCGGACACAACTTGCCATTCATCAGTGGCAATAAATTCAGCGCTGTTGTTTACATGTTCTGACGATGACAGCTCTAGTAAACCAAGCGCCAAGACAGCGACTAATGTTGTGGAGATAATCGAGCTGTGCATCTTTACAACTTCAAATAAGGGTATTGTTTTCCTGTTTATAATCTTGACTCTGCGCTGTGTGTAGGTCCGGCTTTTATAAAACGTTGGCATGCCATCAGTGATGAACAAATGTGAACAAACCTAATATATCGATGACAAAAATATCGACAAAACAACGTGACTTATTTGTAACAGTCTGGCTCCACTGCGGCACCCAACACTTTGATCGTTAGCTGTTGGGCAACGCTGTTTGGCTGTCCGTTATTAATACTTGTCGTTATATTACTACGTTTATATTTATTCATTACTTTAATGAAAGAAAAGTTCACAGAGTGTACAAAAGTGGTTTATGCTAGCACTAGATTTTTATTTAGCCATTGAGTACGTCACTAGTATAAATTATAAAACTGCTCACTTCAAAAACATAATTAATTTATGAAAATTTATTCATTGCTCGAGCGTCAAATCATCAAATCAATAAAATAATCTGGACTTTACATGATGATTTGGCAAATTTCTTGTTTTTATTTGTTTTGATAGCTCTTTGCAATCGATGCGTCAACGCCATACAATGAAAGCTACAAAAGCGTCTCGGAATTTACTTCATAAACAAAACATCTATCACAAAACGCGATATACAATGTATAGCATATAAAAATTTATATGTAAATGAATTCATATGGCTGTGACGCCAATTGAACGTGTAAATAATCAATTTGCAAGCTGGCTTCTAAAGCTTATTACCTTCTATAGGTGTACCTTATGCTAAATGCCGATGACGAATAGTTAAAGATTTTTGCTATATTTGACTAACGTGTCTGAGTGTTTCTGCTGAAGTGTTTTTTTTTGTTTACACGTCGCATGCCAGTACAGTAGACGCACACAAACTAGAACTCTTGAAAATTAGAATCGTCCAAAAACTAGAAATAGTGTTTTCAATGTACTTAAAGCTCTTAAACTGAAATAACCCAACTGCGTATGTTCCGATTCCTTTTGTGTTAGTTTGCTATTCGGTCATTTGTATGTAAATTTTAAGTTACATGCACAAATTCGGTGGTAAAAATTAATTTTAAAATTAGTTTAAAAATGTGGAAACACTTTGTAAAGCAACTCAATGAAGGTGTTCATGCGAATCATTGAGCCTTCAATTACGATGTGTCAAAACCTGCCATCAGTTATATAAAATCGAAAAAAGAGTTAAACGTGAATGTCACATAAAACTCAAACGAGGAAGCGAAAACGCAAAATATCAAGAAATGGAAGCTTGACAAAAGAAAAGCACAAATAACAAATGTTTTTTATTATTTTGAAACCCATTTCTTGCCTTATTTGACTTTAACAGAAAAACATCCAGAAATTAGAACTAGCCTAGTAGACAACTGGCTATAATTTTCGAGCGTCTACTGTAGTTTGAAAGTGAGTCCATAAAATTCACAAATGGTTGGACAACCTTATTTGTTTTTAAGTTTGTTTGTGTTGGCCAAATTGGCAAACCAGTCTATCACCCGCTATCGATAATGTGATTATCATTATATCTAATAGCTTCCGTCGACGGGGTGTGCGGTGTGCATCAAAATAGATCTCTGCTCTTCATGACGATGACGATGATGATGATAATGATGATAATGTTGGTGATGATAATGATGATGTGGAAGATGATCGCTTGAAACGGAAATTCCTCAACTTGTCTGCGTTTTGGCCATTATTGAATAGCTAATCACCTTGAGATGTTACGAACGCACACATGGTTAACTTTGACGATAATTATCTGACAATAATTAATAGTTTGTTCCATCTACTCATCCACTGAAACTAGAATAAACCACCTAAGAATTGTTAAAGCGCTCTCTGCATGATCTCAGCTTAATTAGCATTAAAAAGAAGCATTTAACATGCATGCCAGAACATTTAACACTTGCAAAATCACTCTAATCCCATCCCCTGTCGAAATGCATAGCTGATGTCAACGCAAATATTTGATAAATACACAAATGTTTTTACGCATGTAAGTACGTTCGTTAATTGATACTGTGTGTGGCTAATGTGTGTGTTTGCTAACGCCGTTCGAACCAAGCAAATAATGTACAATAACGTTGACATCTATGAATCTATAAATCGCAATTCATATAATTGGTATTGTAAATAATAAAATATAAACAGAACAGTCCCGTGAACTGCAGTCTAATATATTCATACGTAAGATATTTATTTCCATGTGTTAAAACTACAATAAAATTTATTTCCTTTTTGATAAAAATTGATTAAATTTTATTATATATTTTTTCTGTTAATAATAAGAATGTTGCTTATATAATTTTATATAAAGGATTCTTATCAAACAGCTTTTGATACAATTTCCCAAAAAAAGGGATGGTTTTAACAATGAATTTACCTAATCAAAATGGTTGTTAAAATATATTTAATAACTGTATCTTATCTTATCGGGTATAGAATTTATGTTAAATCTTGAGAAGTTCTACATTATTAATTTACCATTTTGTACTTGCAGAGCATTCTCAATTCGTGATTATTACTCTTAATGTTTTGGCGACATTTAAAACTGGCTAGCAAAACAGGCATCTATAATGTCGAAGAATCACTTTTGATTTTGTCGCTGTTTTGATTATTTGGATGATATCGCGGGACATGTTAATAATATTAATTAATAATATTCTTTTCATCGATCCTGTTGTTGTTGTTTTGTTGCTGTTGTGCGACGATCTGCGAATTCTCTATGATGATGATGAGAAGCAAAACATTAAAAAGTAATAACGAAAAACCACAAACGAAAAAGAAACAAAAACAACATCGAAAGACAATGAGTAGCAGAGAGAAGCCGAGCGAGACAAGTTAAGAATGAATAAACTATTTAATGTATTGGCTTGCCGCTGGCCGGCGAGCTTAAAAAAAAAGTTTATAAATGGCTGCGTTTGTCCAGAGCCAATTTACAGTTTATCATTGAACCTGGTCGGGAGTTCGCGAATATTTAAGCGCGCCGCGTCTCAGCCGCTTAGTTCTTACAGTTTTCGTTTGAAATAGGATCAATATATATATATATATAAATATAAATACAAATACAAATACAAATACAAATATCTCATCAATATGCTCCTTGCGTTGTGCTTCGTTTTGCTTGTGGGCCTTGCTAGTGGCGCCTCCAATTTCCGTGAGTCGTTAATTCAATAAAGTGACGGCGTAGTTGATTATTGACGTTGGATATTTTTTCTACGTTTTTTTAGCTGCTGAGCTGCCGCGTTGTCATCAGGGCGACACCACATGCATCATCAATGTATCTCACATGCTTGTGCGTCAATATGCTCGCACCGGCTTTGCTGCAGCTGGCTTTCCACAGGTGGAACCATTCCTAGTTAAACGGTTTGACATCTCGGATGGACGCAGTAGCTCCTTGAGTCTAAAGTTGAATTTCCGCGATGTCAACGTGGAAGGTTTATCTGGCGTTAAGTTCGACAGAGCTGTGTAAGTAATTCAAATATTTTTAAATACATTTTTTAATCTTTAAATATAAAAATATTCTTAAAATAGCAAAAGCATGTTACTAGATAAACAATAAATCAAACCTGTGGTTGAATTTCTATTTGATATTTATTTTTATATACACTAAATTATATTAATATTTGTTAAAAAGTCTGTACAACTTTCGTTAAGTTAATTAATTTAACAAAAATTGATAAGTTTTAATGTTTTTATTTACTGGAAGAAGCGTTTTTTTTAAATTAGATATTTAATTGCTTTTTTTTTTATCATATATCTATTAAATTGCTTAAACTTTAATCGTGCAAACACTTAGAAGAACTATAATTATTTAGAGAATGCTTTTAATTAATGGGTTAATAAATCTTTTGGCCCGTTGACAGACACACTTCCATACATATACGAAAACATATATTAAAGATTTTGTATTATTTTAATGTTTTGTAGTGGTTTTGGCACAAATCCGGCTACCAGCAAGTTTGAAATGTACGGCTCGTTTCCCAAGATTGTGCTGCGTGGCAAGTACCTGGCCGATGGACGCATTTTGATCCTCCCGATCCGCGGTGATGGTGATGCTGATATCACACTTCACAATCCCAAGTTCTCGGTCAAGTTTAAACCAGGCATTCAATCCCGAAATGGACGCAACTATCTTAGCGTGGACAAGCTCAAAGTGCTTGTGGAACCACAAAAGTAAGTTGCAATCAGATTTTAGTTTTACGTAAATAACTAATTTGTGATTTTTAATAGAATGAACATTAAGTTGACAAACCTGTTTAATGGCGACCAAGCGTTGGGCACCAATTTAAATCAATTTTTGAATGAAAACTGGTCAGATGTGTGGAGTGAACTGCAGCCATCGGTTCATGTGGCCATTGCGGATATAATGAAGACCATTTTGGCCACTCTCTTTAAGCGTTTTGCTTACGAGGATTTGTTCCTCGAGGACTAAAGAGATAAACTCTTTCTCCATCTGCATGTGACATACATTATAAAACATGTATATATTTAAGTTTTAGTAATTAGGTTTTAACATGTACGTGTACGAGTATTTTGCTTCACAAACATATTATTTGATGGACTGTTCTTGCTGCTCAGGCAACGCTTATTCAACTAAGTAAACTTTTAGCTTAAAAATTAATTAATAAAAACCATATTAAATAACTGATATAAGCCATGTTTAATTATGCAAACAACAAAGCAATTCCAAGTTGACTTATTAAGTAGTTTTTCTTTCAACAATTTTGCAAAAAATTAATCAAGTTTCTTTTTTAGAACTCTCCGATTCCTGAAAATTGTATTAGCAAAACATAACTAGTATTTAAGGAGCCATTTAAAAAATTATGGAACATTCTTGTTTTGTTTTAATTTGTTTTTTGATCTGCCAAACATTTCCGCAAGCTGTCGCATTAATATTTGGCCAACAATATTTGCCAGCAAGCAATTCACGTGAGTGGCTAGGTTAGCATAACAATAGCAGTTTGACAAGCACATAAAAATCGAGCAATCGAACAGCAAATTTGACGTAAACACTGTTTTCAGGTTCAGTTTGACTGCAGGTTCAATCCTCAAGAACCAGTCAAACTGCAACTAAACCGTAAGCTAGTTATAAATATATACGTTGAATCGAGGTTTTAACAAAAAAATTGATTGTCAAGTTCAAGTGTAGGCAACGGTACTGCCGACAAGTTGCGGGCAACATTGATAGCCGGTTAACCTTGGAATTTTACGCAAAATCTTCCATGTAAGCATGACGAGTCAGTCAACTGTTCCAATGTGTACGAATATAAGTTTGTTTGTAATTATTCTGATTCGAGTTGAGCAACTTGCTCAAGTTTGTGATCAGGAGGCTGGTTCAGCCCAGACTGATGTGCTATATTTAGCCCTGTCTCTGTACATTGTTCAAGTTCAATAACATAAATGTATTTTTTATATGCTCACTTTTGTTTGTAGATGTAAACCGTTCAAAAACTCGAACCATCATGCTGATAACTTAATAAATGCTTTTATATTTTTGGTTTGCGTCTCGGCTATATAGGGGTTTTTAGCTGTTTACTTTGGTTTTAATTAAAAATCAACATCCAAAATAGATCAGTGGATATTCATTATTCATTATATAGTGTTTGCCATAGACATTTGCTGTCAACGCAAGGTTTTCTTATGCAACTAAAATAAGTTTAATCGACTTAAAAGTCAATTTGTAATAAATTCAGCAGCCACACGCACTCGTACTAGTTTGTACGAACACATTTGTTATAATTTTTTGTTAATAAAAAAGTTTCACAACTTTTGATGTCGACGTCTACTCTGAAACTAATCAATAAAATGCTACAATGTTAACAATGATTGACAATAATGCGATGTAAATAAAACAATTATAGGTTATTAAAGTATTAAGTCATTAATGTACTCGATAATTTAATGCACTGCATAGGTTAAACAACGATCTGATAACACCAACTTTATTGTATGAACAGCTTTTCCACCAATTCTCTATTTTTTCTAATCTATAGTATATTGATCTGTTTTTAATAACAAATAATATGTGATTAAAGTCAAGCAACACCATTTAAAATAAATTGATGCTTATACTGTTATACCGTGCACTGGTCAAATTGCACACTTTTCTAATCTTGTGTATTATTTTTGTATCGGGTTTCGAGATGCTTAAAGCACGTAACTGTCATATGTAATGTATTCTATGATGTAGTTGACTTAGACACTTTACTATAAAAGGTAAACAACATATCGAGCTATAATTTAGTAGCATCTATGAGTTCATTTGAATAAGTTTTTAAGTCCTTAGTACACTGCGAATATGTCTCGAAATATTTTTATTGTCATACTGTGCGCGATTCTCGTTGTGCAAGCCAAGTTTCGTAAGGAACAAGTAATTTCAAAAGGATCCCTTATGAAATATTCTTAATCTACAGCCGATGATCCTAAGCCCTGTCAGTATGGCGACGTTGATTGCATTGTTAAATTTATTAACACTTTGTTTATTGAGAAGTCAACTACGGGTGATCGTGATATAAATATGGTGCAATTAGACCCGTTGACGGTGGCCAAGATTAATTTAAAGCAGGGTGCCAATAGTCCTGTCAACATTGATCTAACCTTCAAGGATAACACTGTGACTGGCATAAGTTCAACACGGATCAAAAAAGTCAAGTTAGTTTTACACTTAAATGGATACTGGTCCAATTTTCTTCAATGCATTATTTTCACTTTAGGGGTTTCGGTAAGAATCTTGCCGAAAAGCACGAGCTGCGCATGAATTTTGCCAAGATTTCTTTAACGGGACCCTACACTATCAGTGGAAAAGTTCTAATTCTACCGATTAGCGGCAGTGGCGAGAGTAATATGACGTTTGGTGAGTTAAAGAATTAGTAAAATACGACAAAAACCCGATAATAATATTTAAATCTTCCAGTTAACTGTAATGCGACGATGACGTTTACGGGCAAACCTGTTGAAAAGAATGGCAAAACCTATATGGACATTAGCAATTTTAAACTTCTTGCCAAGCCGGAGAGATTGTATTATCATTTTAGCAATCTATTCAATGGCGACAAAGCTTTGGGTGACAATATGAATGCGTTCCTCAATGATAACTGGGAAGCGATCTTTGGTGAGGTGAAACTTTCAATTGAATCGGCATTTGGAACCATATTCGAGGCCATTATCAAAAATGTTTTCACAAAATATCCGTACGAAATGTTCTTTGCGGAGTAAAAAGAAATTTAAGTAGTATCTACATCTTTATGGAAAGTACTCGTTTATAAATACGCTTACACAAATTAAGGAAATATCAGAAATGATTTGTTTATACTTAGTTACTTAGCTTATAACTTAATTAGAGGTTACGGACCTTTTAAAAACAGCAATTAAAAATGTTTTTGAACCATTAATAGATAAATGATCAATTATCAATAACAGTTAATATAGTGCTGTGAACATTTGCCAATTATCAACAGAATAATTCAGTGGGAAATTGTTTTTTTGTAACGCCTCTTAACTCAACGATGTAATAGTTGTAATACGGGTATTTAAAAAATATATATATGTCCATGTCCGTTAGTATGTATGTACGCATCGATTATAGAGAATTTGTAACATAAGGTTGCCTAAGGCCTAAGCAGAACAAGTTTGTTTTAAATTATCGATAGCTCTTCCCGTTCCCGATACACATGTAATCGATAACAATAAAATCTTGAATTTCGAAATTTTCGATTTGAATATGAATAAATAAAATAAAATAAAATAAATAATGAAAATCTGTTAATTTTTTATTAACATCGGTTGGGAACCATCAGAGATATGGAAGGTTGAATATGCAGTATGCGCGTACACACACGCACACACACACACACACACACATTCTTGCAAGCAGGGCTCATTATTATACATTGTATGTTCGTTAATTAATCTTTACTACAACCTTTCACTTGTCACAATTTAACAACCTGGTTATATTTTTTTATCGGGTTTCGAGATGCTTAAATCACTTATCTTTGTCATACATTTTATATTATATGAGTCAATTGACTTAGACACTTTACTATAAAAGCTTAACAACATTAGTAGCTTCTATGAGTTCACTTGAATGAGTTTTTAAGTCTTTAGTACATTGCGAATATGTCTCGAAATATTTTTATTGTCATACTGTGCGCGATTCTCGTTGTGCAAGCCAAGTTTCGTAAGGAATTAATAATAAGTAATTTCAAAAGGATCCCTTATAAAATATTCTTAATCTACAGCCGATGATCCTAAGCCCTGTCAGTATGGCGACGTTGATTGCATTGTTAAATTTATCAACGCTTTGATTACTGAGAAGTCAACTACGGGTGATCGTGACATAAATCTGGTGCAATTTGACCCGTTGACGGTGGCCAAGGTTAATTTAAAGCAGGGTGCCGAAAGTCCTGTCAACATTGATATAACCTTCAAGGATAACACTGTGACTGGCCTAAGTTCAACACGATTCAAAAAAGTCAAGTAAGTTTTATACTTAAATGGATACTGGTTCAATTTCATCAATGCATTATTTCCACTTTAGGGGTTTCGGTAAGAATCTTGCCGAAAAGCACGAGCTGCGCATGAATTTTGCCAAGATTTCTTTAACGGGACCCTACACTATCAGTGGAAAAGTTCTAATTCTACCGATTAGCGGCAGTGGCGAGAGTAATATGACGGTTGGTGAGTTAAAGAATTACTAAAATACGACAACGAACCAATAATAATGTTTAAATTTTTCAGTTAACTGTGATATAACCACGACATTTACGGGCAAACCCGTTGAAAAGAATGGCAAAACCTATATGGACATTAGCAATTTTAAACTTCTTGCCAAGCCGGAGAGAGTGTATTATCATTTTAGCAATCTATTCAATGGCGATAAAGTTTTGGGTGACAATATGAATGCGTTCCTCAATGATAACTGGGAAGCGATCTTTGGTGAGGTGAAGCTTTCAATTGAATCGGCATTTGGAAACATAGTCGAGGCCATTATCAAAAATGTTTTCACAAAATATCCGTACGAAATGTTCTTTGCGGAGTAAAAACCAATTTTTTAATATTACATATTTAAGGGTGTGTATGCGTTGATAAGTATCACAAATTTAATAACGGGACTAGGCAGAACGCAAAAATAATAACAACAATAACACGTGATGGTTGTCGTTGCTGAAACGCAAACGCTGCTCAATGTGATTTAATACCTTTTATTACAATAGTCAATAAATTTCAATGAAATTATTGATGTCCATTTTTAATACAGGGCTTTATGGTTTTATGGTTTTATGGTTAGTGTTAATTAGGTATTTAGTCAATTTAGACCTGTTGAATAAGTCATTAATGATCTACCTAATTCCCAATATATACATATGCATATATGCTGGAAGTAATATTTAAGTATCTCAAGTTTAGCTATACAATTTTACAAAGTTTTTATAAAGTCTATAAAACCCTGTCATACTAGGCTTTATTAAGCAGATAGAACCGAAAGTCGAATATTCAAAATCTCAACTTCGGTCACCACACAACAGCAAAATGAAGTACGGCAACAAACCATCGCAGTCTCACGGATCACACACTTTGAGCTAATGAGACTCCATGTACATTAAGATTCTCATTGGATTTGACAAAGCAAAAGGGAAATTATTACCCCACGAGCCGATTTCAGGTTTATTCTCTTCTACTAAAAAAGTGGGGTAACTGTTTTTCTGTCTGTTAGTTACAATGTCTTTGTTGTAGTGTACTAGTGGTGGCCTGCTTCCGATGTGTGTTAGTGGTGGCTTGCTACAACTCGTCCATTCACGCTTTGGATAGAACCTTCATATCAACTTTGCAAATCCCTTAGGTGTTGGGGCTTTACCAGGTTGGGACACATACATATTAATATCCACTTTACACTTTATTTACACTTGTCCGCATCCAAACTAAAGCATATAGTTTTTATCAATTTATTAGACCATTTTCTTTATGATATTCTCTGTATTCTCTTTAAGGTCTGAGTTCAAGCTGGAAGAGTGACTTTCCACATATCGATCATGTAACAAAAGTATCGATAGTAGAATTTTGAGTAATTTTATTACATCGAGTAAATAACATTATTACATTCTTTTGAGTATCGATTACAAATATAAGAAAACTTAAATTTATTCAAATCTTCATCAACACTGTGGTGCGCTTGACTTAAATATTTTTAGAATAAAATCATACCTTCAAGTATACAATGATTTTATTAGAGCATAATTTCGCATTCGACTGGCGCCCTCTAGGTTATAGTGCCTTTCTCTAAAATACTCTTATAAAAATTATGCCTAAGGTCATGCAACATTTTTATTCTAAAAAAGTTTTGATCGCGCCATCTATATTTAATAAGCTACGCGCTAAGCCCGCAAATGTGTGACCACGCGGAGTGATCCTCCAATCGCAATGCAAACCCCCTAAAACTGAAAAAACAAGTAAGAAGGCT
This sequence comes from Scaptomyza cyrtandrae, assembly GCA_035044605.1. Classification (NCBI taxonomy): domain Eukaryota; kingdom Metazoa; phylum Arthropoda; class Insecta; order Diptera; family Drosophilidae; genus Scaptomyza; species Scaptomyza cyrtandrae. The sequence goes on from JAWNNS010000640.1 coordinate 23,411,339, forward strand.
CTAGTCGAGAAATCCCGACTAGACGATACCCTGATCCCTATACTTAACGCGTACAGTCAGTGTTCGCAAGTATGTGTGTTTTTGTATGTACGCGCATACTGCATACTGCATACTCAACTTCAAAGTTCCATATTTTCGGTGTTTCTTAACCGATTTTAATAAAAATTTCACAGATTGTTATTATTTTGATTAATTATTCAAATGCCATCTTTTTTCATATTCAAGCTTTTATTGTTATCGATCACATATGTATATCGGAAACGGGATGAGTTATCGAAAATCGAAAACAAACTTGTACTGCCTAGGAATTAGGCGAGCTTAAGTTCCAAACCTGAAGTCTCTCTTGTAGTCTTTGAGATCGACACGTTCATACATACGGACGGAAGGACAGACGGACAAACGGACGGACGGACAGACGGACATGGCTATATCGACTCGGCTGTTGATGTTGATCAGTAATGTATATACTTTATGAAGTCGGAGAAGCTGCCTTTTGCCTGTAACATACTTTTGCAAAAAAATTATATTATACCCTTTTTTCCCAATTTTTAATGGGATCAGGGTATAAAAATCATTGAAAAAGAAAGCGCACTTATCAAGACATAGTACTTCTAAAAAGCTCTTACCTTAAAAAAGCTCTTAGCAAATACATTTACACATATATAGCGAATATGGTGCTATAAAAGCTTAGTTAAGCTTTTCCTATAAAACTGGAGCTTTTAGCTTTTATTGTCGATGATGTATGGTTTCTTAGTGTTTGATTATAACAGTGGTCGGGGAACTTTTGTAATCATTACCCCAAATATTTTTGTCAAACTTGACATTACCCCATGGTGAAAGTTAAAAAAATAATGATATTCCGGTTTAATTTTGTCGAAATTGCTTGAACAGATCTTAAATATTAAATAAATTTATTTTTATTTACTTTTAAACTCTTGCCAAGAAGTGATATGAAGAAATTAATACATATATCATTTCGTAATGAACAGTACTAGCTAATTTCGGGAATTCTTAATCCACATGCGGCATATGAAACAGATGGATGAATTAAAACGATAAACGACTTTAAAACCAGCTTATAAGAAGCGCAATAAATTTATTTGTGAAGCGCACACAAACGCCATCCAGACAAAAACAAAAAAAAACTGCAGCATGAAATGAGGCAAAACAAAAACGGAAGAGAAAAATTGCATCGGCCGAGCATTTAAAGGGAAAAGCCCTACTCTACCCCCAAAGGCCGCATACTTAATAATAGACTGGTACACACATACATAGAGATAAACGTACACGTATAGGTGTTCTCACAGATACTCGGCTTCTTGCAGATACTTCTTATATCGATGTGTAAGAAGGATGAGGATGTGAAGGAGCAGCATTGGGCTATAGCGTATGGGATAAATATGCTGCGTTGTTAATTTCGCTATCATCCGCTCTGACAGCCGTTATTTAAGGCAGAGAAGCAGCTAAACGCTTAACGTTGATTGCTCTGCGTTGCAACTGTAAATTGAATGTCGTTGTTGTTGCTGTGCCGTCTTCATTGCTGTAACGCATTAATTTTAATCGATTGCTCGCACGCTAAGTTGAACCAACGAGCAGTCGTGCTCGCATTATGGAGCATCTCGAACGGCTAGTTAATGAAAACAAGCTGCCCGTGACAAAGTAAAGCCAAGAACACAAGACCAACAAACAAAATCAGCACCAAAAGCAACAAAAAGTTGCCAGTTTTGTTGGCGCTACTTAACTCTCAAACATAGCCGCAGGCAGCTGTCGCGTCTGTTAATGTTGCCGAATTTACATTTCATGCGGCTGCTTTTCCAACTTCTGCGGCCTCTTTGTCAACGTACAAATTGTCAAGTCACGTACCCAATTTACAGTACAGAAAAGTCAATACACTCGACTGACGATGCGCGTCTTGCCTATTTGGCCTCGGCCAGACTAGCAAAAAATATTTTACGTCCAAAAAGCACTGCTATCATTGGCTCAAGTCACTTGCATTCGAACACTTAAAGGAAAAAAACTTCTTTTCTAGAGCAATAAGTAAATTAAAGTTTTCAAGTAAAATAGTATTTGTTTATTTAATGTATTTACCATGTAAACAAGAACCGTCATTTCAACTTTGCAAATCCCTTAGGTCAAGGGAGAAACTTCACTGAGTATTTTCTTGCAGATCTTCATCGTTTTGCTGCTTCGCGTCTTCTTTTCTGATAATATCAATATCTTCCAATATTGGAATTTTAGAAAGCTGAATTGATTTGGCTGCAGGTCGCTTCTCGGTATCGTGATCCCAGCAAATTTTAATTAAGCTTTGCAATTCCTCAGATTCTAGGACTAAAGCATTCAAGTTAGGTCTAAAAATAATTTTTACTTATTTATACTACCTCTTGAATATTAATATCCACAAAATTTACGGTCGGAGGTTCTTCATATCCAGGATGAGAAACTTTCTCATAAAATATAAAACGAAATCAAACAAGTAAGAAGGCTCTTGTCGATAAATCCCTACTAGACGATACCCTGAACCCTATACTTTACGCGTACAGTCAGTGCTTGCAAGTGTGTGTGTGTATGTACTACGCGCATACTGCATACTCAACTTTAATGTTCCATATCTCCGGTGTTTCTCAACCGATTTTAATAAAAATTGCACAGATTGTCATTATTTTCATTTTCATTATTTCAAATAACGTCTTAAAGTTTTCAAAATTGAAGATTTTGTTGTTATTGATCACATGTGTATATCGAAAACGGGATGAGTTATCGAAAATCGAAAACAAACTTGTAGTGCCTAGGGATTAGGCGAGCTTAGTTGTTGTTTTTTTTTAATGGTTGAGCTACGGTTTCTAAGAATTGCAGGAAAATGTGTTAAATTGAAATTGTAAACAAATTGCGTTTATTTTAAAAATGTGAATTTTGAGAATTTGCAATAAATAAAGCTGTGCCGTTTCCAATATCCATATGATTACATTGTGCGTTTCTTTAAATACATCGATATCGTCAGTTTGGTAGCGTGTATTTAATTATGCCTATCAAATATTTAAATATATAACAGATTTGTTGTATCGTATATATTGTATATTTATATTTAATATATTTATAAATTTCTTTTTGTATTATTTTTCTGACAACTAATCACTTATTACATCTGTATCGGTCGGAAGTTAAAGAAGAGAGAACAATTAAGTTGTTATAAATAGAATGTTGTTAGTAAACACTTTTATCGATGTTATCTTTGAAATTTAAATGGTTTCTTAACACATGCATTTACTGAAAGTTACCTGAAAGTTTTTTACCTAACAAGCCATCTAAGACTTTATTAATTTATCAAGTTACAGAATACTTTCTCTTGCAGACCTAGATGGAAAACTCAACATTGCTTATTCGCTTGGACAGTTAATCGCAAACTTAGTAAGCGTTATTTTGTAAATACTATATCCTTACTTATTTACTCGTAAAGCTCTTTTGACATATGAAGGTGAAATTAAACAAATAGTTTTCGAATCGCACGTTACATAGCGATTCATTTGAAACTCGATTTGATTGTGTTGACATAAATGTTCGAATATATTCAAAATGAATGAGATTAGACACCGACAGTCAGGCACGAATAAGCCAACGCCTCAGGTGGCTTCCTGTCATTGCCATTTCAATACAATGTTGTCTTCAAACCGTGCTGGGCTGGTTAGGCGTGTCGTTGGGTGATTTGACTTGGTTCTGTTTGGCTGCTTAAGGGCCTAAGGTTGACTCACAAATTTTGGGCCACGTTTAATTAGTAAAGTGACAAAAGCAATTTAATACTGGACTCAAGTTTGTAGTAAAAGCAAACGCATATTTGATGGGACACTTGTTATTAAAAATTTAAACAAAATAAAAGAAATTGTTTGTCTTTATTTTTTAATTGTATTTAGGGATTTTAACTCGTTGCAGTCAAAATAAAGATTTTTTTTACATTTATTAACTTTAAACTAGAGAAAAATAAAATAATAGCTTTCAAATTCCAAAGATTTTACATATTTACAAAACTGGGAACAGATAATAGCTGTGAATCGGTTAACAGTGCTTGGAGATGGGAACAGTCATGCGCAGCTCATTTCTAGCTAGAAAGATGCAACAGTTTGCCCTTTGTAAAACTAATAACAAACGTAAGACCTAGGCGAATTGGTAGGTGAAACGAAATCCCATGTAGAAACATGGCCGAGTGAAACGAATCATTCCCATTTGAACTTTTGCTCGCTGCTGATTGAAGTGGACCCTAGAAAAGGATTAAGTCAATGAGGGAAAGGCGTTGCTGAAATTGAGCTTAGCGATATGGAATGGCGAATGCATGTACCACATGAGGTTCTGCTCTGAGGTTTGTCCTACAACATAGTTGAGGCAACAAGCATTAAGCTTTTTGTGTGTCATTTCGAATTCTGTGGGCAACACTGAACGCGACGAAGGATATCAAAGGAGCGTCACCCAATTACAGATTAAGAAGTTGCCGCCAACTTAGCTGAAGGGTAGGCGCCAAAAATACAACGAAGTGTTCGACCTTGAAATGTCTGGGTTTGACCTGTTAATCAGATCCTATCAATGTGTGTGAGACTAAGCCAAATTTATTTGTACATCAGAAATCAGCTTACCGCACAGCTTATTAAATGCCCAAAAGGCTCAAACCCTTTAAAATTTTCTACATTTTGATTAATCGCTGTAAAGAGTTAAACATGCTTATTTTTTTAAGGAATTCCTCTTTATCCTTTGATTTTTATCTGATATAACCAGCATATGTACTTACACGCCTGCCTAATGAAAGACAATACAAAGTCCTTGAAAGCTCAACTTTAGATTATCATTCAACTAAAAGGGGCGGGGTGAACGTGGGACGCATAAAAAAAGTGGCAACACTGTCGTTTACAGAAAAGTTGTTGCACTTTTGTTTGAATTTCCTTGGCTTTTTCATGCTTTTGTGGCCGCCAAAGTTTTTTGGCCCCTGTGACATTTTAAGAGCGGTTTTCCGCACACCCCGCACACGAACCGGTTGAAAACTTTTATGCTTTCCCCATTGAAAGTAAGCAGATACATGCACATACATATGTAAATACATATATACATGTGTAAGTATGTAAGCAAACTCATGTCTGGTCGTCTCGCCTGTCTGTCAAAGTTTCTGTGAACATTTGACTAGCTAATTTGCTGTGAAAGCTGATTTGCACATAATAGAAACGACCTTCAGCTCCTATAATATATATATATATATATGTATATATATATACATTTTTATTTTGTTTGCTGAGGTGAAAGTTCAAAACGAAAACCTATTAATTGCCAATTAAAATGTTTCAGTTTTTTTTTCATTATTTTATTATTTATTTATTTATGAAATTTTTAATTGAATTCTTGTTTTGACAAATTTGTTAAATTAAGCATATTAGAAATGCTCAAAATACTTATATTTTAATATAAATACCCAACAAAATTTGATGTTATAGTTTAATATGTGTGATTGCTTATTTAGCTTTAGCAATTATATATGCTTGAATAATATTGTTTAAAAAGGGTTTACTGTTTGTGCATGCTATGAAATTCAAGTTCAATAGCGGACAAGCTCGAAGTGATAACATACATGATGATTATGTTGATCATAATGCTCTTACAAGAGTTACATATAAATTGCTATGCTTCGAAACGTTGATGGGTTTGAATTTGCATGACGCTAACAAATTCGGTGGAATCGATGAATGAATATGCCCAACAGCGGAGAAAACACAAAAAAAAAGAAGAACATGAACAGCATCGTGTATTGAATAATTTATGGGAACGTTTATTTTTCGATTCAGTAATGGAAAATATGTGCTTACTGTAATCATTGCACTGCCAGATTGTTAATGTGCAGGTGTACACATAATAAATTTTCTTTATTTTTTTTTATGAAGCCAGATCAGGCTTGTCCAGTCGACCTTGATGGAGTGCGTGCAAAATAAGATATGAAATGGTGGCCCATTGCTTTGGCAACGGAAGTCGATTGAAGTACACATAAATAAGCGGCAAGCTGTAATAAATTCTATGGTCCTCAGCAACAACAATACCAACAGGCAGACAGGCAGGCAAGCAGGCAGAACAAGGCGGATTATTAATATTTTCCATACTGCTTTTCAGCTTTACTCGTGCTTTGTTTGAGTTCTTGAAATGTGAGCTCGAACAGCAGCATGCGGCACCATGACCGTAGCCCAAAGCAAAAGCATAGAAATAAATCAGCTTCAGTATAAAAATGCACGTCAACATGATGCACAGGCAAACTCAACGTACACCCTCCCCGTTAGCTTTCTTCATTTTCCATGTTGAAGGGGGGGGGGGGGGGGTGGGGGGGAAGGAAAGCTGCTGTTGCTTAGAAGGCCGGCTAAACAATGGCTAAGCATGTTGGCTTAATGAGTGCCTGGCCACAAAATCAACGAGTTAAATCTTGCAAAAAAAAAAAGATCATGTAAGTCAAGCATATATATATATATGTATGCAAATATGTATTTACTAGTAATATATGTTAGTACAATTCTGTAAATAGCTCCTTTATAAATATCGCAATAACTAAGACTAAGCATTCAGTTTAATTTAAGATCTTTCTTTAAACTCGCATTACAGTCAACAGCGTAACAAATTTATATTTTATTTAATATTTATTTCCTTTTAGTTATAATTAATAATAGTTATAATTAAAAAATTAAGTGAAGACAGGAAAAACTTTAAAGTGAAATATACTTGAACACTTTTTTTTTTAACACTGTGCAGCTCTTTGATCATCCATAACTGTATATTGAAAGCTCACATCAGCAAAAAAAAAAAAAAAATCGCTCAATATAATGAAATGCACATTAATTAAAACTTATTTCCATTGACAGATTTATCAGATATTTCTGACAATTTTATTGACAGCATTTGAAATGGCATTGAGTGCGACTATAAATAAAATAAGTAATTGCATGTCAGGAAATTATCTAAGAATATTTATTTAATGCATAAATCTTTCAAAAATCTTTAAATCATTTCTCTTAAAGACTTTAATTTTTAAAATCAAGTATAGCGCAATACTGCTAGCAAAATGCGACAGTTTGTTAATTTCCATTTTTAAATCGCAATGAAAAGTAGTATATACATTTCAATGAAAAAATTGATCCAAATAATAAACAAACTCGTTTGCGGTTGGTTTCACGTAATTTATGTTGACGTTTTGCTATAATCCCCATGCGCGTATGTTAATAAAGCTTCACTTAAATGCAATATGGATATTGACATTTCAAGTAAAATCAATTTGTCAATATGAAGTATGAAAAGTTTCTCTTTTCCGTTGGTTTTTTTTTTTATGGTACACCAAATGGTAAACTTTTAATTCCATTTGGGCTTGAAAACCAACAAATAAATCAAAGTCACGCTGCGCGACGCGGTCTGAGTCGGGTTGTTCTGTGATCTGGGTTCTGCAATTGTGGCAGCTGCATTGTCCAATGAATTAAAAGTAGAAACAAACATGCTACACTCACTCACACACACACAAACACACACACTTACAAAATTTATACAAATGTAGTACATGTATATATATATATATATATATATATATATATATATGGACACACACCCGTGTAGAGATGTTTGGAAAAGTTTTCAATTGTGCCACAGTTGTGACCGTGATTTAAGTATCGTAGCTGCTGCTGCTGTGTTGGATCGCCGTCGAGCCCTCTTAAAGTAAATTCTATAAAGTGAAAAAGTAAAAACTGTCAAATTATTTGACAACATTCGACTATTTTTATATGTACATTTATTTACATATGAAATTTAATTTTGTTGAATGCATTTAATTTGATTGCCAATTTTATGCACTTTGACTCCGTTCCTTTTTTGTGATCAACAATTTTGTTTGGTCGTTTCGAATGCATTTGTGAGAATTGTTTATTTTTTTTGGATTAGAGATTTTTAGATGCCCGGCTGCCTGCAAAAATGTTGATACGATGCCAGGAACAACACTTGGCATACTGTCCCTTTTTTCATAGATCCCACGGAACAGGCGTATTTATCATCAGACACAATAACAATGGGATACAAAAGCAATTGTATTTCAAATAATTTTTCTATAATGTAAAACACAAATAGTTTTTATATCAAGCTTGCATGTAAGCAGACTTTTTTTGTCTTATGCTTATTTAAATAAAACAATGTTGCATTTCAATTAAATCAAATATTTTTGTGTTTTAAGTGAGCTTTTTAATTTTTTAAATATCGCGAATGTTATCACAATATTTTGATATTTTGCTTGTATGGTAAACAGATCATTGAAAACAATAAAATAATAATAAAATCTAACAAGTAACGTAAGCTTCTCTGCTGACCTTATAAAAAAATGTTTTTCGATATTTCTGATACAGGGACGAGTGAGCTTGACATTTATTTCGGGCAGCTCTGCTCAAATAATGATTAAAAAACATATTTAAAATGCAAGCGGCTTAAAAACTAAAAATATAGAATATACAAGAAAATTTATAAATTGTAGTTTAGTAAATGTTTTGCAAGACCTTTGCATGAGTTGCAACATTCATTAATGTTGTTTAGAACAAGGTTTCCATGCTTACCTTCATGTTTTAGAAACTATATATTTTAGTAAGAAAAGTTTGGTATGTATTATTTTTATATGTATCTTACCTAAAGCTATAAAATATATGTGTCATAATGAACAATTTGCCTCCTCTTATTTAGGATAATGGAAGACGCTCTTGCGATCAAGAATGCTTAGTGCCTATGGTCAAACATTTTAATTTTTTATAAGATTCTAATTTTTTGACACAAAGCAATTTTAGTGTGACCATACCAATATTTGGTATACTTATGAGCACCTTTACTGTTTACGAATATTATTAATTGTATTATTTATAATGTACTTTTTATATTTTGTTTTTACATTTGTAATAATAAAAAAGCTTATTGTAAATGATTTAAATGTTTGCCGTGACAACAGAAATAATTTTATTTTAAAATTTTTACAAGAATATATATGTGAACAAAAATATATTAAAGTGTGAAAAAAAGAATGTGTTACAAAACTTTCAGTTGACTCCATTGTGCTATTGCCAGAGGGTGTTATTTATATGCGTTGGTATTTTGCTGTTTGGTTCGCAAAAAAAAACAAACATAAAATAAAAGTATAAAGCATGAAAAAATTGGTGCGGAACACTTTTCATAAATCTTCTCAGCGATTGAGCACAACCGCGACAGTTTTTTGTTTGTTTTCTTACTTAATTGTCGTTATTTTTGGCTACGCTTTTTGGATTTGTTTCTGATTCGAATTGCGTTCGTTTCTTTTTGCACTGTTCTTGGTCGCTCGTTTGGTTCACGCTACTGTAATGCGTCTGCTGTCAATGATGAAGGATAAATGTTTGTTTGTGTGTGCGTATTTGGAAGAGAGTTATTGTTTGGACGCGTATCGGCACACAATATCTTCTTTTTCGGTAGGGTCCGTAACGTGTCTGGGGATGGCTGGGCTTGCCCAACGAGATGAAAGATCTGGGCGATTTTTGATATCTTATGCTTGTCGTTCGCTATCCTTAAACCCTGGCAATGCAAAGGTCCGCAGCGTCCTATTCAGAATCCACACCATTGAGCCAATTATACATAGGGCAAAGATAAAAATAATTACGACCAAGACTAAGCGCCAGCCCAAGTCATTCGTGTCTTCTACGGTAAAACGTTGGAATTGAGGTGTTTGGTATTCTGCATTTGTCAATTCTTTCCTTAGTTGTTTGCACTCAGTAGTGGTCATAGAAAGCGAAACTGATGGCTCATTTAACCACCAGGCATTCCAGAATTGCAGCAAGCGATTGCATTTTGCGAGAGCTTCATTCAGCCATTTTTGGCAGTCTTCACTGGTTGGGTCTTGTTCGCAAATGGAATTCATTGTATGATTGTCTTACGATAATATATTTGTTTTTGATTGCCTATGTTCTGTTTTAGCCTACTTGGCTACCTGCTGACATCTATATGTCAAATTGCGTATGCTTGTTGCGTCGAAGCCATCTCGGTAAACGGATTTTGCTGTGAGTTTTGCTATTTGATTGATTTGTCATTGTTGACCTATAACAAGTTGGCATCTTACCAAGTGCATCGTTAGACTTGAGTGCAGTATCCTGTTTATATATAGTTATAGAAGTTTCATCCAAACTAAACTCGCTACGTGAACTCACGATTTCCTCGGATGAGGCTGAACTTTCGATCGCAGCAGTTTTCCCAGTCTTTAAGCTTACACTCGATTCCATATCACTTGTTTCCTCGGAGTCTTCCGTTTGAAATTCAACCTCTATTCTTTTACCCTTTTTCTTTGTTTTCGTGACAATCTTTTTTACGGGGAATCTTTGCCAAAAATTTGGCGGCACATACAGCTCATCTGCGTTGCTACTAACCGTCTTTGCTGAGGCTGAGCATTTATCACGTAGCTGTTTTATAATACTATCCACTGAGGCTTGACCGCCTGGTTGTCGATCCTCGCATAAGGTGGGCGGGTCTTTCGAGAAATCTGGTGGTTTCTTGAACACAAACGCCTTTATCAATAGCCAGAAACATAGAGATAAACAAAATAAAATGAAAAACATCAGCAACATTACAGTCATAGGGTTGCCACCACGGTTGTCTTTTATGAAGGATAAATGAAATTCCCGCTTAAGGCGATGACAGTCATCAGTTGTCATTAGTTTGTGATCCTGTCCCAAATTTAGCTTCCATTGGTCACACTGACCACATACGTCACGCTTCCAATGGCTGCAGTCGGTACCCTCTGCGCTTGTCTCACACATCGAGTTTAAAAGTTTCATGCTTCTGTTTTGATTTAAGAAAATACACACAATATTCCAAGTCTAACAATTATTTCAAATTCAAGTGGAACACAGTTTTTTTTTTTTTTTTTGGCACACTTTGTGTTTGCATTTAAGCATGAGCAAATTGCTGGCAAATAGTAAAATTGAATTTTGAATTTGGGGTTAGGCTGTGAGTTTTTTCTTTTCTTTTGATAATATACATAGATGTGCAGTTTTAGCAAGCACTGTTTAATGAAAAACTATCGGTGCAAAGCTGAAAAATTTAAAAAAAGGCACGCAAGCATACACATACACATACACATGTGTATCATTCACCAAGCCTTTTTGTGCCCTGTATTAATTAAATGGCTATAATGGGCATGTTATTCTATAATTTTAGCTTTCTGTTAATGGAGGGGAAAAACAATTTCATTTTTTTTATTTGATTTAAATAATATTAAGAAAATTATTATTTTTGTTATTATTTTATAATTATTATTATTGTTTTAATTTTTGTATTTTCTTCCTGAGCATTTTAAATATTTTTTGCTATTTTAAATTAAATTTGAAGTCATGGGCACTGTGTTTTATTTTTAAACTTTATTAATATTTAAACACGAATATATGAAATTCTTATAAATATTTAGTTGTGAGTTGAGATTAAATAAATCATTCTGCAGATCTTTGGTGGCAAGTGGAAAAAAACTTTATCCAATTTCTTTCCTCAAAGTGGTCAGCGGAAACTGACATGAAAAAATTAAATTTTTGCGAACTTGCAACGAAATTCTAATTTTAGTGTAACAAGCTTTCAAGTGCCACGCAACGTGCCTGTTTTTGCTTTTGTTGTTGCTGCCTCCGATGGTTGACAGGGCAACCATAGACAGTTTGGCAATGATAATGCCTATAAACGTGACGATGACTTGCCAAATATCATTGAAATATGGCCTAGTGGCCTGCAACTGACGAGGACAGCTTTTTACGATGACACACATCGGCAATTATAATTAGATGTGGACGCTTTGAGCTCAATTAAAAAGCACGTGACTTAGCGAGCAACGTACATAGCTAAAAAAAAATTGGGTTCAAATATGCCAGGACAGAGGTCGGCGGTTTCAGATGCCATGCGTGGCGGGGGTTAACCGCATGAAATTGTTTCTCTTTCAATTTGCATTGCAATTTTTGGCTAGCAGTGTGCCGAGAGGATGTGTGACATTTTGCCTATATTGAAATTTATGCTTCCGAGCTCAAATCCACACGCACACAGAACTTTTGGGGTCGCAAAATTTAACATACATTTTCATGCCAAAAATGTTTTGGGCGCAACTTCAACATCCGCGCCTGCGGCTCCCAATACAACAACACCCATACCACCTATTAGTCCAGGCCCAGCCCCAGTCTCAGACAGACACAACGCCAATATACGGCCGACGGCAATGCGGCGGGAAATTGGTTTATTTTATTCGCATTGACTGTTTTTTAGTTAGTCGGTTTGTCGGTTTGTCGGTCGTACTCTTCGTCGGGCTGTCTGTCGTTCTGTTTGCTGTCGGCAGCATTCGGTAATTTGAAATTAACATGCAATGCGATTTGTTTAGAATTCCAATTAAAACATTTTTATTGCTCATTTTCGCTGGCTGCTATCGAGCGGATATTTTGCCATAAGCAGCCAAAAATAAATGGTGTTAAGTAGGGCGATGCTTAAGTAGATTAAGTTGTGCTACAAGTATCTTAAAATTTATTAAAAGTTACTTAAAACTTTCTATTAATTACACTGGTTAAAAAATATGTGGAAATGGTAAGTGCCATGCTAATACGGGCTGCGCATAGAAGCGATGTGATTTTTTTTCCAAATTCTCTACTTGTAATGAGACATTAAACAGGCTCGCAGTTTGAGCTCGGATGTAGTGTAGAACTATTTAATAAAAACCCCACACAATGATTATCAAATAAAAAAAAATAATTATTTTTTTCCTTTTTATAAATCTGTAGAAGAATTGATACTTAAAATTTGACCGACTATCGATAAGTGTCCAAAAAAACTATTCGATATACCACAAAATATTATATCAATACAGCATTTCGTTCTAAGTTGGCTACGAGTTAACCAACATTTGCTAAATATTTCCGAAAATCCCTTTGCCCATTTTTGAATGGGGTTTAGATTTGTGCGTTAATTTACCAATTTGCTGTTAGCTGCTCAATGGCAGTAATACACCTGTCTAGTCGATGGTGGCCAACAAACCTGAAATGGCCAACACCTTATATGCGTCTCTCTGGTCAAAGTTCTGTTCAGTACAGGCCCGAGGACGTTATAAAAACGAAAAGCACGTGGTGAATGTGGTTAGTGCTATACCACTGGTCACTGGTCAAGTTATTGGGCTTAATGCCACATGCGTTCTCAATGCATTCCCCAAAACAGATTCGGCAAGAGAAAGAAAGTACTGAGTATAGAATGAATGAAGTAGATGACTTGAATGCGTGTAACGTCAGCCTTCGAGCGTATTCAACAAAAAAGAACGAAGCAAAATGGGCTCGTTTGCGGTTGTTGCCTATTATGAATGTGAATGTGAATGTGTGTGCCATAAATTGTGGAACACACTATGCACTGTGTTCGTAATGAAACCAGAAACCTCGTGCTTGTATTCATAAAATGCTGCGAGTATGTTATGCATGAATACATGCAAATTTCTGACCAGCAGACGGGCACAAACATCTAGCAAGCAAAATGCCAACAGTTGGCCGAAAAGTTTTGCCTTGTATGCTGCTAGAAAATGGAATTGTTTCAACATGTAAACATTTCCAATTTGCAAAATTTCAAATATTAGCTGGGTTTTAGTTCTCTGATGTTTTGCTTTCTGCTATTTATTATGATTGTGCCAAACTAGCTTGTTAAAGTTGCCTCGGCATTATATTTGGTTTCAAATACGTGCTTATTGTCTGCAGATGTGTTTTTGATTTGCTAATATACTGTAATCAATCTGGGAGCTCTAATTGGTGTATTTTAGCCAAATATTTATTAGACAAACAATTTAGCTAAGAATTCAACTTTTTCAATTCGTAGAAGCAATTATTGAAGTTTGTGTAAAAACAGATTCACAATTACTAAAGTCTTGGTTGTAATCATTTACATAAACAGTTATTAAACAGCTTTATTAGTCTCAACTTTCTTTAGCTTAGTTCAATAAGAAGCTACCCTTTAATATAATTAATGTCCATAATTAATCCATTACAACTTCACAATTTGTGCTTATTTTTCAACAACTTATTAATTTAACAGCTTTTCGACTTCTTCAACCATTTGCTCATATTCAAGGCGTAATTCGCCAGAAAGAATAGTCATTCAGCTTTATGTGTATAAATTCCTTAGTACTTATAACTGTTGCGAACGCTAGTCGCATGCGAGCTCTCTAGCTCAACTTACCTTAAAGTGAGGCATTGTTAATGCTAAGACAGCTTGGCAAATTCACACATCCCCCTTAAAGAGGGAATCTCCTTAACATTATTCACGCCCAGTCACGGCATCTTTTGCGCCCTGGCCTTTTGCAAGTGCGCGCGTAAATCTATTTTGAAGCAAGGGATTTTCATGCCTTAGTTTGCACTTGATGTGGTTCCCAGCTCCATGGCGCTCACAGTGTTTCCGACTGCTGCAGGATGTTTACGTGCAGGCAGGACTTATCGGAGTTGTCTGGATTTATGTTAAGAGAGAAGAAAGAGCACAATGTGCTGATTAGAATGGTGTCCAGCCGTGTCCAAGGCCCTCCGTCGTTACCCGTCCGCCCGACTTGGGAGATTAAAAGCGTTGTCGCTTCATTCAACCTTAATTTATGGCGACACATTGAAAACGGAATACGGAATGCAGACAATTCAAAGGGCGCACATCTGCACTTGAGCATTTAGATTGCGAATGTCGTGAGGTTGGAAATTTGGCAACTGATGGGCATCATTTAATTTAATAGAAACTTTCACTAGCCGCATATACCGCAAGGCGCTAAACTTTATTTCAACTTATAATTTTTTTTTTTTACTTATTGGTTTTTGTACATTATTTGAGAATTTTCATAGATACTATTTGTTTGTATATTGTCTGTTGTTGAATTAAGGGCGATGTCAATACAGCTGTTTGCGAATTTGCATGGCGCGAGTTTTCCTCTCTATTTTGCACAGTCTCATTTTCTGTGCGACAAAAAGCGAAAAAGGGAAATTTAATGAAATTTCAAATTGCCATTCGCTTTCTATCTCAAGCTGTCAAGCTTCTGTCTGCGTGTCTGTCTCAGTGTATATCCGAGTGTGCGTGTGTGGGTGAATGTATGTTTTTGTGTGTGTGTGTGTGTGTGCGTCGCGTGTCCTGGCCTGTCTTTGTACTCTAGTGACAGCTGCTCATTTCACGCTTGGTAATTTCAATGAATTTTTGCTAACGGTTTTTGAGCCACATTTCCATCTTATTTGTCTGTCGCTTCATTAATTAAATTTTTTTGCTTTTATTTAGTTCATATACATAAATGAATAGTTTACGCAACATCTCTAATGCGAAGCTAAGGACAACTAACAGCAAAGAAATGTTTATAAATAGATTGTACGTGTATATTAAAAAGACCGTGCCATTTTGTGAGGCACTTTTATTAAAGCAAGTTGAATATAAAATGACTATCCCTATTACTTATTTCTATTTCAGTTTATTTATATTACATTTTTTTGTTGTAGTACTCCATCCGACTGTAAATGAGCTTAAGACTATATTTTCAACCTAAGCCAGTTGAAAAGATTTTCTTATGCTCATTGTTAAAAAGAATGCTTTTTAAGATTTTGTAATTGACTTCATTGTATTCTCCCTGCGCTTTCTTTTGGTTACAGCCTTGAGCCATTGGCGCCAATAGGTTTGTATTTTCCTTGCAGCACGATTCAACATATAAAGCTCTATTCGATGCTGTTTTTCGCTCTCTTCTTCTGCCTCGCGTTTCACAACAATATTATCGTAACGATCTTGCACTTTGCGATAGACAAGCATTACTGCCTCCATTGTTTTTTGTTCCTCTTTGAATTGGTTATCTAAATCAAAATGTTCAATCATTTTTCCGCCAATTGTCTGATCATATTTCTTGACAGCAGCCTGAAGCTGCAATTCAATCTTATTCCTGTGGGAACGAAAGACATATATCGAAATATATACATATTTTATAAATTATTTGTTCAATTACATTCCAAACACTGCGAAATTTACTTACTTATCAAAGCGTAATTGCTTTAAAAAGTCTCGATTTGCTTTTACATGCTTTTCATAAATCACACGCTGATTTTGCAGCTCTACATTCAGTTCTTTTATTTTCTCCAAGCAGATTTTCCGATTTTCCCATATAATGCGTTGACACTTTTCTCTGTAGATTAAGTAAGTAATAAATGTACGAAATAATAACATCAAAGTTGTATTCACCTTTGATTTCGAATACGATTTGCATTTGCCATTGCTTGCTCATTTTGTTTTATTTGGCACTTTTGCACGAGCGCCAATTTCGTTGACCATTTCCAGCGCAACTGAGCCTTATATCTGTTCAGCTTTCTCATAAGCTCATTAATATGTTGCTTAGCATTTTCATTTTCCTTGTATATTTTATGCAACTTACGCTCGCTAGCCAGTTCCATCTTGGCGCTGCGTGTCAAGTGACTCTTAACGATTTTAAACGTCTGCTGGAAAGTAAGCAACAACTTGCTGTCTCCCGGAGAATTTTGATAATTGCGAAAAAGCTTATAGATGTGAGAATGACGCTGAAAGTAGTCAATTAAGCGAATCATGCCGTTATCAAATAGAGGCTGGCATTGCTCCTTCACCATAGTATCACGTCTCTGTATATAGTCGTCGATCAGTTGTAAAACCGGCTCATATTTTGTGCCAGTTAACACATTGGCCAAGTCGTTTGGTTTCGCCAGCAGCTTGGGCAGTAACAATGCACTCATCAGACAATATTTGGAGTGCTTAAGAACTCGCAGGACGCAACTTACTTGAGCAGATCGCATGCATGCGAAATCTAAACATAAGCGAAATCTGAAACTAAGCCATGTTTCTGAAAACTATCTTATACTAACCAGCATTATTATCTTTTTTTTTTATTGTTGCATGTTTGTCCGAGAGGTGTATTGTAGTTTTCGATGTCTCTGTCGTTGATGTGTCCATAGTGTATAAAAGCAAAAGCTTAACAAACAAGAAACAATAACAACAATATTATATATAATATATGTGTTTGACATTAAACTAAAAACTTTAAAGTTGACTGAACGTTAAATTTATTGTTTAACTTAGTTTCTTTTTAGCAATTCTATTCAATTCAAATCAATTACATTTCTATTTCTTTTTTCCTTTCATGTTTTTGGCTTCCTTTTTAGCTTTCTTGGCCATATGCTTGCGCCATGCTTGCCAGTATCGCTGAATTTTGACAGCGGCTCGATGCATCATATATTTTAAGATGGCTCCCTGTTTTCGGCGTTCTTCCTCCCTTTCGCGCTTTTGCACAATCTCGTTGTAAATAGCCGCCTCACTGCGGTAGATTACCATGTAGGCACTAAGTTCCTTTTTTGCTGCATTCAATTGATCGTTTAGTTCCAGATTTTCAACCATTTTTTCACCAATAACAGTATCGTATTTCTTAATCAGGCCCTGCAGCTGTATTTGCAATTTATTTCTAATGCAAGTTATTTATATTTAGCATTATATCATATAAATAGTTATTTTTTGTAATTTCAGTCATTACTTACTTTTCATCACGTCCTTCCTTTTCCAATTTCTTGTAATCCCTTGTTTGCTTAGCTTCCTCGAATGTTATCTTTTCCAACTCCTCAACAAGTTCAATTTGCTTTTCCTTACTGTCTTTAACGTTAGCTAATACAATGCGACGACAACGTTCCCTATATAAAAACTTTTATTTTGGATATCAATTATGGTTAAGAAATTTGAGGACATACGCTTCATTCAGTATTGCCTCATTGTGGTGTTCTTTTTTTTGCCGCATCTCCTCCTCGATTTTAGCCAAATTAGCTGCCTTTGCATCCGCTATTAACTTTTGCTGCGTTTTAAATACAGTCAGCTTACTCTCCATACCTTTTATATCGGTCAGCAGCTTTTCTCGGTCTTTGCATACTTTTTGCAGGTAGCGCTCCTGCGCAATCTGCGTCATTGCATCACGTTCAAGATGAGCTTGGGCCATGTCCATCAGCTTTCCGAAGCATTTCAGTAGCTTTTGGCTATCTTGTGGCAGATGGTTCATGAAATTCGGAAACAACCGGTACATCGAATAATTGCGCTGAAAGTAATCAATAATTCGAACCATGCCTAGATCTTCCAAAGGCTTTCGACGTTTCTTTAAGATATGATCACGTCGCCGAATGAAGTCATCGACCAACGGTATGGCTGCCTCGTATTGTGTACCGGTCAGCACCTTCACCAAAGTACCAGGATTTTCAATTAGCTTGGGCAATATCAATGAGATCTTTACGCGCTCATTAGCCTCTAACATGCAACGCATTACATTCTCAATCAACGTACTTCGCAACGAGGTAAAATCTAGATATTTGTGTAAATGCAATGGCATTAACATTAATTCATTTTCAACCATACACATTTGACTTACCCATCTGAGCCATACGAATGGCATTGCGCCGTTCAATACTTTCATCTTCCTCCGGCTTAGACATATTTTCTAACAGAACGGTGTTTTAGTGTATTTTATGTAGAAATTTATGTGTAGTTTTTTTTTTATTTGAAAACAAAGTTCAATGTTTTTGATACCAGTTGAAAAGCATACTTTATATTATATATGGAAGCATCGTGTTAAGCTAAGTACACTTAAGTTGTTTTCGCACAGGTACAATCTGATTTTAATTTCGTGTTCTCATTTTGAACTAACATGTTTTTTTTATTTCTTGTTAACTTAAATTAAATGCTTTGTTATAAAGTTATTTAAGTGCGACTATCATCCAAGCAATCCCATTTGGCATTTCAGTCAATGCTATGAAATATGAACGAGTGTATAGACATATCAATGGAGTCGTATTCCATTACGAATGCTGACAATGATGGATTAGTATAGTCTAAGCTGACATTCATTTAGTCAGTTCATGGAATAACTTCATACGATGCCAGCGGTCGGACAGCCGTTCCCTGCGGACTAATAACTGTGTATGCACGGACCATCAGTGAATATTTTCCATTAGAGTCCAGAACATAATAAAGTCATTTTCCATGTGCTTACCAGATGACGCGACGAGACAATTGGCTAGTTGGATGCCTGGCTAGCTGGCTAGCTGGCTGCCTTTTGACCATATGGTGCTGCATCTGCAATCAGATGATGGGAAGGAAGGCAGGAAGGGCGAATCACATAAATTACTTTATGATGGTATCGCATGAATCTGGCAGCGGGTGAAACAAAAACTTTCTGCATGGCACATGTGGTCACGGAGTAGAAAAAGTTGTGAGCGTTGCCCACTATTGCCTGCACAATGCATTACAAGGAAGCAACAAAAGTCATTCCGAAGTTATTACTCCCCCAATGAAACCCTGTTTCTCGCCTCAGCCATCACATTGCGAGCTGCCTTTGTCTCTTGCCCAGCGCCAGTTGCCATTAGCTTGTCGCTCCATAAAAAAGGGAGTCGAAAAAACAAAAGTTTTTAGATTTTTTTTTGTGACTGACAACTTTTTGCCAACTTGCTGTGACAAAAGTTATTTTTTCCCTGACACCAAAATTTTTATTCTGGACTATTCTGACCATTTCTTACGTTTCCTTATAATTTTAGAATACCCTATAATGCTTTAATCCAAGGTATCTTAGTGTAAACTGTTTATGTAAGTTTTTTTCAGTATATTTATCAGTTATTTGCAGAAAGAGTATTCCAAAGTCGAGGTTTCTCTGTTCAGGTATGTTTATTTGTTTGTTTTTTCTTCGAAAGTTTGGCGTTCTGTGAAATTGTCTAAAATGCAATTGCATATAAATCAAAAAGTTTACAGTAACTTTACACAAAATACTATGCAAACTTGTGAGCATAGGCTGCATTTTAAATAAGAAAATGCATGGAATGACTTAAATCGTTGAAAATAGGATTAATAATAGTCAAGTACACAAATTTCTAAGGCATATCAAATCAGTTTTTGTAGTCTAATTTTAAACGTAACTGACAGTTTTTGTTTTGTTTTGATTTTAACAACACATATCTTAGAACATTGCTAAATTGTCTAACCAAATTTATCGTTATGTTTGCGGCAAATAGTGAACAATATGGTGACGAAAATCGCGAACGCAAGAAAGGAAAAAAATATTTAAAGACAAGTAATTATTTAATTTGATAATTATTTATTGATAACGGTTTTCCTCTCTCTTTGCAGCTGAAGACCAAAAGAGTACGACTTTTGAGAAAATTGCAACTATTTTATCATATATCGTTATTGCCATCACCTTTCCAGTCTCAGTTTTTCTCTGTTTTATAGTTGTTTCAGAATTCAATCGTGCTGTATTCTTTCGCTTAGGACGTGTCAGGTAACTAACCTAAAATGTGAAGTGCTACATAAGCTATATATATATTTCACTTAGAAAGGGCGCACGTGGACCGGGTTTAATCTGGTATTTGCCTTGCATTGATACCTATGTGGAAGTTGATCTGCGCACCACTGTGGAGTTGATTCCAACACAAGATGTCATCACCAAAGACTCTGTGACGATCAACGTTGATGCTGTGCTCTTCTATTGCATCGAATTTTCAACACATGCAACGCTACAGATCGCAAATGTTCACGAATCAACTATGTTTATTGCACAGACAACGCTAAGAAATATTGTGGGCACTAAGACACTACATGAACTGCTTACCTCTAGGGAATCTCTGTCTGAGGAGATAGGAATTGCAGTGGATCATGCTACCGAAAAATGGGGCGTTAGAATCGAACGAGTTGCGCTGTAAGCTATAAGAATTATGATTTTACCACAACTTTCTAATGTTCTCTTTTAGTAAGGACATCAACCTGCCCGAGAGTCTCCAACGATCGCTGGCCAGCGAAGCCGAAGCATTAAGAGAAGCTCGTGCCAAGATTATATCGGCAGAAGGTGAAGTCATGGCCTCTCAGGCACTGAAAGAAGCATCTGATGTGATGTCGGAAAACAAAATAACTCTGCAAGTAAGTAGAACATTCTTTATGATATATGTAAATATTGAATGTAAATTTTTTTGAATTAAATTTGCAGTTACGTCACTTGCAAATTCTTACATCAATTTCCCAGGACCGCAGTGTTAAGATTATATACCCCTTTCCTATGGAGATAATGTCACCCTTTGAGGCAGGTCGTAAAAAGGGTGGTGCAATAAACAATAATTTGCTTCCTTTTCAAAATGAAAACACTCTTGAAAGTGGATTTAAATCGATTGGCAATGACTTTGGCCCTTTTATACCAATTATAAGTCCCAAAACTGAAAGCACTTCTCTGAGTGAAACAGAATCGAATGCTGATGAACAGCCCCGTTCGAGTGGAAATTAACAAACACTGCTCGTTAAGTAAAAATAAAGAAAATAAATCAAATTTATATACCATTTAATGTTACAATAAAATGTCTTTGAAGTAAAAAGGAGATACATTTTAAATTAGTAGCTCAAGAAACTACGACATATTTGTCAAGTTTTAATATAATTTATGGTACTACGAAATTTGTTGTTATGGCAATCGAACCAAATCCAAATTACGAAAAAAACAATGATTGGCGAAACGCAGATAAAGCGGAAAGGGCGGAAGGCGCTTCACAGCCTCAAAACGATGATAGGTCACCAGGACCACGCAAACGCAAAGAGGGAAAAAAATATTTAAAGACAAGTATTTAAATGGAAACACGCTTTCTTGAAGTTAAATATTTAGTAAATTGTTTTTCAGCTGAGGACCAAAAAAGTTCAACGTTTGAGAAAGTAGCAACGATTATTTCCTATATCCTTATTGTGATAACCTTTCCCTTCAGCATATTTGTGTGTTTTATGGTTCTTCAGGAATATATGCGAGCTATTTTCTTTCGTCTGGGTCGTGTAAGGTAATAGTGATTAAGCAAATTTATTATACTCTTAAGTTAGAACTTTCTTTTTAACAGAAAGGGGGCACGTGGGCCGGGTTTGGTTTTCTTTTTGCCTTGCATTGATAACTATGGACTCGTAGATCTGCGTACCAGAGTCGAAGTGATTCCCACGCAAGAGATGCTGACCAAAGACTCAGTGACGATAAGTGTCGATGCAGTGCTGTTCTATTTTATCGAGTGCTCAATACATTCTACTCTGCAGATCTCAAATGTTCACGAATCAACTCTGTTCATTGCACAGACAACGCTGCGAAACATTGTGGGCTCAAAGACACTTCATGAGCTGCTAACCTCTAGGCAATCTCTGTCTGAGGAGATAGGAATTGCTGTGGATCATGCCACCGAAAAATGGGGCGTTAGAATCGAACGAGTTGACCTGTAAGTTTGTTGATGTTTGGTACAGGACATTTGTGTAAGTGTCAGTTTTGTATTAGGAAAGACATTAACCTGCCGGAAAGTCTTCAAAGATCGTTGGCCAGCGAGGCTGAATCAATAAGAGAGGCTCGTGGCAAGATCATATCTGCTGAGGGAGAAGCCATGGCCTCTCAGGCACTGAAAGAAGCATCAGATGTAATGTCGGAAAACAAAATTACCCTGCAGGTAAGACAGTTCAAAATATTACTATCATTTATTTTGTCAAAAGTACATCTTTTCTTTTCGCAGTTGAGACACTTGCAGATTTTAACATCGATTGCCCAAGAACGCCGGCTGACGATAGTCTATCCGTTCCCAATGGAAATGATGACAGCCTTTGAGCCGGGTGGTGGAAAAAAACCTACGCAAGTTGATGACACTCCTCAAACTCGATTCCACTCCATCGTTTCGTCCCTTATGAGTTTAATTAATAAATTGAATTTTGAGCCGACTAAAGAAGAAACGAGATCATTCGAAGAGGCAGAGAATGAAATGAATGATCACACAAAAACGTCGGAAGACCAACCACAGACTCTTAAGCCCCCAGGAACTACAGATAGTATGGTCTAAATTTTAACTTATTACAAGTTTTTAGGTCACATACAAATGTTTCAATTTTCTTTGCAGATAGGGGAACCCAAACAGACTTTCCAGATTGAGAAGAAATTTTGAAAAAGACTGAAGTAATAAATTGTATTGCAAGTACTAATTCATATTTTGTATCTGTGCATAAATGTTTTATGTAAAAAAAATTTCATTTTATTTTCAAACACCGTTTCAAAAAGAACGGAATATTTTTACGAATTGGATAAACTGGAATTGGATAATATATTACTATAATTAATCGATATATTAAGTTGACCAGCTTTTGCAAAATGCGTCTTACAAACCACACTCAATCGTGTCAAGCACTTCCATTTATTAATGCTCTTTTGACCTGATGAGCGTGGAGCGATATATTACTGAGACATGAATGTGTCACGTACGTAACATGTTGCTGTCAGAGGTGCTTTAACATTATTAACTGTGAAACTATGCAAATGTATTATTTAATTTTCATAATCTGCAAGTGGCAGTGGCAGCAAAGTGTTGCCAGTGTTAATGTACTTAGAACGTGTTTGAGCGTGTCTTTGTGCATCGCAAATTGGCAAGGAACGTTTAATCTTAACGTAGCTACAAAGCGCAAGCAAATCGTGATGGAATTTATCCACCCAACAAGTATTTCAAAATTATTTATGGATGACTGATATACGAAACTTAAGTAAAGTGACCGGTAATGCATTTATCTAAGAACTTATGTTATATATGCCAGCTTTTAAAACACATTTTCAAATATAATTATATACATTTAATTGCTTTTGCCGGTTGTGCTGTGTTTAACAAGCTGGCTGTTTTGTATTCACACATACTCACCACATTTGCGTTTCTGTGTGTGTGTGTGTGTATTTGTGTACAAGTGTGCGTTAGTTTGGTGCGTGCTTTTTACTTTGTGCGTGTTCGAGGACAGGTGAAGCTCACCACATGACACACAAACGCAAACACGCACACAGACATACATTCATTTTGGAACACGCGATGGTGCAGCTGCTTCTCGCTTGTAGTATCCTTCCTCTATCACCTCACTGGCAGTTACCACACCACTCCTACTCATATGCCTTACAAAGTCGACATTCGCGACGCTGACGGCGCCAGTTCCAGTCAGCGATGCATATTCAAATTTGATTTATGCAAATGGCAAATGCAGCAAATGGCGGACTGGCGAGCAGCAGCAACGGCAACATGCTGTTCTCTTTGCCAATGTTTGCACACATTTGCTTTTCCAGCTTCTGCAAGCCCGCCAAAACCGCCACACCCCCGTTGCGCCCTATTAAGTGGCCAACTAGTAGCAAATAAGCCATCTTTCATGCGTTATTCCGGCTGTGGACCCATGTGGGAATTCTTTAATTCACATTAAAACCAAGCATAGAGCAAGCTGTTACAAACATAGAGCACACATAAATGTAGGAGCAAAAAGGGCAAGAGGGATATTTGAGCATTTGACGTTTGGTCATTTCACTTGTCATTTGGCTTCACTTTTTCCTTTTTCCTTTTTTTTTTGTTTTTTGTTGGTCACCGGGCTGACACTTGGACTACCGTGACCGAAAAAGTGTTCTGCCATCTGTTAACCTAGACGCACAGCAGCTGTCAGTCCAACGTTTGGGCTGATTTTTTTTTAAGTTCTTTGGGTTTTTTCTTCTTTTTTTTTGGCATTTGACCTCAGCACGATTTTTATTTTCAAAGCTTTTTTTTATTGACTCGCAACTCGGCAGTTGGTTTTTTTTTTTTGTCATCTTTGTGTTAACCCTATTGCAGTCGATTTCATGTTTGTCATTGTCAATCTCATTTATCGACATTGGTTTTATTGGCCCAGCAATTTTGAATGGAAACTGCTCAAATTTTACCGTTTCCTCTGCCTCGTTTGTTTGTTTGATTCATCCAAGGTCGCATATTGCCGCATCGTCCCTTGGCACTGCAAAACTAGTTTCACAAAACAAATTTTGCATTTCTTTCTGTTTGTTACTTTTATTTTGTTCACCAGCACCCTCCCAAACACTTTTGGCAATTACTTTTGAATTCATTTTTGTTCAACGTGTGCCTTGGTTTGACAAATGTGAAACGATAAGAGCCTCTGGTCTAAAAATTTCTGCTTCTTGACATTTGCTTATTGCTTTTGAAGAGCTTTAAATGTAAGCATTAAATATTTGTTATGTGAATATATTATATTTTTCATATCCTGGGACTGTTCCTAATGTTATGTTTTTGCAATGTTTTTAATACAGCTTGCTTATACAATGCTTTAACTATGATTTATAATATTTATGGTAGTTGCTGGGGCGAATGCCGGCAAAAACTTTATTTATTTCATTACTAAAAGTGCTATCTTTAAGATTTCGTTCCTTTTAATCAAAAATAATTGCAATTTAAAACACTGTGCCTTAATAAACTTTCTTGTTATTAAGGCAATTCCAGGTTGACCTGTTGACTCTTCGTGAGAATATTGATGTTCATTTCATGTCGAACCGAGAATCTCATCAGGCAATAACTCACTCAAAACAAGCATTGTTGAACTTGTCTCATCAAGAAACAGACATGCTGGTGGCCGCTGCTAACAATTCATATAATTCGCTTGCACGTTGCGGCAAGGCACCTCAAACTCAAGACAGTCTGCAAATTGTATGCCGTCGAATTGTGGCAGCGCATATTATTAACAAGACATTTATGCAGATACACAAAGGTGCTTTGAGTAAAATCTCTGACTTGTTTCTATGCAGCATAAATTAGCTGCCAGGCAGAGCCGCATTGTGTCAAAAACAGATCCCAAAACGACTCTGAAAACATGTGTCGGCGTTTGAAGCACACACAGACGTACACACGGACAGACGGTCGGACGCCGTCATTCAGACAGACAATCGCACACTGAAATAACTTGCGAACACTCAAAGTCGTCACAAGTGACAAAGTGCCAGTCGGTCGAATCGGTCGCAGAGACAGGGTTTCGGGTCTGGCACTGGCAGACAACTGGGCGTATACGCAACGCAATCTGTTTACCATGCGTAAGGCAAATGCAAATTGCCACTGTGTGTCTGTGTTTGTGTGTGTGCCTTGAAGTTTCGCCGCCGCAACTAACTCGGCTTCGTTTCTTTTTTTGCTCATAAGAGTTACTACAATTTGTTTGCCAACAAAATCTTCTTGAGCCTGCTACGTTTGTCGTTTCTTAATGAAAGGCGTTCCAAATTCCCTCTTCCCCTGAAAGACAGGCACGCGCACACTCAGTGTGTAGGTGTTTGTTGGTGTGTGTGTGTGTGTGCGGAGGAGTTGCAAATGTTGTGTCATCTTAAAATGATGTCGGCTTCCTGTGACTCTTGTTAAAAGTTTATGTTAAGCTTCTTTTTTCTTTTGACTTCTTTTTAGAATTGAGTGCGTGACACGAATTGCTTAAAAAAATAAAAACATGAAGTGCAACGAAAATTTTTATGTGGAATATATTGTTAATACAAATGTATATTTAAAATTTATAATTAATTAAAACTTTATACTTTTAGTTGCATAAAAATATTTATTTATTTTTGATATTCATTCGTGTTTTTTTTGCAACGTGTTTGCTTAAATCACTCCCATCTCCAGTGCCGACTGTCAAAGCTCTCTTTGTGACTTGGAGACAGTCTGCAAATGGCATTGGCAGCCTCATAAAGTTATGTAAGTCTCACAACGGTACGGAGTTAAACTACAATTTCATTAACTAAGTGGCCGTAGCAATTAAGTTTGTGCATTTTGGAATAATGTAAATTAATTAGAATATGCTAATGAGTTGCTTTTCACAATATCACCGTGCATAGTAGCAGCAGAGAGGCGATGCTTACCTCACCCTTTAGAGCATCTTTGTTGCTAAGAACGACCGAACATCGAGAGCCTCGAGTTAATTTACTTGAATAAATTAACGAGCAATGCAAGGCGAATGAATCCGCTCAACCATTTAAAGCTGTCAGCTCCGTCTACTGTCGCCTTCGAACTTAGTTCGTTTGGGATCTCATCTGAAATGATTCTGCAGGCACATTAACCATTCAGGTCGACAGAATCTCTAGACAGTCAAATGGACTTCAAGAATTTTTACTGTAATAGCGAAAAGTTTTGCGCCATGTACTCAATTAGAATATTTATTACCTGTACACCTAAGTTAATTTCAGTTGTGCATGGTCTGGATCGCAAATGAATGTTTCCTATTTATATGGCTAGATGCTCGTCAAGTTGAACAAGTTGTTGACAGACTTTGTTGTGTACGTAAATAGTTTAATTAAGTAGGAGTGCAAAAATACTTGTAACAAGCTTGAGTTGAGGATTCCATCAAGGATAAGTATAACAAATTTGTTTTATAACTTGCATTAAAGCGTTGTACCATCGGGAATAAGTATACCTTATTTTAAGCAAAAAAAAAAAATCTATAAAAAACTTATATACTTTAAATTAAAAAAAAAATTTCGAAATAAAACCTAATATGCCATTAAATTGTTTATTTAGTCAACATCTAGTTAAATTTTGTAAGAAGTGACAACAAAGACCAATATACTATTTACAAATCTCGCAACTTAATTGCATGGCTTAAGTTTAACAAGTTTGGCATTTTGATGGATCTTTTCAAACTATTTAGCAAAACAGAACACGTTCTTAAGTGCACAGACGAATATATTTATATAAATAACAAGTAGAAGGCTCTAGTCGAGAAATCCCGACAAGACTATACCCTGAACCCTGTACTTTACGCGTACAGTCAGTGATTGCAAGTATGTGTGTGTGTATGTACGCACGTACTGCATACTGCATACTCAACTTCAATGTTCCACGTCTCCGGTGTTTCTCAACCGATTTCAATAAAAAAATTCACAGATTGTCATTATTTCATTTAATGATTCAAACGCCGTCTCAAAGTTTTGCAAATTCAAGATTTTGTTGTTATCGATCCCATGTGTATATCGGAAACAGGAAGAGTTATCGAAAATCGAAAACAAACTTGTACTGCCTAGGGATTAGGCAAGCTTATGTTTCAAGTTCTTGATGCTGATCAAAAATATATACACTTTATTGGGTCGCATAAGCTTCCTTCTGTCTGTTACATACTTTTGCATAAAATTGTTATATCCTTTTTACCCATTTTCAATGGGCTTAGGGTATTACAAGTGTTTGAGTTTGCTTTAAGTTGAACGGCCCATGCATTAAGAGGTTTAGTTATCAGATCATCGATTGCCAACATGTTGCATCAACTTCGTATGTTCATACATATATATTTCACTTGATTCATTACATGCCTGTCATTTGCATGCAGACGATGTAGCTTCACTATTCAATGTTTCTCTAACGGCATCATTTCGATTTCTCGATATCAAAAAATTGTTCACAAGAAAAAAGTCATTTCAAGCTGAAAACGACTTTTGCATTAATTCGGAGCCACAAAAAACGAAAATCTTTTGCAATTCGGGTGAGTTTCTTTCTTTTTTTCCGTTCGTAACACGTGCAACCCATCAATTGGGTTGGCTTTCCCACCGACTTTCCCACTAGTTGGTTACCCCATTGTTGTTGTTGCCGGCGCATCAGTGTGGAACGTTGCACATCGACGTCATTGGCATTAGCAAATGGAAAAAGTGGGAAAAAATGGAATGAAGGAGCAAATTCGCAAATGCTCCGTCGACGATTTAAACCAATTTCAGGCAACAGACGAATTCATTTTGTCGTCTTTTTAGTGGCCCGTAGTTGTCAGTTCTAGAGTATCGATTTGCCTGCTGTTGCAACAAAATGAACAAAAAACACGTATTCAAACTAAACAAACCATGGCCAAATTGACAATCATTGTTTAAAGCTTAAAGTGGCAGCTGCTCCATACCATTTTACCATTTTTACGCCTTCCATTTGCTTTTTAATGTTTCATTCCACAGTTGTCGACAAGAAATTTCTTTGGCTAATTATGTGGCTGACTGTAGAATTTTAATAGGAATATTTACGATAAAGTTATGCGAGCTAGCTGGCAACTGGAGCTGTTGACGTTAAAAAATGGCTAAGGAAGAGGAATTTAATATAATTAAGTTGTTGGCAGGATGGTTAAGCACTAAGATAGGGCAAAAAAAAAAACAATAATTAAAAATTGAAAAATGTAAAACTTTTTTGAAAAATTCCTTTTCCTTTCAAAAAATACCGTTTATTTCAATAAAATATTAGGAATTTAATTTATTTCAGACAACGTTTTTTTATTCTTCAAATATTGCATATACAAATTGTATTTGGGCATTTAAGGAAACTGGTAGAGAAATTAATATATAAACATCTGTTTGCCATTGAACGAATGCCAGCTGGGCCATAACAGTTGCACTTATTTAATATTTATTGGCCATTTGTCTAGTGGCAATTGACACTCTCACAAGACTTTTGGCATACAATTCAATTGTTACTCGGCAATTATCGCATTTAAATCGCAATTTTCACATAGAAACGAAACGAATAATTAATCTGTTCTCTCTTTGCTAAACATTGTCATTAAAGAGGAGACAATTATTAATTTATAGCTGTTTATTGAAGGATACCGAATAACAATTAGAGACAAGTATGGTTAATTGGCAAGCAAACATTTTAAGCCATCGTGAATGTTCAATTTATATATCATGAAGAGCGCTTTAATCTGTCTTTATGTGTGCTACAAGAAGCAAATTGCACCAAAATGTATTAAATATTAATTTGTTGTTGTTTAAAAAATATAAATAAAATAAAATTCTTTCGATAATCTGATTGCATTCGAATCATGATAAAGGTTTATGAAAGACATGAAAAGTAAATCCATTTAATTTTATACCTAAACTATTAAATACTTTATTCAATACATTTTTTAATACTAATGTGTTCAAAACGAAAACAAAAAATCATTTTTTGTAGCTCCAGAAAAAATTCACTCTATGGATGAAATAACAAAAGACCAGCCAAAAGTTAATCGTCATCATCATCGGACAGCAAATCGGACAAGCTCAAATCGGAGGAACGTTTCTCAAGATTATCATCGCCGTTGACTTGACCTTGAGGGACAATTGGTAGAGCGTACATCCTCAGGTACATGGATACCTTATCTCGGAAGTCCTGCTCGGAACGACGCATAATTGACGCCGCATGATGGTTGAGTGGATCGTGAGGATTTGGATGCCGCAGCAATTGTGGCAAAAATGTTTCAAACACATTCACCAGATCATAAGTAGCCGACCAGGCCTGTTTAAAGACATTCATGCAGACCAGACCCGTTGTAAAATCGATGTTCGGATGCAGTATCCTTGTTACAAAACGAATGCGTGGTGGCTTCAGTGGATATTCCTGTGGCATTGACACATTTACCGTCCAGACACCACCCTCGTATGCAGTGCCCATTGGTCCCTCGAGGCGCACCTCCAAATTGGTCAAACTATCGTCAACGCTTGCTTGAAAGCCCGCAGCCAACAATCGGTTCACGTCCCGGCTCAGACGACGTCCGGCCGTGGGCGAGGTTGTGTTCACGACTACTAAATTGGCCATTTGGTCTGCTGTTATTCCACGTGTGTCTCCGGGTCGAAACTACTGTGAATTTGAGTGCACTCGTCTGTTCCCAGCGGTACCGTCAGAAGCATTCATCTGTCAATGATTCGGGTATTAAAATTGGTCCATCAACTAATATAAAACAACATGAACTTTACTTACATATAAAATAAACGTAAATTTTGTAATTAAAACATTACAATTGCATTAAACTATGTGCCAGTGCCTACTATTCACTATAAAATCTTGAAACCAGTCCAAAACTTTCAATTCAAATTAAAGTAATCTTTGTATTTAGTTTCAATGCGTATTTTTTTCAAGCACTCTATAATCCTAGTTATTTCCCTTCTAGTTTATGGTTTATTGGTGTTTTTGTGTTTTTGTGTTTTTACCATTGTCGCAGTGCGCAAAAAAAAAAATCCAAATATACGAACAAACAGAGTGTATTGAGAAGCTGTGTTAAAGAAGCGCCAACTAAAAATAAGCCTGCAGTAGAAATAAATTTAATGGTCTACTCTTTAAACTAAAAACCTATTTTTTCTGTGATATTTCTGAAAACAAAAAATATTTTTGTCTTGCCTTTTGATTAATAAATATTCGCTTTAAATAAATATTATTGAATATTAAATGTTCAACGACAATGTAAGTTTTTTGAACACAGGGTATACAAAAATATTTTGGCACCGTGCCGACCAACAACAATTCATTAATTGCGCGTGGGAAAGATGCAAATTGCTGGCTGCATTGCCAAAAGCTTGTCACGGGCTCTCAGGGTTAGCAAAAGTAGGTGCGTTTTTTTATATTTTTTTTATAGGTGAATCGGCTGTTACATGCATGCCCCTTATGCATAAATGTATTAAATATTATTCGAAGAATCTTGTATAATTTCAATTCTCAAAAAAATATAAAAACATGCTTTCAATTACTCCCATCTGTTGTGTATCTTAAAGGATTGCCCTATAACTTCCATTGCAGTGCGTTAAAGTTAAATGGACTTTCAACTAAATGCTGCAAATTGCTGCCAACGCAAACAAATATACGGATATGTATCCAGGCGCACCAACACAAAGCGCCAAAATTTATCTGCAATTGCAACTGCATTTGTATCTGTTCCTCTCTCTCTCTATCGCTCTCCAGCTAGAACGGCTGTTAAAACAATGGTGAATAACGACTAGAAAATTGTAAAAAATGTCAACGATGCTTCCATTGCTTAAATTCTTCTCCCTGCCGCGTCATTTTTATGCACCATCCTACTAAGTCGCTTAGCAATGTTTGCAACCCTATAACCTATCCATCCACACTCCTTTTATTTGGTCTGCCTGTGACTTTTTGTGAGTTTGCGTCTGGAGTGCGCATTGTTGCAGTTTTTACAGTTGAGTGCGTTCATTGTTTTCTCTGTCAGCGCTCCGCGTTCACAATGAATAATTAGAATTTGTTGAGGGCTTCTGCTTATAACTATATGGTAGAATATAAACACCATGTATATGCTAAAGTCAGGCATTGACTATAATAAAATCTAATAATAATTGTGCTTAACATATGTAACGTTTGTTTTCGTTAATTTGATGATTAACAACTTTTATCGCAATTGTTCTTGACAATTGTGTCGCCTGCGATAAAAAGCACAGGGTACAGTTATTCCGCTGCTGTGCTCTCTTATTCAGCAGATTGCTTCCAGAGCTTTTAAGCCTGATCGCAACCAACTTCGTACTCTCCATTAGAAAAGCTTTGGAAAGTACGACTATAAAAAGCGCATGCGTAGGTGACAAGAGCTCTCTCGCTTTTAGTGGAGTTTTATATTTTTTAATTGTTACGCTGCACCGCCGAATCGTGAACAGAAGGAAAAACTATTCAACGTGATCGCGACGCACAAGTTGCAAAGTTTATAAAAAATTAAAAGACATAAATGACGTTCGATCGACAAGACAAAAACACAATTTTAAAATCGTGTAAAACCAAAAAAATTCACTAAGCACAAAGTCATCGACAAGACAAAAATACAATTTTAAAATAGTGTAACACCAAAAAAAATTCACTAAGCACAAAGTCATCGACAAGAACATACATATCGCCGCAACCTATAAGTGGATCTACCCTTGTCAACGTAGGCCCAGTAACGCCGGTCTAATTTTTGGATCCCATCTTGTCCAGAACGTGGTCCAGAGCAGCCCATCCCTTACTCGCAGTGCCAACGAGAGCAAGCGACATTGGTGCTTTAAGCCCTTGCATGGCCTGGCACCGTCCACAGAAGCCCTGGAGCCGCTTCATTCGTTGATGTCCAGAGAAGGCAACACAAATCTGCATTGCCGATCTACGTTTAAGTTTTTTTTATATATATAAGTACCTAGGTTATGAGTGCAGTGCAAAATCAAAAAAAAAAAATATATATAAAAAAAAAATTACCAGAGAAAACGATCCCTGCTTAAGTTCAGCTCTCTCTTAGTCTGTATGTAGCTCACACCTACATACGTAGTTTACCTCTTCGAGTTGTCATTAAAAAGAACACAAGTACAAGTGGTAGACACATTCACACACAACTCAAACCAGACCTTTTATTTGATTGAAAATTATGTAAAGTGATTAAAATTCTTAACAGACAAAAAAAAAAAAATAAATAAAAGTCAAACAAAAAATTACAAGAACAAAATCAAACACACATTAAAAGCAACGATGGACTCTCTCGCTGGAAGGCCTTTCATCGTCGGAGCAGCGTACCTATGTAAGTACATAAAAGCTACGGAGCAGCAAGCTCTCTTACTCGTTTTACAAATTTTCTAATCAAAGCTCTATATATATATATACTATACCATATTTGTGTTGTTGTGATTGTGCATATGTTCTGTTACGGTGGTCCAAATGTTTGTTGGGAAATTTTGTCAACATTTAAAATTCGGGTGGACCCAATCTAATTAGGCTGAACCAAAGTTTGAAAAAAAAAATAAATAAATAAAAAAATATATATATATATATATATATTATAAGTTCCCATTAAATCATCGTTTGAAATCACCAAAAGTAATTTTTTTTGCTTTTGCAGCGCACTCCCTCAAAAAGTTAAGCTTAAATAAATGACATAAATACCACATAGTTCGTAGCATTATATTTAGTTATTACACACACTGAAAAAAAAATGTTTTCCCAATGCTTTTGAATTAAAATTTTTGCAAACTTGAATTTAAATAAAAAAAAAAAAAAACAAAACAAAAAAATATAATGTGAAATAATGAAACAGAAAAAAAATAAATAAAAATAAAATTCGAAAAAGAAAATAAATATTGTTAAATAAATTAAGCAATGAAATCAAAAAAAAAAAAGTCAAAAACCTGAAATTGTTATAATATTTTAATTTTCCATCTTTATCTTTGTTAAATAAATTAAGTAATGAAACTCAATCCTCTCTTTGTTATATTTTTATACAAATTATAGTATGCAGGGCTAAAGTTGTTTTGTCCTGGTGACATGGTAACGTAAACGGTAGTGACGAAATTTTTTTTTGGGGACTTTTAAAACATCCCGCTATATAAGTCCATGGTTGGGTAGGGTATAGAAAGCGGTTGTCAACCACCAGCTTAGACACCGCCACCGCCAGTTTTATAAGAGAAGTAATCCGTTCTTTTTTAAGCATATCGGTCCAGGAGCTACAGCTCGTCTAGCTGTCTCCTTTTGTTATTAAATTTATTTTTTTTGGACGATATTTTGCGTGATTGTTTCTTGTAGTGTCCGGAGGGATCCTAAATTAAAACTTTTGTACGCTAGAGCCAAGGAAATAGCAAAAACCCACCCCATCCCGCAAGAGCTACGGTATAATAGGATCCCGCTTGCTATATCTCCTTCGTCTCATCGGATGCCTGCTATTGACCCCCTCGCTCACACCAGGTCAATACAAGCAATCGAGAAAGAGGTTACTAAGTTTTTGGCGCCCAGCACGTGGAGCATTTGTCTGTGGAAAAGAAAATATTTTTTCTTAGCCCAGAAAAATAGAAGTGCACACTCCTAGGTTTGTATAGAGCATATGTTTTGGGTCGACTTTTTCATAATCTACTGTGCTTATTGGATTCCTGATGGGATTTGCCACAGGCCGAAGCAATGGACTAGGAGAAACATGATTTTTTTGATGAGTTTTGGATTCTTATGATTAGATTCAAATAAATTATCTGCCAAAAGCTTAAATTAATGGGGTCATGTTTGAGATAGAAAAGTCAAAGCTATTATTGCCACCTGATAGTTTTAGTGATGCTCATACAACCTTAGCTCATGTGGTTATATATATTAGACTTCGGCAATGTTTAAAGTAGTTGAATCTAGAGATACTCTTTGAAGCTTTTTGGATTCTTGCATGTTTGGCTCAGCTCGGACATCCTGCCAATTGCCAAGAAAAGAGCTTTTTTCTGGAGAGGTAACGCATAAACACAGTCAAAAGTTCTAGTATATTTTTTTCCTAGTAGGAGCAAATTGGTTATAAGTTCAAAAGGATAGACGCAGTGTTGAATTTAGGCTGGATCTGCATATCATGCGACAGCGTATTTGTGCCGCTTTTTGAAAACACTGGGGAAACTTAAAGTGCTTTAGCCATTTTTGCTTTGAATAATAAGTTAAAATAGCCAAGTTGATAAATTGATACTTCTTAATTAAAACTGGCCGATTACGTTACTGCCGTATATGTTACCAATAAAATGTCAGAAAAGGAAAAAAAAAAAAATTTAAATTTAATAAATTTTGTTGAACAAAATGTTACCAAGACATTCACCAGTACAAGCTCGACAGCCAAGTACGGATGCTGTACAAAACTGTTTAATTTGTTCTCAAGTATTAACAGATACAGAACCATGCTATGTTACACCTTGCAATCATGTGTACCATAGGCAATGCCTAGAGAGTCGGCTGACGACTCATAAAGATTGTCCCAGCTGTTTTCAGATAATTGAAACAGCACAGTTAAAACTAGTGGTAGGAAATTGTTCGCCAACGCGACAAACAGAAGCTGCAGGCAAGCCGCTGTCCCAAAGTCGACATACTGTCACGCGCAGCTTGTCTCGAGCTCTAAATGAACAACAAGCGCAGATTCATAACCTGCATGGAAATGCCCAGAACAATCATAATAGTTCTAATCCTGTTGCTGCCCAATCCAATTCGAAAAGACGAGGGAGACCTACCGCATCTCAGCCCAATTATGGACCGAGAGAGCCACGTATTGATTACTCCTTGATACAGAATATGATAGAGCAGACAGTTTCTCGTTTGGTATCCAATCTCAATTTAAACCAACAAAGTCAATCACCCATTAGAAATAGTCGGTTACATCATAGTGAGCCTCTATCATCACCTGGATCGTCGTCAGTACCTAACAATCAAATTGCTAATATTATGCAAAGGTGGAGTTTAACTTTTGAGGGAACTGAGCAAGGATTAACAGTAGAAGAATTTATTTATCGAGTTAAATCACTAACAGATGAAACTTTAGAAAGTGATTTTCAAGGCTTGTGCAAGCACTTGCATATATTATTTGCAGGCAAAGCACGAGATTGGTTTTGGAGATACCACAAAGGAGTATCTCGTATTATCTGGTCTGATTTTTGTATGTCGCTAAGACAGCAATATAAAGACTATACATCGGACTTTCTTAGCAAAGAACGTATTCGTGCACGAAAGCAAAAGTCAGGGGAGACGTTTGCAATGTTTTTTGATGCTGTGGCAGCATTGATGGATAACGCATCTGTCCGAATAGACGAGGACGAAATTCTAGAAATTCTTAAAAATAATCTCTTACCCGAAACTCGTCAACAGTTATTGTATCAGCCAATAAGAACCATTAGTGAATTGAGAAAACTCGTTCAGATGAAAGAAAATCTGGCTCGTGAAATAGGGTCAGGTTTAGAAAATACAAAAGTAGCCTCATATCGTCGCACGATACACGCAATGGAAATTGCTGATCCTCAGAATAGTAATCAGGAAGACTTTGAAAGTGACCTAGAAATCGCAGCAGTTCGCGTTTCACACACCAAGCTCGTGTGTTGGAATTGTGATGTTCTAGGACACGTGTGGCAAGACTGTTTAGCAGAGCGCCGCATATTTTGTTATGGTTGTGGGGAACCAAATGTATATAAGCCCCAATGTCCAAAATGCATCCGACGCAAAGCGGAAAACCGAATACAGGGTGCATCCAACACCACCAGGATGTCCCCGACGAAATAACAATTCAGATAGATAAAAATAAAATCAAGATTGCTCAGCCAACGAAAATCCTACCAAGTCGGCAAGATTCGTCTCAGCAAACTTACAAAAAGCCGTATTTTGAGCGGTTACAAAATTATAACAAAATTAGGCATAAGATTTTTAATGAAGTAAGTCCCAATAAAATTGTGAGAATTAGTAGAAACGCAGTAAGAATTAGAAGGTATTTTGATAATATAAAAAAGAACCATAGATTATTAGTCTCTGCCATAGTCAATAATAAAAAAGATTTAAGGAGTTATGCTGAAGTTTCTTTTCTTGAGTTTAAAGAACTTGGATTATTGGATACAGGAGCAAATGTCAGTTGCATAGGAGCTAGTTTAGCAACAAAAAATTTTAGTGAATGCCCAGAGTTTACACCATGTGGGTCATATGTTAAAACTGCCGATGGTCGATCCCATATAGTTGGTGGAGTTTTACAAGTTTTACTGACTTACAACGGCGTTCAGAAGCCAATGCAATTGTACGTGATCCCGTCAATTCAACAGAAACTGATTCTTGGCATAGATTTCTGGAGAACTTTTGAGCTTGCGCCCAAAATAATTCATTCTATAGATTTGTCCCAGACTATTGATAACTCAGAGGATGTCTATACTCTAACTGTCTTGCAAAGACAACAGCTTGATGTAGTAAAAAAACTGTTTCCCAACTGTGATACTGGCTTAGGTCGCACGAATTTAATTCAGCATCATATTGACATCGGAGATGCAAAGCCAGTAAAACAACGATATTACCCTGTCAGTCCCGCAGTCGAAAAGGTTTTGTTTGCAGAGATTGACAGAATGATATCTTTGGATGTAATAGAACCTTCCATTAGTGCTTGGAGTTCACCCATGAGATTAGTGCTCAAGCCCAATAAAATAAGGCTCTGTCTAGATGCTCGAAAACTAAA
This sequence comes from Scaptomyza cyrtandrae, assembly GCA_035044605.1. Taxonomy (NCBI): domain Eukaryota; kingdom Metazoa; phylum Arthropoda; class Insecta; order Diptera; family Drosophilidae; genus Scaptomyza; species Scaptomyza cyrtandrae. Next base: position 23,448,839 of record JAWNNS010000640.1, read on the forward strand.
CGATGCTACGGAAAAAGATGCATATCCGTTACCCAGCATCGATGGAATTTTAGCTCGTTTGCCCAAGGCAAATTTAATCTCGAAACTCGATTTAAAAGATGCCTATTGGCAAATTAAGTTGGACGAGGAGTCAAAGCCTTTGACAGCTTTTACTGTTCCAGGTAGACCCCTGTACCAATTCAAGGTAATGCCATTTGGATTGTGTAATGCACCATCCACAATGTGTCGTTTGATGGACGAGATTATACCCCCCGATCTGCGATATTGCGTTTTCGGTTATATAGACGATCTTTGTATTGTATCCGAAAATTTTGAATCACACTTAGCGGTTTTGATCAGACTGGCAGATCAGTTTAGAAAAGCTAATATAACACTAAATATTGATAAAAGTAACTTTTGTGTTAAGAAAATCAATTATTTGGGTTATACTATTGGCTGTGGAGGAATTTCTACTGATTCCAGCAAAATTTCTTGTATTGTCAACTGGCCAGCGCCTAAGAATCTTAAACAGATTCGTGGTTTCCTTGGAGTCTGTAATTGGAACGGCGTTTTATTCAAAACTTTGCAGAGCTTGCTTGTCCAATTACAGAATTGTTGAAAAACAAGAAAAGGTTCATTTGATCCTGAAGCCCAAGTGGCAATGGATCAATTGAAGGCCATTTTAACAACTGCTCCTGTTTTGCAAAATCCAGATTTTTCAAAGAAGTTCTTTTTGCATTGTGACGCAAGTGATGTTGGTATCGGAGCTGTGTTAGTTCAATTATCTGATAATCAGCACGAGCAACCTATCGCATTTATGTCAAAAAAACTAAGCCGTTCTCAGAAAAACTACAGCGTTACTGAACGTGAATGCTTAGCCGTAATCCTTGCAGTAGAGAAATATAGATGTTATCTGGAGCTCCAAGAATTTGAGGTAGTTACTGACCATTCGAGTCTTGTTTGGCTTATGCGCCAACAAAATGTCTCAGGAAGATTGGCTCGTTGGATTTTCAAACTGCAACAATTTAAGTTTACGATTTCCCATCGCAAAGGAAATGAACATGTTGTTCCTGATGCGTTATCTCGTCTTGAAGAGCAAGAAATAGCAGGCCTGGAGTTAGAGCCCGTCATAGACCTTAAATCTGATTCATTTAATGATGAAGAATATGAAAAGCTTAAAACCAAATTTAAAGCAAATCAAAACAAATTTCCCGATGTTAAAATAGTAGATCCACATCTTTATATACAGAAAGAACATATGTGTGGCGATTTGGAACAAGACAAAGTATCATGGAAGTTATGGGTCCCAGAACGTCTCCGATCAGCGGTGCTAAAACAAGCACATGATAGTTTAGTCTCTTCGCATGGCGGGATGCAAAAAACTATTGAAAGAATTCGTCGAAATCTCTTTTGGCCAGGCTTGGCAAGTGACGTGCAAAAGTATATTAGACAGTGTGAAATATGTAAGCAAATGAAAGCACCTAATTATACTCTTCGCCCGCCCATGGGAACTCTTAGTCCGACATATAGGCCCTTCCAGCGATTATATATCGACATACTAGGACCCTATCCGCGTAGTAAAAAAGGACATATTGGTATTCTGATTGTGCTTGATCACTTTAGCAAATATCATTGGCTGCAACCTTTAAAAAAATTTACGTCTGCAGAAATTAGGATTATCTATTACATAGTATTTTTCATGCAGTAGGGGTTCCTGAAGTTTGTGTTAGCGACAATGGATCGCAGTTCAAAGCGAATGATTTTAACGCATTCCTTACAAAGTTGGGAATACGACATGTTTATACAGCCTTATACTCACCTCAGAGTAATGCTGCGGAGCGAGTTAACCGATCTTTGTTAGCGGCAGTGCGATCTTATTTAAAAAATGATCAAAGAGATTGGGACCAGAATCTTACAGGCATTTCGTGCGCCTTAAGATCCTCGGTGCATCAGTCATTGAAATGTTCGCCATATAAAGCTCTGTTTGGTATAGATATGATAACCCACGGTTCAGACTATCGACTTTTAAAAGAGTTGTCTCTGTTAGAAGAACAAATAGTCCCCATATCTCGAGCCGATAACCTTGCAATCTTGCGCAGGGATATCAAATCAAATATCCGTCAAGCATTTGAAAGGAATGAAAAACAATACAATCTTCGCTCAAAGCCAGTTACGTTTAGAGAGGGACAAGAAATCTTTAGACGCAATTTCGCCCTTAGTAAATTTACGCAGAATTTTAATGCGAAATTAGCACCTCAGTTTTTGAAGTCTCGCATTAAAAAGAAATTAGGTAATTGCTTTTACTTGTTGGAAGATCTGCAGGGCAAAGAAATAGGTACTTTTCATGCGAAAGACATTAGAGCCTGATTCCCGCTAATCATTCCATCTAGCGAAGTCAGATTATCGGGTGTTGTAACGTTTGTTTTCGTTAATTTGATGATTAACAACTTTTATCGCAATTGTTCTTGACAATTGTGTCGCCTGCGATAAAAAGCACAGGGTACAGTTATTCCGCTGCTGTGCTCTCTTATTCAGCAGATTGCTTCCAGAGCTTTTAAGCCTGATCGCAACCAACTTCGTACTCTCCATTAGAAAAGCTTTGGAAAGTACGACTATAAAAAGCGCATGCGTAGGTGACAAGAGCTCTCTCGCTTTTAGTGGAGTTTTATATTTTTTAATTGTTACGCTGCACCGCCGAATCGTGAACAGAAGGAAAAACTATTCAACGTGATCGCGACGCACAAGTTGCAAAGTTTATAAAAAATTAAAAGACATAAATGACGTTCGATCGACAAGACAAAAACACAATTTTAAAATCGTGTAAAACCAAAAAAATTCACTAAGCACAAAGTCATCGACAAGACAAAAATACAATTTTAAAATAGTGTAACACCAAAAAAAATTCACTAAGCACAAAGTCATCGACAAGAACATACATATCGCCGCAACCTATAAGTGGATCTACCCTTGTCAACGTAGGCCCAGTAACGCCGGTCTAATTTTTGGATCCCATCTTGTCCAGAACGTGGTCCAGAGCAGCCCATCCCTTACTCGCAGTGCCAACGAGAGCAAGCGACATTGGTGCTTTAAGCCCTTGCATGGCCTGGCACCGTCCACAGAAGCCCTGGAGCCGCTTCATTCGTTGATGTCCAGAGAAGGCAACACAAATCTGCATTGCCGATCTACGTTTAAGTTTTTTTTATATATATAAGTACCTAGGTTATGAGTGCAGTGCAAAATCAAAAAAAAAAAATATATATAAAAAAAAAATTACCAGAGAAAACGATCCCTGCTTAAGTTCAGCTCTCTCTTAGTCTGTATGTAGCTCACACCTACATACGTAGTTTACCTCTTCGAGTTGTCATTAAAAAGAACACAAGTACAAGTGGTAGACACATTCACACACAACTCAAACCAGACCTTTTATTTGATTGAAAATTATGTAAAGTGATTAAAATTCTTAACAGACAAAAAAAAAAAAATAAATAAAAGTCAAACAAAAAATTACAAGAACAAAATCAAACACACATTAAAAGCAACGATGGACTCTCTCGCTGGAAGGCCTTTCATCGTCGGAGCAGCGTACCTATGTAAGTACATAAAAGCTACGGAGCAGCAAGCTCTCTTACTCGTTTTACAAATTTTCTAATCAAAGCTCTATATATATATATACTATACCATATTTGTGTTGTTGTGATTGTGCATATGTTCTGTTACGGTGGTCCAAATGTTTGTTGGGAAATTTTGTCAACATTTAAAATTCGGGTGGACCCAATCTAATTAGGCTGAACCAAAGTTTGAAAAAAAAAATAAATAAATAAAAAAATATATATATATATATATATATATTATAAGTTCCCATTAAATCATCGTTTGAAATCACCAAAAGTAATTTTTTTTGCTTTTGCAGCGCACTCCCTCAAAAAGTTAAGCTTAAATAAATGACATAAATACCACATAGTTCGTAGCATTATATTTAGTTATTACACACACTGAAAAAAAAATGTTTTCCCAATGCTTTTGAATTAAAATTTTTGCAAACTTGAATTTAAATAAAAAAAAAAAAAAAAACAAAACAAAAAAATATAATGTGAAATAATGAAACAGAAAAAAAATAAATAAAAATAAAATTCGAAAAAGAAAATAAATATTGTTAAATAAATTAAGCAATGAAATCAAAAAAAAAAAAAAGTCAAAAACCTGAAATTGTTATAATATTTTAATTTTCCATCTTTATCTTTGTTAAATAAATTAAGTAATGAAACTCAATCCTCTCTTTGTTATATTTTTATACAAATTATAGTATGCAGGGCTAAAGTTGTTTTGTCCTGGTGACATGGTAACGTAAACGGTAGTGACGAAATTTTTTTTTGGGGACTTTTAAAACATCCCGCTATATAAGTCCATGGTTGGGTAGGGTATAGAAAGCGGTTGTCAACCACCAGCTTAGACACCGCCACCGCCAGTTTTATAAGAGAAGTAATCCGTTCTTTTTTAAGCATATCGGTCCAGGAGCTACAGCTCGTCTAGCTGTCTCCTTTTGTTATTAAATTTATTTTTTTTGGACGATATTTTGCGTGATTGTTTCTTGTAGTGTCCGGAGGGATCCTAAATTAAAACTTTTGTACGCTAGAGCCAAGGAAATAGCAAAAACCCACCCCATCCCGCAAGAGCTACGGTATAATAGGATCCCGCTTGCTATATCTCCTTCGTCTCATCGGATGCCTGCTATTGACCCCCTCGCTCACACCAGGTCAATACAAGCAATCGAGAAAGAGGTTACACATATTTTAAGAATACTTCAAAAATTTTGAAAATTTGTTTTTAAAAAGAACTGTTTACTTATTATATTATAAACAAATATAATTTGTTTTACATTAATTCGATTTGTTTATCAGTTTGTTGACTTTCATCATAGTATAATTAATTATAATGCATTAGTAGCAAACCAACTATTTTTTTTTTATTATTTATCATTTTATTTCGTGTGTAAATTTTGTTTGTCCTAATGCGCAAATGTAACTCCAAATCGATGAGTATTTAGCGCTTCTGTGAGATTTAAAAAAAAATGTCTACAAATTAACGAAGAATTCACCCAAAATATGTAAACAAAAAAGAGGCTCTAGTCGAGCAATCCCGACTAGATGATACCCTGAACCCTCAACACTTTACGCGTCAATGTTCCATATCGCTAGAGTTTCTCAACCGTGTTTAATAATAATTTCACAGATTGTCATTATATCAATTAATGTTTTAAACTCTGAACATTCGAATTGCTAGTTTCATTGAAATTAATGACTCACTATAAATGCTGCTCAGTTACGGTTTCATTGCCGGCATTGGAAATCATCAAATTAAAGTTGATATTCAAATGAAATTGCGATTCTTATGGCTTTTTTGTACACCGTTTACTGGCAACAGTTTTTGCTCTGTAAGTGAAGGCGTCGAACAAATGCCTAAATGTGATTTTCAAGTGCATAAATTAAATATTTAATAGATGCCATTAAGAGCGTTATCCGCCATTAAAACAATATTGAAGCACAGACTACGGCAATTGCGTCCCTTCCTTTCAAAGAGAGAGAAACGTGATTATCGCGCGAAATGAACGTGAAATTAATGCAAACTACGCGGCCGCCTTGGAGCCGTAACCAAAACCGGATCCTCAGCAATGCGAATTAAACTAAAACCGGAGAAGGCGCAACTCATACTGAACAATGGAACGTATGGAGATGCCGTCATTGCTCCACTACAGCCACTGCCTCAACCTCTTCAATACCATTAAGAAATAAGCCCCCAACATGGGTGTTCATTTTGCGTATTTTTTGTATAAATCTGTTAATTCTCGGTAATGAAGTTGTTTCTGTGTGTTTAACCAATGCCGACCACGCCAAAGGCGGCCACAAAAGCCCCAACATTCAACACTTCAAAACTAAAACAAAAAAACAAAAATTATTTATTTTAGACCGGGCCGTAACAATGGCTTATGGCAAAGAGCAAACAACGACCACCGCTTCCAGCCACTCAAAAATGCACCAAAAACAATGGTCAAATGACAAAAGGCAAACGTCATAAGGATTACTCACAATGGTTTCGAGTGAACTGGAGAACCACAACTAGACCTGCAGTATTACATCATAAAATTACTAGAACTAACCGAGAGTCGTTTATAAACATATAAAATTATTTATTATTGTTGAGTAAAGCGATATGAAATTCTTTTATTAATTTTGGTTTTAACAAGTATTCATTAAATTTAACTTCGTTTTTTTTTATACCCTGATCCCATTAAAAATGGGAAAAAGGGTATAATGGTTTTGTGCAAAAGTATGTAACAGACAGAAGGAAGCATCTCCGACCTTATAAAGTATATATATTCTTGATCAGCATCAGCAGTCGAGTCGATATAGCCATGTCCGTCTGTCCGTCTGTCTGTATGTATGAACGCGTCGATCTCAGAGACTATAAGAGCTAGAGACTCCAGATTTGGAACTTAAGCTCGCCTAATCTCTAGGCGGTACAAGTTTGTTTTCGATTTTCGATAACTCTTCCCGTTTTTGATATACACATGGGATCGATATCAATAAAATCTTGAATTTGAAAAGTTTTTAGATGGCATTTGAATTATTAATCAAAATAATAACAATCTGTGTTTTATTAAAATCGGTTGAGAAACACCGGAGATATGGAACCTTGAAGTTGAGTATGCAGTATGCAGTATGGTCGCACACCAACACGCACACATACTTGTACTGACTGTACGCGTAAAGTATAGGGATCAGGGTATCGTCTAGTCGGGATTTCTCGACTAGAGCCTTCTTACTTGTTTTTTTTGGTGTTTTGAGCTGTTTACAGTTAATCGTTGGCAAATGTAAAAATATAAAAATCTTAAAACTTAAATTTTTCTTAGCTTTTATGAAATTCCCGTTTCCAAATTTTTTTAAAAGTTAAAAACCAAAAAAAAAATACAACTTATTTTAGTTAAATATTTCACATCTGTGACAAAAGTATATTGAGCACTGTTAAATTCAATTGAACATTTTCCAGTTGCAAAGAAACTCAGTAACTTTTTAAGATTAAACATTAAAAATTTCATGGGCATAATTTAGGTGCTGAATTTAATGCGGCTTAAAATCGTTTTGGCACCACAGCATACAAGCTTAATTTGTTGCTGTTCGTGTTGGTAATAAAATATTTGTCGAGCGCCATTTACAAAGTCATTTGCAAGCTCAATGTGCTTTCAAAGTAATGCGCTCCACCTGCCCTTTTAGGACCACCTCACACTCCCTTTCCCACTTGCCACTCGCTGGTTCTTTTCCTCAACCTAAGGCAGTTGTTTTAGTCTTTATTGCTTTCGCTTTTTGGCAGCAGCGAACCAGCGAAAGCGTATACCGTTTTATGTTTTCGTTTCAGGGTTTGCTTCACCTTGGCACCAACCGGCAGCTGTACAGGGCACAGATACATTTGAGGGCTGCAGGAGGATAGTAAGTACAGGTGCAGATGCAGAAGCTATTGCTATGGAAAGAATGGTTGCGTCATTGTCGTTTATTTCAAATGTCATAAATACTTATCTACTGCTCGCATGACGTCGAATTTTATAAATATTATAAGAAATTCAAATCTAATTCATATTCAGTTTAAGTTTTATTAATCTAAAATGTTGGAATGTAGGTCGCTTACATTAAAGTACTGAAACTTATTTTGTTTCAGGCCTGCAAGTTTTTAATTTAGTTTCACACAACTCTAACAGGCATTGTTACAAAATTAAGACGCTTAGTTTCAAATAATGAACGCAGATTGTAGAATTGTGGAGTCGTCGTAGGAGCGTCGGCGTCAGCACATATCGCATTTAGCTATTTGAACACACAAATGTGCAAAAACTTTCACAATAAATCAGAAAATTTGTTACACATTACAAGCAGGGAGAAAAGTTTTGAAGTTTAGATACATACATTTACATGTTTACAGTCTGGCATGATATTGAGTTCTAACGACTGGATTTCCGTTTTAAATTTCCGCACACAATAGGTCAGACATAAATTGAATCTCTTGTTACTTATTGCTTGTAAACGCATTTAACTGTTGAAAACAGACACCTGAAAGAAAGGCTTTGATTGTCGGGTTGGTTAATTGTTTTTCTATTAAATTAAAACATATGGATTGCGTAACTAATCTCTTCTATGTTTAAAAAATTCTTTTTTATATCAAGTATAGTGTGTAACACCAAAGTACCCATATTTTGTTATAATATCGTCAACAGGGTAGAATAAACAGAGAGACATGAATGTTTTAAGATTATTTCACACACATTGCACTTAGTTATTCGAACAAGTAAATGGAATTCCACTTGAATGTTCATATGTATGTGTGTGTGTACAGATTAAAGCTTCTAAGGTAACAACTTTCGTGTCAAAAGTGTTCGTTTAATCAATTATTAAATTGTGTGTTTTCTCGCACAAAATTTGTCATGTATGCACTTAAAGCATTACACTCAACTGCACATGTTGACACTGTGTTGAGTGTAGTCTATGGGGCGGTATAGTGGCGTTATTCAGGCAACTACTAAGAGATATCTCGACAATAAGCACACAGAGTCAATGAACACATGCAGTGCGTTCAGCTATGCCAATATGGGAGTGCAAATGTGCGAGGACAGTGGATTAAAAAGTGACAAGTTGCAGTTAAAAGTCTAACTAAAATAAAATAAAAATATATATATATATATTACATATATATATTGGAAATAAGTATATTTCTTTATATCTTTAGTTTTTTTCGGAGCTTGAGTTTGGTCATTTTTTTATGTCAATTGATAACTTATAAAGATAGTGAAAACTTTTTATTCTAAAACTTGATACAGCGTTTTTATATTTGTATATATGTTAAAGAAATATATGTGCTTCTGTCACAAATACAAAATTTAATTTTAGCCCACGGTGCACATTAGCTTTCCGGTTTAACTTCAAACGTTCGCTGGTGTAGCAATCAGAGTCCGTGACGAATGAACTTTAACGATTATGGCGATAAAGAGATTTATCGATGAACGAAACAACTGAAACAATACGCACGAATAACACAGACACATCCACATAAACTTATCGTATCGCTGTGTGTGTTGAGTGTGTTGATGTTTCACTCTTCCGGCTTTATGGGCACCTCCTTCTACAAGTCGTGTGCCTAAGAGTCATCGAGAAAGTTAAGGGGCTGTTAAAGCATCACCGTAAGCAGCTCACCACCTTACCACCATTCCACTTTTCAACCCCTCGCAATCGCATTCGCGTGTGTTTTATTGAGCACTTCATTGTGCACACTTATGGGACGATTAAAATCGATTGAATCTGTTAAAGGCATAAATCAGCCACAACGAGCGAGCCAAATCCTAATTCGAATCCAAGCCAAGATAAGGCAATTGAACACTTTGTATCTGCTGCTGTTGCCACTAGTCAAGGTCAGTTGGCTATTAATGCGAATGATGAATGGGCTATGGCCAAAAAAATTTACTTATATGTTGTACAATGCTGGCCATTACATTATAACCATTATTCGCGTCTGTTGAGTGGGCGGAGGTTGCGTTTGTTTGGCTTGGTTAGCCAAATTGTATTTTTGAATTCTGCACCCAAAACTCATTCATCATTTGGGGTTGATAAATTCCCCACAGCGTCGAGCGGGGCATGTTACAATTTATTGTTTGCAAACTGAATAACTATGAACTGCAAGAATGTCGACATGATAAAATTAATAAAACGTTTCAAACCCAGAACTTTATATTTATATTGTGTTGCAAAAATTGTTTATTGATTCACAAAGCAAGCATATAAAAACCGCATAAATTGCTAAATGGTTGCAATTGGCACGAGTTGTCAAATAGATAAAGTTTCGCGAGTAATATACATACAACAATAGGTTTATTTACAAAAGGGAATGCGGCGGATAAATGTGGAATAGAAATAGTCATTATTGACATTGGATGCGGTGTGAAATGTTTATTTTGATGACAAATATTTCAAAAGCGGTTTTCTCTTCTTTACCAATAGAAACATCGTTTGGTGGCATTAAAGCAAATATTTTATTGAGTTTTACCATAAATACACATTTATTGATAAGCTTTTGTGCTTTATCATTCTTTGTTGTGAACGTTTTTTGGGTTTTCAGTTTTTGTACCTTGCTCCCGTTGAAAATGGGTAAAATGGGTATAATTACAGACAGAAGGAAGCATCTCCGACCGCATAAGGCCTACATATAATCTTGGCAAGCCGAGTCAATATAGCCATGTTCGTCTGTATATATGACCGCATCGATCTTAGAGACTATGATATCAAAGGCAGTCCACTTTTTGAAGTTTATCGATAACTCTTCACATTTTCGATACTAATAACTTTTAACACTATGGACTAAGTCATGAAAATCTGTAAAATTTTCAATTATAACGGTTAAGAAACAACGGATTTATGCTACATTGAGTTTAAGTCATTAACCATCGGTGCAGTAGTGCAAACCTAGCCGTACAAGTACTGTTTAGGGTTCAGAGTATCTCCTAGTCGACTAAAGCCTTCTGATTTGTTTTAAAAACTATGTTTCATTTGACAAATATTTTAAACAAGCCCGAATCTAACAAATTCTCTATTAAGCCCAATAGTGTGTAGTAAAGCTGAATTCTTTCTGTAAAACTGTTTAGTAAACACTTTAAAAGAACTTTAATAACAAAATCCATTAATAAAATTTTCATGGTTCTTCTATTTGCTATAAAAGCCTTATGAATTCATTTTGTGTAATGTGCTTGGGGGTCCTCAGTCTTAAATTCCCATCTCTGGCATAATGAAATTATCGTTATGGGCACGACGCGTCGCCTAATCGTAATGTCCTTCTGTGTGTCCTTCTTCAACCTTATTCTTCTGCTTGTTGCATGCTGTCCCAGTGGAGCATTCAAGGCTGTTGCAAGCAGCTGCTCTCTGGCTGCATCGCGCTTATGGCATAAATATTCATATGACCTAATCGGTTTATGGCTGGGCAAAATCGTTTGCATTTGCACTTGACACGTCTTTCGGCCACGAACTTTTCCTCATTTCTGCTTTCCATTTGCAGTCCACTGTCCGCTGCTGCACTGGCATATGGCACGTTTGTATACAACATGGCAGAAATCCAATTTACAAACATGTTGAATTTTTTTAAACAAGCCCAGTTAATAAAGTTTTGTAATTTTCGAGCGTAATATTGATATGGAAATAATCATACGTACATATATACATGCTTGCATACAATGAAGCGTCATTTAAACGACTCCTTTGAAACTTATCAACCTGCTTGTTTCAATTAACCGCAATTATGCAAATGAATGCCGAAAGCGCTTCAAGCTTCAGTTAAGCTTGTAAGCTTCATATTAGACCTCAAATGGTTTTTACCCGGTTTTGGCTTGCTGCCAATTTTATGGAAACATCTCTCTCTCTAAATATATCTATGTATATGTGTGTGTGTGTGCGTATTATACCTGTGTAATTGGAGTGTTGATTTCGGCATAATACCAGGCGAAACGCAAAACTAGTGCTACATTCATTAGTAATTCGAAATCAGACACTTTGCCTATTCAATTTCTATGCTTGTACAACATTGCTCAGTTACAAGTTGGCTTGGCTCAACATATGTAATTGTAATTTAGCCAACTTATACCTAAAGTATAAAAGTGTTGAATTGCTCTCGCATCTGTAACCTATATCTTAAAGCCTTTTTGTAAAACGTATCGTATCGTTCGTTCCCTTTTGAAGCAAATTTTGAACATGTCCGTTGTAAATGGGCCACAAAACACTTATCAACCAAGGGAAACATTCTACAAAATTCAAGAATGCAACGCAGCAAATATTTTTTATGCCTTACTTTCGAGATTGAAAGAAAACTTCACATTTGAACGACACAAATATTGATATAAGCGATTTTCATTTATTTTCTTAGTAAGTGCATACTTATAAATATTTGGCAGACATTTTTCTTTATCACAAATGTTGAAATGTTTTTAATTTCAATTTCCATTTTGCTTCTTGTCTCGTCTCATGAAGTACAAATAAATTGAAATAAATTGCAGCACATAGATTTGCTCTAGCTGTCTTTGCCTACGATTTGTAGGAAGGGCGACAAGTGAGAGTTGAGTGGGTAGACATCACTTTCACTTCCCACACACACATATATATATATACAATTTGGCTTTACCTCCTGCTGGTCGAATGGGAAAGTAGTAAGGATATTGATTTTCAAGGCGACTTAGTGTCAATTGAAGGTTTGTGTGTGCCCCAAACATATCGAAGCGAACAAAGTAACTTTATAAGTGGCAGCTGTTGAGGTTATTTATCAAATTTTAGCCACTTAATAGAGGCAAAACAAAAGTTGACGCTGCATTGTAAATGATATATGTATGTAGGAGCATAGAATTGAATGGAAAGAACAAGCAGAAAGTAAAGTTTTTCCTACGTACGACAAAATCTAAGCCAAAAACAATGATAAGTTAATTAATTTGCCAAAATGCTGAACCTGCTGCTCGGCACACTGGAGGCCAGCACGTACCGCCACGAAACGTGCATAGAAATGTGTTAAGCTAATTAAATCGGGGATAGCAGAAGCAGAAGCAGCAGCAGCAGCAGTCGACATACATATTGTAGTTGAACACTTTGTAATTTGGATGCTGTTCTGAATTCAATGCTGAATTTAATTAGCATATTTAAAGGCGCTGACTGCTGAGTGTGTACCTGTAAATCATAATTTGCGACGCTTTCACAGCTGCAAACAAAAGCCATTGAAATGCGAATCAGTGTTTAAGATAAGACCAGAGAGGGAGAAAGAGCTACGAGCAATTATGGCAGAGGTTCGACTTAAGTCTGATTATTAAGAGCAAATACCGCAGTCTAATCAGAAACTGATTCCAAGAACAATGGTATACAAGTCAATAGCAGTCAAAACATTCGTAGCTGGGAAATCGTCTACCTCGTATTCTATAAGGGACCACAATTAGACATTGTTGTTGTTGTTGTTATGGTTGTTGTCTGTCGCACAAAGCTAAGCCAATTATGATTAGTACCTTCGCATTGTTTGGAATGCCAACACCTGCTATTTTAAAGATATTATATATGTACATGCAATATATGGTAAACTATTTCTTATCACGCATACGCCACATGATTCGCGTGGCATCTGTCTATATGTCCTTGATATGCAGTGCCATTAACACTGAACACCCGAGCACACTACTCATTGACATGCGGGCGCTTTCGGCACGTCTATCAAGCTGTCAGAACGTTTATCACTTGCCATCATCCGATTTGAGCTATTGGCCAAACTCAGATCACATCGCACATACGTACACTCACACACAGGCACACACATCAATAATTTATGCAATAACACGAAGAAACGCAACTAAAACAACAACAACAACATCATCATCAACAACAAGACTCCTCATCACTCATCGCGCAGACAACGGCCCCGTCAATTGAAAATCGGTTTGTGCGTGGTTTGCTGATGTGGCAGGCAATCGTGCAAAAGATTTTTTCTTTAAAAAGTACATCCAACCTTTTTAAAGTGTTGCAAAACGAAAGTGTGCAGGTCCTTAATTGTTTCTTGCAAGTCAATACTTTAAATTTGTTTAAAAAGAGGCTCGTGTGTAAAAGACTTAAAACCAAGAGTGAATATATACGGTAAGAGAATTGTAGAAATAAGAACGTTAAGCTATTTTAATTAATCAAAAAATAAAGTCCTGCATTAATATAAGATTTATAGCACAAAAGCATGCATAAATTTGACCTCATTCATTAATGTATAATATATATTTGACTATAACAAAAGAAAAAAACAAGTAAGAAGGCTCTAGTCGAGAAATCCCGACTAGACGATACCCTGATATCTATACTTTACGCGTACAGTCAGTGCTTGCAAGTATGTGTGCGTGTGTGTACGACCATACTGCATACTGCATACTCAACTTCAAGGTTCCATATCTCCGGTGTTTCTTAACCGATTTTAATAAAAATTTCACAGATTGTTATAATTTTGATTAATAATTAAAATGCCATCTAAAGTTTTTTCAAATTCAAGATTTTGTTGTTATCGATCCTATGTGTATATCGGAAACGGGATGAGTTATCGAAAATCGAAAACCAACTTGCACTGCCTAGGGATTAGGCGAGCTTAAGTTCAAAATCTGGAGTCTCTAGCTTTTATAGTCTCTGAGATCGACGCGTTCATACATACAGACGGACAGACGGACAGACGGACGGACGGACAGACGGACAGACGGACATGGCTATATCGACTCGACTGTTGATGCTGATAAAGAATATATATACTTTATGGGGTCGGAGATGCTTCCTTCTGCCTGTTACATACTTTTGCACAACTTCATGATACCCTTTTTTCCCATTTTTAATGGGATCAGGGTATAAAAAACCAGAAAATGCAGTCTTAAAGCCACACTCTTTACCTCACCTCGTACCTCAAACGCAACCCAGCAAAGACCCCGAATAAAAACCCGCATTCGGCAGTCCATAAAATGGTGAGAATAATCACATTTATTTTTACCTTTCTGCGCTTTCCACACACACACACACACACACACACAAACACACATTTCACATGTGCAGTCAATATATGGGGTCGCAAAATGTGAGTGCAAATATTTGAACAGCTTTTGCGTGATATGAACGAAATTTAGAAATTGCACTAAACAAGTGCACTTAACTTTAATGGTAAAAACGTCAAGTTCTTCAAATGTGAGTTACATTAATGGCGCAATCAGTCAAATTAAAAAAAAAAAAAGGAATTCAATTTCAATCAAAACAATTTGCAGCAGCTGATACTTTTATGCGCAATTTGCTGATGTCAACGTTTGATTGTTTTTAATTAGCGTATAATTAGTTTGGACTTGATTTAACGTGTGTATTTATTTGTTTGCTATTATTAAGCCATTTACAAAATGTTCTCAAATGATAATCAATGACAACAACAACAACAAAATTTGAACTGAGCACTTTTTAATTGTTATTAATTTTATTAATCAACGTAATAGCATATCAATCGAAATTAAAACACAATGCATTTAATTAGCCATATTGTTAGGCATTACTCATGGGATAATCCATTGACAAAGGGCATTAATAACCCTTAACACAACGGTCGCAATTAGTCGGTCGATATTATCAACAAGCTTACCAGCATGGTTTGTATTTTGTCCAAGTAAATGCACAAATTCTAAAGGTTAGTTGCAAGATAAATCAATTAATAGATTAAGATTAATAAAGTTGTTAAATACCATTATAACTTCACTATGCTCAACCGAATTTCAACTTCTTAGTCATTATCCGCTTATTAAAGATAAAACTTAAATATTCGTTAAATATTTGTTATCTTTTACTGCATAGTCTAAATATTTATGGCCACAGCCAGGCCGCTCAGCTTTAACATTCTAAAGGCAACAGAATTTTTCATTTATTTTATGTCATATGTTGTACAAAGAGAAAATTCAGAGAAGTAAACTGCTCACTGAAAGAAATTCGCTTTAATGCTTGCACACTTTTAAAGTGCCCAATAAAGATATCTTTGTATAGCTAAAATAAAATCCTTACTAACATATATGAGGTACGTTCGGTTAGTAAGTCAATGGCTTTTATAAGTGTATGTTTTTTGATATAAATTCAAAAAAATAAATAAATAAATAAATACATATAAAAATATATTATCTGTGTGCAGCTGCCGTTGTGAGTAAGTATGTCTTTGACATGTTGAAATCATTTCCATAAAGAAACAAGTAAGAAGGCTCTAGTCGAAAAATCCCGACTAGACGATACCCTGATCCCTATACTTTACGCGTACAGTCAGTGCTTGCAAGTACGTATGTTTGTATGTACGCACATACTGCATACTGCATAGAAAACTTCAAGGTTCCATATCTCCGGTGTTTCTCAACCGATTTTAATAAAAATTTCACAGATTGTTATTATTTTGATTAATAATTCAAATGCCATCTAAAAACTTTTCAAATTCAAGATTTTGTTGTTATCGATCCCATGTGTATATCGGAAACGGGATGAGTTATCGAAAATCGAAAACCAACTTGCACTGCCTAGGGATTAGGCGAGCTTAAGTTCGAAATCTGGAGTCTCTAGCTCTTACAGTCTCTGAGATCGACGCGTTAATACATACAGACGGACAGACGGACATGGCTATATCGACTCGACTGTTGATGCTGATCAAGAATATATATACTTTATAAGGTCGGAGATGCCTCCTTCTGCCTGTAATAACTTTTGCACAAATTCATTATACCCTTTTTTCCCATTCCCAATGGGATCAGGGTATAAATATAACAAAATGCGGCACTTGAATCGCTGCTTATATGTGGCTTGCGTTATTGAGTCCGGATGGGAAAGCAAACTTCCTAGAGGAAGGAGTAACTGGTCGAGGGGGGGTGGTAAGGGCCCTCTGGCGTTGCAAACACTCAACCCGTTTGCTCCGGTTGCCACAGCTTAAATTCCTCTTGCTTTTGTTTAGAGAGAAAGAAATATATAATTTTCCTGCGTATTTTAAAACTTTCTCTCACTTTTCCTTCCCCACTGAACTATATAGTAGTATATATTGCACATTGTATCTAACTGTATGGGGTTTCTTGCCAAACGAATACGAGTAGCTCAACGCATTTAGCATATCTTGAAAATAGAACATACGCATTTCTTTCACTTTATTTTTTTTTGTAAACTGAAACCACAACAATGACAACTGCAACTGCAAGCGACGTCAGCAGCGGCAGAGGCTATTATATAAAAAAAAAAATATATATATAACAGAGTGGGTTGGGGAGCGGCGGGAGGAAGAATAGTACCATTATCATGAAAACAGCAGCTGCTGCTTTAGCCACAATGAAGTTTGAGTTTGTATACGCGAAAGTTATTGCAGTTATTTTGCCACTCTGGAATTATGGACTGAGGCAAAATAAATAAAACGAAAACCTAAGTTTCATGAAGCATTTTATTTACAGCGCTAACAATTTTACGAAAATTCATAAATATAAAAAGAATTCTATAAGTCATGATTCATACTTCTTTAAATTGTTGTTGACTGTTATTAAACTAAAATAAGCGCTTGAAATGGTTAAAGCCAAACGGTTTGTTGATTGCTTGAAGCCACTTTGTCTATTTGCTGTTGTTGTTGTTGCGTCTTCTCGCATTTAAATAAAAATGCAGCCCCGAAAACTCTGTCATATGGCAGGCATTTGTGCACAATTTTTAATATTCGTATGGACTGGCTGAAGTGCAACTGTAAATGAGAAAAAAAAATACAAATGAAAAGAATTTTTTGTTTTTATACCCTGATCCCATTAAAAATGGGAAAAAGGGTATAATGGTTTTGTGCAAAAGTATTTAACGGGCAGAAGGAAGCATCTCCGACCTTATAAAGTATATATATTCTTGATCAGCATCAACAGTCGAGTCGATATAGCCATGTCCGTCTGTCCGTCCGTATGTATGAACGCGTCGATCTCAGAGACTATAAGAGCTAGAGACTCCAGATTTGGAACTTAAGCTTCGATTTTCGATAACTCATCCCGTTTCCGATATACACATGGGATCAATAACAACAAAATCTTGAATTTGAAAAAATTTTAGATGGCATTTTAATTATTAATCAAAATTATAACAATCTGTGAAATTTTTATTAAAATCGGTTGAGAAACACCGGAGATATGGAACCTTGAAGTTGAGTATGCAGTATGCAGTATGTGCGTACATACAAACACACATACTTGCAATCACTGACTGCACGCGTAAAGTATAGGGATCAGGGTATCGTCTAGTCGGGATTTCTCGACTAGAGCCTTCTTACTTGTTTTGTATTAATATTGCAACAAATGGTTGAAAGCAACTTGGCATATGTGCGAAAATTTTTCATGAGCACACGCACACACACACACAAACAAACACACCCATACGCATGCATACATAAAAATCGTCTATTGTTTTTGTGAAAAACGAGACAGCTACCACATGGACGCACACATGTGTGAGCCAAATTTGTTTTATACACCCACACAAACATACATACATACATACAAACATACATGTTTGCAAACATAGTAAACTGTGTATTCTGTGCGTGCGTGCTTGAGTGTGTGTTAACTTTACGGTTGCGTATCTGTGTGTGTGTGTTTGAGTGTTATGTTCCGTCCTGCCCCAACCAATTGTTAGTCAGACAAGGCCAAAGGCAAAGCGTGCCGTTGCATTTTCAGCCAAAACAATTTCAAATTATCTTTAAAAACAACAACCACAACAAATAATAACAGCAACGAACACACATACACACACAAGCAACGCTGCAATAAAAAAAAGTTTGTGAACGATAAAATAACTGTGCAGAAAATAAGTAAGTACCCATAGTTGATGCTTTTATTAAAACGTTTGCCAGCATATTTTGAACAAACAGTTTGTAAAAAAAAGAAGAAACATTTTATCACATTTTAGCACTTGCCACACGCTCTTATTTGCAATTACTTTATAATTACATAAACGTAAAACGAAGGTTACCTAAAAAAGAAATATATATATATGTATACATATATTTATACAGTAAAGTAATTATGAAGCATATTAGCATGAGCTTGTTATTGTATAATTATATTTTAGGGTTTGACCTTAGTGTTTTTTCCAATCAACATTTTCCTTGCAAACGTTTAATTGCATGAGGCCAAAAAGTAGTTTTAAGGAATGGAAAGTGTTAATCCACAAATACACCTGATTAAAGTTCAGAGTTATTGTTGGGACGAGCCGGAACTAAAATTTTCGGTACAAATCAATCAACAAAACAAAATAATACAAAGCAGCGAACGGATATAACAACATAGAGTACTATATTGAAATATAATACAATTGCGAATCGTTGGATAAAATGGGTCAATGCAAATCAATTGTTAAATGAAACAGATGCCCCATGTGGGGAATAAATCTCAAATGATAGGAACTCAAAGTAATTGAAAAACGCTTTTGTTTGTGAAGCGATCTGAATATAATACAGAATAAAATCCACATAGCTCTTAGCATTATGAGTTTAAATCAAAGGCAACTTGAGCCGGAATCAATCAGTTAATGGAACCCTTTTAAAAATATTACTAAATAATGAGAACTGCTCATTGCATCGTTTTTGCCAAGTACAAAAATATAAATATTTTTGATTTGTGGCTTTAGGATTTCCCCTGTCGCTGTTAATGTGTCAACAGTTGCGAATTGTTTTGCGCTAAATTTATATATAATTAAAACTGATTTCTATTTTTTGTTGAGCGCGCATAATTGGTATTAAATTACTCTCATTTGAGTTTTAATGGTTGCATTGTTTCATTTTGTTGGTCGCAATAATCCGTGCGAATTTATTGGCATTCAAATTCATAACATATAAATGGAATTTCATTATATTATTATATATGTGCGTTTAGCAAGTTTGTGAATTTTTGGTAATTTATCATTTTAATCAAATTGATGATGATAAGTGCTGTTCATTTATGCAACCAGAAATTGACATTGATGCCTGAATTACATATAAAAACAAACAAATTTGATTATTTTAAAGCTAAAGTAAAATATACAAATGTATAAAAAAACAAGTAGAAGGCTCTAGTCGAGAAATCCCGACTACACGATACCCTGATCCCTATACTTTACGCGTACAGTCAGTGTTTGCAAGTATGTGTGTTTGTATGTACGCACATACTGCATACTGCATACACAACTTCAATGTCCCATATCTCCGGTGTTTCTCAACCGATTTTAATACAAATTTCACAGATTGTCATTATTTTGTTCATTATTTCAAATTTTGTTCATATTTTCAAAATTCAAGATTTTGTTGTTATCGATCACATGTGTATATCGAAAACGGGATGAGTTATCGAAAATCGAAAACAAACTTGTACTGCCTAGGAATTAGGCGAGCTTAAGTTCGAAATCTGGAGTCTCTAGCTCTTATAGTCTCTGAGATCGGTTGGCTCATACATACGGACAGACAGACGGACAGATGGACAGACGGACGGACAGACGGACGGACAGACGGACATGGCTATATCGACTCGGCTGTTGATGCTGATCAAGAATATATATACTTTATGGGGTCGGAGATGCTTCCTTCTGCCCGTTACATACTTTTGCACAAAACCATTATACCCTTTTTTCCCATTTTTAATGGGATCAGGGTATAAAAAATATAACCTGTAGCTGCCATGGCTAATACAATTATTCCCTCAATTTGTATATCAAAGACTTTGATGTGAAGATGTCAACCTCAGCAAATTAATTGCAAATGTCATAAAAATAAGCCTCATAACATTTCTTCCTTACTTACTTCCTACGTAAGCATATATATGTATATGTGTGCAATTTAGGGATAGCTTAGCTTTAGCTTGTAATGAATATTAATAAAAGTTGCTATTTGTCCAAATAAATATAATCTTATAAAAAAACAAAATCATATTTTATTTTTATGACGTATTGTTTTGTATATACGCATAGTGAAACTTGTGTTAAAGAGAAAACGAAATCTCGTATTATGTTTTGGATTTATTCTGCATACGTCAGATAAAAAAATTGTTTGAACAAAGTTGTAAAATGTTTGTGTGTGTTGATTACTTTCGAATCGTTTGTCAACGAAATATCTCGAAGTGCGAAGTGTGTCACTGGCACATTTACGAGTTTACTATGTATGTGTGTGTGTGTGTGTGAGTTAGTGTTGGTGTAAAAGTTCTAGAGCAAACAAATTTAAATCATATTTGTTTTCGGCTTGCAAATTGTTGAGGGGTCCAGTGGCTGCTTGCATGTTGCACGCAGCACGGAAGCCGCCTCTAGGGGGTAGTTCTGCACAAAATTGCAAAAATTAAATATCTATTTGTGCGCAGCCATTGGGATTGTGTACCATTCATATCTAACTGCCAGCTGTGGGTGGTGTTTTAAAAATTTGTACATGAGTGTGACGTTTTTTTTTTTAGTTTGCTTTAATTTATTTCTGTTTGTTTGCAGCTGTGATTTTGAGGCAGATTTTTGGGCGCATCCTCTCTGTATATATTCGGTGCAATCAAAAAAAAGTTTGCTTTTAATTAAAACATATTTCGGAGCACATTTTCCACTTCACTAACAGCCATCAAATGTAAATGAAAACTCGCTGGGGATAAGCCTCGCTAAATGGCCATTCAACCATTTTTTTTTTTTTTTTTGGCGTTTTGAAGCTTTTGTTTCTCTCCATGGTATTGATGTTGTGATGTCTGTGTGTGTTTGGTTGTGTGTTTTGAAAAAACCCCTTCCTTTTGCAAAGTTTGTAGGACGGTAAGCTTTTCGTTGTGTGCTAATTAACATTCAATTAGTCAAAAAATAAATAAACTTCGAGCACATTGCAAGTGCCATTTGAACCGTTCATTATAAAATTCTTCTTTTTCACTTCAATGTTAATAATACTGTTGAAGGTCGAACTTTCGTTTCGACTCAAAGCCAGATAAATTGTGCGACTGGTTGTTTGATATATTTTCTTTTTCGCTGTCTTGAGTTCATTAAATAAATCAATGATTTTTTAAGTGCATACGAAATCGAATTACGAAGGTTTCATTTTCCAACACTTTTTTGCTTTCCATCTCAGTCTTTTCTTATTTGCCTTTTAATGTTTTGTGAAAGTTGAGAGTTCACGGTATCGTTTCCTCGTAACTGAACTTTTTTAAATATAATATTTACTAAGTCAGATTGGTGAATGTAAATGAAAAGTAAATTTAAGCCCAGTTGCTAAAATAATATTTTTCTACTATTAATTGTTAAGTGAATAGTAAAAAAAAAAATTTTTTTATAAACAAAGCTCAACATAAAAAAACCTCTTATTACCAAAGTTTACGTAAAATACTATTTCATTAAAGCTTATTTTGCCTGTCAAATTCCCATTGAATCTTCACCAAACATAAAAGTCAAAAGTACTGTCAGTACACTAGAACTTTTTACCCAATGTTTTTGTGTAAGATAAATAAATAA